>OX451739.1:294488446-295197357 GCA_948472305.1 Vicia faba | reverse complement strand
TTTTGGGGGACTTTGATGAGATTTAGGATTCTGTGATCCACAAGTTTTGAAATAGCTCTGCCGAGGGACATCTTCAGCCAGGAAAAATAGAAGAGAGGAAAGGGGGATCTCCTTGCCTGACACCCCTCTTGCATTCGAAATAGCCTGCCTGCGCCCTATTGATGAAGATAGAGAGTCTAGTAGAGGATAACATAGCTTTGATCCAGAAGCAGAATTTGTCACAGAAACCATACTTTTGTAAAACCCTCGGTAGAAAATCCCAATCCATTGTGTCAAATGCTTTCCTGATGTCAATCTTGACTGCAATATTTCCTCCAAAGGATTTGTTGTGGAGCATATTTATTTCCTCTAAAGTTAAGCAGACACAATGAATAATTGATCTACCTTTGATAAAACTTCTTTGTTCATGAGAGATGATGACATGCATGATTGAAGCAAGCCTATCAGCCATGATTTTTGAGATTATCTTAAATTTGAAGTTTGCAAGGGCTATTGGTCTATATTGATCAACTGTGAGGGCATTGGGGCATTTAGGAATAAGAACTATAGTATTTGCATTCCAATTGGGGAGGATCCATCATGTAGAGAAAAACTGAAGAGTGGCATTGATCACGTCCTCTTTGATAATTTCCTATTACCTTTGAAAGAAATGCCCCCCCAAATCCATCGAGTCCTAGGGAACTATCTTTATTCATGGAGGAAAACCGTATTTTGAATTTCCTCATGGCTAGGCATACCAATTAGAAGAGCATTGGTGTGGTTATTAATAAGATTCAGTATTACCTCATCCACAAGCCCATTATCACTGAAATTGTTGTTGAAGATAAAAAGTTGCTCAAAATGATTTGAGAAAATATTGGATACTTTCTCTGGTTCAATATAAACCACCTCTCCATGCTGCACAACAGATATAAGTTTTGTTGAATGTCGAATTTTAGTGATCCTGTGGAAATATGACGTTTTTCTATCTCCCTCAATATGCCACTTTACTTTTGCTTTCTCTTGCCAAAATAGATTTTCCATCATCAAAGCATTTTCCAAATTAATCTGGGATTTTTGTTCTTTGTCAAGTAAATCATCAGAGGGACCATCTGTTTGAATCTTTGATTAAATCTCATCTAAATTTGTTGTAGCATTTTTCAAGAGATCATGCATATTACCAAAATGTTCTTTGTTCCAAACTTTTAGTTTACCTTTAAGAATCTTAAGCTTTTGAGCAAGTATAAACATAGGGCACCCATATAATTTAGTGTTCCAACAATCCTTTATAACATTAATACAATCAGGGTGCTCATACCACATCTTTAGGAATTTGAAACTGGAAGTTACCTGAAAAAGATAGAAACTAAAGATTAGCAGGATGGGATGATGATCTAACTTGTGCCTGGTAAGGGTGTTAGCTGGCTATTTCGAATAAGGAAGAAACCACTATCAAAATAATATTTCGAATAAATGTACCTAAGGAGATTAATATCAATATTGGATATTGGTGGGAAATACAGAGTCATTATGTTGAAGGATTATTCAATTTCTAGCAGATTTCGATTTGGACTTTTTTAGTGTTCGAATTATAAAGAGCTCCTTTATGCAAGGGTGCCAGAAATTGGAAACGGTCCAAGTAATTGGGTTATTTCGAAAGCAACGAAGGAACAAGATGCTTCGATTGGTACAAATTTTGAATTTCAAATAAAGAGCACCATTCTAGAAGACGCGTAGAAGTCAGCAAACATAGGAAGCCTGCATGCTTCGAACGTGGCATGATTTTAGAATAGGGCCGTTAGGGTCAAGACATTATAAATAGGTGTTCTTATGCTAGATAAGAAAGGTTCAATGTTCACTTTTATGTACTAAAAGATCTCAAAATACTCAAACTACCGTGAATTAAGGAAAACGAGTCAGAAGATACAATGTACGTATTGAACATCATTACTTTTTTACAATTTCAGTACAAGTCTTGTTATATTTAGTTCGCCATTACAGTATTTCTGCCCTTTAAATCCTTCGATTTTCTTGCATTACAGTATTTCTGCCCTTTAAATCCTTCGATTTCCTTGCATTTCCTTGCCCCTTAAATCCTTCGATTTCCTTGCATTTCCTTGTTTTACTTGCCTTTAAACACAGTCACTTCGTTAGAAACTTTACTTTTACTTTATCCTTTTAGTCAAACACTTATCTTTACATTCAAGCCCAAGTCTAATTCGAAGCCTTTCCTGCCTACATTCAGTTAGTTTATTCCTATAGACCATTTTAGAAATCTTTCTTAAGAATCTCATATTCGAACTTAACATACAATATAAGTCTATCAATATAATAGATATGAACATAAAAATGAATTATGACACATGTGTTCTAGGATCAATCTAGTCGATCCTGCAAGTAACCAATAATAATTAGTAAATTGGAAGACTAACGGTTGTTTACTAGAAATCACTGTAAACAAATTGGCACACCCGGTGGGACAGTGTCATAACAAAAAGTTTTATCAAACATATTAGAGAAGTTTTAGGATTTTCTGAGTGTGGAGCGCGTTTCAGTACATGAACCTTCGAAGCGGAAAAATAAAGAATAACAATCCACATATACCCAGAAAACAACATACCAAAACAATGGTTAATATAACCAACCAAGATGGGGTACAGAATCCCCCACAGGGGGCTGCAACAATCGTTTCAAGTTCGATTGATGCCTCCAATGCCATTCCTGTTGGCAGTTCGAATACGATCCCAGTAAGTACATTAGACATGCCATCAAACGTGTCTTCAGTGCAAACTGCGCCACACATAGGGAATCAACAGTATTCGACCCCCCATAGGCCTCCAGGTTTCGAACCTTTGAGACCCAGAAATCCTCAGTATGGGATGCCAACTTCGTTTATGGCAGGGTTACATAATACAACAACTTCGTCCCCACTCCAAGGATCTAGTTCGGGAATGAACCATTTGGGTACAAATTTCCAGAATACAGGAAACTTCGCCCAATTGCCCACTCTTACAACTAATAGTCAGGCAGCGGTTAGACAACAGATGGATGATAGCAATCATGATATGATAGGAATCTTAGCCCGCGAAATGAATGCTATTTTCAATCCCCTAATCCAGAATATAAATAGAACAAACCAAGAAAATGCAGCCCAGATGGCCAGAATAGCAGATTTTTTTGGTTCCCCTAATGCGCCTGCAAGGAGTAGGAAAAACCCAGTGGTAATTCGAAATGAAGAACCCATAATTGAACAAATTCGACCCCCTGTACAAGTGGTCGAAGAAAGAAATATATGGGTAAGATTAACAGACCAGAGAATTCAGGAAGTTCAGAATGAACAGCCTATGATGGTGAATAGGGACCAAAATGCAGACGAAATTGTTCATAGAATTAGGAATGACAATTTAGTGGCAGAAAATAACCTCACCTCCATGATTGAAAGAATAATGGCCCAAAATGGTTTAAATTCAGGATTTATGAGGCCAAATTACACACCTCCTATTATAGATTATGTTTTACAAACAGAATTACCCAGGGGCGTTAAAGTTCCTAAATTCACAAAATTTGCTGGAGATACAAGTGAATCAACAGTGGAACATATAGCAAGATATTTAACAAAAGCAGGAGATATAGCAAATCATGAAAATCTTAGGATAAAATACTTCCCAAGTTCTTTAACAAAGAACGCTTTCACTTGGTTCACCACCTTGCCCCCTGGATCTGTGGACACATGGCCTTATTTAGAAATACTTTTCCATGAAGAATTTTACACGGGTCAGTCTAAAATCAGTCTCAAGGAACTAGCAAGCATTAAGAGAAAATTCACGGAACCAATAGATGAATATTTGAATAGATTCCGTTTATTAAAATCCAGATGCTTCACAGTGGTCCCTGAACATGAATTGGTCGAAATGGCTGCTGGGGGTCTAGATTATTCCATTCGAAAGAAATTAGATACACAGTATCTTAGAGATATGGTCCAACTAGCAGACAGAGTGCGTCAGGTCGAAAGGTTAAAAGCTGAAAAAGCCAGGGCTAGTAAAAATCATAAGAAAGAGAGAATAGCCTACATAGAGGCTGAAGAGGAAAACATAGATGATCCTCAAGACCCTTATGATTTCGATCAGTTCGAAATAGATCTTGCAGAACTAAAAGAAGCACCCCCTTATGCTTGCAAAGTTCTACTTCCTTCCAATGGAAAGGTTTCGGTCGAAAGTGAAAGGAATGATAAACTCCCAAAGAAAATCTATACTTTCGATATAACTAAATGTGATGAGATATTTGATCTACTTGTTAAAGATGGCCAGTTAATAGTTCCTCATAACCTTAAGGTTCCTCCGTTGGAACAAAGGAAAAAGAGGGGCTTTTGTAAATATCACAACTTTTTAGGCCATAAAACCTCACAATGTTTTCTTTTCAGAGATCTGATACAGAATGCAATCAAAGATGGCAGGCTGAAGTTCTCAGACAAGGGAAAGAATCCAATGAAAGTTGACACTGATCCATTGCTGATGGCAGAGACTAACTATGCTGAACCTCTAGACATCAATGTGGTGGAAATTGCTGAGGGGAAAGTTGAGTCGAAGGAGGAATTCGAAGAGGATGGGGACTTCATCTTAATCGAAAACGAAAGAGAGGATACTGATGGCCTCCCATTGATCAAAAACGAAATAGAGGCTACTGATGGCCTCCCAAAGGTGCTCAAAGCAAAGATATTAAGTGATAGAAAATTGGCTAAGGCCACTGAAGGTCTTAGGATGAAATTTGAAGAAGTCAAAATTTCTGATGACCAAATGTTGGGAGTGAATATGGTGGACTTCGAACAGCCTAACGCTGAAATGGAAGAAGTGGAACACTGTTTAGAGAGGGAAAGAGAACAAAGAAGAGATAACTTACCTAGAAAGGATGCAGGTTTGCGTGAATACCTCTTCCACTGTCATAAGAAAAATCAGGAAAAGTTGCTATGCCCAAGGTGCAGTATCATCTGCAACCCCAGAATTACTGCTGAATTCGAAAGGGCCCAGCGTGAACAAACAAGAGTCAAATGGAGGCAAGAAAACCAACTATACAAAGTCTATCCAAAAGCTGATGAAAGTCTGCTCGAATTCCTGGTTCGTTGCCACAAGATTGGAACAAAATGCTTGATATGTCCCAGATGTGCAGCAGTGTATGATAAGGAAATGGCTGAAGCATTCGAGAGAATTCCGTTTGCGTCAGGCTGGGGGCACCAAGGCGGAATGCCTTCGAATCTTGTTAGCACAGCCAGAAGTATGCCAAGAAGGCCAGATAACCCTTATCCCAGGGGAGCAAAGAGAGTTTCCTTTAAACTACCTGCAGAAATCCCCACTGATAGATGGCTGCAAGTGAATGCTGATAAGGGAAAAGGGAAGTGGCACAACTTCGATCGAGGAGGCAGGACTGCAATGGCTTACAGGAGGCAATTCAATTCAAACAGGAGGGAAGAAATAAGATTGGAGAATTATAAAGGAATAAACCCAATGTCTCGCTCTCAGTGGCGCAGACACCAGAGAAACCAAAAAGCAGCAAGGGATTCGAAACCTACAGGAGTAGGAGAATCCAGTACCAATAAGCCAACATCACTGAACCAGACTGGGGGCAAACCCCTAGTGTCCAGGAGACTTTTTTCTCCACAGAAGGACGCTAAAGAAAATAGGACTCAGAAGGAAGCTGCGAACGAAGAGGACTTGATGACTGATGCCTTCGAATCTGAGGGGGAATCCTTCTTCAATGCAAACTGCAATGTAGTTTTGGTGCTGCCTTGTGAGTACAATCAGGAAACAGAGGTTTATGCTGATGAGGGGGCTGATGAGGACGAAATGGCCAGACATAGGCCAGTATGCTATTATGTGATGAACAATGGAGCGGTCGAAGAGCAGAACGCTTTCTTCGAAAAGCCAGACGTAGGAATGAAAAACCATCTCAAACCCTTATTCATCAGGGCAAAGGTGGAACAATATGGTGTGAACAAGGTTCTGGTAGATGGTGGAGCTGCTGTCAATATGATGCCCCAATTCATGCTAAAGAGAATAGGAATACAGGATTCAGATGTTAGACCTAACAACATGGTGCTTTCGAATTATGAAGGGAAGGTTGGCCAGACTTTGGGAGTAATACAAGTTAACCTAACAGTTGGTTCCCTCACAAGGCCAACAATGTTTATGGTCATTGCTGCAAAAGCAAATTACAATATGTTGCTTGGCAGGGAATGGATCCATGGAGTTAGAGCAGTACCTTCTTCAATGCATCAAAGGCTGGTGTTGTGAAGAGATGATGGGATTGTTGAAAATGTAGAAGCAGCCAATAAAGTCATAATAGGTTTGATAAAGAAACATGTAGGACAAAAGCCAAGAAATTGGCACAAAACTTTGGACCAAGATTTATGGGCATGTCGAACATCTCCTAAAGAAGCAACGAATACTACTCCGTTTCAACTTACCTTTGGACATGACGCAGTGTTGCCAGTCGAAATACACTTACAGTCAATAAGAATCCAAAGACAAAATGAAATACCAACTGATCAATATTGGGAAATGATGATGAATGAATTAGTGGATGTGGATGAAGATAGGCTACATGCTTTAGAAGTTATGAGAAGACAAAAAGAAAGAGTAGCCAGAGCATACAACAAGAGAGTTAAGAGTAAGTTGTTCTCAACCAATGACCTGGTATGGAAAGTTATATTACCTATGGATAAAAAGAACAGATTATTAGGTAAATGGTCACCCCATTGGGAGGGTCCCTTTCGAGTTTTGAAAACATTTTCGAATAATGCTTATGAAATAGAAGAATTAGCAGAAGATAGAAGAATCTTGAGGGTAAATGGGAAATACTTAAAAAGGTATAAGCCATGCTTACAAGAGGTTAGAATCACTACAGGATAATAAAAAATATATATAAACATGAAGCCAAAATGGTATTTATAAGTGCCAGAACGCTTACTCTGCCATCGTGTACAGTATGGTCATCATGAGTTTTTATACTCTCGAAATAGCCTGGATGAGTCAAAAACAAGTATTTCTTTATATCTATCGAAATACATGTTCTTGGGGGGCAATTTGTTAGCTGGCTATTTCGAATAAGGAAGAAACCACTATCAAAATAATATTTCGAATAAAGGTACCTAAGGAGATTAATATCAATATTGGATATTGGTGGAAAATACGGAGTCATTATGTTGAAGGATTATTCAATTTCCAGCAGATTTCGATTTGTACTTTTTTAGTGTTCGAATTATAAAGAGCTCCTTTATGCAAGGGTGCCAGAAACTGGAAACGGTCCAAGTAATTGGGTTATTTCGAAAGCAACGAAGGAACAAGATGCTTCGATTGGTACAAATTTCGAATTTCAAATAAAGAGCGCCATTCTAGAAGACGCGTGGAAGTCAGTAAACATAGGAAGCCTGCATGCTTCGAACGTGGCGTGATTTTAGAATAGGGCCGTTAGGGTCAAGACATTATAAATAGGTGTTCTTATGCTAGATTAGAAAGGTTCAATGTTCACTTTTATGTACTAAAAGATCTCAAAATACTCAAACTACCGTGAATTAAGGAAAACGAGTCAGAAGATACAATGTACGTATTGAACATCATTACTTTTTTACAATTTCAATACAAGTCTTGTTATATTTAGTTCGCCATTACAATATTTCTGCCCTTTAAATCCTTCGATTTCCTTGCATTACAGTATTTCTGCCCTTTAAATCCTTCGATTTCCTTGCATTATAGTATTTCTGCCCTTTAAATCCTTCGATTTCCTTGCATTTCCTTGCCCCTTAAATCCTTCGATTTCCTTGCATTTCCTTGTTTTACTTGCCTTTAAACATAGTCACTTTGTTAGAAACTTTACTTTTACTTTATCCTTTTAGTCAAACACTTATCTTTACATTCAAGCCCAAGTCTAATTCGAAGTCTTTCCTGCCTACATTCAGTTAGTTTATTCCTATAGACCATTTTAGAAATCTTTCCTAAGAATCTCATATTCTAACTTAACATACAATATAAGTCTATCAATATAATAGATATGAACATAAAAATGAGTTATGACACATGTGTTCTAGGATCAATCTAGTCGATCCTGCAAGTAACCAATAATAATTAGTAAATTGGAAGACTAGCGGTTGTCTACTAGAAATCACTGTAAACAAAGGGTAGAGACAAAAGTTGAACTGGAGAAGTTGATCCAATCTTGATCATAAATGACTCTATCAAGTCTTCTCTCTATATGCTGGCCGCCTCTTCTACCATTATTCCAAGTAAATTCTGCTCCTCTGGTTGGAAGATGAATCAGGTTATTAGCGTCTGTCCAGTTTTGGAAATGCTCAATTGGAATTTTGAAAGGGTTTGATGAGCCTCTATGCTCATGGGCCCCCAAGATGGTGTTGAAGTCACATAGAATACACCAAGGGTTATCACTCAAACTCTTTAAGGATGAAAGGTGAGACCACAACTATCTTCTCTTGATATAGTCTGTGGAGGCATAAACTGTAACCATGCTAAAGCAATGAATTCCATCCTTGAGGGTGAAGGCAACATGTTGATCATCAGTATGTAGAACATGAGGGTCAAGATGAGAAGCACAAAGGCACCAAAGGTTTGGGGGGAGACCTGATCTATCATTAATGGAAAACAACTTAAGATTAAGTCTGTGGAAAAAGTTACTAGGTAGATTATCCATAAGCATCCACAGTTCAACTATACAACAAATATCAGGTTTATGTATTGTGATACAGTGGGAGAACTGACTAGTGTTTTTGCGTTCGTATTCGCAGTTGTGCGGTTGAGCAAGAGTCGCCACCGACTTTTTATTTTATCCTAAAGGAAAGGTTAAAAAAGCACAGCAAAAACCTTTTGAGATATTTCGTGGGTTCGGGGGGTAGATTATGAAAAGGGAAGGTATTAGCACCCTCTTCATCCATGGTTATCCATGGGCTCTTAGTTACTTGGTTTTTTAGATCACTTGCCTTGATTGTTGATTGCTTGTAAAAATGGTGTGTATGTGAGTGTTTTTGAAAATGTTTTGGAAGAGATGCCTTGTTTTAGGCAACCAATGTATTTGACTCGTGTTTGAGTGTTTTACAAAAGTGTGGATCTTTTCGAAAAGATGTTTCAAATGTTTTTGAGAGTTTGTTTGAAAGTGTTGTGGATTGTGGTTTTTGAAAAGAAGGCAAGTGTTTTTGCAAGTTGATCTCAAGTAACTAAGAGTTTTGTCTACCCTATTGTACTCAAAGGTTTTTGTTATGTTTTAACCCCTTTTAACAATTTTGTTCCACCATTGAATTTGGTGGGCAATCTTGCGTTTTAGGAAGTTTATTCGGGACGGGCGCGGGTCATCGTATGGACCATGAATGCAATGGTGCCAAGTGTCTTTGGCAATTTGCTTTGAGGGACTTGATCATTTGTTTAGGCAACATTTTGAAAGTGTTATCGAGGGACTATGATCATTTTGAATTCGTTTTGCCAAAGAAACTCGACGTGCAAGCATGGCCCATTTTGGAAGGCAACATGTAGGATTACCCTAGGGGGTGCAAGTGTGATTGTGTATTGATTTCATGTATTTGTCTTGTATTAGGTTATCTAGCGTTTGATTTTATGTACATGCAAACCCTAGGTCTAACCATGGTATAATTGAAAGCGGTAAATTGCGAAAATGTAAAGTCTACGCTATTACAAAATAGTATCCGGGAGTGGCGGTACAATATTCACAAATGGGGATGAGACCTATAGTATCCGATAAGTTACAACCAAATCGAATTTGCGACCAAATGTAAATAATAAATATCAATGTATAAGCAAATGTGTATAGGGGCAATGTGAATGTATTGTGTAAGTATGAGATGTATTGTGTAAGTGATTATTTACAGGTGCGGAATGTGAAATTGAACATGTATTAAGGTATTGTTGACCTAAATATGTGTTTAATAAATCTTTGATTTGTATATTTTTAATATGCACAAAAGAAAATGTTTTAATCGAATGTTTAAATTCTAATTAAATTATGTATAAAAATGATGTTTTAAGAAAGAAACTATTTCTAAGTTTTAGTTATGTATACAAAAAGTATTTTTTCATTTGTTATGTACAAAAATATTTTAATTAAAAGAAAGGGAAAATGTTTTCAATTTTAATTACATGGTGCAAAAATGTATTTTATTATTTATGTACGAAAATTTCTTAAGAAAGGAAAATGTATTTGTTTTAAAAAGAATTTATATACAAAGTGTGTTTTAATCCAATATCAAGAATGGAATTACGTATATTAGAAAATATATATCTTTTGGCATTTTTAGTATTAATGTACAAATAAGTATTTTACTAAAAGAGGTTTAACACTCTAATCACATTATATTCTTTGTATTAATATATTAATGTTTTATTGTATTATTTAATTATATTAGTATATATTTCTTTCAAAAGAGTTAAGTCAAAATAAAATTTAGTTTGTAGAAAAATGAAATGAAGGGAAGAATAGAAAAAGAAGCGGGCTTAGGAAAGTGTTTAAGGCCCAACTTAGAATTGGCATAAGGGGGTGTGAATGGGAATATAGTGGGCTTAGGTGTGATAGAAACGGGCAAGGCCCAGCGGGTGAAACAAGCATTTGTAGGGTTAGAGGGTTTCGTTTCAGTTGGACACTGGCTTAGGGTTTGTACAGTGCGCCGTTCATGGAGTTTCGTTCATCTTCGTCTTCTGGATACAATTCCTCCGTCTAGCCACCAACGCTACCCCCACATCTCTCTTCCCTCCAGCTCGAGTTCAATGGTCTCATGACAACAAGGTTCGCTTTTGATGTTTTTTTATACCTTTTTTACGAATTGCATGCTTATTTGCTTTGAGCTTTGACCTTAACCTTTTATTATTATGGAGGTGAAGGAGAAAAAGAGAGGAGAAAAGCGTACTACCTTTGATCTTGGAGAAGGAGGAGAGATAGGGTAGGTGGCGCTCAGGAGGGCTCGACGGCGTGAGATGATGATAGACTTGTAGCAATTCCGGTTTGTCTTCTTTAATGCTCTTTAGGGTTTCAGGATGACATTTGAAAACCCTTTTGCATGATATCTTTTCTTCTTCTTCTTCTTGTATCGCCTGTCTTGCCTTATTTCTATGGCCTCTGAGCTTGGTATGCTTTAGAATATTTATTGCCTTGGTACTTTGCTTTGAATGGCCTTCTGAGATTGATGCCCGTGATGAGGACTTTCTGAGGCTTGCCTGTGTTGTCTTGGATGCTTTCTTCTATCTCAGTTGCTTTGGTTGCCTTTGTTGCTTTTCTTAGTGAAACATTTCTGTTGACTATGAATTGAATGCTACCGTTGAAATGCTATTTTGACTAGCCTTTTTTATTGCCCAATGATGTATTCACTGAGGGCTTGATGTTTGGGTTTGGAAATTGTATTTTTATGGTTCATATGCAGTAGGCTATGAGGTTTGGACATAAGGTTGTGATTTTTTGGTTCATGCCCTATGATGAGTGTTCTGAGGGCTGGAGGTTTTGACTGGTTATTTGCTTCAGGTCAGGACTTGGTAAATGCAGTAGCAGTTTTTGTTTGCTTCATGCTAGGGCTTGGTTTGAGGCTTTTGGTTGGTAACTGGTTTTGAAGCCTAACTAATGCAGGTTTTGTGATGATTAGGCTTTTGGTTTGGACTGATTCAGGTGAAGCTTGAACTGGTTTCAGGCTTGAGGTTAGGACATGATGTTGAGGCTTGCTTCAGTTGGTTTATCATGCTTCAGGTTAGGCTTGCTTCAAAGCTTAGGCAGGTTTAGTGTTTGACAGGGGTATGGTTTTGTTTCTGGTTGATGGCCTTAGCAGGTATGATGCTTGAGGCTTAGCAGGTTATGTGTTTGGAGGTTCTGCTGGTTTGGCAGATGGGAGGTTTTGTATATGCAGGTTTTTGCTTCAGCAGATTTTTGCTTTAGCAGGTTTTTGCTTTAGCAGATTTTTTATGGTGGTTGATGTTTTGGTGTTAGGTACAGGCTTGGCCTTGACAAGTTTTTGTTAAGCTTGAGGCTTCAGTTTGTATATTTTTCTCCTCTCTCCTTCTCTTACCGTGTTTTGCTCTTTTGTATATCTTTCTATCTATGCCTGCCTAAAGCCTAAGAAACCTGCTCCTTATCTCTCTTCTTTCTCTCTCTCTCTGTACAGTTAAATATTTTAATATGCTTGTGCTGTACCTTTTTCTGAAAGGGCCATTGGGAAATGATGAAAGATGTAGCTTGCTTGCATAAAAGATTTCCTCTGCATTCTTTATCTCTTCTTTGACAGTTTTGAGTAGACTCTTTGGCATTTTTGACAGCAAGTTGTACTTCTTTATCTTCTTTGATATCTTTGTGCAGTAATTTGTCCCTTTTGGATTTTGACAGAAAGTTGCATTTTGGATTTTTCAGTTTGGTTTGAACTTGCTTCTGAACTATGCAGTTTGACATTTTGAACTTATGCATTTTGACATTTTGCATTCATGATTAAATGAATAAAATTCTTCCCTCTTTGTGAACCGGGAGAAATCCCGTGATTTGCAGTGAGGGTTAACTGATCCCAGTCAGTGGCCCTTAATGATGAATTTCTTTAGTCGTTTATTATTTTATCTGCTTTTTGACTTTTCTCTTTTTCTTTTGTAGACGAATAAAAATGGATGGAGGGGTACTAAATGAAGACTGAAGAATTAGAAGAAATAGGACAGTTTTCTTTTTTTATTTAAAGTTAAATTGATGTAAAACCATTGTTTGTAATTAAATTATAAACAATAATTGTACAGTCAATTTAAGAATAAATAAAAGTTTCCATTATCCGATTAATTCTGTTTTTCTCTTTATTGTTTATTTATTATTTAAAACTCTTTGAATTAAAATAATTGAAAAATAAATTTCAATCACTTAATTTAGAATAATAAATAATTTAAATAAAACAATGCCTTAGTAATTGATCAGTTAATCCTGGCCTTTCCAATGTCCAAAGCAAAGTAACAGTTAACCGAAACAAACCAAACAGGCGCATTCCCTCTTCACTGATTTTCAACAAACACTGTAAATCCAAACTGCGTATTTCTTTTGACTGGCTCAAACAAAACAACGTGAATTCAAACCAACTGCCTCTTTTACTGATTAAATCAAAACAATGCGAATTCAACCCGAATCTTGGAATAACTTGCAAAGTGCTGTGGAATTTTAATCTTTCTGAGAATATGCCCATAAAACCTTAATTCCTGATTAAATGCCAAAGAACGTTCACCTGATCACAATTGAGCCAGAATCAACCAAAACCCTAAGCCAACTTGGGTGAAACATTCCGGAGCCCTGAAAATCAGTAAAACCCTAATTGTGTCCTGACTGACGAGAAAAGTCTGTTTGACCGATTCTTGAGCCAGTTTGAAAAATCAGGAAACGCCTGAAGCTGAGATTTCTGGTGGTAAGATGCGAGGGCAAATTTTGGGGTACAACAGTTGCCCCTGTTCAATCTTCTTGGACCTGAAGAGTTAGATTGGCAAGTTTGCCTTTCGCGACTTGAAGGTAAAAGAAGATTGGACACTAAAGTGCCCAGAAAATTTGCACTCGGCGATGTGATGGTAGAGGTGAATGGGCTTACAGATGCCATTTGGTGATGGGCTTAAAGATGCCATCTGACGCGGTAGAATCTTGTCGGGGGATGGGTTTAGAGATGCCATCTGATAATGGGCTTAAAGATGCCATTTGGGTGATTGCTGGTAGGAGGATGGGCTTATAGATGCCATCTGGTTATGTTGAACTGTACGTCAATGGTGAGTGGGCAAGTATCAGAAAGCCACCCATGTTTCGGAACATCTCTGAATTGGGGGTCCGAATAAGCAACAGATTGACGTCCATGTCTGGAGAATCTGTAAACTATTTTTGAAGTTGAGATTGAATAAGCAATAGAGCAACGTCCGTTGTTGGGAAGCGTCCGTAAACTGTTTTCAAAAGTTGAGAAGAGTCTGAACAAGTTGGTAGATTGACATCCGTTGTAGGGAAGAATCTGTAAACTATTTTCAAAAGTTGAGAAGAGTCTGAACAAGTTGGTAGATTGACATCCGTTGTAGGGAAGAATCTGTAAACTGTTTTCAGAATTCTTGAAGTTGAAGAGGAACCGGTGTAGGGTTTCCTGATGATGCGTCTGAATGGATCTGGAATAAGTATCAGAATGTCGCCGTGTCTGGGTCACATCTGAACTATTTCTGGATGAATCTCGGGAGGTGATCTTTGTTTGTCGACTGATCTTACCTGAAAAAGTAAAGGGTTAGTTGTATGCAATGTTATGATGCATGATGCGATGTATGTGACATTAATGTTTATGATATGAATGTAATGAATGCGCATGTAAGCTGACGAGCTATCTTGCTGGGGATAAATGAATCTTGGACGGCTGAAGATAAAAGAATCTTGACCGCTGCCGGGAAAATAATTCCTTGGCTGTTGCTGGGGAAGAGAATTCCTGATGACCTCTACTGGGGAGCTCCAAACTAGTTGACCCATGCTGGGGAGGTAAGACTGAGAATCTTAAGCTTGGTGGGAAGTAACTCTGGCGATTTCACTGGGGAACTCAAGATTTGCCCTCCCAAAACTCTGTGGGGGAGAAGGTTCATTAGTCTGGCTCCGCTAAGGATTGATAATTTGAAGTTTTAGCTTTGCTGGGGATAAATGAAGCTTGACTCTGAGTGGAGTTAGCTTGAGAAGAATCTGAACAAGCGATAGGTTAACATCCGTTACTTGGAGAACCCGTGAACTGTTTTCAGAAATCTTGAGGTTGAATCAGCAATAGAGCCGCGTCCGTTGTTGGGAAGCGTCCGTAAACTAATTTCAAAGGTTGCATCTGAACAAGCTGATAGATTAACATCCGTTGTTGGGAAGAATCCATAAACTGTTTTCAGAAGTCTCGAGAAGAATCTGAACAAGTGATAGGTTAACATCCGTTACTTGGAGAACCCGTGAACTGTTTTCAGAAATCTTGAAGTTGAATCAGCAATAGAGCCGCATCCGTTGTTGGGAAGCGTCCGTAAGCTGTTTTCAAAGGTTGCATCTGAACAAGTTGATAAATTAACATCCATTGTTGGGAAGAATCCAAAAACTGTTTTCAGAAGTCTTGAAGAAGAATCTGAACAAGTAATAGGTTAACATCCGTTTACTTGGAGAACCCGTGAACTGTTTTCAGAAATCTCGAAGTTGAATCAGCAATAGAGCCTCATCCGTTGTTGGGAAGTGTCCGTAAACTGTTTTCAAAGGCTGCATCTGAACAAGCTGATAGATTAACATCCGTTGTTGGGAAGAATCCATAAACTGTTTTCAAAAGTCTTGAAGAGGAACCGGTGTAGGGCTTCCTGATGATGAGCTCGTGTAAAACTGCATCAGTTTTTGAACACTTTTGACATTCGAATGCCCCAAGTGGTGATGTAGATAATTTCCTGGCTTATTACAGGTGTTGGTCTACAATCGGTCGTTCACAGATGTTTTCCTGGGTTGTTACAGGTGTTGATCTGGAATTCTTCAGACGTGCCCTGGCTGGATACAGGAATCGAATCTGGAAAGGTGATAGTTGACAGATATGCCCTGGCTGGATACAGGAATCGAATATTCAAACTCTTCAGACGTGCCCTGGCTAGATACAGGAATCGAGTCTGGAAATATGGTCAACAGATATGCCCTGGCTGGATACAGGAATCGAATCTGGAAATAGTCGTCAACAGATATGCCCTGGCTGGATACAGGAATCGAATCTTCAAACTCTTCAGACGTGCCCTGGCTAGATACAGGAATCGAATCTGGAATTGTAATAGTTGATTTGTTGAACACTTTTGACATTAGAATGCCCCAAGTGGTGATGAAGGAGTCTTGAATCAGATTACTCTGCATATTGAGAGATTTCTTGAAATCTTGACTGGACTGCCCCAGGTTAATTGAACTTTGAAAGATCTGTTGGACCTTGACTGGACTGCCCCAGGTTAATTGAATTGTGACATGCCATGCCCCTTGTTGATAGGAGATTTGATGGAAGTGTTATCCTCTTGAAGTGATTTTGACTTACTGAGAGAGTTTTCGTTCCTCCGAACATTCGTTGTATGAATTTCTTCGCTGTCAAACAAAAAAGTCAAATGCAGACAGTGATATTCAGGTAATGCAAAGTTTATGTTTGTCTTGAAGTTTTGAAAAATGCGTTTTTTAGCAGAAAACTTTTTATAAGACAAATCAACACAAGATTTAGAGTAAGCCTTACAGGAGTCAGGATACCTTTTGTAACAGTACGCTTTCGAACTAACCCATGCTTCAATTAGGACTTTTGAAGGGTTGTAACGTGGCTTGGTTCACGGTTTAAGAAACAAAGGATAAAGGCTCAAAGTATATTTGTACCCACCCGCTCTTCGTGATGTTCTCCAACCTAAGCTCAGTTAATTGCGTCATACTCTGTTTTGAGTTTCGGACGACTTTTGGGCGATGGTTCACCAGTTGAATTTGAGGAGACAGTCATCATCTCCTTTTTCTTTTTCAACATTTTTCATGTTGTTGAGGATTTGTAACGACCTCACTATTTTGATTTTGATTTGTTATCCCCAACTTTTGCCTGACTGTTACCGTTTTCCGGGATTACTGTCAGCGGGGTGCCCCAGCTTTCTTAAGCCTCCTTTACAGGTTTTGGCTCATTGGGCTTTTTCTCTTTTGAGAGATTGACTGTCTATGTGATAGGGAACCACCCTTGTCTTTTGATTCCAAAGGAATGATTTCTTTTTCGACGTCGTTCGTTGTATTACGAACTGAGAGTTTGCGACTTCAATGCGCATTTTCTTTTGAATTAAACTGAGATACTACCCTGCCCCAGGTTTATATCAAAGGTTTTGATCGTTTTAGAACAGAAAACTCCTACTTCTTTGGCTCGAAGGGGTTGACTAGGGATTAACTTCCTTATAACTCCAGTGTTTGGGGATTGAAAGAAATGCCTGTACATCATCAACGAGGTCTGTTCAAAAGCATACTGTATAAGATCATGGTATTGTTTCGTCATCCTCCCTCTAAAGGCTTACAACTTTTTATCAAGAGTCAAATATCATAAAGAAAAGCATGAGAGTAGTGAAACGAATGGATGAATTCAAGACAAACATATGCAATGCATTAATGAAAACAGAGTTTAACATCAACAGATAATTGTTTGACAGCAAAAGAAATTACAACTTTGAAAATTCAAAAAGAAGCAAAAGTCTTTCAGCTTGAGTTTCGTCACTTCAAGTGGAGAACCCTTTAACGGAAGATTTTCATCTCGCCGTCTGGCATGAATTCCAGCACCCCAATGTCGATCAGATCTTGAATCTTGTTCTTCAAGGCCCAACAGTCGTTGGTGTCGTGTCCCGGGCTGTAGGAGTGGTAAACACAGAATGCGTCGGGATGATAGTGAGGAGAGGAGGTATTGAGCTTCTGAGGAGGGTCCTTTACGGTAAGCAAGTTGACCTCCAATAGACGCTTCAGTATAAAGAATGATGGTATTTCAGTCTCCGTGAACTGTCTTCCCGACGTTTCTTGCTTACGCCGATTACCCCGTTGATGTTGGCGAGGTTGTTGATGGGCTTGTGACCCTGAAGCAAGCAAAGGAGCTTTCCCCTTGTCTTCTTGAGTGGATGGAGGCTGAGCGGTGACTTGCTCTTTAACCTCAGATATTTGCCCCAGTTGGTTGTTTGGAAGCAGTTGGCGGACAAGAACTCTGAGTTCCTCTTGTCTTTGAGATAGGTCTTGGATGAGAGCCATCTGGCCCACCAACTTCCCCATCACTTGGGTCCTTAAGGTTGTCAGATCAAACTGCAGCTCCGCAAGCTGGTCACTCCTGGCATTGTTGGAATTCTCCAAGCCCTTTGTGAGGAGAGCTTTCATCTCTTCTTGCCCCAAAGACAAGTTCAGGAACATCTCCTGCAGCTGAGCAGTCTGGTCTTGGATGTCTTTGAGAGACCTTTCTAGAGCCATCTCTTACTGAAATAAACAGCAGGAGGGTAAGGAAACCTGAAAAAGGAAAGACTGTCAAAATACAATGCATGATATGTGGATGCATGCTTTCAAGGATCTCTTGGGGTAAACACAAGAAAATGTTAGAGGTTGAACTTTGCTCTTGGATTGGAGATCTCTGCACCGGTGGACGTCCTCCCACGAGAATCAAGCTCACCATGTCGAGTGGGTCATAGCCACTGATTCAAGTTGTTGCACTTGATCTTTGATTGGAGAGCTTTGTATCGGTGGATGTCTTTCCACGAGAATCAAGCTCACCATGTCGAGTGGGTCATAGCCACTGATTCAAGTTGTTGCACTTGATCTTTGATTGGAGAGCTTTGTATCGGTGGATGTCTTTCCACGAGAATCAAGCTCATCATGTTGAGTGGGTCATAGCCACTGATTCAAGTTGTTGCACTTGATCTTTGACTTGAGAGCTTTGTTTAGAGGAGAAACCTCTTGCCCCTTGGTAGATGTCTGGTTCAACGTAACCCTGCATCAAAAGAACCCTCGAGATTCTTGAAATGGTTATTGAAAATGCTATGATATGATGTCATGATGTTATGTACATGTATGCACAAGCAAGTGAGTGTATATATAGGCAAACATATTCACACAAAGCAAACAAGTCCTTAGGTTTAGGCTTGCATGAGGTTCAGGTACTACCCTCTTTCAGTTCGTTGGTTAAAACCTGTCCTATCAAAAGTAACCGGGTTCTAGAGGATCTCAAATCATTGGCTACCCTCGATCGGTCATAACTCCAACATCGCTATCTTTTCTTGCGGCCGGAACCATCGCGAGAGTTTAGCCTCAATGAGTGTAGCATACTGCTACTGTTCTAATGGCCAAGTTGGGTCAATTTAGGGTTCTAAGGTCGGTTGGTGCTTAATGACTCCTTGGAGGACCCATATTCTCCCCGTTTCAACATGAGGGATATCGGTACAGACCAAGACGCCACACCAACGTAGCCACTGCTTCACCCATGTCGGTATACCCCGGACAGGTCCCTCGCAGATTATGCTACCTAAAAAGGTTTCCCCCAGATCCGGGTTAGGATCTATGAAACTCCGATACAAAACCCACAAATGTAAAAGCAAACAAAGCAATTAATTGAAAATAAAGGTGATATAAACCCTAAGGTAACCCCACTTTGAGTAGTCCTCCCCAGCAGAGTCGCCAATTCTGTGATACGGTGGGAGAACTGACTAGTGTTTTTGCGTTCGTATTCGCACTTGTGCGGTTGAGCAAGAGTCGCCACCGACTTTTTATTTTATCCTAAAGGAAAGGTTAAAAAAGCACAACAAAAACCTTTTGAGATATTTCGTGGGTTCGGGGGGTAGATTATGAAAAGGGAAGGTATTAGCACCCTCTTCATTCATGGTTATCCATGGGCTCTTAGTTACTTGGTTTTTTAGATCACTTGCCTTGATTGTTGATTGCTTGTAAAAATGGTGTGTATGTGAGTGTTTTTGAAAATGTTTTGGAAGACATGCCTTGTTTTAGGCAACCAATGTATTTGACTCGTGTTTGAGTGTTTTACAAAAGTGTGGATCTTTTCGAAAAGATGTTTCAAATGTTTTTGAGAGTTTGTTTGAAAGTGTTGTGGATTGTGGTTTTTGAAAAGAAGGCAAGTGTTTTTGCAAGTTGATCTCAAGTAACTAAGAGTTTTGTCTACCCTATTGTACTCAAAGGTTTTTGTTATGTTTTAACCCCTTTTAACAATTTTGTTCCACCATTGAATTTGGTGGGCAATCTTGCGTTTTAGGAAGTTTATTCGGGACGGGCGCGGGTCATCGTATGGACCATGAATGCAATGGTGCCAAGTGTCTTTGGCAATTTGCTTTGAGGGACTTGATCATTTGTTTAGGCAACATTTTGAAAGTGTTATCGAGGGACTATGATCATTTTGAATTCGTTTTGCCAAAGAAACTCGACGTGCAAGCATGGCCCATTTTGGAAGGCAACATGTAGGATTACCCTAGGGGGTGCAAGTGTGATTGTGTATTGATTTCATGTATTTGTCTTGTATTAGGTTATCTAGCGTTTGATTTTATGTACATGCAAACCCTAGGTCTAACCATGGTATAATTGAAAGCGGTAAATTGCGAAAATGTAAAGTCTACGCTATTACAAAATAGTATCCGGGAGTGGGGGTACAATATTCACAAATGGGGATGAGACCTATAGTATCCGATAAGTTACAACCAAATCGAATTTGCGACCAAATGTAAATAATAAATATCAATGTATAAGCAAATGTGTATAGGGGCAATGTGAATGTATTGTGTAAGTATGAGATGTATTGTGTAAGTGATTATTTACAGGTGCGGAATGTGAAATTGAACATGTATTAAGGTATTGTTGACCTAAATATGTGTTTAATAAATCTTTGATTTGTATATTTTTAATATGCACAAAAGAAAATGTTTTAATCGAATGTTTAAATTCTAATTAAATTATGTATAAAAATGATGTTTTAAGAAAGAAACTATTTCTAAGTTTTAGTTATGTATACAAAAAGTATTTTTTCATTTGTTATGTACAAAAATATTTTAATTAAAAGAAAGGGAAAATGTTTTCAATTTTAATTACATGGTGCAAAAATGTATTTTATTATTTATGTACGAAAATTTCTTAAGAAAGGAAAATGTATTTGTTTTAAAAAGAATTTATATACAAAGTGTGTTTTAATCCAATATCAAGAATGGAATTACGTATATTAGAAAATATATATCTTTAGGCATTTTTAGTATTAATGTACAAATAAGTATTTTACTAAAAGAGGTTTAACACTCTAATCACATTATATTCTTTGTATTAATATATTAATGTTTTATTGTATTATTTAATTATATTAGTATATATTTCTTTCAAAAGAGTTAAGTCAAAATAAAATTTAGTTTGTAGAAAAATGAAATGAAGGGAAGAATAGAAAAAGAAGCGGGCTTAGGAAAGTGTTTAAGGCCTAACTTAGAATTGGCATAAGGGGGTGTGAATGGGAATATAGTGGGCTTAGGTGTGATAGAAACGGGCAAGGCCCAGCGGGTGAAACAAGCATTTGTAGGGTTAGAGGGTTTCGTTTCAGTTGGACACTGGCTTAGGGTTTGTACAGCGCGCCGTTCATGGAGTTTCGTTCATCTTCGTCTTCTGGATACAATTCCTCTGTCTAGCCACCAACGCTACCCCCACATCTCTCTTCCCTCCAGCTCGAGTTCAATGGTCTCATGACAACAAGGTGCGCTTTTGATGTTTTTTTATACCTTTTTTACGAATTGCATGCTTATTTGCTTTGAGCTTTGACCTTAACCTTTTATTATTATGGAGGTGAAGGAGAAAAAGAGAGGGAGAAAAGCGTACTACCTTTGATCTTGGAGAAGGAGGAGAGATAGGGTAGGTGGCGCTCAGGAGGGCTCGACGGCGTCAGATGATGATAGACTTGTAGCAATTACGGTTTGTCTTCTTTAATGCTCTTTAGGGTTTCAGGATGACATTTGAAAACCCTTTTGCATGATATCTTTTCTTCTTCTTCTTCTTGTATCGCCTGTCTTGCCTTATTTCTATGGCCTCTGAGCTTGGTATGCTTTAGAATATTTATTGCCTTGGTACTTTGCTTTGAATGGCCTTCTGAGATTGATGCCCGTGATGAGGACTTTCTGAGGCTTGCCTGTGTTGTCTTTGATGCTTTCTTCTATCTCAGTTGCTTTGGTTGCCTTTGTTGCTTTTCTTAGTGAAACATTTCTGTTGACTATGAATTGAATGCTACCGTTGAAATGCTATTTTGACTAGCCTTTTTTATTGCCCAATGATGTATTCACTAAGGGCTTGATGTTTGGGTTTGGAAATTGTATTTTTATGGTTCATATGCAGTAGGCTATGAGGTTTGGACATATGGTTGTGATTTTTTGGTTCATGCCCTATGATGAGTGTTCTGAGGGCTGGAGGTTTTGACTGGTTATTTGCTTCAGGTCAGGACTTGGTAAATGCAGTAGCAGTTTTTGTTTGCTTCATGCTAGGGCTTGGTTTGAGGCTTTTGGTTGGTAACTAGTTTTGAAGCCTAACTAATGCAGGTTTTGTGATGATTAGGCTTTTGGTTTGGACTGATTCAGGTGAAGCTTGAACTGGTTTCAGGCTTGAGGTTAGGACATGATGCTGAGGCTTGCTTCAGCTGGTTTATCATGCTTCAGGTTAGGCTTGCTTCAAAGCTTAGGCAGGTTTAGTGTTTGACAGGGGTATGGTTTTGTTTCTGGTTGATGGCCTTAGCAGGTATGATGCTTGAGGCTTAGCAGGTTATGTGTTTGGAGGTTCTGCTGGTTTGGCAGATGGTAGGTTTTGTATATGCAGGTTTTTGCTTCAGCAGATTTTTGCTTCAGCAGGTTTTTGCTTTAGCAGATTTTTTATGGTGGTTGATGTTTTGGTGTTAGGTACAGGCTTGGCCTTGATAAGTTTTTTGTTAAGCTTGAGGCTTCAGTTTGTATATTTTGCTCCTCTCTCCTTCTCTTACCGTGTTTTGCTCTTTTGTATATCTTTCTATCTATGCCTGCCTAAAGCCTAAGAAACCTGCTCCTTATCTCTCTTCTTTCTCTCTCTCTGTACAGTTAAATATTTTAATATGCTTGTGCTGTACCTTTTTCTGAAAGGGCCATTGGGAAATGATGAAAGATGTAGCTTGCTTGCATAAAAGATTTCCTCTGCATTCTTTATCTCTTCTTTGACAGTTTTGAGTAGACTCTTTGGCATTTTTGACAGCAAGTTGTACTTCTTTATCTTCTTTGATATCTTTGTGCAGTAATTTGTCCCTTTTGGATTTTGACAGAAAGTTGCATTTTGGATTTTTCAGTTTGGTTTGAACTTGCTTCTGAACTATGCAGTTTGACATTTTGAACTTATGCATTTTGACATTTTGCATTCATGATTAAATGAATAAAATTCTTCCCTCTTTGTGAACCGGGAGAAATCCCGTGATTTGCAGAGAGGGTTAACTGATCCCAGTCAGTGGCCCTTAATGATGAATTTCTTTAGTCGTTTATTATTTTATCTGCTTTTTGACTTTTCTCTTTTTCTTTTGCAGACGAATAAAAATGGATGGAGGGGTACTAAATGAAGACTGAAGAATTAGAAGAAATAGGACAGTTTTCTTTTTTTATTTAAAGTTAAATTGATGTAAAACCATTGTTTGTAATTAAATTATAAACAATAATTGTACAGTCAATTTAAGAATAAATAAAAGTTTCCATTATCCGATTAATTCTGTTTTTCTCTTTATTGTTTATTTATTATTTAAAACTCTTTGAATTAAAATAATTGAAAAATAAATTTCAATCACTTAATTTAGAATAATAAATAATTTAAATAAAACAATGCCTTAGTAATTGATCAGTTAATCCTGGCCTTTCCAATGTCCAAAGCAAAGTAACAGTTAACCGAAACAAACCAAACAGGCGCATTCCCTCTTCACTGATTTTCAACAAACACTGTAAATCCAAACTGCGTATTTCTTTTGACTGGCTCAAACAAAACAACGTGAATTCAAACCAACTGCCTCTTTTACTGATTAAATCAAAACAATGCGAATTCAACCCGAATCTTGGAATAACTTGCAAAGTGCTGTGGAATTTTAATCTTTCTGAGAATATGCCCATAAAACCTTAATTCCTGATTAAATGCCAAAGAACGTTCACCTGATCACAATTGAGCCAGAATCAACCAAAACCCTAAGCCAACTTGGGTGAAACATTCCGGAGCCCTGAAAATCAGTAAAACCCTAATTGTGTCCTGACTGACGAGAAAATTCTGTTTGACCGATTCTTGAGCCAGTTTGAAAAATCAGGAAACGCCTGAAGCTGAGATTTCTGGTGGTAAGATGCGAGGGCAAATTTTGGGGTACAACATGTATCAAAAGAAGTTTTTTAAGTGCTAATATTGTGGGTCGATTAGCAAACCCTATAACATTCCAGTATAAACACTTCATTGGGCAATTTTGTGAGAAACTACCCTTGCTCTGGTGCTGGGACCAGAAAAACTAGGTTTTGAAAATGACCTGCTATATTTCCTGGTTTGTTTTAAACAACCAATTGAAATTATTTGTCCGGTTCCTCCAGGTTGTCTAGTGCTTCTGCCATATTTTCCCAGGATTGCTTGAGAAACTCCATGTCACGTTGAACATTCTTGTTGGGGTTAGCTTCTGCCACCTCATTATGGACCTGTTCTTGGGTGGCATCCACAAATTCTGAACCACTAGAGCTTAAATTATCTTCCTCTAAGTTTCTATCCCTATTTTGAGGTATGAGAGATGCATTAAAATCAACTAGACCATCTTGTGCACTGCTATCTGTTTTCGTAATTACCACAATCTGCCCTGCAGGAACCGAGTTTTCCTTCTCAGATAATGGGGATGCTTATGTTGAGGCAATGAGAACTTCAACAGAACGTGAGGAGTTTGAGGTTTCTCCCAGACTTTGAGGGACCGCGTCAGGGGCTACTATATTCTTATTCTTCTCTTCAATCTGTTTTTCAACAAAAATCTTCTTATTTTGTGGTTTAGGTATCTCCTTTTCCAAGTTCCCCTTTTATTGATTTTCCTACCATTCCCAATGTTGTGTCCAATGAATTTGCAATGGTCGCAATAATCTGGGATATTTTCATAGGTGACCTCCACATAAAAAGAAAAGTTTTTCCTTTCAACCAGGATATTATTCCTTAATTTTGCAGTTAAATCTAAGTCCACCAAGATCCCCACAAAGTGGCCAAAGGATCGTTCAAACATTGATTTGGTTGTAGTATTATCCATACATATGGGGCTTCCAATTGCGCTAGCTATAACATAAAGGATTTTGGGTCTCCAATATTCCTGCGAGAGACCAGCAATCCTGATCCACACTTGTGTTGAAGCTTGTTGCTACTCATTGGGGTTAAAATCTTTCGTCCAAGCAAACAACTTTAACAATCCCGAATTTAAGTTTTAAGAGTTTGTGGATCTCTTCTCTTCAAATCTTATATATTAGAGAAGGAAAATTCAAAGAACCCCTTACCCAGAGAAGTGAGCCCCCATTTTGATAGTGATGACCAAATAGTGAAAAGTTTCAGTCTCAAAGCATCAAATTTTAGAAAAACTGATCCTTTTGGCCATATGATTCTCCCATGAAGGTTAAAAAATCTGCAGGAAGCTAATCCTGCCTGATATTCTTCTTCTGAGATTGTGATTGAGATCATGTATCCCTTGACCACCAATTGAGAGAGTTGACTGACGGGAATATCGCAAATGTTATTGATTGCTTGAGCAAACGATTTTGTCAGAGGTTTCAGACATGTAGTTGTAGAAATCGAAGGGTTAGAGTTCATATCACTTGATTCCAGGAAGAGCCATGGGATGATTACTAGTTGATTCATGATCGAGGAATGTGAAAGGGCTTAAGCGGTTATCTTCATAGAGAGAAACATTAGGTGCTTTATCATATGATAATCCCTATCCAATTAAGTGTACTCTTAAGGAGGAGTAAAAGTTAAAAAACATTAAAATAAGAAGATAAAAAATGCATTTAAATTTTTAAAAAATTATGGGATCATAACTCAAAGATACCAAACTAAAAAGAATATTAAACTCGTTTTCAATCCTTGAATCAAACTAGAGTATTTAAAAAAAACATATTTTTCCTCTTGTATTTACTTCTTTGCTCTTTCATAATTATTTATTTAGTCATTCAATTTGGAAATAACTAATTGACTTTTTAACCAAGTGACCTTTTGCAGCCACACACCTATATACAGCCGCATCATGTGCAATACTTTAGAGGAAGTATAAACCACAAAAAAATTACTTATCAAGCGATTTCACATAAGCTTAATTTAACTGGTTTATAAAGATCATTCAGTATCAAAATTAAGGGGCCAAGTGTGTCTCATCTCTAATTCAAGGATGTATAATATATATATATATATATACATCCATGCAAGAGTATGAATTGTTTCCTGATACAAATGCAGTTACCAATACATATTTGACAACAACACATAACCAACCTCCTTTTTAGGTTCTGAGTTATTTAGATTTTCTCACATAGAGCTCCCTGTTCTTAAATCTCCATGTGTATAACATGTTCCAAGTGTAACCTCGCATGAATTTGTCACCCGGCTCGTACTCCATAAGGAGGGTCACATATTATGGCATCAAATATCTATTAAAAAACAATTATCAACAATTTTTTTACTATCTGTAAAACAAATGCAAGAGTGTTTTGCAAAGATTACCTGCTTAAAATTACTCCAAACGTTACAATGAGGACCACGTCCATCGTGTACTACCCTAATGTCAATGTCAGCACCCTAAAATTTGTAAACTTAGTCACCTTGATTTTCCTCTCGAAATTCCTCTTTGTCTTCTTGTTCTGGTACAGGAAAGCTTTTGCCACAGACAGTAAATCACTATATTTTTGCAGTTTTATTCACCAAAGAAAAGGAAATACATAACAATGCTAGTTAGATGTAGAAAGCTTCAAACCTTCTTAAACTATGAAATATATCATATCAATAGAAGCTGCTTAACTTTATGGATATTTGACTAAATTTATGATAAAGCATAATAATACGATCAGTTAAATTGTTATACCTTTATATCTCCTTCACTAAATGATCTCCGCATTCCATAAACCCCGTCAAAATCTATTCCATTGATATTGATAAGTGCACATTGTAGTTATTTTTGTATACACTTTTTGTTGCACTTATCAATGTTTTTGTTAATATTTTGTGAATAATTCCCGACTTTGTTCGTAAATTTGTGTAGTTTGTGTATATTAGTGTTTTCATGTACATAGTATATCGATGGGTTAATACCTATTTTCCCCCTGATATATGGGGTGTATTTGAAAAAATCCCCTGCCAAAAAAAAAGTTCCAATTGTTACCTTGACAAATTTTAAAAGTTTCAGTTTTTACCTTAATGATGCCACATCACCTAAAAGGCTGATGTGACTTATATTTTTGTTACAGTTGTAAGTTTTTTTTATGCCATGTCACACAATACACAATAAAATGTCCAAAATGCCCCTTTCTTAAAATCCCAAATTATTTGGCAAATGTTATGTTTCAATTCAGACCCTCCACCTCCAAATTAGGGCGCAACCATCCATCTTCATTTGTTTGCAAAATTATTTTACAAAAAAAGTCAGTTTCAATTCAGACCCTGCGATTGGGGTTCTTCATCCTTGCAAATGGGTGTGTTTAATTTAGTGTTTCATCATGGGAGAAGTTTCGTGCAAGACGGCCATACGTATTATAGAGGAGGTAGTGAGACTACTGTTGAAGGTCAGGACGAAGATAAATGGAGCTTTTTTGAAGCTGTTAGTCTGGTTAAAGATTGGGGTTATGAAGGTTTTAGGCTATGGAGAAAGATTCCGCAAACGGATGAAGGGTTTACAAATGTTGTTGATGATGCAGGAGCTGTAGAAGTTGCTAAGCATTGTATGTCTTGTAGGGTTCACGGTGATATTTGGGTAGAGCACGGTGTAGAAGACATGATGACCAAGGTTCTGGTACCTAATGTTGATGACTTCAGCACCTCTAGTGGAGATGATAGTAGTGGTGACTATGTTGATGCAAGCCAATGTTTCAATGACAGTGAAGAGGAAAGAGTAATTGACGTAGAAGAAGAGCAATTTGAACGAGTGGAGGTAGCTGTTCCAGTTAGTGGGAATAGGGTGGAGATCGAAGGGAAATCATTTAGATTCAAGCGTTGTGCATCCAAGGATCCCAAAAAGATGAAAGAAAAGAGCAAAAGGGACAAGGTCAGTGTTTTGGTGCCCAAAAGTGTCTTAGGATCTTGTTCAAAGAGGGCTACAAGGAAATGTGAAGATGTGGATTATGCTAGTGAGGAACTTGAAAGTTCAGATGCTGATGAAAGTGACATGGATGACAAACCTTCCAAGCCAAAGTATGAGAAGTTCAGATCAGAGCTGCTTAACAAAGACTTTCAATTCAAATTAGGTATGGAGTTCATTTCTATTTCTGAATTTAGAGATGCTACCAGGGATTGGTCAATATTAAATGGTAGAGAAATAAGGTTTGTTAAGAATGAGAGCTGTAGGGTTAGGGTTGAGTGTCAGAGTAAATGTGGATTTTTGGCATTGTGTAGCAAAGTGGGAGGTAGCCTCACTTACTAGATAAAGACTTGGGTGGGGACCCACACATGTGCAAGGGTATTAAATAACAAGTCTGCCAATTCCAAGTGGGTCTCTAAGTTAGTGGTTGAAAAGAGGAAGTCACAAGGGAAAGTTAAACTGTCTGAAATTATGTCTGAGCTTAGACAGAAATATTCAGTGGGCATTACCAAAGGGAAAGCTTGGAGAGCCAAAGCTATGGCTGAAGAAATAATTGAAGGTGATGCAAAGGAACAGTATAACATGTTATGGAGATATACATCTGAGTTGAGAAAACATTGTGCTGGGAACACTGTCAAACTAAATACTGAGAGACCACATCCAACACTACCACTAAGATTTGGTAGATTTTACTTCTGTTTTGATGGATGCAAGAAAGGGTTTACCAAGGGTTGTAGACCATTTATAGGGGTAGATGGGTGTCATCTTAAGACACAATATGGAGGTCAGTTGTTAATTGCTGTAGCAAGGGACCCGAATGACCAATATTATCCTTTGGCATTTGGTGTGGTGGAGACTGAGACAAAATAAAGCTGGAGATGGTTTATGCAATTGCTAATGGAAGACATTGGAGAAAAGAGAAAGTATGTTTTTATTTCAGACCAACAAAAGGTACAAATATGCACTAATTACCTTTGTTATTCACATTTATGAAACATGCACTAATTCTGCACTAATATGCACTAATTCTGCTAATATGTACATGCTTTTTTCTGTTGTCTTGCTGTTTTTAGGGACTTGTTAGTGTCTTTGAGGAAATGCATCAACAAGTTGAACACAGGGTCTGCCTCAGACACCTGTATGCAAATTTCAAGAAGAAATTTGGAGGGGGAGCTGCCATTAGAGACCTGTTATTGGGGGCTGCAAAGGCTACTTACTTCCAGGCTTGGGAGAAGAAGATGAATCAGCTTAAACAAATTGATAAGAAGGCATGGGAATGGCTGATGGGAGTGCCAACAAAACTATGGTGTAAGCATTCATTTTCATTTTACCCTAAGTGTGATGTTTTGATGAATAACTTGAGTGAATCTTTCAATAGTACAATATTACAAGCTAGGGATAAGCCAATACTCACTATGGTAGAATGGATTAGGAACTACGTGATGAATAGGATTGCTAATAGTGTTGTTAAGCTTGATAAGTGGAAGCACAATGTCATGCTTAATCCTAGGAAAAGGCTTGATAAGGAAATATATCTTAGTGGAGAATGGCTGCCTACATGGAGCAGTGGTGATTTGTGGCAAGTCCATCACCCATATAATGGATTGCAGTTTGTTGTTGATATTGGGAAAAAAACCTATACTTGTTGTTTTTGGGATCTTGTGGGCATACCTTGTAGGCATGCTGTTTCTGCATTACAGTATCAAAACTTAGATCCTGAGAAATATGTTGACCCTTGTTACATGAGAGAAGCTTACAGGGCATGTTATGAAAACAATGTTAGTCCAATAAATGGCATGGACATGTGGCCAACTGTGGATGCTTAAGAATTGTTGCCACCACAATACAAGAAGGGACCTGGAAGGCCTAAGAAACTGAGGTTTAGAGAGTTGGATGAGAATGGTTCAAGGATGAGGAGGGTAGGTGTAGCATATAGATGCACGCATTGTGACAAATTTGGCCATAATTCTAGGAAGTGTCAAGCTAAGGAGCAAGATCCTAATGCACTAAAGAGAAAGGTATTGTGTTCATGAATCTGTTACTGAATAATATTGTGTTCAACATATTGAAATGTCTTTATTTATATCTGTTTCTGAATAATGCAGAGAAAGACACCCAGGACCAAAGTGTCAAAAAAATCTGATGCAAATGTTGATACAACTGCAACTGGAGGTGGAACTGTGGATGAAGGCCCAGAGATGGATGCAAATGTTGATACAACTGAAACTGGAGGTGGAACTGTGGATGAAGGCCCAGAGATGGATGCATTGCTGAATAATATGATGGATCTTTATGAAGAACAACAATCACAAGTTGACAATCCCACACAACCTACTGCTATGCAACCTCCCCCAACACATGAATCACAACCTGCTGCAATGCAACCTCCCCCAACACATGATTCACAACTTGCTGCAATGCAACCTGACCCTGCTGCTACTAATGTCAAAAAACCTTCAGCTAGGAAAAAGGCCTTGGTCGTGCCTTGGAAGCGATCAAGAAAGAGAGTCAGTGAAAGATTGAAGGAAGTGAGGAATGCCAAAAGACACGGTGGGCCTGGATCAACACCTGATGCACCTTTGACCATAGATGAAGAAACTGGTGGTAATACCTCAAAGAAGATATCAAGGAAGAAGAGGAAGGGCATTGATCAGTAGTTGTGCACATAGTGTGCTATTTTGTAAAATTCAATTTGAAAGTTTCCTGTGTCATTTTGTTACTTTAACTTATTATCAGAACAGGATTGGCTTAAGTTATGTATCATGTTATTGTCATTTTGTATCACACATGTACTTGACTATGTATCACAACAGATTTGCTTGACAATGTTAAAGTCATTTTGTACAACAGATTTGCTTGACTATGTATCACAACAGATTGGCTTAACTATGTTATTGTCATTTTGTACAACAAATTTGCTTAAGAACAGAATTACTTAACAACAGATTTTGTACAACAGAATTACTCAACAGAATTGCTTAAGAACAGATTTCCAAAATATCAGAACAGATTTCCAAAATATTCCAAAACAGTTTTACTTAACAATATATCAGAACAGACTTAGCAAATATATTCCATTAGAAACCATAAGAAAGAAATATATTCCATATTCCATAACAAAGAAATATAATTCATGAACTAAATTTTACATAGGTTACAACTTCCTAGAACATAAGCCACAACTTCATGATTTTTTACATGAACTAAGTAAGAAATGAACCAAAAGACAAATAAACCCAACTAAAATATAATTCAGCTTCTTTTTTAACTCATCCATTTTTTTCTCCATGGCTTCCATCTTCAGTGTGATATCTCTCTCCAGTTTGCTCATCAGTTCTACTGAAACTACATCCGAATGGCCGTTATCACCGAAATCATCAGAAAATTCATCATCCCAAACAAATGCGTTGCAGTCATCTCTTTTACCCCAGAACTTACACTTCCAGTATTTTCTCCCGGGATTTGCAACCGATTTTGAAACAAATAACTTCATCGAGACATTGTGGCCGCATTTGGGAGTTACTCTACCATTTGAAGATAAGCATGAAGTAGAACAATTTGGTTGACTCATGTTTAGGAAATCAAAGAAAACTTAAAGATGAAGAGGAAAGCAAAAGTTGGGTTGCTGAGATGAAGATGGTTGCGCCCTAATTTGGAGGTGAAGGGTCTGAATTGAAACATAACATTTGCCAAATAATTTGGGATTTTAAGAAAAATGTAGAAAGGGAATTTTGGACATTTTATTGTGTATTGTGTGACATGGCATAAAAAAAACTTACAACTGTAACAAAAATATAAGCCACATCAGCCTTTTAGGTGATGTGGCATCATTAAGGTAAAAACTGAAACTTTTAAAATTTGTCAAGGTAACAATTGGAACTTTTTTTTTGGCAGGGGGATTTTTCAAATACACCCCATATGTCAGGGGGGAAAATAGGTATTAACCCTATATCGATTGATAGTTTTCCATTCATTTTGTAGGTATTTGAGTATAGTTAGAGCATTGAGTAATAAAAGCTCCAAGATGCATTTTTGGAGCAAAGATTTAAGAAGGCAAAGAAAGAAAGCTAAGAAAAAGCTAGAAAGTTTTGTCCGAGCAGCAGCGTCGGACGGTGTTGAGGCGAGGACAGGGTGTTGTGAGCGTCAGGACCAGCGCCAGGCGAGGAAGAAGCGATGCAGAAAGGAGAAAATCCAATAGCTTCTGTCTTGTGCTCTCCGGTAGGTCGCTTGACGAGACTTTAGACCGTCGTCAGACGATGCATTTAACGTCAGGCGATGCTTGATATTTTTTTCTACCTGTTTGCTGGTGCAGTCTGGGCCAAGTAATAAAGCCTAGCATCGGGCGGTGCGTGCTTGAACATATTTTTGTATATATTTTATTTACATTTCATTTGTTAGGGTTATGGGTTTGGGGATAGGTTTTGCTCTCAAATTCATCAACCCTCATTTTTCCTTAGGGTTAGCTTAGAAAACAATTATGAAGCTTGCATACGGATGATCCGGGTGAATTGCTCTTCGATCAACACTGACAAATAGGGAAATTTGTGGTTCATTTCTCTTCTTCTTTGTGTATTCTTTATTTGTTGAGTTTGTATATGTACTTACTTTGAACTCATGTATATTTGTCACCCATGGCGTGGTATAAAACTTGCTTTACAAATCATTGTCGATTGTTGTCCTGGATTTTTGCTCTGTGCTTGAGGTTTGGGTTGCTACAGACATATACTGCTCGAATTCTTATCTAAGATGATTATCTAATATTGTCTAGATTCTAGAGATATATTCAGTACTATTATTCGCTTGGGGAAAGAAAATAAGGAAAACCACCCTCCTAAAAATTTGTAAATCCTTATTTTCTTTCCCCAAATTTTTAGATATGTAAATACCCCCTCCCCGAAGCATTGTAATAGTGTAGTGTTGTACCCCAAAATTTGCCCTCCCATATTCTTCAAGATTTGCCAAGTCAAAGGTTCAAAAATCTCCCCAAGGGTTGCACAGTTCAAGGGCCTCCTAACAGTCAAAAGCTAGGGTTTTGGTTCTGACAAAGAAAATGAAGTTTCCAAGGGTCAAATCAAGTCCCACATGCTTACAAATATGGTCAAGTATCCTCATGTCAAGATTCAAGACTTACAGCACAAAATTGCACAGTCAAAAAACCCTAATTGCACTACAGTCAACTGTAGGGGCAAAATGGTCATTTGACAGTCAAATGTTCAAATTTTTGGTCAACATCTCATTTTGAAGCCACAAACATCATTTGATCAATGCTTGATCATGATTATCAAAGCTTGGCTCAAAAAGTCTCAAGATGCAAAAGTTTCCATATTTGGACAGTTGAAAAAGTCAACTGTAACTTGACCAGGGCATAACTTCCACATGGATTATCAGAAAAATTCCATCCAAAGCTCATTTTGAAGAGAAAGACATTTTCTACAACTCCTCTTCACACTTCAAGTCCAATAAATGCTCTCACAAAAAGTTATCAATTTCAACATTATAGGTCATTTTCAAAAGTCAACAAAAAGGGACTTTAAGTCAAAGACCATAAATTGAGATTGGTAAATCCAAATGACATGGGACCAAAGACATTGGTTAGAGGACTCAAAGACCTTTCCAAAATGTCCAAGAACATGAGCAAAGCTTAAAAATTGAGCAAGTTATGCCTTGTGGAAGTTGGGAAATTTTTGGATATTTTGAAAAGTCAACATTGCTTCAAATGTCCTAAAATTGCTAATGGGCCTCTTTTTCTTCCAAAATCCATCATCCAAAACATGTGCACGACCATTTGTCCCAAAGGGAAGTTTTTTATCATTTTTATTTATTTATTTGGATTTTTAATTATTAATAATTCATTTAATTAAAATAAATATGTAAAAAATACTAAACCTAAGCAATCAAATCTTTTTATGCATGAAATAGTCTTAAGATTTCGTGCATTATCTGATTTAGAAAGAATCAAGTTAATTGGCCATGATTGGAACCAAGTTTGCATGAAAAAGATTGGAAAATATTTGCCATGAAAATCAATATCCCTTCCATCAAAGCTTTGATTCTTTGGACAAAAAAACCAACCCTAATCATTCCATACATAAGCATGAAGCCAACCCTAATGCCAAGAACCTCTAAGCTGCGCCAGAAAAGCATAACCAAACTTGCACTTTTGTCAAAAAATTCAAGAACTGAAAACACATTTGCAAGGCTTTTCAAGGCAAGAAACTCACTCCATCGCCTTCCTGAGACTTCAAGGAAAGTTTTCTGATCAAAACCATTGTCCCTAACACAGGAAATAGGTAGAACGATCTTGACCGGTTCAAGCTTTTTTTCAGATTCTTGAATCATAATTCATGCATTACTTGTAAATTTTAATATTGGATTTGTATTCATTGTGTCATTCTGAAGCTAACTGTGTGCTTTGATTGAGTTTTTATACACCATACGCGATTTCACCATGGATACATGCTAGGGTTACCAAGCTGTGGAATTGGGTGTTTCTGAGTCTTGTAAAATTGGAGCACCTCAATACCATGGCTGAATTCAGAAAGCTTGGACGAAAACAACACACCCCTCGAGCCTAATTTATGTGATACCATGGCCTAATCGCTATTTTGAAAACAAGCATATTTTGGGGGGGGGGGTTTAAAACCCCCGTTAACCTCTTTTATATTTCAGGGAAAAAGGCAAAACGGAGAAGATGATGAAGTGTCAAGACTTGATTGGGTTATTTGAATTTTCGCGCTAAAAGTTCCACTAACCATTGATTTATCTTATATTATTTATTTCCTATTATATAACCAAAATGCGTTGGTGGTTCAGTGGCAAGCATAGCATTGGTAACCAACAGGACCTGGGTTCGATCCCAGGTCCCCCTCCATTTCTTTATATTTTTCTCTTAATCATGTTCTTGTGTAGCTTCAGTCCAAAGCGTCTACCATACGCTCCTCAATCAAACGCGCCACACGTCCCACTGCATTCAACCAAGGGCCAGGATTCAGAGACCATGATGTGCACCAGTCAACCATCCCACACGCTAGCCAAAAAGTCAACTAGGCCAAAGGCTTAATGGGCCTGATTGCTGGACAAAACCCTCCAATTTGGGGACAGACCCCCCATGGTTTGCCTTTCTAATTCTTTTTCTCATATTTTTCTATTTTTGTTTTAATTAGTTTTTTTAATTTAATTCTTTAATTTAATTATTTTCATAATAATATAAAAATAACAAAAAATCAGAAAAGACAAAATTAAAAATATATTTGATTTTAATATTTTTTTAAGTAAATATCATTAATTAATTTAGCTTTGTAAAATTAGGTTTAATTCAAACATTTTTCTTAATAAATTAAAATATGTAGAAATTAGGTTTTTTTAACTTTTCACCATTTTTTTAAATAAATAATTTTCTCATCATTATTATCATTATTAATTACTAAATATTTTGTAAATAAACATGTACATTAATTATTTAATAAATTAGGTTAAACCTTAATATTTTCTTAATAATTAAAAATAATTTAGAATTAGGGTTTCGTTAAACTATAATTTTAATCCTTTTCTTTATTTTCATTAAATACAAAAACAAAAAAAAAACATTTATTTTCTTTTATTGAATAATTAATTTTTAATTCAATTTAATTTCAAAAGGGTCCAACGCCCTCAAACGTTCTATTTTTATTCTTTTCGCACGTTATTTTATTTTCTTATAAATACTGATGTAATTCTCCCAAGGCCATGTAAATTAAATATTTATCTTTCGCATCTTTATTTTATGTCAAATCGGGTCCTGGATTAAATTTGGCGATGTGGACCCGCGCCTTTGTAATAATTTAGGAATTTTATCTTTCCGCACTTTTTTAAACTGTTAATAATGGCATGCAAGAATGAATGATTAAATAAAAACAAACGCGTAGATCACCTGACATGAACAAGATAAATGTAAATGAACATGACACACAAAATCACACACCACCTCTAGGGTACGCCTCACTGTTGCCTTGCCTCGAAAGGTGATCGTCGAGTAGAGGATGTCTTAGTAAGTCCTCATGATCCGGGAACCTGGCATGAGGGTAGCTTCTAAGGTGTCTTCCTATTGCTCTGGTGATCACCATGTCCTGAACCTCGAATTGACCCGAACACCTCCAACGGTGGTGCTACCTACCTCTCAATGGTAGGATGGCACTACTTTAAAGGACATTTACACAGACGAATTCCTTAGGGTAGGTAGACGACTCTAGATACTTGCTCTAAATTCAAAACAAATTCAAAAAATACTTTTCACACCGACACCTTTTCAAAAAGCTTTCGAAAGCAACTTTTCAAACACTCTTGAGGACTGATACAAGAGTCGAACTGAAATTTTCAAAGAAACCTTTTAAAACCCACAGTTGAAAAGCAAACAAACCATTTTTGAAAACACAATGAGCAAGTATCTAAGAGCCCATGGATAACCATGGATAGAAAGGGTGCTAACACCTTCCCTTTCTATAACCTACCTCCCGAACCGAGAGCAATCTCTATAAGGAATTTTTCTGTGCTTTTGTCCTTTCCATTTGGAGAAAATAAAAGACGGTGGCGACTCTTGCTTCCGCGACATTTCGCGAATCAGCGTTAAACAGTCAGTTCCAGATCCACCGATCACAGAACTGGCGACTCTGCTGGGGACAAATACTTAAAGTGAGGTGTACCTTAGGGATAGTTCATAACTGTGTTTTTAATTGTCTTCTTTGCTTGCTTTAAATTGTGGGACTGTCTTGGGAGTTCTATAGATCCTAACCCGGATCTGGGGGATACCTTCTTAGAAAGTAGCAACAAGGCTGTGAGGGAACTGTGTGGGGTATACCGACATGGTTGAAGCAGTCTGCTACGTTGATGTGGCACTTTGGTGTGTACCGGTAACCCTTGAGTTCAGTCAAGGAGAGTACGGGGCCTCCACGTGGTGTCATGAAGCATCAACTGACCTTATGAACCTTAATTGAACTATCTTGGCCTCTTTAGGGTAGTGAGATAACTGACTTTGGTGCAGTCCGAGGTTGGTTGATACTCGATACTACACTCAATTGAGGGTTACTTTCCTGGAATATTTCGGTCGCCAGTTCAGTGGCTAAATCGAAACGATGAACAATGAAAGCAATCCCGTGATATTGGGACCCTTAGAACCCGGTTACTTCTAATAGGACAGGTTGAGCCCACCAACTTCAAGAGGGTAATACCCAGACCTCATGCATGCCTAAACTCTAAGGGCTTCTCTGGTGTGACTTGTGTGCCTTCGTACTTGCCTATTTGCATGCTTGTTATCTGACACCTGAGTTTCTTGTAGGTTTTGTTTACAGTCCTTAATTGGGACTCATAACAGGGTTACTCACATTATCCCATGCATACCATAACATCATACCATTGCATACATCCTAACCCATTTCAAGGATCTCAAAGGCTTGTGATGCAGGTCATGGTGAACCAACTATCCCAGCAAGGGGAAAAGGGGATTTATTTTCCTCTAAGCCAAAGTTGTCAGGGGCTATGACCCACTTGATATGGTAAGCTTTGACACTTGAAGAAAGCTCCCCTAGCCAAGGTTGTCAGGGGCTATGACCCACTCGATATGGTGAGCCTTTGACACCTGAAGAAGGACTCCCAACAACATGAAGTTCCTTCAATCAAGCTACAGAATTCAAACTCTAACGGTTTCTTATTTACCCTGCGAGATCCTTGAAAACATTGCATGCATACATCCATATCATTGCATTGCAGGTACCCTTTTGACAGGTTGCTTACCTTTTTCGCTGTTTATTTCAGCCGATCGTTATGAATCCTGAGTCGTCTACTGAGCAATCCATCGAGGTTCTCCAGGCCCAGAATGCCCAGTTCCAGGAGTTGATTATGAGTCTAGCCCAGGGTCAAAAGGAATTGAAGACTCTGATTCAGAAGAAGAAGAGCAAGAGGACTATTTTGTTCAACCCTAGACGCAGATCTGGGAACACACTACAGAATGAAGCTGAGAGGACCACTCCATCTGTGAGGGAAGGCAGTCACCATGAGAGAGGTAACTAGTCCAGTGGTCTCCGACAACGAGACGGAGTTCAATGATGAGCAATACCCTCCAGCTGAGGACCGGTACAAACAGCTAGAGGACAGGCTGAATGCTATGGAGATCCAACAAATGCCTGGGCTGGATTTCGGAGACTTGGGTTTGTCTACTGGTGTGATCATTCCTCATAAGTTCAAAGCACCATCCTTTACCAAATATGACGGGGCATCTTGTCCCAAGCTACACCTTAGATCGTATGTGCGGAAGATTCAACCGTACTCAGTGGATAAGAACTTGTGGATCCACTTCTTCCAGGAGAGTCTTTCAGGGACTCATCTCGAATGGTTCTATCAGCTGGATGGGACCAAGGTTCGTAACTGGGAGGAGTTGGCTACTGCTTTCTATAAGCAGTATCAATATAACGCCGGCCTTGCCCCTACACGTACCCAACTCCAGGGTATGTCGCTAGGTACAAGCGAAGGTTTTAAAGAGTACGCACAGAAGTGGAGGGACCTGGCTGGCAGGGTGCGGCCTCCATTAATTGACCGGGAACTCGTTGATATGTTCTTGGGGACCCTGTCCGGGCCGTTCTTCAATCATCTCATTGGTAATTCATCTGCAGGATTTACCGACCTCATTCTGACTGGGGAAAGAATTGAAGCGGGCATCAAAAGTGGGAAGATTCAAGAGGCCATACATCCTGATACTCACAAAAAGCCTTACATGGGCAAGAAAGAGTCTAATGCCGCATACGGTCAAAAGAGTCGTCGTGACCAACAAGCAGGGGCAGTCATGATCTCTGGTTCTGCACCACGCCGACAACCACAAAAGGGAAATCAGCGAAGGCCGGACGAGCCTAAAAGACAATTCACCAACATCAACATGTCATGGTTACAAGCATTGCAGTACATGTTGAAAATGAATCTGATTGCGGTAATCAACCCTCCTGCAAATCCCAAGATCTCCTCTCCAAACTACAACCCAGAGGCGAGGTGTGCTTATCATTCTAATAGCCCGGGGCACGACACTGAGGACTGTTGGGCGCTGAAATATAAGATCCAAAATATGATCGATGCTAAGGAGATTGAATTCGAGCCTGCTGAGACTCCCAATGTGACCACTGCTCCCCTGCCAAAACATGGCTAGGATTGAGAGATTTTTGTTCATTTGAATTCAAGTTGTATTTTTCTTTTCTTGTTCAAATAAACAATTGTCATGTTAAACTCTTTTATTTCATGAATGCATTACACATGTCTGTCTTGAATTAATTATGTTTACCATACTTAAAACTGTTTCATATTTTTGTGATGTCAACTTTCAATTAACAATTCTAAGCCTCTTGAGGGAGGATGACGAAAACGATACCGCTATCTTTGCAGTATGCTTTGAACAGACCCCGCTGATGAAGTACAGGCATTGTTTCAATTCCTAAACACTAGAGTAATAAGGAAGATAATCCCTCGTCAGCCCCTCTGAGCCAAAGAAGTAGGAGTTTTTATTTTCGAAAATTAAAACCCTTTATCATAACCTGGGGCAGGGTAGTTCTCTCAGTTGATCCAAGTGCGCAACAAATGGCACCAAAGAGATCCTTACGAAAAAAGACAGTGATGGTTCCGAACAATCGTAAAGACAGGCAGTCATTATCAAAAATTCATAAATGAAAAGCCCAAAAAGTTAAAACCTATAAAGGGGACTTACGAAACTGGGGCATCCCGCTGACTGTAATTCCAAAAAGGAAACAGCTCAGGCAAAAAACAGGGATAACAAAATCAAAAAGAAAGAGGCCTTATAAACCCTCAACAAAAAGGAAATGACTGCCTATTCAAAATAATTTTTCAACATCCGAACTATCACTGGTATATCAAAGCAAGACGCAAACAAGGTCTAACGCACGATCAGCTGAGTTTAGGTTTGAAGAGCATCACGAAGAACGGGTGGGTACAAATAATTTGAGCCTTTATCCTTTGTTCCTTAAACCGTGAACCAAGCCACGTTATAACCCTTAAAAGTCCTAGCTGAAGCATGGGCTAGTTCGAAAGCATACTGTTACGAAGGTATCCTGACTCCTGAAGGTTTGCGGTAAAATAACGCGTTGACATCACAATTTATAAAAAATCTTCACTTGAAAAAAATATATATACATTTTCAAAATTTCAAGACAGACATAAGCTTTTGCATTCTTAGAATAATATTGTTTACATATAACCATTTGTTTGAACAGCAAAGAAATTCGCATGACGAATATCTGATGAACAAAGGTCTTCTCAACAAAAGGGTCACCTCATGTGGAAAGAACACTTACAATCAAGGGGCATGGCATGAGCATTGTCCATTATCTGGGGCATGGCAAAATACTTCCAACAGGGGCACCTCCCTACATCCTGAGAGCGTGGATATAGTCGAAAAAAAATACTGCGCAAAATCAAAGACCCGCTAGGTTGACACACCTAGGCAAAAATAAGGGCTTCCCGGCGAACCAAAAGGGTTCGGGCAAAAATAAGGGATGAAATGAAAAAATCTGTACACCCGGCAAGTCGAAAACCTGAAAAGGCGGCTTGGGCAAAAAATGGGTATCCCGGTGGACTGAAAACCCGAAAGGGCGGTCCAGGCAAAAGTTAGGGATCAAAGCGCACGACTATGTCCCATCATCTTGTCACCTGCCTACCAGAAGAAGGTTTGTCCATCAACAACTATCAGCACCTCACAGGTCTTTATCTCCCACCTCAGAAACAGGGGCAATGAGGAGTTGTCCAAGCAATCTAATCGCTCTGTCAACCAAAGTACCAAGGAAAGGTCAATACAAAGATGATTACCATCTACCTTTACAAATTCCAGATCGTGGGTTAACCTCCGAAACCAAACAGGACAATCATCCACTTAATCATCATCAGGTAACCCTACGCCGGTTCCTTCTCAACTTTCAGACAAAGTCTCACACGGACCCATCTCAAGTAACCTTACCCCGGTTCCTCCAGAAGTCTCACATGGACTTATCTCAAGATAACCTTACCCCGGTTCATCAAGAAGTTTTACACAAACTTACCCTGTAGTAACCTTACCCCGGTTCCTCCAGAAGTCTCACATGGACTTATCTCAAGATAACCTTACCCCGGTTCATCAAGAAGTTTTACACAAGCTTACCCTGTAGTAACCTTACCCCGGTTCCTCCAGAAGTCTTACACGGACTTAACTCAAAGATAACCTTACCCCGGTTCATCAAGAAGTTTTACACAAGCTTACCCTGTAGTAACCTTACCCCGGTTCCTCCAGAAGTCTTACACGGACTTACCTCAAAGATAACCTTACCCCGGTTCATCAAGAAGTTTTACACAAGCTTACCCTGTAGTAACCTTACCCCAGTTCCTCCAGAAGTCTTACACGGACTTACCTCAAAGATAACCTTACCCCAGTTCATCAAGAAGTTTTACACGAACTTATCCTGCAGTTACCTTACCCCGGCTCTTCCAAAAGTTTTACACGAACTTATCCCGAAGAAACCCTACACAGGTTCTCTCTCCCCAAAGATGCAGTTTTACACGGACTCGTCGTCAGAAACCCTACCCAGGTTTTACCTCTTCCAGGATGCAGTTTTACACAGGCTCATCGTCAAAGTAACCCCACACAGGTTCCCTTCTCAAGCTCCAGACATAGTTTTACACGGACTCGTCATCAGTAAACCCCTACACAGGTTTCCTTCCTCCAAGATGCAGTTTTACACGAGCTCGTCATCAGGCAACCCTACATAGGTTCCCTCTTTCAACTTACAAAATTACATCTCAAAACTTCCCCAAGAGAGTCCAATCCAGTTTCCCCAGGAAAGTGGGAACTCATCTCCCCAAGCAGTAAGCTTATCCCCAGTAGATTCTGGAAGCTTATCCTCGCAGAGCACGAACGCGTCTCCCGGCTTTATTCAAAGAGTTATTTCCTTACCAGGATGTAACTGGGTTATCCTCAGCCAAAAAGCCACGTAAAGAGCGTCCTCGACGAAGTCTTCTTATCCCCAGCGAAGTCTATTAACACTTCCAACACAACAAGGGTATCCCCAACAAGTTATCATCAACAACTCAACAAGGTACCTCTCTCCCCACAGAGTATTGCTTCCCGGCAAGATCGCTAGAGTACTTTCCTCCCTGCAGAGTAATTCATTCGCCAAGTTTATTCCCCAACGGAGTCATCTTCTCCTACCGGTATTCTTGCAACTATTATCCCCAGCAGAAGCAAAATCTATTCTTCAAACATCAGCCCAGGAGTGACTTCCCGGCACCCGTCAAGGATTTATTTTTCAAAGACGAAAACATACATTCATAAAATATCACATACATCATTATAGCATGCATATACGCATCACATCTTACAAATCTCATTTATGTTGAGAACATCATTGCTTGATCCATATCATGCATTGCATATGATTGACCTTTACCTTTCAGGAAAAGATTCCGTTAAGTTCTCAGCTATTTCAAGACCTATACCGGTTCAGTTAAATCGACCCTAAGATTTTTCTGTTTCTTATCCCGTCCAAGGCCTTCTCTGGTTCAGTCAGATCGACCCTAAGATCTCCCTGTTCCTTATCCAGTTGAAGATTTCAAGACCTAGACCGGTTCAGTTAATCGACCCTAAGATTTTCTGTTCCTTATCCAGTCAAAGGCCTTCTCTAGTCCAGTTAAATCGACCCCTAACAGATTTTCCTGATAAAGACTCAGTAGAAGATATCCAAGATTCTCTCAGCGTTACTGTTGAGGTTGTAGTCGCCCGTGGTTCTCTCCCCATTACTGCGGAGGTAGTAATCTCCCCAAGATTCTCTCAATGATTACTGTTGAGGTTGAAGTCGTCCCCAGATTCTCTCAATGATTACTGTTGAGGTTGAAGTCGCCCAAGATTCTCTCAGCGTTACTGTTGAGGTTGAAGTCGCCCAAGATTTTCTCAATGATTACTGTTGAGGTTGAAGTCGCCTAAGGTTCTCTCACCGTTCCTGTTGAGGTAGTAACCATCCCTGGTTCATTCATCACCTTTTGAAGATCCAGATCCAGCTCCTGTAACCAGTCAGAACACATCTATACAAAGAATTTGAAGACCAGCTCTTGTAACAGGTCAGGTAATCCTTTTCTTTTGCAGGTACGCAAGCTTTCGCTAAGGAATCTATTACGCGATCTACATCCAGATGGCATCCATAAGCCCATTCCACCATCACACTACTACTATGTGAGCGCAAATTTCTGGGCACTCTAGTGTTCAATCATCTTCCACCTTCGGATTACGAAAGGCACGTCAGCCAATCTGCATCCTCAGGTCTAAGAAGATTGAACAGGGGCAACTGTTGTACCCCAAAATTTGCCATCCCATATTCTTCAAGATTTGCCAAGTCAAAGGTTCAAAAATCTCCCCAAGGGTTGCACAGTTCAAGGGCCTCCTAACAGTCAAAAGCTAGGGTTTTGGTTCTGACAAAGAAAATGAAGTTTCCAAGGGTCAAATCAAGTCCCACATGCTTAAAAATATGGTCAAGTATCCTCATGTCAAGATTCAAGACTTACAGCACAAAATTGCACAGTCAAAAAACCCTAATTGCACTACAGTCAACTGTAGGGGCAAAATGGTCATTTGACAGTCAAAAGTTCAAATTTTTGGTCAACATCTCATTTTGAAGCCACAAACATCATTTGATCAATGCTTGATAATGATTCTCAAAGCTTGGCTCAAAAAGTCTCAAGATGCAAAAATTTCCATATTTGGATAGTTGAAAAAGTCAACTGTAACTTGACCAGGGCATAACTTCCACATGGATTATCAGAAAAATTCCATACAAAGCTCATTTTGAAGAGAAAGACATTTCCTACAACTCCTCTTCACACTTCAAGTCCAATAAATGCTCTCACAAAAAGTTATCAATTTCAACATTATAGGTCATTTTCAAAAGTCAACAAAAAGGGACTTTAAGTCAAAGACCATAACTTGAGATTGGTAAATCAAAATGACAAGGGACCAAAGACATTGGTTAGAGGACTCAAAGACCTTTCCAAAATGTCCAAGAACATGAGCAAAGCTTAAAAATTGAGCAAGTTATGCCTTGTGGAAGTTGGGAAATTTTTGGATATTTTGAAAAGTCAACATTGCTTCAAATGTCCTAAAATTGCTAATGGGCCTCTTTTTCTTCCAAAATCCATCATCCAAAATATGTGCACGACCATTTGGCCCAAAGGGAAGTTTTTTATCATTTTTATTTATTTATTTGGATTTTTAATTATTAATAATTCATTTAATTAAAATAAATATGTAAAAAATACTAAACCTAAGCAATCAAATCTTTTTATGCATGAAATAGTCTTAAGATTTCGTGCATTATCTGATTTAGAAAGAATCAAGTTAATTGGCCATGATTGGAACCAAGTTTGCATGAAAAAGATTGGAAAATATTTGCCATGAAAATCAATATCCCTTCCATCAAAGCTTTGATTCTTTGGACAAAAAAACCAACCCTAATCATTCCATACATAAGCATGAAGCCAACCCTAATGCCAAGAACCTCTAAGCTGCGCCAGAAAAGCATAACCAAACTTGCACTTTTGTCAAAAAATTCAAGAACTGAAAACACATTTGCAAGGCTTTTCAAGGCAAGAAACTCACTCCATCGCCTTCCTGAGACTTCAAGGAAAGTTTTCTGATCAAAACCATTGTCCCTAACACAGGAAATAGGTAGAACGATCTTGACCGGTTCAAGCTTTTTTTCAGATTCTTGAATCATAATTCATGCATTACTTGTAAATTTTAATATTGGATTTGTATTCATTGTGTCATTCTGAAGCTAACTGTGTGCTTTGATTGAGTTTTTATACACCATACGCGATTTCACCATGGATACATGCTAGGGTTACCAAGCTGTGGAATTGGGCGTTTCTGAGTCTTGTAAAATTGGAGCACCTCAATACCATGGCTGAATTCAGAAAGCTTGGACGAAAACAACACACCCCTCGCGCCTAATTTATGTGATACCATGGCCTAATCGCTATTTTGAAAACAAGCATATTTTGGGGGGGGGGGGGGGGGGGGGGTTTAAAACCCCCGTTAACCTCTTTTATATTTCAGGGAAAAAGGCAAAACGGAGAAGATGATGAAGTGTCAAGACTTGATTGGGTTATTTGAATTTTCGCGCTAAAAGTTCCACTAACCATTGATTTATCTTATATTATTTATTTCCTATTATATAACCAAAACGCGTTGGTGGTTCAGTGGCAAGCATAGCATTGGTAACCAACAGGACCTGGGTTCGATCCCAGGTCCCCCTCCCTTTCCTTATATTTTTCTCTTAATCATGTTCTTGTGTAGCTTCAGTCCAAAGCGTCTACCATACGCTCCTCAATCAAACGCGCCACACGTCCCACTGCATTCAACCAAGGGCCAGGATTCAGAGACCATGATGTGCACCAGTCAACCATCCCACACGCTAGCCAAAAAGTCAACTAGGCCAAAGGCTTAATGGGCCTGATTGCTGGACAAAACCCTCCAATTTGGGGACAGACCCCCCATGGTTTGCCTTTCTAATTCTTTTTCTCATATTTTTCTATTTTTGTTTTAATTAGTTTTTTTAATTTAATTCTTTAATTTAATTATTTTCATAATAATATAAAAATAACAAAAAATCAGAAAAGGCAAAATTAAAAATATATTTTATTTTAATATTTTTTTAAGTAAATATCATTAATTAATTTAGCTTTGTAAAATTAGGTTTAATTCAAACATTTTTCTTAATAAATTAAAATATGTAGAAATTAGGTTTTTTTAACTTTTCACCATTTTTTTAAATAAATAATTTTCTCATCATTATTATCATTATTAATTACTAAATATTTTGTAAATAAACATGTACATTAATTATTTAATAAATTAGGTTAAACCTTAATATTTTCTTAATAATTAAAAATAATTTAGAATTAGGGTTTCGTTAAACTATAATTTTAATCCTTTTCTTTATTTTCATTAAATACAAAAACAAAAAAAAAACATTTCTTTTCTTTTATTGAATAATTAATTTTTAATTCAATTTAATTTCAAAAGGGTCCAACGCCCTCAAACGTTCTATTTTTATTCTTTTCGCACGTTATTTTATTTTCTTATAAATACTGATGTAATTCTCCCAAGGCCATGTAAATTAAATATTTATCTTTCGCATCTTTATTTTATGTCAAATCGGGTCCTGGATTAAATTTGGCGATGTGGACCCGCGCCTTTGTAATAGTTTAGGAATTTTATCTTTCCGCACTTTTTTAAACTGTTAATAATGGCATGCAAGAATGAATGATTAAATAAAAACAAACGCGTAGATCACCTGACATGAACAAGATAAATGTAAATGAACATGACACACAAAATCACACACCACCCCTAGGGTACGCCTCACTGTTGCCTTGCCTCGAAAGGTGATCGTCGAGTAGAGGATGTCTTAGTAAGTCCTCATGATCCGGGAACCTGGCATGAGGGTAGCTTCTAAGGTGTCTTCCCATTGCTCTGGTGATCACCATGTCCCGAACCTCGAATTGACCCGAACACCTCCAACGGTGGTGCTACCTACCTCTCAATGGTAGGATGGCACTACTTTAAAGGACATTTACACAGACGAATTTCTTAGGGTAGGTAGACGACTCTAGATACTTGCTCTAAATTCAAAACAAATTCAAAAAATACTTTTCACACCGACACCTTTTCAAAAAGCTTTCGAAAGCAACTTTTCAAACACTCTTGAGGACTGATACAAGAGTCGAACTGAAATTTTCAAAGAAACCTTTTAAAACCCACAGTTGAAAAGCAAAAAAACCATTTTTGAAAACACAATGAGCAAGTATCTAAGAGCCCATGGATAACCATGGATAGAAAGGGTTCTAACACCTTCCCTTTCTATAACCTACCTCCCGAACCGAGAGCAATCTCTATAAGGAATTTTTCTGTGCTTTTGTCCTTTCCATTTGGAGAAAATAAAAGACGGTGGCGACTCTTGCTTCCACGATATTTCGCGAACCAGCGTTAAACAGTCAGTTCCAGATCCACCGATCACACGTAGGATTTATATTTTCGCACTTTTAATTCCTGTACATATATTAATTGCCTAGATGTATGATAATAGGATTGCATGACAAGAGCCTAATAATCAAACGTTAGAAAACCTAACTCAAGACTAAAATAACTGAACATGACACACATTGCACATATACACTTCTAGGGTACGCTCACTTTGGTTGCCTTTCAGAAAGTAAAACAATCATGTCCCTCGAGAATGGGGATGCTTTAGGAAAGAATCGTAAATCAAAAGATCATAGTCCCTCGATGACCCTACAGTGTTGCCTTTCGGTAAACGATCTCGCCCCTTAAACAAAATTGCTAAAGCGTCTCCATATGTTGCCTTTATGACCGTACGTCCCTTTGAATGTCCCTCAAACATCCAGCGATAGAGCTACCTACTCACTAATAGTAGGATAGCACTGTCTAAAGGATATGAGGAAAAGAACAAATCTTTTCGAGTATAAGTAGATAGTTCTTAGACGCTTCCTCAAAAACAAACTTTCACACTTACACAAAAACAACTTTCAAAAACATTTTCAAACGCTTTATCAACATTCTTGAGGACTGATACAAGAGTTATCATAAAGCAAATTGCCGCACTAAGGCATTTTCAAATACTTTTCAAAAATACAAAGCACATAGTATTTAAAAAACAAGCTAAGCATCTAAGAGCCCGTAGATAACTACGGATGGAAAGGGTGCTAACACATTCCCTTTCCATAATCTACCCGCTTACTCAGAAATAATCTCGAAAGGTCTTTTTTTGTTCTTTTCACCCTTTCCTTTGTTGGATAAAAGAAAAGTCGGTAGCGACTCTTACTTACCGCAACATTTGTGAATACAAATGCAAAACCAGTATAAACAGTCGGTTCTGCCACCGTATCACACTTATGTTGTGATTGCTATGCAGTTGTGAAAAAGAAAAGAAGACGAAAAGAAAAAAAAAGTGAAAAGGAAAGATTAGAAAAAAGAAAGAAAAAATTGAAAAAGCTTTCAAAAAATAAAAACAAAAAGAGTATGGAATAATGTTGTATTAATAAGTATGTGATTTGTGTGAAAATTTGGGATGAAGAAGAAAGTTGATGGAAATTTTGTGTTTGAACTTTTATAAGTTGATCACTCCCTTAGGTTTAGGCAAGTTTTTGTTTCGATTAGCTTTAGGACTTATCCCTTGTTTATTAACCAAGCCACATTACAACCTTGAAAATCTCTTGTGATTCTTGCCTTTGTATGTTCAATGTGAATTTTTGAATGAATGCATAATTTAGTCTTTTGTTTGCAAGATTGTTGGTGAGTGTCTATGTTCTACACCTTTGTGTGTTCTTCATCTACAAATTAATTTTTACTAGGTGTGATTCATGATAAATCTTGTTTTATTTTAGAATGTTTAGTATGATTTTTGTACTTAGGATTCGTTTCGTTTACATGTTGTCGTTGTAAGATTGTGGTAAGTATGTACTTTACGTGTGCGTTTTTGTTTGAACCATACATTTGTTTTCGTTTTTCAAACTTGTTGATTCATGATTCTTTGATTGATTAATTTTTCTTCTTTGAGTTTGTTTGGCCTTGTTTAAGGACAAACAAGTTCAAGTTGGTGGAGAGTTTGATAAGTGAAAATTGTAGTTATTTTTGTATACACTTTTTGTTGCACTTATCAATGCTTTTGTTAATGTTTTGTGAATAATTCTCGACTTTGTTCGTAAATTTGTTTAGTATGTGTATATTAGTGTTTTCATGTACATAATGTATCAATTGATATTTTTCTAATCATTTTGTAGGTATTTGAGTATGGTTGGAGCATTGAGTAATAAAAGCTCCAAGATGCATTTTTGGAGCAAAGGTTGAAGAAGGCAAAGAAAGAAAGCCAAGAAAAAAGCTAGGAAGTTTTGTCTGAGCAGCAGCATCAGGCGGTGCTGAGGTGAGGACAAGGTGATGTAAGCGCCGGGACCACCGCCGAGCGAGGAAGAAGCGATGCAGAAAGAAGAAAATCCAGTGGCTTTTGTCATGTGCTTGCCGATAGGTTGCTAGGAGAGACTTTAGGCCGTCGTCGAGCGATGCGTTTGAGCATCCGAAGATGCTTGATATTTTTTTGCCAATTGTCTGCATGGCGTAGTCTGGGCCAAGTAATAAAGCCCAGTGTCGGGCGGTGACTTTTAGGCGTCAGGCGTTGCGTGCATGAACATATTTTTGTATATATTTTCTTTACATTTCATTTGTTAGGGTTATGGGTTTGAGGATAGTTTTTGCTCCCAAATTCATCAACCCTCATTTTTTCTTAGGGTTAGCGTAGAAAACAACTAAGAAGCTTGCATACGGATGATCCAAGGTAGATTGCTCACTGACAAAATGGGAAATTTGTGGTTCATTTTTCTTCTCCTTTGTGTATTCTTTATTTGTTTATTTTTTATATGTAATTACTTTGAACTCATGTATATTTGTCACCTATGGCATTGTATAAAACTTGCTTTACAAATCTTTGTCAATTATTTTCCTAAATTTTCGCTTTGTGCTTGAGGTTTGGGTTGCTATAGACATATATTGCTCGAACTATTATCTAGGATGATTATATAATAGTATCTAGATTCTAGATATATATTAAGTACTATTATTCACTTGGGTGTCTGTGATTAATGCCTCTGTGTTAGTTGTGTCATTTTGAGAGATCGTCGACGTGATTATCATGGTTAACTTATGTATTATTGAGGTTGGTTGAGAGATCTCAACCGAAGTGATATAGTGGGTGTTGTGTTTGATACATGATGACATTGATGAGTCTTGTAGGTTGAGTATAACTGGTTGATAGGTTTAAGTTGTTTGAGGAGTGAATTATATGCATGCCTGATAAGTTTTCCCTTTGAAGAATGAATTTATTTTCTCTTAATACATTTTACCTTTCCTTACAAACAACCCATTTAAACCCAAAATCATAAATGCGAGAGATTTGCCGAACGAAAATTCAGTAACACTAATCCCTGTGGAGACGATACGATGTAACCTAAATCACCCTAAAATAAATACTTACTTTTTCTTGACGCTTTACCGCTTTAACAAACATGAAAGAAAGTAGGTTTAATTTCATATCCATGCATCCAATCCATTGAACTTAAACTCCCCGAGCTGACGCTCTTCGGTAATAATGGTATATAAGGAAGTGGCTATTTCTTGAACTGTATTCTCATCGATGTTCAGTAATGGAGTTTTAATTTCCAAAATCTCAGAAGGTGGTGACTCCATTGATGTATTTTTAAATGGATCCTTTTTATATTAGTAGAATACATCGTTGAGAATGTGTTCGTTTTTAAGAATAGAAATATATGTGGATTTTATATCTTCGTCGCAATATATTATTGAAATGCCTGTTGTCATGGGATCCAGATCGATCTCTAACTCTTCAATAATTGGTTCAGGTGCTTTGGAAAAATCTCCTTTGGTTGCAAAATCATACTCGGACATCACAGAAAACTGAACAATGTCACTCGCACGCAATAACATGTGACCCATAGCTTTCTTATGTCCTCTGTAATATGGAGAAATAATCGTAAGTTATATTATTTTGTTCCAAAATGATACAGTATATCTCAACAATATAGTCAAAGTGAATTTGATAAATTCATATAAACAAAATACTACTACTATTGCTCAAGAATCAAGATAATGATGAACACTAATCATCATGTTATGGGATTCTTGTTGTTCATAATTTACTTCGTTATTACAACAACAACAGTCACTGCAACTTATTGTCCAGAAAATTTATCTTGTGGAAATTAAGTTATCAAATTCCCGTTCAGAATCAAAAACCAGCAACCACCTTCTTATGGTTACCCTCAACCTATCAACAAAGGGGCATAAAATAAACTTTAAAGATTACAAGTTCCACTGACTTCAAATACATACAGACAAGCTAGAAGCAAGAACCAAGTAGATTTCTGAAGCTCTTTATAAATATCTTTCGAACCTAAATGATTGTGAGCATGAGTTTATGATTTGAGATCATTCAAGATGTGTTCTTCCACATAAGCGGTTATGCACTGAAGAAGCTCCTCAACAAATGAGGCCTCTCTTTTCCAAAGAGATGAAACAATTACTTCATGACTGGGCTTCTCAATAGGAAGTGTGATTTTAGAGGCTGCAATTATGCATCATCAACATGAATAATTGACACCTCTCAACAGTAGCTAATAAAATTATCTTGTGTGACAAATTCTGCTTCATGTCTGCAATTAAACAACACATCATCAAGAACAATTATGATTTGATATTGGCTCTCATCACAATTTGAATATTATAATCGACATGTGTTTCTAAGATTCGATATAGTAGACAAAGGTAAGCGATGCTTACTGTTGTACCCCAAAATTTGTCCTCTCATTTATCAAATATTTTCTCATAAGATCTCCTTTGGTTCAAGACTGCACAAGGGTTGATCAGCTCAAGACACCTTCTTAAGCACTGATGACTGAAATTAGGGTTTGAGATTGCACAAGGATAATTGAGCTCTTAATGCCTCATATGAATTTAATGAATCATTATGGATCCTCAATATTTCTTATGTCAAGTTTCAAGTCTTGGATCACATTTTTGCCCAGTCAATTGAGCACTTGACCTAAAAATCAGCTGTATTGGGAGAAAAGTCAATTGTGGCCAATTTACAGTCAAACTTCATAACTTTTTATCCATATCAACATTATAAAATCATATGTATCATTTGATCAAGTTTGGACCATAATTCCTCAAGAAATTTGATCAAATCATCAAAAGGGCAAAATGGTCAAAATTAGGGTTTTGAATGAGAAAGGGCAATTTCTGATTTTTGACCTAGCAAATGGTTAATTGGTTTGAGGAATGATCTCAAAAGTTCAATTGCATCATTTTAACCTAATGGCATGACCCAAAACATTGCTCAAGATCAATTGGATTGATAGTTGATTTTTAGTCAATTGATCAAAAAGTCAACTATATACTGAAAAGTCAAACTTTGATTTTTGGTCAAAATCGAGTGTCAAAGATCAAAATTCATCAAAACATGTCAAAATATGAAACTTGTTCATCAAGAAATCAAAAAGTCAAGATTTCATTTTGAAAAGTCAAAGTTTCCAAATTTAGAAATTTTTCTAAGTGTTGAAAACTTCATATTTTTTCACAACTTTGAGCCATTTTTTCACCATGATGCAAGATGATTTAAAAGAAATTTTCAACATGAAAGTTGTAGATCTCCATGAGATCTACAACATTTCTTTACACAAATTCTCCTATAAATTCCTGGATCTCAAATTATTAATCCATGAAGTCATGGTCATGAAACTAAACACTTAGTGAAATTTTGAACATTTTTGGTCAGGATTTTGACCTAACTTATGACCCAAGTTTCACATAGTTCCATTTGGATTTTGCAAAAGTGATTCAAAGAGGGGTTGTATAGCACATTACAATCTATCAAAAATGTCCAATAACTCCTTGATATCATTTGTGATCAAGGAGAATCGAAGGTCAGAAGTTGGGGTTTCAAGTTGTTTTGTAAGGAAAAATTTGTGATGCAACATGAACCAAATCCATAGCCATGCTGCACAATCTTACTTTGCAGGCCTCTAAACCTTAATATCTCTCTATAATCAGAATATTACACTTGCTTTTGAACTATTATCCATTTGATTCAAGCTTTATCCGAGATGATTTTCCATTAATGGCACAAAGGCACCATTGCCATTTACATAAAGCAAGCTTTATGCAAAGTCAACTTGCATTGAGCTTTGCACTTGTTCCTTCTGCATAAACTTCCTCTACAAAGTCAGATAAGCCTGTTTAAAGTTGGTAACCACTCTAGATAGCTTGGTACGATGCATTGAAACCATGTTTGTCAACCTTACTTCAAAAACAAGCCAAGAAGTTAAAACATGTGATCTTGTACTTCTGACCACCTCAAGTATCCAGACCTTTTCCATACATATACACAAGTCATTTGCAAGAAAACAAACGCATACACAATTGTTGCACATTCTGACCAAAAACTTGAAACTCATATCTCCCTCGTGCGTTTTCAAGCCTTTTGGTTCCTAAATCTTCTAAACATCAAATACAACTCATCCCTGACCCTGTTGCACAACTGTAACTCCATTTCCATCTTCCTCCATAGCCAAAAACAGAGCACTGCACATTGACTTCTCCAAGCCATTTCAGCCACTCTCAACTCAAGCTAACCATTGCATTAGCTTCCTGGGAACTTGAGGAAGCTAACCTGATCATTGCAGCACCTTGAATCAAGCTCATTTGCATTTCACGATTTCCAATTTTGAGGTATTTTTCTTGAACTTCTATCTCATTACTTAGGCATTGTTAGGCTTGCATTTGTGAAGATAAAATATAGACACCGTTACCCTGAAGCTGCACATGTCCATAGATTTTATTTATATTGATTGAGCTCGGAGAATTTTAGGATTGAACCTCTGAAAATAATTAGGTCAAAATTTGGTACTTTAAAAAATTCTCATTCATCTTTGATTTATAGTTTATGATATTTATATGGTTGGATTCGTATGGAAAAATGAAGCAACTTTCATGTTTGCATTTTCCATTTTTATTGAGAAATAAATGAGATACATGTGGTCTGGCTGGAGGTTGAAGATGAAGTGTATTCAGAACTTGTTTTATATTATATACTTATCATTTCATTTAAGTTAACGGATGTACAACCACCCCAGTGGTAAGGCAACACACGTTATTGGTAGAGGTCATGGGTTCGAACCTGTCATACCCCAATTTTTGACATAAGATCCCATTTTTATTTTTGAATTTTTATACAAAAGTCAAGGTCCCTAAATACAGTTGGTTTTAACCTCTCACCTTCGAGCATTGATTATGCAGAAATTGTCAAGTGTTTTGAACATTCTTAGCCTATGTATCATTAACTTCTAATCAAGCACGAAATGTATGTTTTTTGTTTCTTTGATTTCATGTGCTGACAGGTCTCTTTCGAATGCAACTTGGATTACATCCTTCGTTTTGAGCAAGAGTCTCCTTCAATTCAGCCTGCTTCGACTGGACAAGTTACTGCCTGCATGCCTCTTTCGAATCTGGACAAGTTTGTTGCCTGCAAGCCTGCTTCGACTGGACAAGTTTACTGCCTGCAAACATGCTTTGATTGGGCAATATTGCTTCCTTCGAACACGGGCTTTCGATTGGGCAATATGTTTGTTTCGATCCACATGCTTCGATTGGGCAACATTGCTTCCTTCGAACACGGGCTTTCGATTGGGAAATACAGTCTCCTTCAGTCACAAGCTTCGATTAGGCAATACAATCTCCCTTCAGTCACAAGCTTCGATTAGGCAATAAAATATCCCTTCAGTCACAAGCTTCGGTTTGGCCATGTAGTTTCCTTCGAAGTGACCCCCTTTTGATCCACAAGCTGGACATGTATTTCCTTCAAGGTGGCCTTCTTCGATTCACAAGTTGGACCACTAAACCCTTCGAAGCAACGTACTTAGAGCATACATTGTTTGGAAACAAACATTTTTGTGTAATCATGAAGCTGGTCGAAGTGATCAAAACGAAAGGGGGAAGTATTCAAGGAGTTTGTTGACTAAAGTCCCATATACTGCCAAACTCAAGCCAGTTGTGCTGCTATGCAGCAGTCCTGCACCAACCTGCCATTAAGTTCCAAAATACTGATAAGCCTGCATTGTCTCAGTCCTGTACTTGCACAAAAAAGGAGTGCACAAGAGCTGCATTGAAGAAAACAAGGGGGCAATATACCCAAATAATTCAAATATTATTTGATTTCCCCCCAAAACCATATCAAAGCTCGCCTATAAATAAAGAGGCTCCAACACATATTTTTGGGAGGATTTTTTGGACTAGAGGAACGAAACCTCAAAAATCTTCTCAAACACAACAACAAAACTCTCAAGTTCATCAACACTTGAGAAATAAAAAACCAGAAACGCTCACCTATTTTTGATTCTGAAGAATCCACACACTTCAGTATCCTTCGATTCTGAAGAACACCCCACAAATAGTTGTTTTGTTCAAACTCAGAAAGACAACCCCCTGTGACTACTCTACGATTCCAGTTTGGAAAGAAACATAAGACTTGTTTCTTTCCTTCCTTCGTATCCAGCATTCCCAGCGCAACGGTTGACCCTCTCTTTCAAATCCAGAACCCAAGGCCTCCACTTAAGGTCCCACATCCAATCAAGGCCTGAAGCAAGGTAAGTTATTCTTACCTTTGAACTTTTCGTTTCATGGCATGTAAATAATCTTTTCGTTCTTTTCAAACATGTACATACCATTGTTCCTTTGATTCCACCCTTTTAACATATTTTTTAGAACTGAGCTCTTTCGTTCTTGCTTTCTGTTTGTCTGAACTAGATTTAATTGTTAAACTGTTTACCAAACAAATACTAGCATGGCCTCAGGCCATGTTGCCATTTAATGTTTTAAATGAAAGTAACAGGAAACAGAAAATAGAAACCAAGCTTCTGGCTTTTTTCCTCTTTCTCCAGGTCAAACGAAAGAGACAAACAGGAGGAAAACCATACACTGACTTCCAGGATCAATCGAAAGGCATTCCTTCACTGCTTTCAACTCCCAGTCGAAGGAGGCAGAAAGGCAGATTGCATCTTATACAGGTTCCAGCCCCAGTCGAAGGATACAACTTGCTGCTGCCTTTTCCCAATCGAAGGACAGGACCTCGCCCCTGCCAAGGCCCAATCGAAAGATGTGACTTCACTGGTGCTAGTCCCAATCGAAAGAGGCCAACAGAAGGCAAATCGAAGGATGCTACTTCCTGGGTCGAAAGACACTTACTTTTCTTACTTTTATCTTATTTTTTCCTTCATATTTTTTATGCCTTTTGATATGTTTGTAATAGCGTAGGTTTTTATCTTTCTGCATTTTATTTACTTTGTACAAATGCTAGTAATTAGGCGTATATGGCAAGATAAAATCAACAAGTAAACAAACCAAAAAAAATCCAAAAACACTCTTTAATCATTACTTGAACATACTTTAAAAAATGCAAAAACACTCAACAAATCAAAACTCCCCCCAAGGGCATGTTATCTCCGTTCTACCGCGATACCGGCCGTGCCTATTGCTAGAATGCGTGCATTAATGTCGCCCACTAAAAAACACAAACAAATCAACTTTTTTATAGAGGAACTACGGTGTTTTGATTCCTTCATTGGATACGTAGGCAAAGGGTCGCGAAACCCTCACGAACGCAATAATAAAAACTCATTTCTTTCCCCTTAAGCAAACATAGTTGTAGATAAATACACCCTTGTATATAACAAACAATTTTAACCAAAAAAACAGATATTTCAAAAGGTTCCTGCGAAGATGCATTGGGTTCTAATACCTTCCCATTGCATAACCAACCCCCGAACTCTTGATCTCTTTCAAAAAACGCATTGTATTTTCATTACTTTTAAGTATTATTTTACATTGCATATTTTAGGGTTTTATTTCGCTCTTTCCCCTTTTCCCTTGGAAATAATAAAGCGCGGTGGCGACTCTTACTTTTGTGAGTCGATTTAATTAATAGCTCGATCTCCGATTTTCACCGCTACAGAATTGGCGACTCTGCTGGGGAAAGATTGACCTCTTGCTGGTCCATCCCTAAGTGGGTTAAGCCTAGTTTGTCTTATCTGTTTTATTTCTATTTGATTGTTTGATTGTATGTACATATTGTGATTATTTGGGTGTTGATAGTATTTACAAAGGACAAGTCCTATACCCGGACTAAGTTACACTTAGGAATAGGACGGGCGGTATAGTCATGTTAACTTTGAGGGAGTAATCCCGAAGAAGGAGGCATGAGATCCCCCACTCAGTGGAAGGCCCTTTTGAACGTAATATTTGTTTACCGAGTAATCGGGAAGACATTATTATTTTCAACCTGGGAGCCAGAGAAGCTGAGAACCGTAGAACCCTTAACCCATCTTGGCCTCTTAGGTGTAGTGCGGAGATTATAACGAAGTAATCCGGAAGTAGTTGTCACGCGATGCTGCACTCAGACAAGTTTCTCTTGAGAATATTGCTGATTACCGAGTAATTGGGACGTTGGTAATATCCGAAGGAGGAATGTAGACTCTGGGAACTTTTAGAACCATGTTTTACAGGTGTGATTAAACCGTTAGTACATACCTTGGGGATGTTTTTTACCTTCGACTCCATGCTCGTGACGTTGAACCTTTCGACTTTATTTGTGACCTTGCTTGTGGTTGTTGCATAGCCATGCCTTCATGCATCCATGAAACCCTTTTCACTTGATTTTCAAGGAATTTGGAGGTCTTTCTTTGTAAACATCACAAGTTTCGTCAAGCTCAATGGATCTTGGGTGTTGATAGGGTGAAAACCCTAATCCACCAAAATGGATGATTGATCTTGATGATAACTTGATCAACACTTTGATCCAATTTAAAATTCATCTTCTATCTTCATACTTTGATGTTTACAACTTAATATCTTGAGCTCCTTGAAATTCAAATAAAAACTCTCTTTTGCATATCATGCATCATTCTACATTTTTTGTTTCACTTTCAAAGGTCTTTTTCCAAGTCTTATTTTTCCTTTGGTCTCACCAGTACAACACTCGCGCTAAGGGAACAATGGAGACGAGTTGGAGGGTTGCTTTTCTTCGAAGATTAAGGTTCATAAGATGGTCAGAGGTGGTATTTCATCATTTAAAGACGACATTCTTAACATTCAAGTCAACCCCTTTGCTAAAGCATAAGTGAATGTCTGTTGATTTTGGCCTTGAAGTTTAGGACAAGTTTCCTTCAGCACAAATCCAGATGGAAAACCTTCCCAGATTACTAACTTATTTCCGCTTTTGTAAATTTTCTTGTTTATCAAAACATTGTTTACATCTGAATGATTATCTTAATACAATGAGTATGTTTGTCTTGAAGAAATTCATTTGTTTCACTCGTATTTGTTTTCAAATTTTAAATTTCTTTTTTGCATTATGATACCAACTTGTTGCCCATTCTCTTGCCTAGGCAAAGATTGAAGGGAGGATGATGATCTGAAAAACACAAAATCTTTGGTTGTATGCTTTCTGAATAAAATCTTGCTGACGATGTACAAGCATTGTTTCAAATCCCTAAACACCGGAGATATAAGGAAGATAATCCCTTGCTAACCCCTTTTGAGCCTTTGAAGTAGAAGTTTCTTTTCTATATAGAAAACCTCAAATTTTAACCTGGGGCAGGGTAGTTTTCAGTTAATCTGATTGAGTGTTCAAAATTCATAAGGAAGATATTTCTGAAGAGAAACTGCGTGGGCTATCCTTCATGTATAGTGAAGCCAGAAGATGTGGACCCACATAGTTATCCCTCATTCATCAAGAAACGAGGCAATCACAATCCTCTCAACAAGTAAAGACAAGCTAATGTCACACATTTTTTTCAAAAAATAAAAAAAAATCAAGAAAAAAGAAAGCCTGCTAAGTCGAAAACTTGAAAACAAGTGACTTAGGCAAAAATTAGGGCATCCCGTTGGACTATCAATTCAAAAGAATTAGTTCAGGAAAAAGTTAGGGAAAATAAAATTGCAAAGAAAGGACTACAAAGAAAAGTCCTCAGCAAAGAACAAATTGGTGACTACAAACACGAAGACATAAGGGTAGTTTCTACTCCGAAAGCCTCGTCGTTTCCTTAACCATCACAAAATCCTTTTGAGAGATGAACGCTCATGTTGAATTAACTGAACATAGGGTTGGAGAACATCACGAAGAATGGGTGGGCACCTATAAATTTTGAGCCTTAAAAATCTTTTTTCTAAAAACCGTGAACCAGGCCACGTTACAACCTTCAAAAGTCCTAATTGAAGCAAGGTTATTTTGAAGGCATACTCCAATGAGATAGTGTTCCTGACTCCCATGAATGTTTGTTAAATAGTTATGTTGGTATCATATGATTTTCCTACACAAAAATAAATGGTGCTCTAACTCGCAAAATTTGTGCGATATCTTTTCAAAATCTTCAAGACTTACATAACTGTTGCATTAGAATTTTCATTCTCATAATAAACTTTTCTATCTGCAAAACATTTGTTTGATATCAAGGAAGCTCACATATAAGCACCAGTGATGAGTTTATTCTTTTAAGGCCTGAAACTATGTTGAGTAATTGGCGAATCATTTCAAAAAAAAAAATCATATCCAGGGGCATGTTACATGAAGACCTTAAGCACGAACATGTTGCTTCTCCTAGTTAATGCTTTCCCAACTTGTTTACTCTTTTGGGGCAAAATTTGAAGACTTTGTTGTGCCAAGTACAGTCAATCCGGGGCAATCACGTCGAGATTTGATGAATCTCTCTAAGAGTTTGAAGACACCAGAGCATGGTGAATGCCAGGTATTTTGTAAAATCCTCTTGAGACGATTTCTCCTCATCAACCATATAGCTTAGGGCATTTTAGAAGTGAAGCTTATCAGCAGTAAACTTGGGGCATCCAAAATTAGTCCCAGGGGCAATCCAGATTTGTCAAGATATGTTTTGCACACATTATCAGAGGGTGGTGTTCCCAGTATCTCCAGCTAAGCATGGCTTTTTCCAACTGAAGCATCGTTCGTGTTGTTGTCCTTTCAATGGATTGTTTGCGATAGAAGACTGGACTTTGGGTTTTCTACCTGAAAAATATCTTCCCCTCCATAGATATTTAAGCCTTGTAAAAGGACTTTGCTCCAATGATGGCTTTTGTTTTTATCTCCACTAATGTTACCATCTTGTTGAAATTAGCTGAGTGTCGGGTTGTGCTGTGATGTCTTATCATCTTCTGCCTATCTCCTCTATTTGTTTTGTCAGCATATACATGACATTCATTTATTCATCCACACTTGCATCATGCATGCACATTTGTATTTGTTGATGTCTTTGAGTTTGTATACCTTGGTTATGTCTATTCAAATAGCATATTTGATCTTTCCAAATAGAGTGTCAACTTAAGCAGAAAGTGCGCCTCTTTCTAATTCCCCACTGAGTTAACTCTCGTGGAAGAATCTTGCTTTAGCTTTCCTTTTCCATCTCTGGATAGGATAAATCCCCATTTGAGTCGTTTCCTCATTGGGTGGAGTCTTGTTTGACTGTTTTCTCTCCAGTTTATTCCTGGATTGAGCTTTGTCTCTTGTGAACGATACCCTGTGGATCTCTCTAGGCTGTGAAACCTAGATGGAGAGTGCATTGATCTTGCTTATGTAAATACTTGGTCTCCTCAGGAAGGATTTATTCATGGTTCCCCGTTGAAGATGAACTTTATTCCCTAGTAGTGTTATCATAACCTTCTTCTGGAATATCGACGTGACAACAAGCGACTGACTCTTTATTTGAGCAGTTTGATTATTTCTAAATTTCTTTATGTTATGACAAGCGGCGGTCTCTTCATGAGCAGTTTGTCCCTCCCCGATGAAATTATTGATTCTCACCTCCAGCAATATCTTCACGATATTTTATGGGTATCTTTGAAAAACAACAAGTGGCGGTCTCTTCATGAGCAACTTGTATGTTATTGTTACCTTTGAAAAAACAGCAAGCGGCGGTCTCTTCATGAGCAACTTGTGTGTTATTGTTCTCTTGAAAAACAGCAAGCGGCGGTCTCTTCATGAGCAACTTGTATGTTATTGATACCTTTGAAAACAACAAGCAGCAGTCTCTTCATGAGCAACTTGTATGTTATTGTCACTTTTGAAAACAACAAGTGGCGGTCTCTTCATGAGCAACTTGTATGTTATTGATACCTTTGAGAAAACAGCAAGCGACAGTCTCTTCATGAGCAACTTGTATGTTATTGTCACCTTTTAAAACAACAAGCGGCGGTCTCTTCATGAGCAACTTGTATGTTATTATTACCTTTGAAAAACAGCAAGCGTCAGTCTCTTCATGAGCAACTTGTATGTTATTGTTACCTTTGAAAAAACAGCAAGTGGCGGTCTCTTCATGAGCAACTTGTGTGTTATTGTTCTCTTGAAAAACAGCAAGCAGCGGTCTCTTCATGAGCAACTTGTATGTTATTGACACCTTTGAAAGGAAGCAAGTGGCGGCCTCTTTATTTGAGCAGCTTGTGTATCCCCAACAATAATGCAAACGACACCTCTTCGGAAAAGTTCCATGGGGAAATTTGGATTTTTATCCTTTTCAAGCGATATCTTGGTAAAATTCAGAAGTCAGAAATGTTTATTTCCAGTCTCAGTACTGATGTCAATCATTTTCCAGTCTCAGTACTGATGCCAATCATTTTCCAGTCACAATACTGATGTCAATCATTTCCTTTTCCAGTCTTAGTACTGATGTCAATCTTTTCCTTTGCCAGTCTCAGTACTGATGTCAATCATTTCCTTTTCCAGTCTTAGTACTGATGTCAATCTTTTCCTTTTCCAGTCTCAGTACTAATGCCAATCATTTGCCAGTCTCAGTGCTGATGCCAATCATCATCTTCCAGCCTTAGTGCTAATGTAAATCATTTCTTTTCCAGTCTCAATACTGATGTAAATCATTCAAGAGTCTCTCATTTGAAGCCTATGACTCTTGTTTCCCCAGTTGAGTTATAATCTCTTCCCCTATGTGATTACTGTGCTTGGTGTCTCCAACAGTAGTTTATCTCATGTGGCATCATTCCTCATTAAATTCAAAATATTACATTCATATCATATCATAAACATAATTGTGGTATCTTAAGGCCAAAAATTGTGTATTCTATATTTAAGTCCCTTCAATCTCGTCGAAATGAAGATTCGAATCTTCATATCTCTAGATAGAAGAAACTTAAATAGGGTCAGCTTTCATACCCCAATTTTTTACCTAAGATCCCATTTTTATTTTTGCATTTTTATACAAAAGTCAAGGTCATTAAATACAGTTGGTTTTAACCTCTCACCTTAAAGCATTGATTATGCAAAAATTGTCAAGTGTTTTGAACATTCTTAGCCTATGTATCATTAACTTCTAATCAAGCACGAAATGTGTGTTTTTTGTTTCTTTGATTTCATGTGTTGACAGGTCTCTTTCGAATGCAACTTGGATTACATCCTTCGTTTTGAGCAAGAGTCTCCTTCGATTCAGCCTGCTTCGACTGGACAAGTTACTGCCTGCATGCCTCTTTCGAATCTGGACAAGTTTGCTGCTTGCAAGCCTGCTTCGACTGGACAAGTTTACTGCCTGCAAACATGCTTTGATTGGGCAATATTGCTTCCTTCGAACACGGGCTTTCGATTGGGCAATATGTTTGTTTCGATCCACATGCTTCGATTGGGCAACATTGCTTCCTTCGAACACGGGCTTTCGATTGGGAAATACAGTCTCCTTCAGTCACAAGCTTCGATTAGGCAATACAATCTCCCTTCAGTCACAAGCTTCGATTAGGCAATAAAATCTCCCTTCAGTCACAAGCTTCAATTTGGCCATGTAGTTTCCTTCGAAGTGACCCCCTTTTGATCCACAAGCTGGACATGTGATTTCCTTCAAGGTGGCCTCCTTCGATTCACAAGTTGGACCACTAAACCCTTCGAAGCAACGTACTTAGAGCACACATTGTTTGGAAACAAACATTTTTGTGTAATCATGAAGCTGGTCGAAGTGATCAAAACGAAAGGGGGAAGTATTCAAGGATTTTGTTGACTAAAGTCCCATATACTGCCAAACTCAAGCCAGTTGTGCTGCTATGCAGCAGTCCTGCACCAACCTGCCATTAAGTTCCAAAATACTGATAAGCCTGCATTGTCTCAGTCCTGTACTTGCACAAAAAAGGAGTGCACAAGAGCTGCATTGAAGAAAACAAGGGGGCAATATACCCAAATAATTCAAATATTATTTGATTTCCCCCCAAAACCATATCAAAGCTCGCCTATAAATAAAGAGGCTCCAACACATATTTTTGGGAGGATTTTTTGGATTAGAGGAACGAAACCTCCAAAATCTTCTCAAACACAACAACAAAACTCTCAAGTTCATCAACACTTGAGAAATAAAAAACCAGAAACGCTCACCTATTTTTGATTCTGAAGAATCCACACACTTCAGTCTCCTACGATTCTGAAGAACACCCCACACATAGTTGTTTTGTTCAAACTCAGAAAGACAACCCCCTGTGACTACTCTTCGATTCCAGTTTAGAAAGAAACATAAGACTTGTTTCTTTCCTTCCTTCGAATCCAGCATTCCCAGCGCAACTGTTGGCCCTCTCTTTCAAATCCAGAACCTAGGGCCTCCACTCTAGGTCCCACATCCATTCAAGGCCTGAAGCAAGGTAAGTTATTCTTACCTTTGAAATTTTTGTTTCATGGCATGTAAATAATCTTTTCATTCTTTTCAAACATGTACATACCACTGTTCCTTTGATTCCACCCTTTTAACATATTTTTTAGAACTGAGCTCTTTCGTTTTTGCTTTCTGTTTATCTGAACTAGCTTTAATTGTTAAACTGTTTACCAAACAAATACTAGCATGGCCTCAGGCCATGTTGCCATTTAATGTTTTAAATGAAAGTAACAGGAAACAGGAAATAGGAAACAAAGCTTTTGGCTTCTATCCTCTTTCTCCAGGTCAAACGAAAGAGACAAACAGGAGGAAAACCATACACTGACTTCCAGGCTCAGTTGAAAGGCATTCCTTCACTGCTTTCAACTCCCAGTCGAAGGAGGCAGAAAGGCAAATTGCATCTTATACAGGTTCCAGCCCCAGTCGAAGGATACAACTTACTGCTGCCTTTGCCCAATCGAAGGACATGACCTCTCCCCTGCCAAGGCCCAATCGAAAGACGTGACTTCACTCGTGCTAGTCCCAATCGAAAGAGGCCAACAGAAGGCAAATCAAAGGATGCTACTGCCTGGGTCGAAAGACACTTACTTTTCTTACTTTTATCTTATTTTTTCCTTCATATTTTTTATGCCTTTTGATATGTTTGTAATAGCGTAGGTTTTTATCTTTCTGCATTTTATTTACTTTGTACAAATGCTAGTAATTAGGCGTATATGGCAAGATAAAATCAACAAGTAAACAAACCAAAAAAAAATCCAAAAACACTCTTTAATCATTACTTGAAAATACTTTAAAAAATGCAAAAACACTCAACAAATCAAAACTCCCCCCAAGGGCATGTTATCTCCGTTCTACCGCGATACCGGCCATGCCTATTGCTAGAATGCGTGCATTAATGTCGCCCACTAAAAATAACAAACAAATCAACTTTTTTCTAGAGGAACTATGGTGTTTTGATTCCTTCATTGGATACGTAGGAAAAGGGTCGCGAAACCCTCACGAACGCAATAATAAAAACTCATTTTTTCCCCTTAAGCAAACATAATTGTAGATAAATACACCCTTGTATATAACAAACAATTTTAACCAAAAAAACAGATATTTCAAAAGGTTCCTGTAGAGTACCGCAGATGCATTGGGTGCTAATACCTTCCCATTGCATAACCAACCCCCGAACTCTTGATCTCTTTCAAAAAACGCATTGTATTTTCATTACTTTTAAGTATTATTTTACATTGCATATTTTAGGGTTTTATTTCGCTCTTTCCCCCTTTCCATTGGAAATAATAAAGCGCGGTGACGACTCTTGCTTTTGCGAGTCGAGTTAATTAATAGCTCGATCTCCGATTTTCACCGCTACAGAACCTCAGCGCTGCCTTTTGCTTTTTTTCCTCACATTTCTTTACATTTTTTTTATTCTTGCAGCGCCTGGGTCTCACATTTCATTTTATATTTTATTTATTATTAATATTATTATTATTATTATTATTATTATTATTATTATTATTATTTTCATTTAATAAAAAATCCAAAAGATATTTATATTTTATTATTTATATTTATTTAAAATATTTTTCTTCATAAAAACTAAAAGAACAAAAACATTTTTCATTTAATAAATTAATTTATTTTTTATTCAATAAATATTTAGACTAGGGTTTAACTATTATATTATTTTCTTGTGAATAAAATTAATTTAGAACTTAGGTTTATTTTAATTAATTAATTCTCATTTGTATTTTCATTAAGATAAAAACTTTCATAAGAAAAACCCTAAAAAACTTTTTTTCTTTAATAAATTATTTTCTTTTATTAACTTAATCTTAATTTTCTTTTTAGTTAATTATTTTATCTTCTTTAATTAGGTTAAAACCCTTTTTATGAAAAAACCAAACAAAATCACATTTCTTTTTACATTTGCATTCTTGCATTTTTATTTATCCATTTTTTTGTACAATATTCAATATGGTTGTAATAATTATTTAGATTTAATTTCTTGCAATTTCCCCCATTTATAATTTGTATACCCCCTTCCCTAAATGATGTAATAGCTTAGTATTTTTATTTTCTGCAATTTAATGTTTTATATACAAATGCTAGTAATTAGGGTTTATATGGCAAGAATAAAACAAACAAATAGAAAATCCTAATTCAAAGACAAATCAAGCATGAAATACAATACACTTGCACACTTACACCCTTAAGGTAAATCCACTTTGTTGCCTTATGAAAATGGCTATATTTTGCATGTGAGGTATCTTAGCAAAAACAAGCAAAAAATACAAGACCATAGTCCCTCGATGACGCTATCCATGTTGCCTTTCAAAATGATCTTAGTCCCTAAAGAATATGCTAAGATATCTTACAGCATTGCTAATCATGGCTATACGATGACCCATACCCGTCCCTTTTACATTCAAAGATAGGGTTACTTACCAAATCAATGGTAAGACAATAATGTCAAAGGAAAGAGGAAATAAATATGAAAGACTTTTGAGTAGGTAGATTATTCCTAGTTGCTTGCTCAATTTCAAAACCAAAATATCCTTGCTATTTTCAAAACAAACACCAACACTTTCAAAAAACATCTTTCGAACTTGAAAACATTTTCAAAAGATCAACACTTCGTATACATTCTTACGAACGAGAATCATTACAAAGTTTGCTTAAACGATGGCGCCTTTTCAAAAATACTTTTCAAAAACCACACAAAGCACATTTTCAAACAAAAACAAGTGATTTAGCAAGTAACTAAGAGCCCATGAAAAACCATGGATGAAAAGGGTGCTAATACCTTCCTTTTTTATAATCTACCCCCCAAACTCAATAAAACATCTCAAAGGTCTTTCATGTTCTTTTCAGCCTTTCCTTTTGGATAAAAGAAAAGTCGGTGGCGACTCTTGCTAACCGCAACATTTGCGATCAAACGCAAAAAAACCAAGTCAGTTTTCCCATTGTGTTACACTTACTGATGAGAGTTCTAAAGGTTACTTGTCTTCTCTAAAAATTTTAGTTTCATAAGCCTGTTAAAGATGGAAGTTATAATTAATTAAAATAACATAGAACCATATAAAATAACTCAAATTGCCAACAGGTTTAAATATGCATTTCGTCCTTGAAAATACTCGCAAATACATCACCTTTTTGTTTTAGTTCCTCCAACCCAAGGATAAACTGATGTGAATGAAAGATGGATATAAGAGGAACCCAAACTTGCATAATGCATGAACTCACTGTCAAATTTATCTACCAATCCCAGTAGCAAATCTTATATGATAGTGGATCTCAATAAATTATCTTCTGTTGCAATCATAACATTCTTTCTGTGTAAAAGTTTGGGTTCAATCTACAATGTTGACATCGACGGATCAATTTTGTATCAAATTTTATGGCATTACACATAACTCCAAGCCATAGATATATCATAAGTATATTAGATATTAATTCATACAAAAACAGAAAACCCAAAATAAATAACAAACAATTAGGGATAAATAGGATACAATGATATATCTGGTTTTCCAAGTATGTCCTGTGTCCATTTAGAGAATCCTTAGTCACCATAATCATTACTACCACCGTTCCCAATTTGAGAATCTGAACCAAAAAACCAACTTAACTAATAAGGATAAAATTAACCCCAACAACAGAAGAATGCTAAAATAGGTAAATTAAAATACTTGGAAAAAGATATAAAACTAAAACCAGAGAGAAACAAATTTGATGGAGATTCGACGTCCAGTCTTGAGAAGAGCATGGAAGGGCTATAAATATCATACACATGATTATTGAGACGGTTGAAAGAGTAATGGATGTCAGTTCCGTTGAGACACTTGCACAAAAACGAAAGCAGATACGGCTCCGATGGAGGCAGTGACGACGACATGTAATCGCTGTAAAACGAATTGAAATCGGAATCGTTGATGGAAAAATTGTGGTGTGAATTTGAAGTAAAAGGAAAAAGGAGAAAGGAAAAGTATAATATAGAGTGAGAGAAAGAGTTTTGTGATTGTGGACAAATGATTTGGGAAAATAATTGAAGAGAAATTGCAATTTTGTAACCGTCGGGAATTTGTGGAAAATTGGAAGTAGACCAAGGATTTGAGAAAAGAAATAGGAAGGATTTGGGAAAACAAATGAACTGAGCTGTGAGGAAGCCATATGGCAAATTGTGAGAAAAACATGAGTGAATTTTCTTATATGATAAATTTAAAGTTATGACTAACGCCAAAAAGAAATGAACATATAAGGATCCGCACCAACAAAAAAAATTCAGAAACCAAATTCAAAAACACCATAACTTACCGGAACCAGAAGACTATTTGAACCTTAAAAATATTTGAAAATTTTTCATTCTTTCACATAAAAAAATTGTTACTACCAATTAGTATTTTTAATGAAATTGTATTATCACTTCTTTAATTTTAAACATATAAAATTATATCAAATAAATCATTTAATTAATATTTTTAATGAAATTGATACTAGTATATTTATTATTTTAGTTTTATAACTTCTTTCATTTTAAGCATTATATCAAATAAATTATATTTGAAAAGTGATACACATCATAAATATTATAGATTATCATATTAATTTTTATTTATAAAATGGTATATTTTGTAAAAAATTTAAAATATTTATTTAAAAGAATATTATTGATTATTTTTTATCCCCACATTTTAATGTTTCTGGATTCGCCACTGCACATACTCACATAAAATTTTAAGGTGATAGATGTGTGAGTCCTCCCATTTATAAATGATCAAGTCTTCACTTTGTTAATCAATGTGTGACTTTCCTACATTACTCACATTTATAATTTTTTTCCCAATACTTCCTCTCAAGTGTGAGTCTATCTGCAATGCTACTCCTCAAGTGAAAACTCTTTTATAGATCACATACATTTGTACTGACATTGACACTTTTTTAACGAGACAACTCCTACGAGAATTTTTATACAAGTAAGTCGGTGTCTTCACTAGAACCAAAGGCTCATGATACCATTTGTTGGGGCAATTGAGAGGATCAACACGATAGAGCATTTTTTATTCTTGGAGACTTTCATTTTTTGAACAACGCACCTTTGTGAGAGATACACCACATACTTAACAAAAACCTTAAGGTGTAATCCACACACCTATCACCTTAAGATTTTGAGCGAATATGTGGTGTGTTTCTTACAAGATGTGCTACTCCCTAATGTTGATCTTCCAATTGATGACCCAAAAAGAATCATGAGTTTTTGGTTCGAGTGAAGGGATCGACTTACTTGTTTTAAAATTTTTGTAGGAGGTGTCTTATTGAAAAGTGCCAGCGACGGTACAAGAGTATGTGCATAAAAGAACTTTCACTTAAGAAGTGACATTATGGATAGACTCACATTTGATGATAGTTCTTGAAAATTACAAGTGAGTAGTGTGAAGAAGTCTCACATTTATTAAAAATATAGAGATAAATTAATAAATATATTATTTTTTATAAATTATTAATTTGCTTACATTAATACATAAATATAAATAAATATTGTCGATTATGATTGAATCAGTGATCAACCATTTGTAGTAATTAATTTAACTATCATATAATATATCAGTTGAGATATTACATCCATCATATTAAAAATAGTTTATTTGTTGTGAAATAGTTTTTGTACTTACAATATTTTTATTTTATGTAAAAATAATTATGAAATCTCCATACTTTTAGAATTAGTTTTTTCCAACAATAATTTTAACGAAAATTAAATCTATTGTTTTTAGAGAAGAGAAGCGTAATATATTATTTCTGTGGCTGCTTCCAGGAAAATCCCAACTTGTTGATTTTAGTCAACTATGGATATGAAAAAGTGAAATTAAAATTAAAAAACCATAGGGTGATGGAATATTTGTATCTAGTCTAGCATGTAAAATAAAATAAAATACAAAGGCATATAGCTTCAAAGCTAAGATTTTTTGGTGCGACAAGTTTGATGGCGCTGACTGCTGTGGAAATTGGAAGACAAGAATTCACACCTTGTTGAAAATGTAATCTCCTTTTATTTAAAACATATAAAAAATGTTGTGTTAAATTGAATAATTGCAATTGGATATGGCCGCTTTAAAATAACTTTATATGAATGATGCAATGGATTTAATTCTTAAATTTAGGATTTTGCATAGAAAAAGAGAAGAAGATGAACCATGGAAGTTTTTTTTAGGATACGAGAAGGTTGAGCAGTGATTAACCAATATCAATCACCTTAGTGATGAGCTTGAATGGAAAGTTTTCCAAAGCCATGTACCTAAGTTGATCAACTATGTTAGCACCATCTAACTTAGAGTTTAAGGTAGGAAGGATCTAGTCATTTGTAATAAATTATTTCACATATATGTATACATTACGACCAATAATATTTCTATATGTTTGATAGAAGCAATGACCATACCTACCATGTTATTGAGCGGAGGAGCCATCAAGATTAAAGGCCATAAGTTTAACTTCCTCGAGGGTAGGCACTATAGCAAGCATTGTGTTGCCTACCTCAAAAATTAGGTAAGGAATATTGTCTATGTTTATAAAGTTATTAGTGTTGTTGATGGATTCAAATGCACATAGATTTTTGTAATAAGAAAGTACTGTTGAACAAATGACTCCAAATACAAGAAGGGAAAGTGAATTGTGAAGTGCATAAAACTTGATTAATTAATTTTTTTTTTAATTTGAAAATGATTTATATTAGTCAAAAGATAAAGCAACGAAAAATATAGAGAGAGAATTATAAAGACAAGAAAATAAATCAATAGATATAAAAGAGATGGAGATAGAAAGATTATACTCAAATTTATAGAGGTTTGACCTACCACTTGGCCTAATTCTCTTTCCAAGAGTTTTTCTTAAAAGTTTCACTAAAACAATGCCTTGAGATTTTATGGATATACTCACGAACCTTAATATAAAGATGACATATTTTACACAGGCTAATTCATTGAACTAAACAGAGCTTTTGAAGGATGAACTCATAAACCCAATGAAGATTTTATCGGCTAATCCAAGAACCAAATATAGATTTTACCTGGACAATCTTAAGAACTAAAGATAGCAATCAAGAGAATCACACTCTTGATGAAAAACTATTAAGCACGAACACTAGTACAACAAAAAAACTCTCAAAAGTATTTTTCACTCCCAAGACACTTATGCAACTTTTATTGAAAAAATATAAAAGGAGAGAAGAGAGAAAATAAGAAAAAGATAGTAGAAATCTGAATTCTGGTGTAATTTGTATTATGGAGAAGCCTCCTTTATATATAAAATATAGAGCTCAAAAAGGAAAATGATCCATGTGTTTTTTAATACTCACAATCGATTACGTGCTAGGTCTAATCGATTATGTAGTATAAATATGAAAAGTTTTAAAAATCACTGTCACTAATCGGTTATAAGCATTCTTAATAGATTAGGAGACATTACAAGATATAATCGATTAACCCTAATGTGTTAATAAATTATCTAGTGTAAATCACACTCCTAAAATATTATTTGAGCTAATAACTAACTAGTTACTTTCGTAAAACATTTTATGGTGATTTATAAAAGCATATAGACTTCAAAAACATTTTAGTGTGCGTGTGTGAGAAAGTTTCCTTAGTATATTAGGAGATACTCTTATAATTTTCCAATACATTTATCACTCATACACAATACCAGATGAGTTGTCACACTTTCACTTTTTCACAATCTTGAAGCTTCAAGATCCATTGCTTGATTTATCATGGATTCAACACTTTAACGATGACTTGATTTCTTCTATCTGATGAGGCTTGATATATTATTTGATAGACGCCATCACCAGAGGCTGCTTGATTAGAGATCTTCAATGATTCCACAAACGCCATTTGGCATTAGGTATTTTCTGTATCAAAATCACAAAAGATTGTTGTACCCCAAAATTTTCCCTCTCATTTCTCAAGATATTTCCTACAAAGATCTTCAATGACTCAAGTTTGCGCAAGTATCGACTAGGTCAAATAATCTCCTCAGCACTGATGCCTCAAATTAGAGTTTGAGTTTGTATAAAGGCAGTTGGATTTCTAATATTTCAAATTACTTTCATGGATTATTATGGACCCTCGGGATTATTTCTGTCAAGTTTCAAGTCTTGCATCACAAATTTTCAAGAAAGTCATTCAAATTATCAAAAGGGCAAAATGGGCAAAATTAGGATTTTGATTGAAAATGACCAAACTTTGATTTTTGACCTAATACATGGCTTATTGGTTGGAAGCATGATCTCAAGGATCCGAGCGCGTCCTTTTGACGTAATTGCATATTTTAATTCATCTCCTGAGATTAGTGGATTGATAGACAAAATTCGGTCAACTGGTGGAAAAAGTCAACTGTACACTAAAAAGTCAGACTTTGACTTTTTGACCAAAATTGAGTCCCAAAAATCATATTTCATTAAGACATCCAAAATATGAAATTTGATCATCAAAAATCAAGAAAGTCAAAAAGCCAACTTTTGCAAGACTTGGAAATTTTTCTAAGTTAAGTTCATTGCTTCATGACATCTTTTCACTATAATTCAAAATAGTTCAAGATGTTACAAATAATTCAACTTATTACAAAGTGGAATTTTTGCAAGTTTACAAATCCTAAACTTTGTCTTGTTTGAACTTTTTCCTTTGACTCAAAACCTTGCCACAATTCTTTGTCTTTGATACAATTTGCATAAATTGCTCCACAAACCAAACTTGTTTCATGTTGCAAACAATGTTGTCCAAATTACTGCTGAACAAAGTATGCTATGCTACCTCTAAACACTGCCATAACACTCCAAATTACTACAAACTAGTCCTTTTTTATGGTATTTTGCTGTCAAAAAAGCTGCTGCAAATCAGTCCAAAACTACTCTATACAGTCTGCTCCAGCCAACATCATAACAGCCACAAAATTGCATCAAAATGGAAAAACAAAATTGTGTAGAAAAAGTATCAAAACAATAGGCAAAACAGTTCAAATGGTTATTTGTTTCCCTCCCAAAAGGACAGCAAAAGAGGATCTACAAATAAACTGTTTCACAATACACCCAAGAGGCTGGATTTTGGAGAAAAAAAGGGAGAAGAGAAAAAAACAGAATTCTTGTTAAACTCTGCTCATTCCTAAAACTCTGCTCAAACTCATCTCTATTTTCATTCACCAAAACATAACATCAACCTATTATTCCATCTAACAAACTCTCCCATAAACCAACCAACCAACCAAACACTTCACATCACATAGAGATTGTTCTAACATAAGAACAGTTTCTGTAACACCCTTATCATCACCTTCCAAAAATGAACAAAAACAGTATTTTGCAACTTTGACTGGGTTGGAGAGATTCTGGAACTTTGTAGCCCAGAGAAAGGATTGGAGCAGTTTCAAGGAGGAGCTCGATCAATCATCACTTTGCATCCGGAGACATCCATACGTGTTCCAAAGTTTCGCTTTAAGAGGTATACTTTTTCACAAACTATAACCTCTTTATCCATACATCATTTGTTGTTTGTGTTCAAAAAATATATAAAAAGATAGATCAAAAGAGAAAACTCAGTAAAAAAAGACAAGACAGAGGGCTGATACGGGTGCCCGTGTCACACGACACGGCCCGTGTCAGCTCATATGTTTAAGAATCTAACAAAAATGCAGGACATGGTGCTGACACGGGTGCCTGTGTCACAGAACACAGCCCGTGTCAGGTCTACTGGAACTAGAAACATACAAGGTGGCAAGTCAGGGTGCTGACACAGGTACCCGTGTCACAGGACACGGCCCGTGTCAGGTCTACTGGAACTAGAAACATACAAAGTGGAAAGTCAGTATGCTGACACGGGTGCCCGTATCACAGGACACGGCTCGTGTCAGCTTAGCTGGTGCAGAAAGAAAAAACGTGCATGGATCATCACAGGGTGCTGACACGGGTGTCGGTGTCACAGGACATGGCCCGTGTCAGACCAGACAACATAAATCTTGATTTTTTTTACTTTTTGCTTTTATTTTCATTCGATTTGGTTGTAATAGTAAAATTAGGTTTTATTTGCTTTTATCTCCCCCATTTGTAAACTTATACCCACATCCCCTAAAGTGATGTAATACGTAGGATTTTAATTTCCGCAAATTTATCGCTTTAATATTATTGTTAGTAATTAGGGTGTGCATGTCAAGATAAAATTAACCTTATAGAACCCTAATCTTAAAAACAAAAATGCATGCAATCAAAATACAATTCACACAAGCACCTCTAGGGTATCCTCGCTTGTTGCCTCGGAAAATAGTCATGTCCCTCGAATATGGGAGTTTTGGTAAAGACACTCGATAAAAAAGATCGTAGTCCCTCGATGTTGCCTTCGATAAACGATCTAGTCCCTTACGAAAATTGTTAAAACGTCTCATAAGTTACCTTCTATGACTAAACGATTGACCCACGCCCGTCCCTTCACATCCAATGATGGGGCTTCTTACTAATCAATGGTAAGATAACAACATCTAAAGGAGGAGGAAAAGAACAAAGACCTTTTGAGTAGGTAGGATGCTCGTAGTTGCTTGCTCACAAATCAAAATCATTTTCACACTTACACTTTCAAAACATCTTCAAAAAAAAATATCTCTTTGAACTATTTTCAAAACCAACACTTTGTATACATTCTTATAGAGACGAGAATCATTACAAAGTTTACCAAAACAAAGGCGTTTTCAAAATACTTTCAAAAACCCACCACAAGTACATTTCAAACAAAGCATTTTTCAAAGTGATCTAGAAAGAAACTAAGAGCCCATAGATAACTACGGATGAAAAGGGTGCTAACACCTTCCCTTTTCATAACCTACCCCCCGAACTCAAGAAAATATCTCAAAGGTCTTTCATGTTCTTTTCACCCTTTCCTTATTGGATAAAAGAAAAGTCAGTGGCGACTCTTGCTATCCGCAACATTTACGATAAAACGCAAAACACCCGAGTCAGTTCTCTCACTGTATGACAAGGATCATCTTCTATTGATATCATCTACAAATGATTGTACACGCAAGCATATAGCTCCATATTTTCCTCCTTTTTGATGATGAAAACACATATCTAATGGAGATAGAAAAACAAGATAACAACGACAAAGAATAAGGGTGGTTAATCTCTCTTGGCAAATATAAAGATTATAATCTACTCCCCCTTTGTTGGTATTATCAAAAAGGAGGAAAATAAATATAAGGAAATCACATAGATCATGTATACTACATAGCGAAAGGGAAAAAGAAGAAAGAGAACAAGCATTTAACATATATTAATCCATGCATGATTTATTTAATATTCCTAATTCATTTCTTATGAAAGATAAATTTTATTTAGGAAAAATCTTGGTAAAAAAATTCGTGAGTTGAATAAAGGAGGATACATGCTTAATTATGCTACCCTCTTTTTCAACACTATATCTTATGAAGTGGCCTCTTACCTCAATATGTTTAGTATGAGAGTGAAGTACCTAATTTTTCATGAGGTTTATGGCACTAATGTTGTTGTATTTTATCAGTACAACACTAATATTAACTCCATAATCACTTAACTAATGTTTTATCCAGATAATTTGCACACAACAACTACTCGCAGCAACATATTTCGCCTAAGCTATGGAAGTGCTACACTTGCTTGTTACTTACTATGCTAGGAGACAAACGAGTTACCAAGTAAGTGACACATACCACTAGTACATTTATGTTCAAATTTGCACCCAGTAAAATCAGATTCAGAGTACCCAACTAACACATAATCCATCCCTTTGAGGTACAATAAACCCATTAATGGCGTGTCAATGAGATGTCTCATAATGCATTTTACCATAGAGAGATGAGATTATTTTGAAGATACTTGAAAATAGGCATAAAGGCACACAGAAAACATTACATCAGGATGAGATGTAGTGAGATAAAGAAGAGAATTAATCATACGCCAATATCTGCTTTCTTCAACTAGTCTTCCTCTTTCGTCCTTATCTAAGTTCCAAGAACTATCCATCAGAGTGGAGATATATTTTTCTTTGTCCATGCCGAATATCTTGAGTTATTATTCATAATATGTTATATAATTTAAATGTGCAAGTTGTTTTACCCAAAAATTTGCCCTCCCATCTTTACTAAAAACATATTCCTAGAGGTCCTCAATTGGACTAAGGATTGACCAGACAAATCCTCCTCCTAAGACAATGGGCCTCAAACTAGGGTTTCACTCCTCATCAAGATGTTTGAGTTCCAAGGGTCCCAAATGGTCTCCATTACCCTAACATGTTCTCAAGATCATACATGCCAAGTTTCATGCCTTGCACAAGAAGTTTGCTCAGTCAACTGCTCAGATGCCTGGAAATCAACTTTGTTAGGTCAAAAGTCAATTGTGACCCACATACAATAAAACTTCAATATTTTTTGTAAACATCAACATTTTGAAATAATATCCATAATTTGATCAAGGGTTGATCATGATTCCTCAAGGAATGCCCCAAATTCATCAAAACTCAAAAGTTGCTAAATTAGGGTTTCTATAGGAAAAGTCAACCAACTTTGACCAGGCATAACTTTCTCATAATTTATAAAAAAATTCTCATACATGGCTTATCTTGAATATAATTCAATTCACTACAACTCATCTTCAGCCCTCAAGTTTAAAAAATGCACTCATAAAAAGATATAAATTCAGACATTATAGGTCATTTAAAAAAGTCAACAAAAACACGTTTTAGGTCAAAGCTTCTTACAAGAACATGGAAGATCCAATTGAGATGAAACCAAAAGTGTTGTTTTTAAGACATCCTAAGCTTTCTAAAAAGTCCAAGAACACCCTCTTAGGGTCAAAATTGAGAGAGATATGCATTGTCAAAGTTGATCATTTTTGGAAATTTGCCCAAAGTCAACATTGATCAAAATTGATTTTTTTCCAAATGGTCTCATGTTTTCTTGTTTGAAACTTGTTCCTAAGATGACCCACGACCCCTGAACTTATTCACTTATTATTTTATTATTTTCATTATTTGTTTTGATTTTTTATTCATTTAAATCAAAAATAAATCAATTTAAATAATGTAATAATAAAATAAAATCAAAGATTGGATTTTATGAGCACATTATAGGTCTATAATCAGCTGGCAAATCAAAATTTTCGTGCAAGGAATGATTTTTATGAATAGAGCATGTTTTGGCCAAATTTAGAAACTTAAAGTATCAATTGCAAATCAAATCTTCTTCCTCCAAATCTCCAAGATTGCATCCAATTTTATTGACCTAATACACTCTAGTATATATTCATAACCTTGCCTGATCAAAAGGAGGTTTTTTGGCCGCATAGAACACTGACTGCAAATTTTAATTTTTCACAAAAAAAGTGGCAATCGTTTTGGTATTTGTAGAAGGATTCAAGGAGTTTTGACATTTGCAATCCGTTCCTGGGGGCGTTCTGAAGCTAACAACATTATTCTCAAGCGTCACATCATCTAGAATCGCCATCGATATCATCATGGTTTTCCCTTCACATTTTGAATTCGATTTTGATTGTACACACATTAGAAATAGGTTTTGATTATGCATTATTGTTTGTATGAGCATTTGGAATGTATTTGAATACTTAATTTCCAGTTTTGATGCATAGATGGCAAACTGCCATTGTTAGGGTTTTAACCTCCGTTTTAGGGTTTTGAGATGTAGGGAAAATTAGACCTAATGATGTATGCCATCATGCTCAGGGGATCAAACCCAGTTGATCCATGGCTTTAAATTGCATTTATATTGCTTGGTGTTAATTTTGGAGATTTGCAGGTCTTTTAGTGACATATTTTGTCCGTAGGTAGAAGTCCTTCCTAAAATGACAGCTATTGGGGAAGATGACTGCATGGCAAGGGCTGGCTGGCTGGTTTAAATAGCGCGCGCATTTAGTTATGATAACTTCCAATTATTAAATATATTACATTTTGTTCATTGTTATTAACAAAAGGCCAATTGGCCCAGTGGCAAACAGGAAGAGTTTCAGGACGCGCGTGTGTAGGAGGTCAGGGGTTCGATCCCTGTCTCCTACATAATGTTTTTTCTCAATGTTTAACTGCAGATTCCATGCGCCTTACAACCAGCGCCTACCATGCACCTCAAGATCTCACGCCTTATATCATCACATGGCCCAGATCTAACGCTTCCAGGCTACAACTCATGATGGACATCCCTGGCATAATCACACCAAATCCAGCGCTGTGCTAGGTCATTGGATTGGGCTTGTTGGACAGAATTCAGCTTGCAACCCTTCAATCTGGGCTACACCCCCTCAGGCCCATTTCTATCTTCTTCTTTTTTTAATTTCTCTTTTGTTATTTTAATTAGTTCAAAAAATCATTTTTTTATTTTTAATCATAAAATCAATAAAATCACAAAAAATAGAATTTAGGTTTTTTTTTTATTATTAAAATTAATTTTGTAAACTAATTTGATTCAATTATTTTGATTTATTTTCTTTTAAAATAAAATCAATTAGAATCTAGGATTGGACTTCAAATCTTTTTCTTTAAAAATATCAAAAATATTAGTTTTTATTTAGAATCAATTTTTAATTAATCATTTTTTAAAATTAATTAACTACTCTTTTTTTATTATTTAACCTTTTTCAGATAAAAACAAAAAAAAATACTTTTCTCTTAACCTAGGCGCGTTTTAGAGTTTAGACGCTTCGTTGTCTTTCGCACATTTATTATTTCTGCTATATTATTATTTTTTCATTATGTAATTATTCCCGGTTTGTAATAATTTAATTAGGTTTAAATTTCTGCATCTAATTATGTAACTTCCCCAAGGCCTTGTAATAGTTTAGGGACCTTTATCTTTCTGCAATTTATCTTCTGCACGATAAACTATTTAGATGAATGGCTAATAAAATTGTATGGAAAGATAACGATTAATTGAACATAGAAAACTCTAATTATGCAAAGATAAATAAACTGAAAAATAAACACTTGCACATGCTCACTCCTAGGGTTTGCCCCACTTCGGTTGCCTTCAATAAACGGTCATGAAGTATAGGGAGTTTTAGTGGTTTCCCTCTAGTTCCGAAAGATAAAAAATGACCCATTCGAATGTTGTCCCGGAAAGATCTTTAGGACTCTAGGGTAACTACTAAGGTTTCTTAACCATTGCTTTAGTGATCGTAATCGTCCCCGTCGTCCCTTTCGATTGTCCCTTAAAACTCCAACGATGGAGCTACCTACTCCTTAATAGTAGGATAGCACCGTCTAAAGGAAATAAGAAAACGAGTAGACTTTTTTCGAGTAGGTAGAAACTTTTAGGTACTTGCTCAAAACAAAAATTTTACACATACACTTTCAAACAAGCTTTTCAAACAAGCTTTTCAAACAATGTTTTCAAAAACATTTTATCACACCCTTGAGGACTGATACAAGGGTTACCATAAAATGAAACGCCGCACTAAGGCAAAACTCAAAACATTTTCAAGCACACAAACACACGAAAGCAATTTCAAAAATGAGCAAGTACCTAAGAGCCCATGGAAGACCATGGATAGAAAGGGTGCTAAAAACCCCCTTTCTATAATCTACTCCCCCGTACTCAGAAAACTCTCGAAAAAGGTTTTTTCTGTTCTTTTTCCTTTTCCTTTGTTGGATGAAATAAAAGTCGGTGGCGACTCTTGCTTACAGCGACATTTGCGAACAAAAAATGCAAACCAGTATAACAGTCAATTCTACCACCGTATCACACAAGTATACACCGTCTAATAATAGCAAGTGTTTTAAAAGTAAGAATATCGATCCCACATTGTATTAACTTAAGTTGATTTTCAAAGTAAAAAAGTTATGAATAGTCATGAGCAAAAGATAATAATAATAATAATTATTTGTTTTCACAAATTCAGGTTGAGAAATTATGAGTAAGAGTATAGAAGTTAAAACTTATATAAGAGGCATGTTGGGCAATGCTTCATTCAATAATTTTCATCTAATGTGTTTGAGTGATGAGACTTGTCGTGACAGATGAGGGAAGAATATAATCTAGTAGTGTATGCATATAACATCAGAATAAATGCAACTAAGCTAAGGAAAAAAATTCATAAGTCTCACAATAGCATTAGTGCACATCTGTACCGAGTTATACATTCCCTTACAGTTCTAGTTCTTCATCCCTAAAGAAACTAGGTGACAAAATTCCTATTTACTTTTTTTTCATATTTATCATGAGTTCCACTTACTAATAATATTTTACTTATTTCCAAGATGATCAACCAAAGAAATATATATAGGATAGTAAAACATATGATAAAATGTATCATTAAAGCCACATCACATTACACAAAAGACTCCTTTTCATTAAACTTCACATTGCTCAAGATAAAAGGTTTAGCTTATGGTGAGCATAAATAATACAAAAAAGAAGGTTATCAACCTTAAAATTTCTTAAATACAAATGAAAATAAAATAAAAACCTGAGAGTAACACTTCTACTTCTTGCAATCTTCAATCAGAAAGAGGCGAGTTCTGTCACGCCTAACAAAATAATATTCTTCAAGAAAGGTAAAGGTAGAAAATGCCTCAGATTATTTTTCAACTTCGTACTTCTCCTAAAATTATTTCTATGAGTTTTCTCAAGTTTTTCTTAACTTCTGAACCATTTTTCCTTTCTCCAAGATCTCACTTTTATAGCCTCCTTGCTTTTAGGGTTTTCTTTAGGAATTTGTATCTCGGGCCTCTTGATTATCCATTGATTTGGTCTAAGAAATTCATAATATCCCCTTTCTCTTATCCTCTTGTAGTAGTGCTATGAGTAGTTCATAGCACATGGTGGAGACAACTCGTTTCTTGGAAGGCCTGTTGTGTAAAGAGGACATGTAACACACTATTGCAACACCAAAGAAGATTTTTATGTTGTTATCTTGTAGTGCTCATCCTTATCCTTTAGGCAATCCAACTAATTTCTTTCTTCATTTTTTCCTAAGTCTGCCACGTCTTCCCTTAGTTTGAGATCAATCACTCCTTCTAGCGTCTTCTGGCTCAAATACCAGTTGAGGAGTGGTAATGCATTCCTGACGTGATATAACTTATCACTAGAGAAACTTCTTCCCATACACAAAAACACATAAAAATAAAATATGGAGCAACTAGTGTGCTCAATGCTAAACTAAGCTAAAGTCATGAAACATAGATAAACAATCATAATTAATCTTAACATTGCATATAAATCAAGTATTGAAGGCTTAAATAACTCACATTTAATGAATTATCACACCTGCAATCTTGAACCATTGCATGTCCTAAAGTGATACAATATATATGCATCAAATAAATAACTAAAGAAATCTAACATCAGGAACACATTTCAAATAACTAAAATCTTTGTTTGTGAACTGTATTCAAGCATTGACACAACTCAGCCTTTTTAATCATATTTATGCACCTATTGTGTTTGGGTTTGTAACCTATGACACTGAGTGTCATTCCAGAAGTCTTATTTGAAGATTGGTAGTCTAAATCCTAGTTGTTTTACTCTATCCTATGATCCAATGCTTTAACTTTTAATTTGAGAAGGGGAGATTAACTAGTTTATTTGTTGTTGGGCTTTTTGAGTATTTTTAGTTCTTTTTGAACTTTGAGGAGTTCCACTAGCATTATTTTTTATTCAATTTTTGCTAGGTATTCCATGTTCAATTGACGTGATCTCACTTTTAATGAGTCCAAACTGTTACTCAAAGTGAAACACCTATTGTTCCTCTAGTGGGCACAAGAATTTTTTCGCATGTTCTTTTTGCATTTTTATTTCTTTGTTCTCTCTTCTTTTTAACATGCATTACAAATGAAGTAGATCCTTATTTGTTAACCCTTTTTACTAGTGTTTTCCTCTTCTAAACTAAATCATACATCTAAACTTATTCCATACTCAAGGGAAAATCAAACTACTTAAAAGACTAACTACTTCTAGTGAGATATGTGTTCATCACTTGCCAAGTTACAAATTATGCATAATTTTTTTTGTTTTCTTAAGACTTTGTTTCCAACACTTTTTAATAGTCTGCTATTTTTAAATAATTTTTTTATATAATTGAAATTCTGCTGATGAAAGGTTGATTTAGTCAATTATTATTTTTATTTAAAAAAAAAGAATACCCTTAGTAGTAAAAACTTACACAAATTTTCATTAATCACTACTAAACTTAAAGATGATAAAGTATAATCAAAACGTCACTAATATTTCCATACCCCCAAAATTAAACCAAGGACAATTTCTTCACTAGCCGTATTGCGAGATATGGAATATCAGAACATACAAAAACTATAAACAAAAAGCATGCACAAATAAGGGTGGTTGGATTGTGATTTTTTTATACCTATTGTACCGAAGCATGCTGCTTTTTTTAGTGCCTTATTATTATTTTTTTATTCTCTTCTTCTTCTTCTTCATTTGTACTTCTTTCTTCCCATCCATAGTTATGCCTCCACAACTAGCCTTTCCTTCAGCAACAATATTATGTTTCTTCTTCTTTCTCTTTACTTTTGGAGAGGATTCAATGAACCTCTATTGCTTTGCTGATGGGGGATCCATGGACATTTCTGTCGCGTCAGGAGGGTATCTTTCTTTTTCCAACTTTCTTGGATTTTTTTCTCTTCTGTGGAATCTTCACTTTTGACGGGCTCTTTGATTTTTCTAGGCTTTTCAATTTAGTCAATCTTTCTAACTCCCCACAACTCTTCTGCAACTCCATTTCATTTTCAAGCTCTTTTCCCCTGCAAACATTCCCATCCCTATCATGTTAGGATTAATATCATTCAAGAATTCATTTTCCTGATGTTATGCCTAAGCTTCAAGTGTTTTGAGATAGTAAGGCACTACTCTACCATCACCACCATCTGTATTTTGTTGAGTTTCTTTAAATTGTTCAAGTAAAGCAACATATTTTTATCCAATATTGTCATTATTTTGTGTTGTCTATTACTAACATATGATAAAATTTATCACTAATGGAACATCACATTACACAAAAGACTACTTTTCAATAAACTTCACAGTGCTCAACATAAAGGGCTTAGCTCATAGTGAGCACGAATAATACAACAAAGCAGGTTCTCAAGCTTAACATTTCTTAAAAACAAATAAAAAGAAAATATAAACCTAAGAGTGACTCTTCTACCTTATGTAATCTTCAATCAACAAGATGTGAGTTCTGTCATGTCTGATAAAACAATATTCTTCAAGAAAGGTAAAGGTAGAAAATGCCTCAGATTCTAGTCCATCTTCCTTTTTTCTTTACACAAAATTATTTCTATGAGTTTTTCAACTTTTGAACCTTTTCTCCTTTCTCCAATATGGTCCTTTTATAGCCTCATTGCTTTAGGGTTTTCCTTAGGACTTTGGATTGTGGGAATCTCGATTACCCATTGATTTGGCCCATGAAATTCATAATATTCCATTTATCTTATCCTCTCGTACCAGTACTATGAATAATATATAGAGCATGCAAGAGATAACTTGTCTCTTGTCAGACTTACTGTAGAGAGAGAATCAACACTACACCATTGCAACACCAAAGCAATTTTTTAGGATTTTGTCTTGTAGTGCTCATCCTTATCCTTTATACTTTCTAGCTTATTTCTTTCTTCCTTTTCTCTCAAGTCTGTCACATATGCCTTAAGATTGAGATCAATCACTCTTTCCATAGTATTCATAGTATGAACACTATTCATAATATATATATATATATATATATATATATATATATATATATATATATATATATATATATATATATATATATATATATATATATATATATATATATATATATATATATATATATATATATATATATATATATATATATATATATATATATATATATATATATATATATATATATATATATACTATTCTAGCTATATAATTTGAATAGTATATAGAGCATGCAAGAGACAACTTATCTCTTGGCAGGCTTGCTATACAGAGAGGATACACACTACACCATTGCAGCGCCAAAGCAATTTTTTAGGATTTTGTCTTGTAGTGTTCATCCTTATCCTTTATATTTTATAGCTTATTTCTTTCTTCATTTTCTCTCAAGTCTGCCACGTATGCCCTAAGATTGAGATCAATCACTCTTTCCAGCCTCTTATAGCTTAAGGGGTTGCTGAGGAGTGGTAAAACATTCCTGGCACGGTGTTGTACCCCAAATTTTGACCTAAGATACCATCTCCCATCTGCATCATTCGCATTGCAAGGGTTTTGACCTATTTTTATCAAATTTTCAAAGCAGTGTAAAAATTCATAACTTTTTCGAGTCGGGAGCTGTTTATTCGTTGAACGCTAAATTTATTAACTGATAAAGACTTAAATGACGTTTATTAATTATTTATTATCTTAAATTTAAATAATTGAAATCTATTTTCAATTGTTATATAATTTAAAGACTTATGAATAATGAAATAAACATTTGAGGATGGGTTTATTAATTGGTCAACAATGATTATTTAATTCTTTATCATTCTAAGTTAAATAATTAAAATTATATTTTTAATTATTATAATTTAGAATATTATGAATAATGAATTAAATAATTGAAATTGTTAATTGGTCAATGATGTTTATTTATTTGTTTATCATTCTGAATTTTAATAATTGGATTTGATTTTCAGTTATTATATAATTTAAAGAATTATAAACAATAAATAAATAATTGGAAAGAAAAGAATTAATTGGGAAATAACAGAATTTTATTCACTTTATTCTATTTATTACAATTGTCATTTAAATATTGTGTTATTACAAAATATTTATAATGACAATTACATAAATGCTTAAGGTAAAATAAAAAGCTATTTTCCTAAATTCTAAATCTTCATCTTCTATCCAATTGCTCATTTGATTTCTTTTTTTTACCTGCAAACAATTAAAAGAAAAGTCAGAATTGAATAAATAATTAAAAGCAAAAATAAATTTAATGTTCATCATTAAAAGCAATGGCCGGAATCAGTTTACCCTTTTTTGCAAATCACGGAATTTCTCCCGGTTCACAAAAAAGGGAGGAATTTTTATTTCATAAATGAATGCACAATTTTGAAATATGCACAAATTCATTTTTATTTTTCAAAACTAAATATGCATAATTTCTCTGTCACAATGTATATTTCAAATTATACACAGCATACAAATACAACATATGCCATTTTCTCACAAGCAATGCAACGTAAACCTATGCAACTTAAGAAGAAGCCAAATAACATAGGCTCCCATGCAAGACAAAAAGAGAATATGCAGTTTCAAAACAATGTGCAAGCAAATACTTCCTCATTCATCATGTTCCAGCCATGCAGTTTCAGAACAAGTACAGTGCATATCATCTTAATGCATCATTTGGTACTTGAGAGAGAGAGAGAGAAAGAAATTGGTTTTGCAGGTTTTGGTTTAGGCAGAAGGAATTATAAGACAAAGCTACTGCAGTATCACAGTAAAAGGAGAAGTAGAAGAGTAAAATACAAACAAAACTGCTGTAACAGTATGATGCAGAAGGCCAAGAAGATGGTAAAAATATTCAAATCTCCAGCCTATAACGTAAACAAAGGAGGCAATGGTTATAACATATTGGAATCACTTCAAAAAAGATATCAATCAATCTCCAAGCCTTAGAAAAACTCAGAAGAAAAAACTGCTGTCAACAAGAGAAATACAAACCAGTAAGAACCCACATAACCTGCCATAACCATATCAAACCTTATGGCCAAACACTAAAACCTATACCATCCTGTCCCAAAACCAGTTAAACCATTAACCAGCATAAAACCAAACTCATAAACCAAGAATACACAATCTGCACAAACCTGCATTTATCAAACCTGCTAACTGCATAAACCCGTATAAACCAAAGGCCATATACCATAGCCTACAGTAAAACCTGCAAGCCATTTTCAAAACATTGCCTAAACCACAAACTCGTAACCATATCAAACCTTCATGGCCTAAAACTAAAATGCCAAAACCTGCATACTGCTAAACCGTTAACCTGTCTTAAACTAAAAACCAGTATACCATTTCAAAACCAAAATCTTATGGCCTAAAAATCATATAACCTGTTTCCAAGACAACAAAGCCATAAACCAGCCACACACGCTCAAAAAACCAAAACCATGCATCAAACAATATGGTCTAAACCTCAGAAAACCTGATTGAGCCACCAAAGCCAATATCACCATTTCAAAACCAAAACCAACGACCAAATACCCAAAGCCTCAGAACTTGTCATCATCGGCTGTCATAAGACCATAGTAACACAGCATACAGAAGTGAGAACGAAGGAGAAGCTAGTCAAAAAGATTTTTCAACAATAGCAAGCAAGTATTCGAAAGGCATAACAAGGCATACAATACCCAATCAAAAGAAGAAGGAAAGATATAAAGTACCGGCCACCGAAGCAAACTCACGCGCCATTCTCTCCGTCCGTGGCCTCCGTCGCCCCCAACTGTCCCTCCTCCATCTCCGCCTCTAGGTAATGTTTTTTTTTTCCCTTTTACTTTCATAACACCTCACACAAATAGTAACACAAAATCAGAATCAAGCAGAAAACATGAACATGCGTTTATAATGAAACCCCATAAAACGAGTAACAGAGCGAAGATTGTACCTTAGGAATCCATCGCCCCTGTACGCGTGACTGGAGGGAAGAAGATATTGGAGGCTGGTGGCCATTAGACAGGATGAGGCTCCAGTAGCGATTGAAGAGGATAACGTGCGAGGACGAAGAGAACGCGAAGAAGATGATGAACGAACAAGGAGCGCCGTTCGGCCAAAAACCCTTAACCCTAATTTATTTTCCCTAATTCTGTTTAACCCCTTTGAGGAACAAGTCTTGAAGTGGACTTCAACCTAAATGCCAAGCCCAACACATTTGTTTACATACCTTTACCCGCTTCTGCCTAAAGCCCCACGAATTCAACAAAACCCCCCCTGTTTTAGTTTTGCTTGGGCCCTTTTGACATCTCTGGGCCCATACTTATCAACTCACCCTTCTTTCTTTTTTTATATACCTCTTTATTGTATTTATTTTGCTTTCTTTAAGATTTTTTTTTTAGTTTTATTAGTATTGATTAGACTTAATTAATAAAAGGCATTTTGATTAATTTTTTTAATCGATCAGTTTTATTAGTTTAAGTTTTAGGTTTTAATTGGATTATGTTAGTTTTTAAATTAGACTTAAGTTAGAAGTTTTTTTTAGTTTTAATTTAGTAAAAAAAATCATTCAACAACACTTGGAAATAATATTTTATGTTAGTATAATACACATAAAAAAATCAAACATAGAACTCCGAAAAAACAAAAATAGAATTAAAATGTTTTAAATAACGTTTCAATCATAATGCTAAAATATATAAAAGGATATAGAGACTAAAAGACCTAAAATATATTCTACTCCCTTTAATTAATCCTCATGTTTTTTCTATTAAAAATTGCGTAAAAATTGAAAACTCTTAAAAATACTTTCTTTTCATTAATATTAAGCAAATCATAAAAAAAAAGCATTATATCATTTAGTCTATCATTTAATTATTGTTACTTAATCATGATCCGCATAATTTTTCTGTTTATTTATTTCACATTTATTTGTTTATTCCGTTTACGTTTAAATCGAAAGGAAAAACGATAAATTTGTTGACTTCATGTCCTCAAGTCTAATTGCGCGAATATTTGCATTTTTCATTAAAACTTAGGATAATTTGCCTTCAAGTATTCAATCTTTTCAAAATTTATGCCCTTTAAGCAAAAACTTCGACGTTAGGTCGTCGTATCTTCAAAAACCTATCCGTATCTTTTTTCGGCCAAAACGATTTATTTTTATCAAGCAATCAAATTTTAAATAAACAGATATTTCAAAAGGTTCCTATAGAGTACTATAGATGCATTGGGTGCTTATACCTTCCCATTGTATAACCAACCCCCGAACCATAAGATCTCTTTTCAAAAACGCCTTGTATTTTCATTACTTTTGAAAAAGTATTATTTACATTGCATATTTAGGGTTTTATTTCGCTCTTTTCCCTTTTCCCTTGGAAACAATAAAGCGCGGTGGCGACTCTTGCTTTTGTGAGACGAATTAATCAATAATTCGATCTCCGATTTACCCCGCTACATTTTTTTTATCGCTACAGAATTGGCGACTCTGCTGGGGACAGATTGACCTCTTGCTGGTCCATCCCTAAGTGGGTTAAGCCTAATTTGTCTTATCTGTTTATTATTATTTGTTTTGTTTGATTATGTGTTTAAATTGGGGTTTTTTGGGTTTTTTGCAAAGGACGAATCCTATACCCGGATTAAGTTACACTTAAGGAATAGGACGGGCGGTACAGTCATGTTAACTTTGAGGGAGTAATCCCGAAGAAGGAGGCATGAGATCCCCTACTCAATGGAAGGCCCTCTTGAACTTAATATCTGTTTACCGAGTAATCGGGAAGACATTATTATTTTCGACCTAGGAGCCCGAGAAGTTGAGGACCTTAGAACCCTAACCCATCTTGGCCTTTTTAGGTGTAGCACGGAGACTATAACGGAGTAATTCGGAAGTAGTTGTTACGCGATGCTACGCTCGGACGAGTTTCTCTTGAGAATATTGCTAATTATTGAGTAATCAAGACGTTGGTAATATCCGAAGGAGAAATGTAGACTCTGGTAACTCTTAGAACCATGTCTTACAGGTGTGATTGAACCATTAGTACATACCTTTGGGTGGGCTTTACCCTCGACTCCATGCTGAACGTTGAACCTTTGAACACCATGTTTGCAAGTTTGTGTGTGACTGTTGCATTATCATTCATTCATGCATTCATCAACATCTTTGTAAAAAAAAACTTGTTTTTCAAGGAAATTCGGAATGGTTTTTGCAGACATCTTAGGTTATTATGGAACTTGGAAGGAGAAATACTCGAAGCTTTAGTTTCAAGGAGCCTGAGATTGAAGAACTGAAGAGTTTGATTCCGAAGATCGAGAGTCCGACGGATTTTCAGAAGAAATATGGGTCCATCGTACCGCTCATGAAGCGCAAGATGAAGAAAGGCATCCTCAACACGTTGGTTCAGTTCTATGATCCCTTGTATCGATGTTTCACCTTTCCGGATTACCAGTTGATGCCCACTTTAGAGGAGTACTCTTATATTCTTGGTTTGCCGATCGCCGACCATGTTCCCTTTTCTGGATTAGAAGAAGAGCCCAAATCTCACGAGATAGCAGCTATCACCCACTTAAGGAAGTCAGAGGTAGAGGAGAACATGACTACGAAAGGGGGAATCCGGGGTTTGCCGGCACAGTTTCTGTTGAAGAAAGCTCGCCATTTTGCTGAGACAAAGGATACTGTTGCCTTCGAAGACGTATTTGCCTTACTCGCATATGGTCTTTTTTTATTCCCTAATGTTGATAAGTTTGTGGATATCAACGCCATCAGAATTTTCCTGATTGGAAATCCGGTCCCTACGCTGCTAGGGGATACATATTACTCCATCCACCTTCGAAACTCTTACCAAGGAGGGATGATTATTTGTTGTGTACCGTTGCTGTATCAGTGGTACGTCTCGCATCTACCTGGGTCTGATGCTTTCTGGGATCTCGAGAAGGAACCGCGTTGGGCGCCAAAGATTATGGCTCTCACTCATTTCGACATTGACTGGTATAATCGAGTTTACCACGACGTGGAGATCATTGATAGCTGTGGTGCTTTTCCTAACGTCCCTCTTCTCGGTACGAGGGGTGGAATCAACTACAACCCTGTTCTAGCGCGCCGTCAATTCGGGTACCCGATGAGAGATAAACCAAACAACATCCATGTGAGTGGTTTCTTTCTTCCGGAAGGACAAGATCATCAGGCTGCTAAGAAGGAGATCGAAGGACCTTGGCGCCACATCCACCGGAAAGGGAGAGATATGCTGGGACATAGAGGTGCCGTTTCTTTGGAGCCCTACCTGCAGTGGGTCCGTGCTAGGGCTTGTGCTCTCAAGATGCCCTATAAACTTGAGAAGCCTTTATTCCCTGCCATTGCACCATCATCTGTTGTTATCCCTATCGCGGATGTAGGAGAATATCAAGGAAATCTGGCTAGGATGAAGTCCGAGAGGGATGCTTGGAAGGAAAAGTACCATATGTCTGAGTATGAGAATCGAGTCCTGACTCGACAGTTAAAAGAGAAGGAGGAGTTGCTGCTTATTCAAGACGGCCGGTTCGTTGACCACGATGAGAAGCTTCGTCAGAAGGATGCCTTGCTGAAGAAGTATGCGAGTGAAAGGAAGAGAAAAAGGGAAGGTTCGGTAAGCGTGGCTCTCGTTCCTAATCCGCAGGAAGAAACCATCGATCGACTGATAGCTGAGAAGAAAGTGATGGAAGACTTTTATGAAGAAAAGATCAGGAAGCTCCGGTTACAGCTGGTGTTTGGTCCTTCATCTGAGGATTCCGAGTGACCTTTAACTTTTAGTTTGTTTTATTGATGTCATTTTGTAAAACTATGTAAAAGGGCTTCATGCTTCGAAGTTGTAATTTATTGCTTTATTTTAGATTTCATGTTGTAGAATTGTAACTTATCACTTCATTATGGATTCCACGTTTCGAAGTTGTAATTTATTGCTTTCATTATTGGATTTGTTATCCCAAAGTTGTAATTTACTATTTTGATATTCCAAATTGTAAGTTGTAATTTATCGCTTTCGATTAATGGATTGAGTTTTTGTTGTTCCAAATTCCTTTACCATTGATGTATGCAAAATTATCAAAGTTCCTTGAAAAAACTTTTAAAATGAGTCATCATTTGCATCGCCATCATGCATCATTCCACATTCCACTTCACATGTTTTCTAGAGTCTCATCCTTGTTCTTTTTCCACCGAAGGTTGTCAAGCTGTCTCACCGATACGACACTCGGGCCAATCGTCAAAAGAAAATGGAAGATTTGGAACAGGAAAATCATGAGCTTCGTGGGGAAGTCGCTACACTTCGTGTCGAGATGGAAAAGTTAACTGCGTTAGTAGAAAGTTTGGTGGCTGTTCAGAATCAGCCATCGACTACAGCTGCCGAGATTCAGACTTCAACTCCAGTGGTTTCCGAGATTGTCACAGTTCCTGCCTCCGTGACTCAAATCAACTCTCCGCTTCAACATCAGATGCCGAAAGGCTTTCCGTGGGGAATGCCTTACAACTTTGTGCCAGAGGGGTATCAACCTGCCGTACAACCTTTATTTCAACCTGCTTTGTCTCTTCCTCAACCAGAGACAACTGCCATGCCGCCAGTAATTCCGTCTGTAACACCTTTTCCGCAACCGATTATGACGACCGTTGCTCCTGTGGTCCACTCCGTGCCTTACTTGAATGAACCTACTTATCCTGCCGAGCCTGCTGAAAGTTTGGGTCTCTTTGATAGAATGGAAGAATTTCAAGATCAATTCCAGGAAATGCAGAAGGAGCTTAGAGCATTAAAAGGGAAGGATTTGTTTGGGAAGAATACGCATGACCTTTGTTTAGTTCCGAACGTCAAGATTCCAGCAAAATTCAAAGTGCCAGACTTTGAGAGATATGAAGGTGATTCGTGTCCTAGAAGTCATTTGACAATGTACGTAAGGAAGATGTCTACGTATTCCGATGATCATGACTTGTTGATTCATTATTTTCAAGATAGTTTGACGGGTGCTGCTCTAAAGTGGTATATGGGTTTAGACATTATTCGGATCCGTAACTTTAACGATCTTAGTGAAGCCTTTGTCCATCAGTACAAGTACAACGTTGACATGGCACCGGACCGGGATCAACTCCGGGCGATGTCACAAAGAGACCGGGAATCTTTTAAGGAATACGCCCAGAGGTGGCGTGAAATCGCTGCTCAAATCTATCCACCTCTTGAGGAGAAAGAGATGACAAAGATATTTTTGAAGAATTTAGGTTCCTTTTACTATGAAAGAATGATAGCCAGCGCACCCAGTGACTTCACCGAAATGGTAAGCATGGGCATGCGATTAGAGGAAGGGATTCGCGAAGGGAGTTTGGTTAAAGAAGGGAGTCCGTCTAGCAGTGCGAAGAAGTTTGGAAGTGTTTTCCCGAAAAGAAAAGAGCAGGATGTTAGCGCTTTGTTTCCAGGTAGGCCTAGGAGAGGTTACTCTCACGTTGCGGCAGTCACTCCGGCTGTCCGCCCAACTTTGATGACCCCAGCTCATCAAACCCCACCGCCTCAGCAACGGCCTTTTCAGCAGCAGCCTCGACAACAGGCTTATCCATTCAACAATCAGAACCGTTCACCCAGAAAACCGCAGTTCGATGCCGTTCCTATGACTTACACTGAATTGTTCCCTGCTCTTATCAGAAAGAATCTCATCACGACAAAGCCTCCTTCTGTCGCACCGAACAGTGCTTCTCCGTGGTACAAGGCGGATCAGTTTTGTGAATATCATCAAGGGTCGCCGGGGCACAACCTTGAGAATTGCTTTGCTCTGAAGGCGGACGTACATAGATTAATTAAGAATGGTATCTTGTCTTTTAAGGATGTTAATCCAAATGTCAGAGATAATCCTTTGCCTCGACATGGGGCAGCTTCGGTGAATATGGTGGAAGGTTGTCCGGGGAAGTTCCGAGTTTTTCAAGTTGAACACATAAGAGAGTCGTTGGTCAGGTTACATCAGAGTTTGAGAAGACTTGCCTTTGTTAGGCACCAGCATGATTATGATGGATGTGAGTTTTGTTCAAGAGAGGATGATTGTCCTATCGTGAAGGAGGATATTCAGAAGTTGCTAGATCAGAGAGTTATCACTATTACCTATGACCGAAATCCAGAGGATGAAGTGAATGTTATCATACCACAATTCAATTTGCCTGAATCAGTAGAGATTGCTTACAATAGTCAGACTACGCCTGTTGATCCTTTGATTATTTACCCACCTGGCCCTGTGCCTTACAGCTCAGACCAAGCTGTACCGTATAAGTATAATGCCACAATGATTGAGAATGGGGTAGAAGTCCCTATACCAACGAGACCATCTTTTGTTAACATTGCTGATGTAAGTAGGGTTACGAGAAGTGGACGTGTTTTTGCAGCAGTACCTTTGAAGAGACCAGAAGTTCAAGTTAGGAGGCCCATACCAGCGGAGATTCCAGTAAGAAATGTTGAACCGAGGGTTGAGATAGGCCGATCCAATGAACCTATCCCTCACCCCGAGGATGATGAGATCTTGAAGCTTATCAAGAGAAGTGAATATAAGATTGTGGACCAACTTTTGCAAACACCTTCCAAGATTTCCTTGCTTGCCTTATTGAGAGATTCTGGTGCGCATAGAGAAGCCTTGATGAAGGTCTTGGACCAAGCGTTCGTGGACCATGATGTGATGGTTGACCAGTTCGATGGAATTGTGGGAAGTATAACTTCGTGTAACAATCTTGGTTTCAGTGATGAAGAACTCCCGGAGGAGGGGAGAAATCATAATATGGCTTTGCACATCTCAGTAAGTTATGGAAACGATACCTTATCAAGTGTGTTGGTGGATACAGGTTCGTCGTTGAATGTGGTGCCCAAGACTACGTTATCTCGGCTCTCCTATCCAGGTGCTCCTATGAGACCCAGTGGAGTAATTGTTAAGGCGTTTGATGGCTCTAGGAAGACAGTTATTGGTGAAGTGGATCTTCCTATAGTGATTGGTCCCCATACTTTTCAAATCACTTTCCAAGTGATGGATATCCGTGCTGCCTACAGCTGTTTATTGGGTCATCCCTGGATCCATGATGCCGGGGCAGTCACCTCTATGCTTCATCAGAGACTAAAGTTTGTAAGGCATGGGAAGCTAGTGATGATTGGGGGAGAGCAAGCTATGATGGTAAGCCATTTATCATCATTCTCTTTTATTGATGCTGACGAGGATGTGGGGACCCAGTTCCAGGGTCTATCTGTTGCTAAGAATACAGTGAAGAAGCAAGGGGCATCCATCTCTTCTTTTGAGGATGCGCGGCGAGTGGTGGAAAGTGGTTCGGCCGAAGGATGGGGCCAGGTGTTGATGTTACCCGAGAACAAGTCTGGGGAAGGTTTGGGTTTTCACCCAGTATCTGCAAGGGTCAAGAGAGAGGTGGTTATTCGTCCGATTCAAGAGGTTTTCCGAAGTGCAGGGTTTGTACATCCTGAGGTTGATGCTATCATAGATGATGATTCCGAGGAAGATTTGCCCGATTTTGTGACGCATGGATTGGCTTGCCAAAACTGGATAGCTGTTGATGTTCCTGTTGTTATGCATATTTCCGAGTAATGTTTCGTTTTGTTTTTCTTTGAAAAATTCGCTCTGCCCAAGGCGAAACGTATTTTGTGTCGGGCTATGAAAAATAAGTCCTTTTGCTCTGCCCAAGGCAAAAGAGAGATGTCTGGGCTCTTTGTTTCAAGTATTTCCCTTTAATGAATAAATATGTTATTTTGTCCACTACTGTTTTATTTTTCACTTTTTCGGGGAAATAGTAATGAAAATTAATTAATAACCTTTTTGTTTTATTTGCGCAAATCGATTTCTAAAATAAAGCATAATCATATGTGCAGATTAATCCATGACTTAACCATCAAAAACAATGATCCTATGCCCTCTCCCAACTTTGAATTCCCTGTGTTCAGAGCCGAAGAAGAGGATGATGAAGAGATTCCTGTTGAGATTTCCCGTTTGCTTGAGCATGATGAGAAGGTCATTCAACCATTTGAAGAACCTTTAGAGTTGGTCAACTTGGGTGATGAAGAAGATAGAAAGGAAGTCAAAGTCGGAGCATTGCTTATCCCGGAGGTTAAGGAGAAAATGTTGGAGCTTCTCAAAGAGTATGTTGATGTGTTTGCTTGGTCCTACCAAGATATGCCAGGGTTGGACAATGACATTGTGGAGCATCATTTACCGTTGAGACCTGAGTGTCTGCCGATCAAGCAGAAGTTGAGAAGGACTCGTCTCGACATGGCTGACAAGATCAAAGAGGAGGTTCAGAAGCAGATCAATGCAGGTTTCCTTCTTACATCGGTCTATCCTCAATGGTTAGCCAATATAGTGCCTGTTGCAAAGAAAGATGGTAAAGTTAGGATGTGTGTAGACTACAGAGATCTGAATAGAGTTAGTCCGAAGGACGACTTCCCATTACCTTACATTGACGTATTGGTCGACAGTACCGCCAAGTTCAAAGTCTTTTCTTTCATGGATGCTTTTTCCGATTACAATCAAATCAAGATGGCACCGGAAGATATGGAGAAGACCGCTTTCATTACACCTTGGGGGACTTTCTGTTATCGGGTTATGCCGTTTGGTTTGAGGAATGCTGGCGCAACCTACCAGAGAGCAATGACTGCTTTATTCCATGACATGATGCATAAGGAGATCGAAGTGTATGTGGATGATATGATTGCAAAATCACAGACTGAGGAAGATCATTTGGAACATTTGTTGAAGTTATTCCAGCGTTTGAGAAAGTACAAACTCCGTCTGAATCCCAATAAGTGCACTTTTGGTGTTCGTTCTGGAAGACTTCTGGGTTTCATTGTCAGTCAGAAAGGTATTGAAGTAGACCCTGATAAGGTCAAAGCTATTCGGGAAATGCCCGCACCCAAGACGGAAAAACAAGTAAGGGGATTCCTTGGGAGACTGAACTATATCTCTAGATTTATATCTCATATGACTGCTACCTGTGGGCCGATTTTCAAGCTTCTCCGAAAGAACCAAGGATGTGTGTGGACAGAAGATTGTCAGAGAGCTTTTGACAGCATCAAAGAATATTTGCTTGAACCTCCCATTCTGATTCCTCCGGTGGAAGGAAGACCGTTGATTATGTACCTGACTATATTGGAAGACTCCATGGGATGTGTGCTTGGTCAGCAAGATGAGACTGGAAGGAAGGAACATGTTGTATATTATCTGAGTAAGAAATTCACAGACTATGAGTCTCGATACTCATTGCTTGAGAAAACCTGTTGTGCTTTAGCTTGGGCTGCTCGCCGTCTGCGCCAGTATATGATTAATCACACTACTTGGTTGATCTCCAAAATGGACCCGATCAAGTATATCTTTGAGAAGCCCGCCTTATCCGGAAGAATAGCCCGTTGGCAGATGTTGTTATCTGAATATGACATTGAGTATCACACTCAGAAAGCGATCAAAGGAAGTATTTTAGCCGATCATTTGGCTCACCAACCAATTGACGATTATCAATCCATCAAGTTTGATTTCCCAGATGAAGATGTTATGTACTTGAAAGCTAAAGACTGTGAAGAGCCGTTACCTGAAGAAGGACCTGATCCTGAATCCCGTTGGGGTTTGATATTTGACGGAGCTGTGAATTCTTATGGAAATGGAATTGGGGCAATCATCGTCACTCCCCGAGGTACTCATATCCCGTTCACGGCGAGATTGAAGTTTGACTGCACGAACAACATGGCTGAATATGAGGCATGTATTATGGGTCTCGAAGAAGCAGTGGATCTAAGGATTAAGATTCTTGATATTTACGGAGATTCGGCACTGGTGATTAATCAAATCAAAGGAGAATGGGAGACTCGTCACCCTGGTTTGATCCCTTATAGAGACTATGCTAGAAGATTGTTAACTTTCTTCAACAAAGTGGAATTACATCATATCCCTAGAGATGAGAACCAAATGGCTGATGCTTTGGCTACTTTGTCTTCAATGTTTCAAGTGAATGGTTGGAACGATGTGCCTACAATCCGGGTTATGCGCCTCGATAGACCTGCTCATGTGTTCTCAGTAGAAGAGGTCACCGACGACAAACCGTGGTTCCATGACATTAAACGTGTTCTTCAAACTCAAGAGTACCCGCCTGGGGCATCCAGTAAAGATAAGAAGACGTTGAGAAGATTAGCAAGCAGTTTCTTTCTCAATGAAGAAGTTTTGTATAAGAGGAATTATGACATGGTCTTGCTCAGATGTGTAGACAGACGTGAGGCAGACATGCTGATGCAAGAAGTGCATGAAGGATCCTTTGGCACTCATGCCAATGGACATGCAATGGCTAGAAAGATGTTGAGAGCTGGTTACTATTGGATGACCATGGAATCCGATTGCTGCAAGTATGTGAAGAAGTGTCATAAATGCCAGATTTATGCGGACAAGATGCACATGCCGCCGACCCTCCTCAATGTTATCTCTTCACCTTGGCCTTTCTCTATGTGGGGCATTGATATGATTGGAATGATTGAACCCAAAGCTTCAAATGGTCATCGTTTCATCTTGGTAGCGATCGATTATTTTACCAAATGGGTGGAAGCCGCATCTTATGCTAATGTAACCAGACAGGTGGTAGTCAGATTTATCAAGAATTAGATCATTTGTCGATACGGTATCCCGAACAAGATTATCACTGATAATGGTTCGAATTTGAATAATAAAATGATGAGAGAGCTTTGTGAAGAGTTCAAGATTGAACATCATAATTCTTCTCCTTACAGACCGAAGATGAATGGGGCTGTTGAGGCTGCTAACAAGAATATCAAGAAGATTGTCCAGAAGATGGTAGTAACTTATAAGGATTGGCATGAAATGCTTCCATTTGCTTTACACGGATACCGTACCTCAGTTCGAACTTCAACAGGCGCGACCCCATTTTCCCTAGTTTATGGTATGGAAGCAGTACTCCCCGTGGAGGTTGAGATTCCGTCTTTGAGAGTGTTGATGGAAACCAAACTTTCTGAGGCTGAATGGTGTCAAAGTAGGTATGATCAGTTGAATTTAATTGAAGAGAAGAGATTGACAGCATTGTGTCACGGTCAATTGTATCAGCAGAGAATGAAGAAGGCTTTTGATAAGAAGGTTCGACCACGCGAGTTCAGAGAAGGTGACCTTGTGCTCAAGAAGATATTATCTTTCCAACCTGATTCTATGGGAAAGTGGGCTCCGAATTATGAAGGACCGTATGTTGTTAAGAAAGTTTTCTCTGGAGGTGCCATGATTCTCACCAATATGGACGGTGAAGATCTTCCGCGTCCCATGAACACCGATGCAGTAAAGAAGTATTTCGCTTAGGCAAGTTCTTGGTCATCCCGGCCGTGGCATCTGAGTACATTTTGGAATTCAAAGTTGCTAGGGAGAATAGTGATCATTGTTTTGTGTAACCTTTTATTTCATGTACTATTTCCCACATTTTTGTAAATCGTTGGGGTCGCGTTGTTAGCAAACTACCATCTTATTAATGAAATTGGAGCATTTACCTTCTGTGGGCAAAATTTTAATTTTTACGGCAATATTTGAAACAAGGTATTTAAAATATTCTTATTTTCTAAAAAAAAAAGTGTCGTGAATAATGAAAGGAATGTTAACAGTCGTTCCGAAGATGGTCAAGCCATGAAATGCAAAATACAGTAATTTATACTTGCGTGATGAACCTGTTTTCTTTCGAATCGTCATGAAGTGTTGGCTGTGTGCACGCTTGGTTATAGTGGTGCTAAGTTGGTGACTCCCCGGGTGTTCCAGTTAAGTGTTGTTTTGGCTACCTTTGTTTGGAGATTTTGAAGTGTGGCACACTTCGTCTCATGCCAGTGGTTTATTGGTATTGTAAGTTTGGATTTGAATACTTTTCTCCTCAAAAGACTTGAGCCTTGTAGCGTTACGCTCCGACATTGCTTTGTGTTTCCAGTTCCGGGTATATTCCGTCTTTTCAAGATTGGCCGAGTATCTATTTTGCTGTGACATCATATGATCTTCAAGATATTCCATCTGTCTGTTTTTTCAGCATAACATTCATTTACTCATTTACACTCATATCAGCATGCATACCACGTTTGCCGTTGATTTTGGGTCGTACTTCGTTTATTCGAACAACGTACATTTTTGTCCTTCCAAGTAGAAGGTTAGCTTAGGCAGAAAATATGCTTCCTTTCTAAATCCCCAACTGAGCTAATCCTCGTGGATGATTTTTGATTCAGCTTACCTTGTCCATTTCTGGATTGGATGAATCCCCAATCGAATCTCATTGAGTAGAGTTTCGTTTGACTGTTGTTCCCTCTGGTTATTGGAAAGTGGTCGCCTCTTGCATAGGCTATCTCATTAATTTTTCCCAGTGAAATTGCGACCTAGACGGTTGGTGCATTTATTTTGCACATTTAAGTATATGATCTCCTCGGGAAGGATTGATTCAGGGTTCTCTTTGATGAAGATTTTATTCTCTGCCAATATCATCGCAATTTCCTTCTGAGTTATTCTTTGGAAAACGACAAGCGGCAGCTCTTCATGAGCAACTTGTACGTTATAGACACCGTTGGAAAACGACAAGCGGCAGCTCTTCATGAGCCACTTGTACGTTACTTCTTGAAAGCGCCGAGCAGCAGCTCTTCACGAGCTACTAGTGCGTCATTACTTTTTTGAAAGCGCCAAGCAGCAGCTCTTCACGAGCTACTAGTGCGTCATTACTTTTTTGAAAGCGCCAAGCAGCAGCTCTTCACGAGCTACTAGTGCGTCATTACTTTTCAAAAGCACCGAGCAGCAGCTCTTCACGAGCTACTAGTGCGTCATTTACTTTTTTGAAAGTGACAAGCAGCAGCTCTTCACGAGTTACCAGTACGTTATTATTCTTCGGAAAACGGCAAGCGGCGGTCTCTTTATTTGAGCAACTTGTACGTTATTACTTTTCTGGAATACAGCAAGTGGTAGCCTCTTTATTTGAGCAGCTTGTATGTTATCGGTATTTTCTTTGGACGACAACAAGTGGTAGCCTCTTTATTTGAGCAGCTTGTATGTTATCGGTATTTTCTTTGGACGACAGCAAGTGGCAGCCTCTTTATTTGAGCAACTTGTATGTTATTAGTATTTTCTTTGGACAACAGCAAGTGGCAGCTTCTTTATTTGAACAACCTGCGTATCTACAATCTTATTACTTCAGCATTAATTGGTATCTCTCCGGAAATCTCGCGGAGAAAGTTTGTTATGAATTTTTACCTTCAGAAGTTGGTAACCCGTCATCAGCAAATTTGATACTTTTTGTCTATCTTCGACCTTGGGTTGTGAACTCACTGTTTTGGGTCAATAATCTTTTTACGGCCTATGCAAGACGCCTTCTTTGTTAGGGTCAGAAGTCGTATCCCCTCAATTTTATTCGCTGTCAGGAGTCTGTCGTTTGAAGTCGATAGCTCGTTTCCCCAGTAGTGTATAATTCATGTCTGTGTTTTGTTGGTGTTCGATTCCTCCAGCATTGTCTTGTTTCATACAATATCTTTCTCTGTGAATTCAAGCACCACATTCATATCACTGCATGATGATGGCATCTTAGGACAAAATTTGCGTAATTATGTATTTAAGTACCTTCAATCTCGTCGAAATGAAGATTTTAATCTTCATATCTCCGGATAGAAGGAACTTAAATAGGGGCAGCTGTTGTACCCCAAATTTTGACCTAAGATACCATCTCCCATCTGCATCATTCGCATTGCAAGGGTTTTGACCTATTTTTATCAAATTTTCAAAGCAGTGTAAAAATTCATAACTTTTTCGAGTCGGGAGCTGTTTATTCGTTGAACGCTAAATTTATTAACTGATCAAGACTTAAATGACGTTTATTAATTATTTATTATCTTAAATTTAAATAATTGAAATCTATTTTCAATTGTTATATAATTTAAAGACTTATGAATAATGAAATAAACATTTGAGGATGGGTTTATTAATTGGTCAACAATGATTATTTAATTCTTTATCATTCTAAGTTAAATAATTAAAATTATATTTTTAATTATTATAATTTAGAATATTATGAATAATGAATTAAATAATTGAAATTGTTAATTGGTCAATGATGTTTATTTATTTGTTTATCATTCTGAATTTTAATAATTGGATTTGATTTTCAGTTATTATATAATTTAAAGAATTATAAACAATAAATAAATAATTGGAAAGAAAAGAATTAATTGGGAAATAACAGAATTTTATTCACTTTATTCTATTTATTACAATTGTCATTTAAATATTGTGTTATTACAAAATATTTATAATGGCAATTACATAAATGCTTAAGGTAAAATAAAAAGTTATTTTCCTAAATTCTAAATCTTCATCTTCTATCCAATTGCTCATTTGATTTCTTTTTTTTACCTGCAAACAATTAAAAGAAAAGTCAGAATTGAATAAATAATTAAAAGCAAAAATAAATTTAATGTTCATCATTAAAAGCAATGGCCGGAATCAGTTTACCCTTTTTTGCAAATCACGGGATTTCTCCCGGTTCACAAAAAAGGGAGGAATTTTTATTTCATAAATGAATGCACAATTTTGAAATATGCACAAATTCATTTTTATTTTTCAAAACTAAATATGCATAATTTCTCTGTCACAATGTATATTTCAAATTATACACAGCATACAAATACAGCATATGCCATTTTCTCACAAGCAATGCAACGTAAACCTATGCAACTTAAGAAGAAGCCAAATAACATAGGCTCCCATGCAAGACAAAAAGAGAATATGCAGTTTCAAAACAATGTGCAAGCAAATACTTCCTCATTCATCATGTTCCAGCCATGCAGTTTCAGAACAAGTACAGTGCATATCATCTTAATGCATCATTTGGTACTTGAGAGAGAGAGAGAAAGAAATTGGTTTTGCAGGTTTTGATTTAGGCAGAAGGAATTATAAGACAAAGCTACTGCAGTATCACAGTAAAAGGAGAAGCACAAGAGTAGAATACAAACAAAACTGTTGTAACAGTATGATGCAGAAGGCCAAGAAGATGGTAAAAATATTCAAATCTCCAGCCTGTAACGTAAACAAAGGAGGCAATGGTTATAACATATTGGAATCACTTCAAAAAAGATATCAATCAATCTCCAAGCCTTAGAAAAACTCAGAAGAAAAAACTGCTGTCAACAAGAGAAATACAAACCAGTAAGAACCCACATAACCTGCCATAACCATATCAAACCTTATGACCAAACACTAAAACCTATACCATCCTGTCCCAAAACCAGTTAAACCATTAACCAGCATAAAACCAAACTCATAAACCAAGAATACACAATCTGCACAAACCTGCATTTATCAAACCTGCTAACTGCATAAACCCGTATAAACCAAAGGCCATATACCATAGCCTACAGTAAAACCTGCAAGCCATTTTCAAAACATTGCCTAAACCACAAACTCGTAACCATATCAAACCTTCATGGCCTAAAACTAAAATGCCAAAACCTGCATACTGCTAAACCGTTAACCTGTCTTAAACCAAAAACCAGTATACCATTTCAAAACCAAAATCTTATGGCCTAAAAATCATATAACCTGTTTCCAAGACAACAAAGCCATAAACCAGCCACACACGCTCAAAAAACCAAAACCACGCATCAAACAATATGGTCTAAACCTCAGAAAACCTGATTGAGCCACCAAAGCCAATATCACCATTTCAAAACCAAAACCAACGACTAAATACCCAAAGCCTCAGAACTTGTCATCATCGGCTGTCATAAGACCACAGTAACAAAGCATACAGAAGTGAGAACGAAGGAGAAGCTAGTCAAAAGGATTTTTCAACAATAGCAAGCAAGTATTCGAAGCGCATAACAAGGCATACAGTACCCAGTCAAAAGAAGAAGGAAAGATACAAAGTACCGGCCACCGAAGCAAACTCACGCGCCATTCTCTCAGTCTGTGGCCTCCGTCGCCCCCAACTGTCCCTCCTCCATCTCCGCCTCTAGGTAACGTTTTCTTTTTTTTTCCCTTTTACTTTCATAACACCTCACACAAATAGTAACACAAAATCAGAATCAAGCAGAAAAATGAACATGCGTTTATAATGAAACCCCATAAAACGAGTAACAAAGCGAAGCTTGTACCTTAGGAATCCATCGCCCCTGTACGCGTGACTGGAGGGAAGAAGATATTGGAGGCTGGTGGCCATTAGACAGGATGAGGCTCCAGTAGCGATTGAAGAGGATAACGTGCGAGGACGAAGAGAACGCGAAGAAGATGACGAACGAACAAGGAGCACCGTTCGGCCAAAAACCCTTAACCCTAATTTATTTTCCCTAATTCTGTTTAACCCCTTTGAGGAACAAGTCTTGAAGTGGACTTCAACCTAAATGCCAAGCCCAACACATTTGTTTACATACCTTTACCCGCTTCTGCCTAAAGCCCCACGAATTCAACAAACCCCCCCTGTTTTAGTTTTGCTTGGGCCCTTTTGACATCTCTGGGCCCATACTTATCAACTCACCCTTCTTTCTTTTTTTATATACCTCTTTATTGTATTTATTTTGCTTTCTTTAAGATTTTTTTATAGTTTTATTAGTATTGATTAGACTTAATTAATAAAAGGCATTTTGATTAATTTTTTTTAATCGATCAATTTTATTAGTTTAAGTTTTAGGTTTTAATTGGATTATGTTAGTTTTTAAATTAGACTTAAGTTAGAAGTTTTTTTTAGTTTTAATTTAGTAAAAAAAATCATTCAACAACACTTGGAAATAATATTTTATGTTAGTATAATACACATAAAAAAATCAAACATAGAACTCCGAAAAAACAAAAATAGAATTAAAATGTTTTAAATAACGTTTCAATCATAATGCTAAAATATATAAAAGGATATAGAGACTAAAAGACCTAAAATATATTCTACTCCCTTTAATTAATCCTCATGTTTTTTCTATTAAAAATTGCGTAAAAATTGAAAACTCTTAAAAATACTTTCTTTTCATTAATATTAAGCAAATCATAAAAAAAAAAGCATTATATCATTTAGTCTATCATTTAATTATTGTTACTTAATCATGATCCGCATAATTGTTCTGTTTATTTATTTCACATTTATTTGTTTATTCCGTTTACGTTTAAATCCAAAGGAAAAACGATAAATTTGTTGACTTCATGTCCTCAAGTCTAATCGCGCGAATATTTGCATTTTTCATTAAAACTTAGGATAATTTGCCTTCAAGTATTCAATCTTTTCAAAATTTATGCCCTTTAAGCAAAAACTTCGACGTTAGGTCGTCGTATCTTCAAAAACCTATCCGTATCTTTTTTCGGCCAAAACGATTTATTTTTATCAAGCAATCAAATTTTAAATAAACAGATATTTCAAAAGGTTCCTATAGAGTACTATAGATGCATTGGGTGCTAATACCTTCCCATTGTATAACTAACCCCCGAACCATAAGATCTCTTTTCAAAAACGCCTTGTATTTTCATTACTTTTGAAAAAGTATTATTTACATTGCATATTTAGGGTTTTATTTCGCTCTTTTCCCTTTTCCCTTGGAAACAATAAAGCGCGGTGGCGACTCTTGCTTTTGTGAGACGAATTAATCAATAATTCGATCTCCGATTTACCCCGCTACATTTTTTTTATCGCTACACACGGCAAAACTTGTTGCTAGTAACTCCTAGACATACATAAAAACACATACAAATACAAAAAGGAGCACTTAGTGTGTACAATGCTAACCTAAGCTAAAGTCATAAAAAACATAAATAAATAATCCTAATTAATCTTAACATTTCCATATAAATCAAGTATGAAATGCTTAAATATGTCACAAATAATGAATTATCATAGTACTTCACTTGATTGATGAAAGTGTCTTTTTTAGTCTGATGAATTAGAAGGTCGATGATGTATCAAAGCTCCCCCATCATTGTCATCTCGAACTCATTCTGCATCTTCTTAGAAAATTCCTTACAAAATGATTCGTTAGTGGCACCGAAAATAACATTATCTACAAAAATTTGAACTAACAATATGTCATGCTCAAATTTTTTGAAAAATATTTTCAATCAGAAACTTGCTCGAACGATCATACCAAATTCTAGGAGCTTTTTTCCAGCCGTACAAAATCATTTTCAACTTAAAGACATAATCAAGAAAGGAAGAGTTTACAAAACCCGTAGGTTTATCAACAAACACTTTCTCTCGAATGTAGATGTTCAAGAACACACTCTTTACATTCATTTGGAAGAGGTTAAAATCCATGATGCAAGAAAAAGCTACAAACATCATTATGACTTCTAATTCAGCTACATGAGCAGAAGTCTCATCAAAACACATGCCTTTCACAATAAGTCTTGCTTTATTTCTTAAAATATTTTAGTCAACTTTGTTGCGAAAGATCTATTTGGTTCCAATAACTACATTAGATGAAGGTTTGGGAAGATGTTCTCAAACATTGTTTAAGTCAAATTGATTTAATTCATCTTGGATTGCAAGAGACCAATGTTCGATGACGAGAGATTCATCAATTATCTTTGGCTAAATTTGGAAAATAGAAAACCATAAAATTACGTATCTTGCTAAGAGAGTGTCGAGTTGTGACTCTCTTAAAAATATATCAATACCGTTCTGAAAAGGATGTTCTTTAGTAGTCACGGCCTTGGTAATTTACGCTTGATGATCTTCTATTTTACTTTGACATTTTTTAAAAATAAAGAGTATCCGCACAAACAAAGAATCTCACCTCTACTATAAAAGAACTTAAATCGACAAAGTTAACACGTATGAATTCTTCTATAATCATAATTTTTTACAAAAAAAAATCTTAGAAGAAAAAAAAGAGTTTTGAAGACTATACTTATAGAAGAATTAAATGATATTCCATTATCTTTGTCACACAATATTTAATATTAAATAAGTTGTGTTATAAAATTTTGAAAAAATTTCATTTTTTTTACTAAGAAATTCATAACTTAAAACTAAAATTGATTTTAGTTTTCAAAAAATTTCAAATTCTAAACAGAAATTGATTTTAAATATTTTTTTGACATAATTGATTTTAATTTTTTAAAACTACTAAAGATGAAGTATAAAACCATCCCCAAACAGAGTCTAAATAAGTTCGTGAAAATTTAAGTAAGATTATTTTAGTCATTATTTAACATACGCCTAAATTTAGCGTACCTATATAAACAATTACCTTAAATTCTTATACATCATGAAATATTTTTGTTTATACCATATAACATAGAACATAATAAGATCTTTTTTATAAGAGAAAAACATAATAAGACATAGTAGTTGAATAACGTCGCTTATTGTCGTCAATTTGTCTATGGTGTGGCGTGCTTTCTCTTGATATTGCTTTTCGATAGACTCCTCCACTAGGATCAATTTGTTTCATAAGAAGGTGATTGGTGAAATTTCAGTTGCCTCTTGTTTTCTTTGTAGGGCCATGTCGAATCTTTCCTCAATCTATTTGTCTTATGTGATTTTACCTTTCATGTTTGGTACACAATGTGCTACTCTGAAGCCAACCAAAAAATCACACAAGAATAAATAAATAATATCAAACTTGAGTTATTTAGGATTACTTCCAAAACTAATGATAAACGAAACAGAAAAACACGATTTTTATAGTCAAGCTAAAATAACGAAAAATTCACATAAATCAATAGTTAGAGAATTTTAAATATTATATTTAATACATGTTAATATATGCAAAATTGGTAGAACTTTAACTAGAAATGGAAATATATAATTTTATCTCCTTTATTGATGAAGTCTCTGATTATACCTATGTATATCTCTAGAAAAACAAAAGTTATGCTCTTGACATGTTTAAGATTTTTGTTACTATAATAAAGAATCAATTCAATAGAAAAATTAAGAGGTTTCACAGTGATAGAGGCACAAAGTATGAATCATATGTTTAACAAATTTCTTAAACAACATGAAATTATACATACATAATCCTATAAATAAATAAAATAGGACATTAATTGAATTACCTATTTCTATTATGTTAAATTGTGGCGCTGCATCTTATTGGTAGGGGAGATATTATAAAAATGTATGTTATGTGTTTAGTAGAGTTCCTAAGTCCAAGAGCAATGTCTTTCCTTGTGAATCCAAAAGAAAAATACAACTCGGCATGTCTTATCTTTTGACACATGGTTATGTGGCTTATGTCAGAATTGTTGGTGATTTTAGTATCACCAATGTATTTTAGTAGTAATGTGATTTACTAAAGGCCGATGCAATTATGCGTTAAGTTCGGAAACGAGTTAGGGAAGTGCGGAGTGCACGCTCGTCGAGCCAATGCATAATTGAATATGAATAATTGAAACGGGGTTCCAAGGGGCGAAGCCCCTGGTGGGGTACGGGGCAGCGCCCCGTTGGGGTTCCAAGGGGCGAAGCCCCTGGCGGGGTGCGGGGTAGCGCCCCAACCGACATAACCGTTTTTCCGAACAGGTGTGTCTTTTCGGTCCCCAACCGACATAACCATTTTTTCCGAACAAATGTGTCTTTTCGGTTTCAGTTATTGATCTCCTATATAAGGAGTCATTTGGCCTCAGTTTCAGATACGAACGTGTTGTGAATTCAATGCCAATAACAAAGTATAGTATTTGGGAAGAATAAAGAACAAGGAAGAAGAAGAACACAAGAATTGGTTATAACTGCTATTCTTTACTTTCTCTTTGAAAACAAGATTACAAGTTTACAAGGATAACAAATAACCCTCTCACCCTAATTAGGATTTGCTGTGTTGCAATGATGAGAGACTAGTATGCTATTTATAATAAAACCTAACATACTAACTAATGGGCTTTTTCCACAAGGCCCATTATACAAGCTAACTTAACAAACAAGCTAACTTAACAAATTAGGGTTTAAACACTAAAACCTAATTCGACAAGAATCCTTCGACAAATACATGCTAGACCCTTCTTCGACTACAGCATGTACTTCGACCAACTAGAGTTCGATCCAAAATCCCACAAATCTCCACCTTGGACCTAACTCTACAGCATCAAGAGACACTAACTAGCTTTCTTCATGCAGCTTTATCAACTGCATACAGTGGAAAAACTTGCAACTTGGCAATGTTTTGGTGATCATATCAGCAGCATTGTGATCTGTCGAGACCTTCAGCACTTGGACTTCTCCACGCTCGATTACCCCTCTGACGAAATGCAGCCTCACATCTATGTGCTTGGTTCGCTCATGATAGGCTGAGTTCTTCGACAGGTGTATTGCACTTTGACTATCACATTTAACAGTGATACCTTGACCTTGAAGTTTCAGCTCCTTTGCAAAACCTTCAAGCCACAATGCTTCTTTCACAGCTTCAGTTAGGGCAATATATTCTGCTTCAGTAGTTGATAAGGCAACAACCTTCTGAAGAGTTGCTTTCCAACTAATTGCTGTACCAAACATAGTGAAAACATATCCAGAAATAGATTTTCTGGAATCCATACAACCTGCATAATCGGAGTCAACATAGCCTTCGACTGCTGCTTTACTATCTTCACCCAAGGCTCCACCATAAATTAAGACTCTGTTCAGAGACCCATTTATGTACCTTAAAATCCACTTTAACGCTTGCCAGTGAGCCTTTCCAGGATTCGCCATGTACCTGCTTACAAGACTTACTGCATATGCTATATCGGGTCTAGTACAGACCATAGCATACATCAAAGAACCAACTATATTAGCATATGGGATGCTATTCATATAGGTTCTTTCGACATCAGTACTGGGACATTGATCAATACTCAGCTTGAATTGAGGGTTTGTTGGAGTCACAACAGGCTTCGAGTTCGACATACCAAACTTGTCAAGAATCTTTCGTAGGTATGCCTCTTGAGATAAGCATAATTTCGACTGCTTTCTATCTCTTCTAATGTCAATTCCAAGAATCCTAGATGCAGCTCCCAGATCCTTCATGTCGAACTCCTTATTGAGTTCAGCCTTCACCCTTATTACATCTTCGACATTGTTGCTTGCTATCAGAATATCATCAACATAAAGCAACAAAATAACAAATGAATTTTCAGGTCGAAATCTGGAGTAAACACAATGGTCGAACTCACTTCTAATGAAACCTATGTGTTCCATGAACTTGTGGAATCTCTTATTCCACTGTCGAGGAGATTGTTTAAGTCCATATAAAGATTTCTTCAGTTTGCACACATAATCTTCTTTCCCCTTTTCGACATACCCTTCAGGTTGCCTCATCAGGATTGTTTCATCTAAGTCACCATACAAGAACGCAGTCTTCACATCCATTTGTTCCAGTTCAAGGTCGAACCGAGCCACCATGGCAAGCAACATTCGAATGGATCTGTGCTTCACAACAGGGGAAAATACATCATTGAAGTCGACACCTTCTTTCTGAGTGAAACCCCTTGCGACTAATCTTGCCTTGTACCTCTTCGACATTACTCCTTCAATTCCTTCCTTAACTTTGAAAATCCACTTACAGCTGACTAACCTTGCCCCAACAGGTTTCTCGATTAGTTCCCAAGTGTGATTATCATGAAGAGATTTCATCTCATCATGCATGGCCTTTAGCCATTCAGTCTTCATTCGACTCCTTATAGCTTCCTTATAATCTCTAGGTTCTTCGTCTAGAACTTCACTTGCAGAGATTAAGGCATAGGCTACAAGATCTGCATATCCAAGTCTCTGAGGTGGTTTTATGACTCTTCTTTGCCTATCTCTCGACAATAGATAGTCATCAACAGTTTCCTCAACATCATCAGAATCTTCTGTTTCTTCTTCGACTTCATCTGGGATACGCATTTCAGCATCAACATGCTCCACCTCAACAGGAATCTCTACCTGTTCCAGCTCTTCGTCAACATCATCAGTTTTCTTGAAAGCCATTTCCGTTTCATTGAAAACTACATCTCGACTGGTGATACACCTCCTGCGACCTGGCTCTAGGCACCATAGCCTATAAGCTTTTACTCCTTCAGGGTATCCCATAAACATGCATTTCAGAGCTCTAGGTTCGACCTTGTCTTGCCTAATGTGAGCATAGGCTACACAGCCAAATACTCTTAGTTTGTCGAGATCTGGTGGATGTCCCGACCAAACTTCTTCAGGTGTCTTCATATCTAACGCTGTCGAAGGACATCTGTTTATCAGATATGCTGCTGTCGAAACAGCCTCAGCCCAAAACACCTTCTTTAATCCCGCACTAGTCAACATGCATCTAACTCTCTCCAAAATAGTTCGATTAAACCTTTCAGCCAAACCATTTTGTTGAGGAGTACATGCGGTAGTTCTGTGCCTTGCAATACCAGAGGCAACACAAAAACTGTCGAACGCCTCATTGCAAAACTCAAGGCCATTGTCGGTTCTCAACCTCTTTACCTTTCTGCCAGTTTGATTTTCGACAAGAGTCTTCCAACTTTTGAAATTCTCAAAAGTTTCATCCTTAGTCTTCTGGATGAATACCCATAACTTTCTGGAATAGTCATCTACTATGGATAGAAAATACTTTGCTCCTGAATGTGATGGACACCTTGCAGGCCCCCAAAGATCAGCATGGATGTAATCAAGGGATCCATGTGTTCTTTGTTTGCCTTTGTTGAACTTCATTCTACAGGACTTTCCAAGTACACAGGGTTCACAAAACTTCAGCTTTTCGACTTTATCTCCACCAAGCAGATTTTGTTTCCCTAATTCGACCAGACCCCTTTCACTGACATGGCCCAATCTCATGTGCCAAATTTCTGTCTTCGACAAAGGTTTCGTGGATGCAACATTTGTCGAACCACTTACAACTTCAGCCTCAAGGGTATACAAGCCTTGTTTCTTCACGCCTCTCAAGACTTCCTTCGACCCTTTCATGACTCTCAGGATACTTTTCTCTCCTTGAAAAACATATCCTTTCTTGTCGAATTCACCAAGAGAAATCAAATTTCTCTTCAAATCAGGTACATACCTGACTTCAGTCAACAGTCTTATTGACTCATCATGGAGCTTAAATCTCACAGATCCAACGCCTGCAATCTTGCAAGCTTTGTTGTTTCCCAGCAATACCGATCCACCATCTTGATCACATAATTCCTCGAACAAGTCTTTGTTTGGAGTCATGTGCCAAGTGCATCCAGAATCCATAATCCACTCCTTCGACGAGTTGTTGCTTGAAACCACAAGAACATCAGATGATTCGAAATCATCTTGGACAATAGCTGCATTGCCATTATCCTTACCTCCATGATCTTTCAGGCGTTCAGGGCACACCTTTCTTGTGTGACCTACTTTCTTACAGTGATAGCATCTAATACCAGATGTGTCACCACTATAAGACTTCGACTGATTTTTACCTTTCTTCTTGTCGAATTTTCCTTTAACAGCCAAACCTTCACCAACCGTCGAAGGTTTATGCTCCTTACGTTCGTTCAAGTCCTTAGAGTACAAGGCTGATTGAACTTCTTCAAAGGTCAGGGACTCTCTTCCATACAAGAGGGTTTCTTTGAAGTGAGCATGTGATCTGGGCAAAGCGCACAACAATAACAACGCTTGATCTTCATCATCAATCTTTACATCAATATTTTCAAGATCAAGAATCAGCTTGTTGAACATATCCAACTGCTCAGCCAACACTTTGTCTTCGATCATCTTGAATGAATACAAAGCTTGCTTCAGGTAGAGTCGATTTACCAGAGATTTGGTCATATACAAACTTTCAAGTTTCACCCATAACCCTGATGCCGTCGTCTCCTTTGATACCTGTCGAAGAACCTTATCACCAAGGCTCAACAAAATTGCGCTGTGTGCTTTCTCGATCATGGCTGTCTTCTCTCTTTCTGTTAGCGCAGCGTCCATCGCCGTCGCTCCCTTCAACGCTTCCAAACAACCCTGCTGAACCAGTAGAGCTTTCATCTTCAAGCGCCATAGACCGAAATCATTCACTCCGGTGAACTTTTCGATCTCATACTTTGTTGAAGGCATCTTCTCCACGCTCACCGCACCAATTTGTTGTGAATTCAATGCCAATAACAAAGTATAGTATTTGGGAAGAATAAAGAACAAGGAAGAAGAAGAACACAAGAATTGGTTATAACTGCTATTCTTTACTTTCTCTTTGAAAACAAGATTACAAGTTTACAAGGATAACAAATAACCCTCTCACCCTAATTAGGATTTGCTGTGTTGCAATGATGAGAGACTAGTATGCTATTTATAATAAAACCTAACATACTAACTAATGGGCTTTTTCCACAAGGCCCATTATACAAGCTAACTTAACAAACAAGCTAACTTAACAAATTAGGGTTTAAACACTAAAACCTAATTCGACAAGAATCCTTCGACAAATACATGCTAGACCCTTCTTCGACTACAGCATGTACTTCGACCAACTAGAGTTCGATCCAAAATCCCACAGAACGAAAAATAATACTTTCTCTCTACATTTGTAATCAGTTTTCTTTTGCCAGAAACAAATTGTTCTTCAAGAATTATCCCCACAAAGATTTCGTGAACCCAGACAAAAATAGGGTCGAAATATTTTGTTCGGAAAGTGTACGAACACGATTCTTCGAAGTTATCCAGGATTATCATACCCAAATTTCTAACAAGAATCACTAACTCAAGGTGAGTTAGATTTGCTAGTAGAACTTATGAATATGATAAGCATGCAATTAATAGAAAAAACGTATAGTTTTTATGATCTAAATGCTAAGATTATCATAAACTCAAACAATGTTAACTTTCATGAAATAGATTCCTTTTTAAATGTAGAAATAATTGGGGCACCATATCGCACTCTTTACCATAGAGAAGGATGTGACAAAACTTCAAAAATCTATGTCTTCACTAGATGGTAGCGTATGACACTATACCATTAAACGACATGGTAGATTCTCTAGAATCTAACAAGTGTTGGAACTTAGTAGACATGTGTCTTAGTTGTTAATCTATAGGTTGTAAATGTATTTTGAAAAAGAACCTAAAATCTGATGGAACCGGAGAAGTACAATGGTCGCCTTGTAGCCTAGGGATTTAGACAATGAGATTATGTATATTTCTTTAATACTTTTTCACTCTTACTAGAATAACATCCATTAAGGTACTCATTTGAATTGCAATAATTTATAACATAAAGGTACACTAGATGGAAATTAGAGTTGTTTTTTTAAATGGTGATTTAGAATATATATATATATATATATATATATATATATATATATATATATATATATATATATATATATATATATATATATATATATATATATATATATATATATATATATATATATATATATATATATATATATATATATATATATATATATATATATATATATATATATATATATATATATATATATATATATATATATCATTAATAATGGCATAAACAATTTGACAATCTAATTATCTTGAATGAGTTCGAATTGAGTGAATGTAAAAATTATATGTACTTTAAGTATATAAGTGGCATTTTAACTATCATATGTATCTATGCAGATGACTTGCTCATATTTGATTCAAACATTCATGTTGTTAATAATGTAAAATCGTTGTTATGTAACAACTTCAATATGAAAGACCTCGAAGAAGCGATTTAAATCCTTGATATTAAAACTATCTAGTTAGATAAGGAAACATCTTTGGATCAATATCTCTATGACGAGAAGATCTTAAGAGATATAAATATTTTGATTGTAAACATGCATAAGACAATATGAATATGTGAGCATCATTGGCAGCCTTAGGTATGTAACTGATTGTACGAGACTTGTAACATCCTAAACCCCGAAACTTATATATAAGTGATTACTCGACAATTTAAGGTGTCACTGATGTTGAGTAAAATCAAATGAAAGTATTGTTTTATCGTATCTGTAGGGATTAGAGCCATATCAAAATCGTTCAACAATTTCTATTATTCTAAGCATAAATTTTCAAGAAGTTTGATTGATAAGTTACGAAAAGTAAATAACGAAAGATAATATTCAGAGGAATAAACTTGTTGGGAATTGGTTTTCATTTACCGATTCAATATGCACTTCAAAAATTAGTTATACATAATTTAAGCATGTTTTATTATCATCACGTATCGCACACAAACAAAGTTCATGTCTAAACTTTGATGAGATTCTTACTTTATGGTTTAATCGACGATTTCTCAGCCTATTAAACAATACAGTAGAATTATGGTTCGATACTTTTAGTGAATATTAAACCTAAATCTATGTCTAAAATTTAGAGTTTAATAGTTTTTATCTTGGATCGAGATTAGAACTGTATTTGACAATATCAATTCAATCTATAAAATAAACAGTAAAGTAAATATAACAATGATAATGATCAAACATAAATGGAATATAACGCCATGATTAAAGAAAATACGTATTGTTTCGACGAACTACGACCAATCTTAACAAGAGAGAGAGAGAGAGAGAGAGAGAGAGAGAGAGAGAGAGAGAGAGAGAGAGAGAGAGAGAGAGAGAGAGAGAGAGAGAGAGAGAGAGAGAGAGAGAGAGAGAGATTTAGCTACTCATGGTAGTTTGAAGCACAATGGAAAAATTAAGTTGAACCAACATCAATGACGATTTCCTGAATCTTGATGTGAATCCAATCCTTCTACTTAAAACCTCCTCTATTCCTACTTCTATTACTATTACAAATGATAATATATGATACTATGTGTTTACCCTCGAATTTTAGTAAACAACCGCTGATCTTCCAAATCCTTACACGGATCCAGTTACTTGCGAGATCGATCAGATTGATCTCAGAACACGAGTGTCTTTATTAATCTTTTAACTTGATTATTGTATTTAACATGTTTTGTACATGAAGACAAATGGCTTCAAATGTCGAATTAAAATGTATATAAAGTGAAAGTAAAATTACTTCTAAACTTGAAATGGTAAAAGACTTAAGTAAATGTTACTGGAAATTCTGCAGAAAGTAAATGCATTTATATTAAATGGGTGTATCATACGTACATCCTCAATAAACTCGTTTCTCTTTAACACTTGGTACTTTGAGTAATTTCTGAGTAATTTGTACAAAGATGTTCACCACCTAAATCGAAATACTAAAGCCACTATTTATACTACTTCGACCCTAACGGTCTTCTATACGTACTAATGCCACGTTTCTATTTACATGTCTTCGACGAACTCAGAGCCTTCCACGCGTCTTTTCGGATAAGATCAAAATATTTGAATTTGAATCTCCTTCTTATCTTAAGCGCCGATCTCTGAATACGGTCGAACGAAAAAATGTTTGAAACCTTAGCCACATTTCGAATAACAATCTTTATTCAATAATTCGAATTGGTAAACCTCTCCAACGAATTTTACTCAATTCGAATCTCAACCTTTATGGCTTCACATAAATAAAGTAGTGGAATATTCTGAAGTATATTCAAGTGTAACTTTAAAATCCTTATTCGAAATTTCCAGCTAACAAATTGCCCCCAAGAAATATTCATTTTGAAACAAGAAATGTATATTTTTTGCAACCTCTTCAAAATTTCGACTCCCTGAACATGTTGTCAATCTTTCAACTACTCTGACGCTGAAATGTACAATCTCATGCACTTGTTTCTTCTTGGAGGCAAAAGAATTGGTGGATGCACCAAGTATTGCTTGATCCTTTCGAATGCCTCATGATGTTCTTCGTTCCAGACAAAGGCCTCTCGTTTTAATCGTAAGAATGGGGAAAAGGCTTGAGTTCAACCACTTAGGTTGGATATAAACCTTTGTAAGAAATTTATCTTTCTTAAGAGTGATTGCAACTCTTTCTTTGTCGATGGGGCCTTTGCCTCCAAAATTTCCTTTGTCTTGTTTTGGTTGATTTATATACCCTTCTTATGGACCACAAAGCCCAGAAAATCACTTGCCTTCACAAAAATGCACACTTAAGGGGATTCATTTTTAGGCCATGCTTTCTCATTCTTTCGAATGATTGTCGAAGGTGATCCAAATGGCCTGGCCCTGATATAGATTTCACCACTATGTCATCAATATAAACCTGCATAAAGGTCTCAATGAAATCATGGAATATTGAATTCATTTCCCTTTGATAGGTTGCCCCAGCATTTCTTAGGCCAAAGGGAATAACCACCCATTCATAGCTACTTATTGCGCCAGGGCATTGAAACGCTGTCTTTGGCACATCTTCTTCTGCAATAAAAATCCAGTTGTATCCTAAATAACCATCTAACATACTAAGGTATTCATAACCAGCAGCAGAATCTACTAACATTTCAGCCACATGCATTGGGTATTCATCTTTAGGAGTAGCTGAATTTAAATCACGAAAATCTATGCATACTCTAAGAGAACCGTTTTTCTTAATTACAAGGACTATATTAGCTATCCATTCGACATACCTTGTGGTCCTGATGAACTTGCAACGTATGAGTCTTTCGACTTCCTCTTTTATTTTGGACAGGATTTCTGGCGCAAATCTCCTTGGGCTCTGCTTGATGGGCTTCTTGCCATCCTTTATTGGCAGCTTCAATTCGACCAGTTCCCTGCTTAAACCAGGCATTTCGTCATAGTCCCAGAAGAAACAATCTTTATACTCCTTGAGCAATTGGATCACTTCTTCTCTTACTTCTGGGTTCAATTTCGCGATGACGTACGTTGGCCTCCTTTGAGTTCTATCTCCTAGATCCACTTCTTCGAGAGGGTCTTGCGCCAGCATCTTCGTGTTGGATTCCGCTGGATCCTTCTCGAATCCCAAAGACTCATCGTCATAGATGGCATCAAGCCTTTGGTCTTTGTCTTCGACAAGTGTGTCTTCGTTAGGTGGTTCAGGTTTGAAGAAAATTCCTGGCCCCTTGTTGTGAATTCCTTCAGCCTTGGCTTCAACAGCCATAATTTTAACTTCGGCTTCCAAAGTCGTTTTCATCCTATTTTCAGCTAAATAGGCCGAAATCTTCTTGAAGTAAGAAGACTCAGACATGGACATGGTCTTCGTCTTCCCAGCCAGTTGGCCGCATTCCTAGGACTCCAAGCACGTCTTCGTCAGGTCCCTTGTTTTCCTTGTCCTAGTAAAATCCATATGTTGGGTGAAGGGTAAGGAAATACATTGCATTATTACTTGGTGCTGATGCACCTTCTGCTGCAGTGCATGGCCCAATGTTGCCAAATTCTTGTCTAAATTCCTTCTATCGACATGATTAACCTCAGCCATAAAATAACTTTGGTTTGCTTCTATGTTTTCGACAATCCCATCATCTCTCCATATTGCAACCCTTTGGTGCATTGAGGATGGAACTGCCCCGATTCCATGTATTCATTCACGGCCTAGAAGAAGAATTTAATTCGTCTTCGCCGTAATTACCGTGAACATGGTGGGTCTTGTTATGGTACCTACAGTTAATTTTACTTGGACCACTCCTAGAGTTTATCCAATTTTTCCTTCATACTTTGTCAACACCATGTTGTGTGGTTTGATGTCGGTGTCGAACATCCCAATCCTCTTCAATAGGAATTGAGGCATTAAGTTCACTGCTGCCCCACCATCCACCATAACTTTGTTGATGCCGACCTATTCAATTTTAGCCCTAATAAATAAAATCTTAAGGTGGTTTTTCGTACCTGCATCTGGCCTTTCGAAGAAGGCGTTCTGCTCTTCAACGGCGCCATTATTCATGACATAGTAACATACAGGTTTGTGTTTTGTCATTTCTAATTCGTCAGCCTCTTCGAAGTCTTCGACCTCAGTAACTTGGTCGTAATCATGTGGTAAGACATAAACCACATTGCAATTTATTTGCAAAGAAGATTCTCCATCAGAATTGAAGCTATTTGTTGACATATCTTCATCATCTACTAGCCCATTGCTGGCCAGTTTGTTGTTGTCCCCTTCACCAAGGACCTTCATCTTGGTAGGAGAGAAAAGTTTCCTCCTTGTTGGGGATTTCTTTTCCATTTATGGGACAGTCAAAGTTTGGTTGGTGCTTGATTCGCCAACTTCCTTGTTTGTAATCTCCCTTTGGGATTTCTTGTTTCGTTGGTGTCGCCTCCATTGGGACCTAGACATGGGGTTCTTCCCCTTGTAGTTCTCCGACACGTGAGATTGTTGCTTGTTGGAGTGAAACTTCCTCCTAAAGGCCCATGCAATACGTCCACCTTCTTCGAAGCTTCTCCACTTTGACTTTCCTTTGGCTTCAGTTCTGTTTTGTCCTGCTTTCAGCCATTTTCCCGTTGGCATGTTTGCCAGGGGCTTAAATGTTGTCTGTTTGCGTGCCATAGGGTGTGGGCTATCTTCCCTTTTAGGGATGCCTCTTGCATTATTAACATAGTGTTCCCTATTCCAGCTTTGATTGTTCCAACATTGAGAGTATGTGATCCTTTTGTAAGCTTCAGCAGTCCTTCTGTCATATAGCGTGCTGCACCATGGACACATAAGAACTTTTGAACCCATTTTGTGACAATGAACTAAGAATCCCATGAGACTCTCTCCCATCTGGGGGTAAGGTAAGAGTTCTTTCTCCCTTTGCCAGTTGTTTCTGGCCTTCTCCTGATAGACCCTTTGGTAGGTAACAGTCGCTCCTTGATCACTCGTGATGCTGCATCTTGGGCACACAAGCCCCGTTGGGTTCTTCGAGTGACAATGGAATAAGTAATCCACCAAACTCACCTTTTGGTCACCTGATTTTATCTTTTCATTCTCCATTTTGAGTCGCTTTTCTATCTCCTCCATTTCTGGGGAGAATTGGTTCAGGTCCACCATGTTCACTTCGAATTTTGGACCCTCAGCAAGTTTCATTCCTTTGAACTTGACCCTAAGGCCATCAATAGTCCTGGTCTTCATTGCACTCTTCATTGCGCCATCAGTAGCGCTTGTTTCCTTCTCCGCCACGAAATCATCAGCAAACCCTGACTTTGAGGCTTTGTCAGACCCCTGGTTTTGTTCTGGTTGCAACCCTTCGGCTCCAGCAATGTCCACCATGTTGATGGCAACACGCTCAGCATAATTGGTCTCGGAAACCTGCATAGGGTCAGCATCGATCCTCATTTGAGGTTTTGGTTTTTCCCCAAACTTCAGCCTTCCATCCTGAATTGCTTTTTGTATCAGATCCCTGAAAAGAAAGCATTGTGAGGTTTTGTGGCCTAAGAAATTATGATACTTACAGAAACCCCTTTTCTTCCGTTGTTCTAACGGAGGAATGTTAGCACCAGGGGGCACTATCATCTGGCCATCTTTAACTATTAAGTCGAAAATTTCATCACAGTTGGTGATGTCGAACGTATAAGATTTTCTTGGAAATTTGTCGCTCCTTTCTGGTTCGACAGGATTTTTCCCATTCGCAGGAGTCAACATTTTGCAAAGGTACGGTGGTCCTTGCTTCAACTCTGCAAGATCTATTTCGTGCTTTTCAACTTCTGAGAAATCCTCTTCGACTTCTCTTTCGTCTGAGCAGGCTTCGATATAAGCCACTCTTTCTTTTCTATGACTTTGTTTCGTCCTAGCCTTTTCGATCTTCAAACTCTCAACTTGTCGAACCCTATCAGCCAATTGCGCCATATCCCTCAAATAATGGGGATCTAATTTTTTCTTGATAGAAAATTCCAAACCTCTTGCTGCCATTTCGACCAACTCGTGTTCTGGAACTTGTGTGAAGCATATTGCCTTCAACAAATGGAATCTATTGAGGTAATCATCTATGGGATCACTAAAGTTTCGCTTGAAATTTGCCAATTCACTTAGACTAATCTTGGTTTGTCCTACATAAAATTGTTCATGAAACAGCCTCTCCAAACGAGTCCAATCATGGATGGAATTCGCCGCGAGGGTGGTGAACCAAGTAAAATAATTTTTTGTCAGCGAAGAAGGGAAGTATTTAATCCTTAGATTTTCATTATTTGCTATATCTCCTGCCTCTGTAAGGTATCTGGCGATATGTTCTATGGTAGATTCGCTCTTATCACCAGAAAACTTGGTGAATTTGGGTACTTTCCATCCTCTTGGAAATTCAGTTTGTTGAATATATTCTAACAAAGGGGATATATAATTTGATCTACACATACCTAATTTTACCCCATTTCGTGCCATAATCCTTTCGACTAAGGCTGCTAGGTTATTGTTTCCCACCATATCATTATGTCGATAACCCTGAAGGATTTCATCAGCATCTTGGTTTCGATTCACCAAAACTACCCTTCTCCCTGGTTCCTCCCTAGGGATAGCCTGTTGGGGTCTGGGTGGTTCCTCCATTCGAATTGGTTGTTGGACTTCGGCTTCAGGGTGAATCAAAGGTTGGGCCTGGTTTATGGTTGACTCTTCTTGGAATATGATGCTTTGATTCTCCCTTACCCATGTGGGTTGTGGGGGTGGTTGTCGAACTGCTTCTCTGGGCGCAACAAAGAAATCTGCAAGACGCCCTATTTGTGCTGCCATTTGTTGGTTTGCTTGGGCATTATGCAAGTTAGTTTGTGTAGTGCTTTGAATTAAAGGGTTAAAAATTGTACCCATCTGTTGGGCCAATACGCCTAACATCTCGTGGTTGCTATCGTCCATTTGTTGCCTTATGACTGCTTGTGTATTTTTGGTGATAGCAGGTATTTGGATTGGCTGCGAATTGTTTCTAGCCATATGGTTTATCCCAGACTCTGATCCTTGCAATGGTGATAAAGTATATGTTACAGGACGGGTGTATATCGACGTATTATTTTGAAATCCCATCATGAATGAAGTTGGCATGCCATATATAGGATCTGATGTTGGGATTGTAAATCCTGGTGGAAACGTTCTAGACATACCTATCGAAGGCCTGGGTGTTAATGGTGGATTTTGATTGGCCATAGCCACAATGGTATGTTCGTTATGGGTGTTTGATGATATAGTTGAAGCGTTTGTATTTTGGAGTATAACTGCAGCACTTGTTATCGAAGGGATCGTTGTAGTCCCTTGACTTGTCGTCATCACTTCGTTTGTATTCGAAACGCTGGTATTTCCTCCCACATGAGGGTGAACTTGTTGCGCATCACTAGTGGGTGGGTTAGCCATTCCCCTAACGTGTTGTCCTTTCGGTCTAGGATTTGTATTGTTGGCTAGTTTTCCACTTCTCAATCTCATGCAATAAACAAGTTAAAATTAAGATGGATAAAGACGCAGGTCCCACCGGGTGTGCCAATTTGTTTACCCTCGAATTTTGGTAAACACCCGCTGATCTTCCAAATCCTTACACGGATCTAGTTACTTGCGAGATTGATCAGATTGATCTCAGGACACGAGTGTCTTTATTAATCTTTTAACTTGATTGTTGTATTTAACATGTTTTGTACATGAAGACAAATGGCTTCAAATGTCGAATTAAAATGCATATAAAGTGAAAGTAAAATTACTTCTAAACTTGAAATGGTAAAATACTTAAGTAAATGTTACTGGAAATTCCGCAGAAAGTAAATGCATTTATATTAAATGGGTGTATCATACGTACATCCTCAATAAACTCGTTTCTCTTTAACACTTGGTACTTTGAGTAATTTCTGAGTAATTTGTACAAAGATGTTCACCACCTAAATCGAAATACTAAAGCCACTATTTATACTACTTCGACCCTAACGGTCTTCTACACGAACTAATGCCACGTTTCTGTTTGCATGTCTTCGACGAACTCAGAGCCTTCCACGCGTCTTTTCGGATAAGATCAAAATATTTGAATTCTAATCTCCTTCTTATCTTGAGCGCCAATCTCTGAAGACGGTCGAACGAAAAAATGTTTGAAACCTTAACCACATTTCGAATAACAATCTTTATTCAATAATTCGAATTGGTAAACCTTTCCAACGAATTTTACTCAATTCGAATCTCAACCTTTATGGCTTCACATAAATAAAGTAGTGGAATATTCTGAAGTATATTCAAGTCTAACTTTAAAATCCTCAGTCGAAATTTCCAGCTAACACTATGATGATAAAAACTGGAATGCATTAAACTGAGTTGAGTTCTGTCCTATTTATAGCAGTTCTGACCGTCTAAGTTTGCTAAGAAAACTATGTTTCGCTAAGCGAAGTCTTGCTTCTTTGTTAAGTTTTCAAATCAACTTTTCTTCAGAAAATCGCCAAAGTTCTCTAAGAAAAGTGATCCTCGCTTAGCGATGTTATTTTCTTCAGCCTGAAGTCTTTTCAAAATATCTTTCTTTAATCGCTCTATTTCGCTAAGCGAATGCCCGATTCGCTAAGCAAAATTGCTCCGCTACTCCTTGCTACTGGAGAAATTAGCTGATTTTCTTATATCTTGGTTTCTCTAAAAGAACTATGATTCGCTAAGCGAATCAAGATCTCACTGCACCTTTTGCTTAGCGAAGTGTCTGTCTTTTGGATTTTATACCTTTTGCCTTGAATTCGCTGGAGTTTGCTACTGCTCGCTTAGTGAAGTGTCTGATTGCTGGTTTTTGCTTTAAGGGCCAAAACCTGTACAAAAGCAGACCAATTCCAAAGTAAACATGTACAAACCATATCTATTCAATAATTGGGGTTTTATGTAAAAAAATTGTCATTTAAGTAAGATAAATGTCATGTTTTAATGTGATAATTTACTATGAAACAAGAATTCATCAAACTCTCCCCAACTTGAATATTTGTTTGTCCTCAATCAAAGTAAATCAAAAGCAAGAGTTTCTATACCACGTTTCACATTGTTGTACCCCAAAATTTACCCTCCAATATTTCTCAAAACATTTCAAGAAAGATTCACAAGTCCAACCCGGCGCGTCATATTCAGGTGTTCTTTCTCCAGGATATCTCTGATAACGTATTCTCAAATTCAGGTTCGGCTCAAGAGTCAATTCTTTAAAGAAGGTATCCGAATGTGTGAGTTTTCTCGAAGAAATATGGTGAAAAAGTGTGCTGAAAGTGCAGTTTTTACGCGCTAAAAAATTCATAACTTGAAGATCGTGGCTCGTTTTGAACCCGTTCCGGTGGCCAAAATTTCGTCTTGACGTCATCTATGTTTTCATCTCTCACGGATGGAAGCCAATTTCGATCAGAAGGTCTTCAAAAATGTGGATTTATCAAGTATTTTCGTACAGAAAATTTGTGACAGAAGTTTATTTGCGTCATGTTCAGAAAATCATAACTTGGTCGATTTTCATCATATCGAGTTGGTTCCGGCGCCAAAATTTCAAAAATTGAGTTGGCTAAGTTTTCACAGAAGGTATTAAGTTCGAACGGTATCCAAAAGGTCTTCGTTTTTTGCTCAGAGCACGCGTGACACGCCGAAAATCCTGAATGCTGAATATTATTTCATCTCGGCCGAAACTTCGAAAATTCATAACTCGATCAATTTTTATTGGATTGGGCTCATATTTTTACACAAGGTCACTGACTCAGATATCTACAACTTTGCTTCAAAAGTCGATACCGAATTATGCTCCGATCAATACCAGTTTTTTATTGAAGAACGTATCAGAGTCGACACTGGAGCCTAAAATAAGTTTGTCTGAGCTGAAACTTCAAAAATTCATAACTAATTCACCGTTTATCCGATTGAGCCGATTTTCGGACAGGAGTTAGTTATCGATGTCGGCTACATTTTGTTTACACATTTCAACTCTAAAATTTTCATTTAATCCCCTGCGATTTAGCCTGCAACGTGATGAATTCAAGTGAACATTGGAGGCCCAATTGCATATTCAAAACCCATTTTCTTTGCTCTAATTTCCATTATATAATCTCATTCTTTTCACACAAACAGGAAGAGAGAAAAAAGAAAACCCTTGCCACAACGCTGTCAAAATATCAAATTCTTTCAAGAACCCTAAAACCTTGAAATCCTTATTACAAATCCCTCTCTCACTACAAACAAGTCATCCCGGTTACAAACCAACATCTCACTACTTCTTCAGTAAGGGTAAGGCTGGCTTGATCTCCATGATCAAAAGGCATAAAAGCATTCATATCACTACTTCTCCAAGGGTAAGAATGATTTAATCTCCATGATAAAAAGGGTATAATAATTCATACATGCCATATTGGACCTAAACATTAAGTTTCTTCATATATTGGCTTTATTTGTATTTTATGATATATAGTAATTTATTTAATGTGTTCATGAGATTCAACACTGCAGATTTAGACAGGATCCCATGGAGGTTCATTAAGGAACGTTGATGCCAAAACATAAATGGCCAAAAGCCAAAACACAAATGGCCAAAACAGAACAGTTTACACATGACACCAATACATGGCGAGGCAGACATCCTGAGAAGGTTAAGGAACGTTGAGGCCAGAACACAAATGGGCAAAAGCCAAAACACAAATGGCCAAAACAAAACAGCTTACACATGACATCAACAACTGTTGCACCCTGATCAGGCCCAAAGCCCCCTTGAGTATTTCTATTTCTTTTTTTTTTTTTAATTTATTTATTTGTTTTATTAATTATTTTTATTATTTAACTAACCAATTAAACTTTTTCCTCATAAAATCAAAAACCAAAAAAATATATTTTATTTATTAAAATTAAATTCAGCACTTTATTTTTGTAAATAAATATTAATTCAATTAATTTAGTTTAATTAGGAAATAACTTTAATATTTTTTGCAATAATTAAAATTAATTTAGACGATTAGGTTTTTATTAACTTTGATCAAATTTATTTTTATTTCCTTAAATATAAAAAAATCCAAAAATATTTTAATTAATTAATTAGTTTATTAATTTAATTGTTAACTTAATTTAATTTCTTTTAATCCAAAAATAACCAAAAAATCACTTTCTTTCAAAAAAGGGTCAAAACCCCAAAAAACTCGCATCCGATTTAATTTCCCGCACGCGATCCATTTTATCATATTATTGTATCTGTTTCCCGGAATGTAATAGTTTAATTAGGACTTTGATCATTTTTATCGCTTTATTTTATTTTCCACAATTTAAATTTCAAGGGTTGTTTTTGGCGATGTAAATACCCGACGCCTTGTAATAGTTTAAATTTAATTTCTGCAATTTAATTTTCGCAATCTATAAACTGTTAGATGTTTGATAAATAGGGAATGCATGACAAGATCAAATGTTTGAACCTAAAATCAACGTAGATAACCACTAACACGTGTAAAGATAAATAACTGAAAATAACACACTCGCACATGCGCACTCTTAGGGTACACCTCGCTTGGTTGCCTTCGAACGTGGTTATTGAGTATAGGAAGTTTTAGAGGTCACCCTCTTGTCCAAAGATCATAGTTGTCTCGAAACGGTTGCCTCGGAAAAATGATCTCAGACATTAGGGTTACCGCTAAGGCGTCCTAACATTGCTTTAGTGACCACACGTCCCTTAATCGAATTGACCCTTAAAACTCCAACGACGACGTTACCTACTCATCAATAGTAGGATAGCATTGTCTAAAGGACATTAGCATGGATTGATTCCTTTTTCGAGTAGGTAGATGGTTCTTAAGTACTTGCTCTTTTCAAAACAAAACAAAACTTTTCACACTTACACCTTTCAAAACAAAAAACTCTTTTCGAACCCACAAACACAAAGAAAAGCAAATTTTGAAAACACAATGAGCAAGTACCTAAGAGCCCGTGGATAACCACGGATAGAAAGGGTGCTAACACCTTCCCTTTCTATAATCTACCCCCCGGACCCGAGAAACATCTCGAAAAAGGAATTTTTCTGTGCTTTTTTCCTTTCCTTGTTGGATAAAATAAAAGACGGTGGCGACTCTTGCTTACCGCGACATTTTGCGAAAACAAACGCAAACGCGAACCAACATTCAAAAATAGTCAGTTCTCATTCCCACCGATCACAGAACTGGCGACTCTGCTGGGGATATTGTTAAGTGAGGTGTACCTTAGGATTAGATCATTGTGTTTTCAATTGTATGCTTTGTATGATTTATATTTGTGGGCTTGTATCGAAGTTCTATAGATCCTAACCCGGATCTGGGGATACCCTTTAGGTAAGTAGCAATAAACTGTGAGGGAACTGTCCGGCATAGACCGACACAGTTGAAGCAGTAGCTACGTTGGTGTGGCACTTTAGTCTGTACCGATATCCCTTGTGTTGGAACGAGGAGAATATGGGTCTTCTAAGGGGTCATTAAGCACCGATTGACCTTAGAACCTTAAATTGACCAACTTGGCCATAGAACAGTAGCAGTATGCTACACTCATTGAGACTAAACTCTCGTGATGATTCCGGCCGCAAGAAAAGGTTGCTAAACTGGAATTATGACCGATCGAGGGTAGTCAGTGATATTGAGATCCTCTAGAACCAGGTTACTATTTTTAGGACAGGTTTAAACCAACTAAACTGAAAGAGGGTAATACCTAAACTCCATGCCAGCCTAAACTTAAGGCTATTTGTGTGACTTGTGTGCCTTCAAAACTTGAACTACTTGCACATTCTTGTTATCTGACAACATGAGTTCCTGGCAGGTTTTGTTTACAGTCCATATCCAATAATTTGGATTTATTGCAGGGTTTACTTACAGCACCTCACACTTTTGCTTAAACGCATATCATACACATCATAACATCATGCCTTAACATTTCATTAACCATTTCAAGGATCTCAAGGGTCTGTGATGCAGGTTATGATAAATCAGACGTCAAGCAAGGGGCAAGGAGGATTTATTTTCCTCTAGCCAATGTCGTCTATGAATCAAAACACGATAACTTGAGTCAGGGGCTATGACCCAGTCGATATGGTGAGCTTTACTCTTGAAGAAGGACTCTTAACAACATGAAGTTTCTTCAATCAAAGCTGCAAAATTCAAATTCTAACAAGTTTCTTGTTTACCCCGCGGGATCCTTGAGAACATTGCATACATACATATCATTGCATAACAGGTCTCCCAGTACGGGTCTCTCATGTTCTCGCTGTTTATTTCAGCAATGGCTTTCCAACCAGGCAACCAAGATCTTCAAATTCGAGAAACCCAATTCAGAGAAATCTTCCTAAACCTATCCAAGGGGCAGGAAGAGTTGAAAACACTCCTCGTTGGAAACTTGGTCAAGAAAAGTCCTGAAGACAATAAGTACGAACAGCTGGAACAACTGCAAGCTGAGTTCAGTGCCATGAAAACCCAGATGCTGGGGCAGATGGCTCTTATCCAAGGCTTAATTCGGGAACAAGAAGAGCTGGGAACCATTATCAACCAGCTTCATCAAGACAGATACAACGACATGAAGCAAATAGTCAAGGACGGGGACCAAGTCATTAATCAACTTCCGAGAAGTCAAATGTTTGGTTTGGTGAAGAATGGACCTCTCCAAGTTGCTACCACCTCACGGGTCCAACAACAACCTTGCCATAAACAACGGGTTGATCAGAGTAAGACAAACATGCCCAGGAGGCAATTTACCAACCTCAACATGCCATTGTCTCAAGCTTTACAACACCTGTTGAGATTGAATCTGGTGACATTAAGGGACCCTCTTAAGAATCCCAACACAACCTCCCCAAAGTATAATCCTGATGCAAGGTGTGCATATCACTCCAACAGCCCGGGGTATGATACTAACATCTGTTGGGCGTTGAGCAACAAAGTTCAAGACCTGATTGATAAAGGAGCATTGGAACTCACACAAGACAATCAGATTGATTTCTTTTGCCATCCCCCAAGGTTCTCCATTTGAAGTGACAAGTACTGAGACGAGAAGACTTTTTGTTCATTAGAATTTTCAAGTTGTAATTTTCTTTTGATTGTTCGAACATTTATTCATGTCAAACTTTGTTACTTTATCAATGCATTGCATATGTCTGTTTTGAATCAGTCCATTCGTATTCACTATATTCAAATTGCTTTCATTTTTGTGATGTTCAACTCTCGATTAAAAAATTCTAAGCCTTTTGAGGGAGGATGACGAAAATGATATCAAAATCTCTACAGTATGCTTTTGAACAGACCCCGCTGACGATGTACAAGCATTGTTTCAAATCCTAAACAACGGAGTTATAAGGAAGATAATCCCTAGTCAACCCCTTTCAGCCAAAGAAGTTGGAGTTTTTCGTTTCACAAATTAAAACCCGTAATTATAACCTGGGGCAGGGTAGTTTTCTCAGTTGATCCAGGTGCACAATGAATGGCATCAAAGAAGTCCTTCCGAAACAAAAGGCGGTGTTGGTTCTGTATAATCGTAAGGACATGCAGTCATTATCTCTCGAAATAAAAGCCCATCAAGTCAAAACCTATGAAGGAGACTTACAAAACTGGGGCATCTCGCTGACTGTAATTACAAAAGAAACAGTTCAGGCAAAAGACAAGGATAATAAAATCAAAAAGAAAGAGATCCTGCAAACTCTCAATAAAATAACTGTCTGTTCAAAATAAATTGTCAGTATTTGAACCATCACTAGTATATCAGAGCAAAGAATCAAACAAGATCTAATGCATGGTTAGCTGAGTTTAGGATCGAAGAACATCACGAAGAACGGGTGGGTACAAATAAAATTTGAGCCTTTATCCTTTGTTTCTTAAAACCGTGAACCAGGCCACGTTATAACCCTTAAAAGTCCTAGCTGAAGCACGGATTAGTTCGAAAGCATACTGTTACAAAAGGTATCCTGACTCCTGTAGGGCTTGCTGTAAATCCTGAGTTGACATCACATTTTACAAAAAAAATTGCCTGTTTTACTGGTAAAATGCATTTTCAAAAAATTTCAAAACAGACATAAGCTTTGCATTCTTAAAATAATATTGTTTGCATATGACTATTTGTTCAACAGCAGAGAAATTCGCACGACGAATATCTAGTGAACAAAAAACCTTCTCAATAAAAAGGATCACCTCAAGTGGAAAAACACTTCCAATCAAGGGGCACGGCAGGGTCACTGTCCGTCATCTGGGGCAGTCAAGTCAAGATTCAAGGAATCTCTCAAAATGCCAAATAGCCAGGGGAAAATCTCCATCTGAATCAATAGGGGCATCGGACGTGAATTCCAGCAACGAATCTTGCATGATCAAACAAAGATCTTCTGGTAGTATGGCAACACAACACTACCAACAGTGGCACCTCCCTACATCCCGAGAGCATGGACATAGTCAGAAAATACCGCGCGTGAATAAAGACCCGCTAGGTTGACCGGCCTAGGCAAAAATAAGGGCTTCCCGACGAACCAAAAGGGTTCGGGCAAAAATAAGGGATGAAAATGAAAAATCTGTACACCCGGCAAGTCGAAAACCTGAAAAGGCGGCTTGGGCAAAAAAGGGTATCCCGGTGGACTGAAAACCCGAAAGGGCGGTCCAGGAAAAAATTAGGGATCAAAGCGTACGCCTATGTCCCGTCATCTCGTCACTGGCCTACCAGAAGAAGACTTGTCATTTCAATCGAAAGATACCAAGCACCTCATAGGTTGGGATAATACTCGATCCACAAGGCCTCCGCAGGCACCTTCTCCCGCAGAAACAGGGGCAATAAGAATTGTCTGAACTGTGTAGTTGCTTTGTCTGCCAGGTACCAAGGTAGGTTCAGCTAAAGAATGTGGCTAAGATACCTCCACTCCCCGCAAAGTAAGGTAGTAATAGTAGCTCTCCCAGTTGAGACTTGCAACTATGAACAAATCAACAATACTCTCCCCAAGTAGAGTTCTTCCACCATCAGCGCTAAAAAGGTTTGGTATCCCTAAAAGGTCTTAATATTCCCCAGCGGAGTATAAAGATATTCCCCAACAAGCATAAGAGTATCCCCGGCAGTCTTAATATTTCTCAACGGAATATAAGAATGTCCCCCCCCCCCGGTGGAGCCATTTCCCCAGCGCAGTCTAAAAAAGCTTTCCCAACAGAGTTGAATCATCTTCCCCGGTAGAATCTGGAAGTTTATCCCCGGCGGAGTACAATAAACCTCCCCATCCAGGTTCAAAGGAGCATTCCTAGCAGAATTCAGAGGATTATCCCCATAAAAGTTTAATAGGGTTATCCCCAGCAAGTTGCAACCGAAAGATCATCCCCCAACGAAGTTCTTTCCTTTCACAAACAGGAATTCAATCCTCAACAGATTCAGTATCACCAGCAACAGTAACTCATCCCCAGCGGAGTTCATCATTGAAATCCCCAACAGAGTTTATCAGCGAATTCCCCAGCAGAGTTTATCGTTAAAATCTTCAGCAGAATACCCCTTCCCCACAGAGTAATTCCCCTCAGAGTAATCTCTTCATCAGTTTATTCCCCAACGGAGTTCTTTTCTCCTGCAGGTTTATCCTCACAATCATCTTCGTTCACCATCCCTGGCGGAAGCGAAGCATTCAACTTTATTCTTCAGCAGCTCCGGGATTTATTTTCCCCAGCTAAAACATTACATGTCCATACATCATGATGCATGCATATACGCATCATACCATACAATCTCATTTATTTTGAGAACATCATTTCCTGATACATATCATGCATTACATACAGCTAACCTTTACCTTTCAGGAAAGATACAATCAAAATTCAAGTTATGAAGCCCGGGTACGACCGGATAGTATCTTGATTTCTACAGCATATTGAGAAGCCCGGACTACGACCGAATAACAATATCAGACTACCGCGAAGCCTGGATTACGACCAGATAGTGATATCTCTCAAAAGTAAGCTATGAAGCCCGGAGAACGACCGGATAATAGTTTATTCCCCAGTGAGCCGTGAAGCCCGGATTACAACCGGATAGCAGCTCAGTAAGCACCATGAAGCCTGGATTCGACCAGATAGTGGTATATCATAAACACAAGCCGTGAAGCCCGGATCACGACCGGATAATAGCTCAGCAAGTTATTGTGAAGCCTGGATTACGACCAGAAAGCAATACAAGACCATGAAGCCTAGATTACGACCAGATAATGGTAGAAGATGTTGTGAAGACTGGATTACGACCATATAGCAACCAAGAGTACTACGAAACCTGGATTTCGACCAGATAGTGGTATAATACATCGTAAAGCCTGGATTACGACCAGATAGCGTTAAGGGACACTGTGAAGCTTGGATTACGATCGAATAACAGTTTACCCAGCCAGTTACTGTGAAGCCCGGATTCGACCGAATACTAGTAAACCCAACAGTCAAAAGGAAGCCCGGATGCGACCGGATAACCACTTGATTTAATCTGAAGCCTGGATTTCGACCAGATAAGAAGTGAGGTATTGTGAAGATTGGATTCGACCAGATAGCAGTACGCGACTCCATGAAGCCTGGATTCGACCAGATAATGGTACAACACATTGTGAAACCTGGATTACGACCAGATAGCGGTACAAGACACTGTGAAGCTTGGATTCCGACCAAATAGCAGTTTACATGGACAGTTACTAAGAAGCCCAGAGTCGGCCGGATATTAGTATGCCCTAAATTCAAGTTGAAGCCCGGAGGCGACCGGATAACCACTTGATTTATTCTGAAGCCTGGATTTCGACCAGATAAGAAGTGAGGTACTGCAAAGCCTGGATTACGACCGGATAGCAAGTTTAATCTCATCTCCCCAGTAAGTCACTGTAAAGCCTGGATTACGACCAGATATCAGTCGGTCTTATCACTATGAAGCCTGGATTGCGACTAGATAGTAGTTCACTCTCAACAGAGATGATTCCTCAGTAGAATAACAGACGACCGAAGCTCCTAAAGTTTTATTTCTCCTAAGACAAAGAACAGCATTCCCCAGCAGAATCTCTCTCAACAATAGGTATACAAGCTCACGCTAAGGAATCTCTTACGCGATCGACACTCTTTCGGATGACATCGTTAAGCCCATCTGCCATCATCAATCTCCAAATGGCATTTGTAAGCTCATTCTCGACATCACAATGCTAATACTACTTCATGCGAGTGCAAATTTCTGGGCACTCTAGTGTTCAATCATCTCCCACCTTCGGATCACGAAAGGCCCGAATGCCAATCTATATCCTCAGGTTTAAGAAGATTGAACAGGGGCAACTGTTGTACCCCAAAATTTGCTCTCCCATATTTCTCAAAACATTTCAAGAAAGATTCACATGTCCAACCCGGCGCGTCATATTCAGGTGTTCTTTCGCCAGGATATCTCTGATAACATATTCTTAAATTCAGATTCGGCTCAAGAGTCAATTCTTTAAAGAAGGTATCCAAATGTGTGAGTTTTCTCGAAGAAATATGGTGAAAAAGTGTGCTGAAAGTGCAGTTTTTACGCGCTAAAAAATTCATAACTTGAAGATCGTGGCTCGTTTTGAACCCGTTCCTGTGGCCAAAATTCCGTCTTGATGTCATCTATGTTTTCATCTCTCACGGCTGGAAGCCAATTTCGATCAGAAGGTCTTCAAAAATGTGGATTTATCAAGTATTTTCGTACAGAAAATTTGTGACAAGTTTATTTGCGTCATGTTCAGAAAATCATAACTTGGTCGATTTTCATCGTATAGAGCTGGTTCCGGCGCCAAAATTTCACAAATTGAGTTGGCTAAGTTTTCACAGAAGGTATTGAGTTCGAAAGGTATCCAAAAGGTCTTTGTTTTTTGCTCAGAGCACGCGTGACGCGCCGAAAATCCTGAATGCTGAATATTATTTCATCTGGGCCGAAACTTCAAAAATTCATAACTCGGTCAATTTTTATTTGATTTAGCTCATATTTTTACACAAGGTCACTGACTCAGATATCTACAACTTTGCTTCAAAAGTCGAGACCTAATTATACTCCGATCAATACCAGTTTTTTATTGAAGAACGTGTCAGAGTCGACACTGGAGCCCAAAATAAGTTTGTTTGAGCTGAAACTTCAAAAATTCATAACTAATTCACCGTTTATCCGATTGAGCCGATTTTCGGACAGGAGTTAGTTCTTGATGTCGGCTACATTTTGTTTTCACATTTCAACTCCAAAATTGCATTTAAGCCCCTGCGATTTAGCCTGCAACGTGACGAATTCAAGTGAACATTGGAGGCTCAATTGCACATTCAAAGCTCATTTTCTTTGCTCTAATTTCCATTATATAATCTCATTCTTTTCACACAAACAGGAAGAGAGAAAAAAGAAAACCCTTTCCACAACGCTGTCAGAATATCAAATTCTTTCTAGAACCCTAAAACCTTGAAATCCTTATTACAAATCTCTCTCTCACTACAAACAAGTCATCCCGGTTACAAACCAACATCTCACTACTTCTCCAGTAAGGGTAAGGCTGGCTTGATCTCCATGATCAAAAGGCATAAAAGCATTCATATCACTACTTCTCCAAGAGTAAGGCTGATTTGATCTCCATGATCAAAACGGTATAATAATTCATACATGCCATATTTGACCTAAACATTAAATTTCTTCATATATTGGCTTTATTTGTATTTTATGATATATAGTAATTTATTTAATGTGTTCATGAGATTCAACACTGCAGATTTAGATAGGATCCCATGCAGGTTCATTAAGGAACGTTGAGGCCAAAATATAAATGGCCAAAAACCAAAACACAAATGGCCAAAACAGAACAGTTTACACATGACACCAATAAATGGCGAGGCAGACATCCTGAGAAGGTTAAGGAACGTTGAGGCCGGAACACAAATGGCCAAAAGCCAAAACACAAATGGCCAAAACAAAACAGCTTACACATGACACCAACAACTGTTGCACCCTGATCAGGCCCAAAACCCCCTTGAGTATTTCTATTTCTTTCTTTTTATTTTATTTATTTATTTGTTTTATTAATTATTTTTATTATTTAACTAACCAATTAAACTTTTTTCTCATAAAATCAAAAACCAAAAAAATATATTTTATTTATTAAAATTAAACTCAACACTTTATTTTTGTAAATAAATATTAATTCAATTAATTTAGTTTAATTAGGAAATAACTTTAATATTTTTTGCAATAATTAAAATTAATTTAGACGATTAGGTTTTTATTAACTTTGATCGAATTTATTTTTATTTTTATTTCCTTAAATATCAAAAACTCCAAAAATATTTTAATTAATTAATTAGTTTATTAATTTAATTGTTAACTTAATTTAATTTCTTTTAATCCAAAAATAACCAAAAAATCACTTTCTTTCAAAAAAGGGTCAAAACCCCAAAAAACTCGCATCCGATTTAATTTCCCGCACGCGATCCATTTTATCATATTATTGTATCTGTTTCCCGGAATGTAATAGTTTAATTAGGACTTTGATCATTTTTATCGCTTTATTTTATTTTCCGCAATTTAAATTTCAAGGGTTGTTTTTGGCGATGTAAATACCCGACGCCTTGTAATAGTTTAGATTTAATTTCCGCAATTTAATTTATGCAATCTATAAACTGTTAGATGTTTGATAAATAGGGAATGCATGACAAGATCAAATGTTTGAACCTAAAATCAACATAGATAACCACTAACATGCGTAAAGATAAATAACTGAAAATAACACACTCGCACATGCGCACTCTTAGGGTACACCTCGCTTGGTTGCCTTCGAACGTGGTCATTGAGTATAGGAAGTTTTAGAGGTCACCCTCTTGTCCAAAGATCATAGTTGTCTCGAAACGGTTGCCTCAGAAAAATGATCTAAGACATTAGGGTTACCGCTAAGGCGTCCTAACATTGCTTTAGTGACCACACGTCCCTTAATCGAATTGACCCTTAAAACTCCAACAACGACGCTACCTACTCATCAATAGTAGGATAGCATTGTCTAAAGAACATTAGCATAGATTGATTCCTTTTTCGAGTAGGTAGATGGTTCTTAAGTACTTGCTCCTTTCAAAACAAAACAAAACTTTTCGCACTTACACCTTTCAAAACAAAAAACTCTTTTCGAACCCACAAACACAAAGAAAAGAAAATTTTGAAAACACAATGAGCAAGTACCTAAGAGCCCGTGGATAACCATGGATAGAAAGGGTGCTAACACCTTCCCTTTCTATAATCTACCCACCGGACCCGAGAAACATCTCGAAAAAGGAATTTTCTGTGCTTTTTTCCTTTCCTTGTTGGATAAAATAAAAGACGGTGGCGACTCTTGCTTACCGCGACATTTTGCGAAAACAAACGCAAACGCGAACCATCATTCAAATTACTTATTCAAACCTTTCCTTATTTCTTTAGTTTTTTTTAACACATTCACCTTTGCTATTGCTTGTTCTTTTCTATTCTCAATTTTCTTTTTCTTTAATTTTATTTTGATTCTTACCACTTTCCATTTTTCTTTAAATTAAACCTCTTTCTTTTCCTCCCCAACTTGAATAAAACCTTACTTTTCCTTGAATGCTCTTCAAAATTTTGCACAAGATATCAATGGTTTCAAGGTTCAATGTAAGAAAAATATAATTTATCAATTATGAACTTTTATGATTTTTCAAAGATATATAATAATACTCACTAAGTGGTTTACTTAATGCATTATTCAGTTCATAACCGATGTATTCATGTTATAAGGCTCAAAAGTGGTTGCAAATGATCACTCACTCACAAGGAATAATAAGGCTACGTTTTGGTTTACTAGTTACGCTCAATTTCAAGGAAATGCCTTGATCCCTTCTATGTATTTACAATTATCAACATAAGTGCAAGATTAAGCATGAATTAAATGACATAAAACAAGAATTTACCAGTCTCCTAAGCATATAGTTAACCATGAAAGGTTGTCTCACTTTTCTGGTTTTGGAACTAAGTGATTCATAATGAAAACATGTTATTGCTTAGGATGAATGAGCTGATTTTATGCAGATTACTCATGTCATATTCATGCTAAACTCTAAGAAATCAATAAACACATACCTTGGTTTGTGCAATTCTTTCAATGTTGGATCCATACCATTGCACCTTTATTGATTCATGTGACATTGGTCTTTCACTCCTTGCCTTTTCCATTTCAATTGTAGACGATAAATATTCAAGCAAGATATCATAGATTGATCATAAGACACCTACAACTTAAAAACTATTTAAAGATAAAAAAAATACTAAAGTGAAGAAAGTGGCATGAATGTCATTTTTGCTGACTCTGCTATTTTCACTTAGTGAAACAAGGCTCGCTAAACGAATTATGCAGAATTCAGTTTTATGCAGAATTTTCTTTTTGGTTCATTCATGCTATTTTTTTCCTATTCAAAACTAATTATGCAAGGAAATAAATATGTAAAGGATTGAGTTACATCTCAACAAGTGCTTGTTTAACGTCATTAGCTCGATGCATGTTTTCGTGAAAAATCAAGGTGGCTTGTATGGATTCTTTAAAGTGTTCTTGCCACCATCCTTTAGCCTTTCTTTATCATCCATTATTTTCAATACCATGCCTATTTCACCAGGAACTCTAACTTTGTAATAGTATTCCTATTTGTGATGCAAATCTTGAAACAATTTGAAGTTTACCTCCTCTTTTTTGCACCTCACTTTCATCAGTTCTTCATCAACATCGATCATCATTCTGGATGCTTTTATGAATGGACGACCTAAAATCAGAGGTATGTTTTCTTCTTCATCCATATTCATCACCACAAAGACAATTGGAAAAAGAAAACTTTCAAGTTTCACCAATGTGTCTTTCACTATGCCAACTGGTCTTGTAATTATTTTGTCAGCAAGTTGTAACTTCATTGTTGTAGGATCTATTTCAAGATTACTAATCTTTTTAAGAACAAACAACGAAAGAAGATTAGTGATTTATCCAAGATCTATCAAATTTTTGTCAAATTTGATGTTTTCAATAACGACTGGTAGTGTAACGCTTCCAGGATCAACTTTGGTGTTTTCTTCCTTTTTCTCATTTTTAACTCTCTTTCCTTTTCCATTCTCTCCAACTTTTGTTTCAGCCACGGTCTTCAATCTTTGTTGTAACAACATTGCAAGTTTCTTTTGGATTGGCTTGAGTGGTGGCGGTGAAAGTTCTCGTTTGTTGCTCACTTAACTGTTTTGCAATTTGCCCAATTTGCATTTCTAAATTCTTGATTGATGCATATGTATTCTTCTGATTTTCCATGGACAACTGCATAAATTTATTCGAAGTATCCTATAATTTTGAAATCTTATTGGGTTGATTGTAACTTTGGTACTGATTCTGCCTGTTTTGATTTTTTGCCAAAGCTTGCATTGTTATTGTAGGAATAACCTTGATTGTTTTGATATGGAACCTGCATTTGCTGCTAATTTCCCATCTAATTGACTTCTTCATTAATCGGGGGGCAGAAACCGGTTGGATGGTCTCATCTACATAACTCGCAAGAAGCCACTTGTTTTGATGTGCTTGATGAACCGTGCATTTCTTTGAGTTGTCATGGGAGTTTTAAGATCTGCTTGGTCAATTCTTCCACAGTTTGCGTGAGAAGCTTGTTTTGCGCCAAGATCGTGTCATTTGTATCCAACTCAAGAATACCATATTTCTTTTGTGCTGCACCTCTATTGTACTGGACCCAGTGATCACTAAGAGCCATACGGTTGATGATAACAATTGCTTCCTCTGCACTTTTGGATAGTAACGAACCACTGGTTGTTGCGTCAAGTAGGAGCTTTGCTGGGGCTGCAATCCATTGCAAAAAACATGAATCTGTATGAGATTATTAAAACCATGATTTAGACATTTGTGCAACATGGATTTGTAATGTTCCCAAGCTTCACAAAGATTTTTTGTTGCACTTTACGTGAATGCGGCTATTGCTGTTTTTGCATCCATGAACCAATTGTGCAGAAAGAACCTGTTAATAAAGTTTTCTTCCAAGATATTCCAATTTGTCATAGTTTCAGTGGGTTGGTCAAGATACCAATCCTTTGCTTTGCCGGTCAAGGAATGTTGAAATAATCTCATGAACACAACTTCTTCTTCAGTTTCGGGTGCACCTAACGTACCAGCAAGCTCATAGAATTTAGTGAGGTGTGTGTAAGGATCTTCATGGTCCAAACTTAAAAAAGGATTAGCATAAATAATTTGTAGTAGTCTTGTTTTCATTTCAGCTTGTCAGTTGATTGGATTGTTGGAGAGATGAGCTAATCGCCTCAGGCTACTAGCACAAGGACCGTTAACAACTTCAACCATTATTTCGTTTGTTGGATTTGATGAGGAATTTGATATAGATGCTCCTTTTTTTTATTCTTGGATAGTTGTTTCTTCTTCTTCGTCTTCCTTTTGTTCTTTTGGATTTTTCTTTCGATCTCAGGATCAAAAAGAAGTCTTTCTTCTAAACTTTTGCCTCGAAGCATAAACAGAATTTCACCTATCCAAACACTTGAACAAACGGTTGTGAAAAACAAATATATAAAATATATAACAAATTCACAAAACTTAGAAGTATAGAAACAATTGCGATGTTTTAATACCTTAAACGCCAGTCCCCGATGTAATACGGTGGGAGAACTGACTTTTTTGTTTTACCGTAAATGTTGCGGTTAGCAAGAGTCGCCACCGACTTTTCTTTTATCCAATATTTAGGAAAGGTGAAAAGAATAGGAAAAACCTTTGATAGATTTTGAGTTCGGGGGGTAAGTTATGAAAAGGGAAGGTGTTAGCACCCTTTTCATCTGTAGTTATCTACGGGATCTTAATTGCTTGCTCACTTTTAAAAACTTGCTTTGTGTGTGTGTGTGATTTGTTTGAAAATATTTTGAAATGCCAATGTAATGCTAACTTTGTAATAATTCTTGTATCAGTCCTCAAGAATGTATACAAAATGTTTTTTAAAATATTTATTTGAAAATGTAATATGAAATATGTTTTGAGTTGTGAAGAAGGTTGTGAGCAAGCATTCAAGAGTTATTACCTATAAAAGTCTTTTTTGTTATTTTCCTTCTCCTTTGGAGATAGTACTATTCATACCAATAGTCGATAGGTAGCCCTATCTATTGGATGTGAAGGGACAGGCGTAGGGTCATCGTATGGTCATCGAAGGTAACATGTAAGGATACTTTAGCAATTGTATTGAATGGACTATCATCATTTTTCTCGTAGGGTCATCGAGGGACTAGATCATTTTGTAGGAAACTCGAAGGGTCATCGAGGGACTAGATCATTTTAAAAGGGACCATGATGATATTGTTAAATCGAGGGTCTTTTGATAAGGTATCCCCACTTTCGAGGGTCATGACCAAGTATTCATAAGGAAACAAGAGAGGTTACCCTAGAGGTGCAAGTGTGGAGAATGTGTATTTCCAGTTATCTTATCTTGAAAATTAGGTTTTATATGTCCAATTGTTAGTCTTTCCATGCAAACCCTAATTACTAACAGTTATAAAATATAATTTGCGGAAAGTAAAACCTAAGTTATTACATCCTGTGAGAAGTTACATAATAGTAAAAATGCGAGAGAAGATAAATCTATGCTATTACATCGGAGAGTGCGACCTATACACTTTTCTAGGAAATTAAATAGCGAAAAAATGTTAGAAAAATGTTTAAAATGTTTTTGGTGTTTTTGTAGAAAATGATTTAGGGTTAGGGATGATAATTAAAACCTAATAACTAAATTAATAGAGTTAATTAAGAAAACTAAAACCCTAATTAGAAACCCTAATGTCTAATTTAATTAAGAAGAATTATTTGGCTAAAACCCTAAAACTAATTAATCTTAATTAAAACCTAAGTCTAATTAATTAATTAATTAATTAATTAAAATCCAAACCCTAATTCTAGTTAATTAAAAAAAACTAAGCCTAATTTGGTTAAGGGTTAATGTTTAATGATTTAATGTTAATTAGTTAAAAACACTAAGAAAATAAAATAAAAACTAGGGTTAGTAAAAATATGAAAAACCAAAATGCATGGGGTGGGAGTTAAACCCGCGCCTTCAGCCTCACAGGTATACCCTCCTACCACTGTGCCATGGTGTTGTTTGTGTTTATGAATGAGAATAAATCAATCTATTATAAACCTGCACGTTATCTTGAAAAACAAAAGAAATTTGACAAGAGGAGGGATCGAACCCACGCCCTTATGGTTAAGGGTCATCACTCTTACCACCCGTTCACTGGTTGTTGCGCGTTCATCATCCAATCAGAAAACCATATAAGATAAACAAACAATTAAAATATCAATTAAACAAAACGCGCGTTCAGGTGGGTCCCTATGATTTTGAATGAACCAATGAATGAAGGGGGATTGGCCATGCAGCTTCTGACGAAGTCAAACAAATTCAGAGACGCTGGAGTCAAACTTCGGTCGTCTTCTCCAGTGAGCTAAAATGCCAAACCTGTAAAAATGGAAGATTCGAAGCAAAACAAAAGGCCTATCCTATACAAAATTTCATCCTGAACTCGAATCTGGGCTCAAAATAAGCAAAAGGTTAGTGTATCATGAGATTCGAATGCAAACTCAGATTGTTCCCTAATAATGGTTGTTGTACACCAAAATTTTCCCTCTCATTCCATCAACATTACTCACCACAAGGCTCTTGGATCTCAAGATCAAGTTAGAGTTTGCTCTGCTCAAGACCCCTCCTTGCACTGTTGACCCAAATTAGGGTTTGAGTTTGCACAGGGATGTTTTGACCTAAAATGCCCAAAGTGACTTTCATGCTTCATGTTGGACTCACAAGTTTATCCATACCAAGTTTCAAGCCTTGATTCCAATCTTTGCCCAGTCAATTGGATAGTTGACCTAGAAATCAGTTGTATTGGGGAAAAAGTTAACTGTGGCCAATGGACAGTCAAACTTCATGATTTTTGACCCACATCAACATAATAAACTCATATGAACCATTTAGTCAAGTTTGGATCACAATTCCACAAGAAATTTGATCAGATCACCAAAAGGGCAAAATGGTCATTTTTAGGGTTTTGATTGCACAAGGGTAATTTTTGACTGTTTGACCTAACCAATGGCAAACCAAGCTCACATATGGACTCAAGGACTCAATGGCATTGTCTTGACCCATTCAAACAATTTCAAAAGATCTCAAATGCATAGGATTGACAGATGAATTTTTCAGTCAACTGATCAAAATTTGACTGTACACTGAAAAGTCAAACTTTGACTTTTTGGTCAAAATCAAGTGCCAAGATTCATTTTTCATCAAGACATATCAAATTATGAAACTTGTTCATCAAGAAACCCAAAATTGCAAATTAGGGTTTAAAATGAAAAAATTTCATAACTTAGAAATTTTCTAAGTTATAAAATTTTCTTATATTTTCCTAACTTTGTCCCATTTTTTCACCAAGATGCAAATGGATTCAAACAAAACCTGAAACATGAAAGTTGTAGTCCATTGCAAAATCTACAAATTTTAATCACAAAGTTTTCTCAAAGGAAGCTTGTATCTCAAGTTATGATTTTTGGAACAAGGGTGCAAAACACTTTTAACTTAGAGAAATTTTGCCCTATTCTAGGCAGGATTTTTGTCCAACTTCTTGGCCATTTTTCACATGGTTCCACTTGGAGTTTAAATTTTCATTACAAAGATGGATTATAGTACACATTCCAAGCTTTCCAAATTGTCCAAGAACTTCTCAAACACCCTTGTGGTTAGAGAGAATCGAATTTGCAAAGTTGGCCAAAACTCACTTTTGTTCATGGCCAAAGCATATTCATAACAATTTCATTTCTCAAATCAGCAGGGTTTGTGATAGCTTGCAGGCCTCTAAACCTCTTCACACTCAATAATTTAATGCCTAACCATTGTGTTAAGGCTTTATTTCATTCATTTGGACAATACATGCTGAATTAACCCTTAATTGGAAAAAGCAAAATTGCCATTTTGGAAAAGTGATACTTTATGTCAAGTTCCAAATCCTTGAGGTACAGGCCAGATCTTTGAGGAAAAGCTTTGTGCATAAATCCCATTTATCAAGAGCAAATGTTGCAGCATAGAGACATAAAGTACACGGGCCTGCATTGCAACTTGAACCTCTTTGCTTCAAAAAGAAGGAAACTTTGCAAAACAGATACAACATTCACTTCCTACAAACTAGAGCTTAAGCAAACTTTGTACTCATCTTCCACACATCTCAACTGACCTAAAACACGACTCAACCACCCCTCATACCTCCTAATACACTAAAACACCATCCTACTGCAAAAATAGGGCATCTGATGCAGATTGAGGTCCACAACTCAATCCACTCGTGTGCTTTGGCTAAAACCTGTCCAAACACATTCCATACCATCCACTGAAACTATTCCAAGCCTTAGACTCAAGCTGTAACACCCATAACCTCGTTTTCCATTTTCACTTTCAAGCTGTGCAGGTGAACTTCTATAGCACGACACATGCTGTTTCAAAGCAAGCTAGGTACTTGAGAAGTTTCCTTGGACCTCAGGCAAGCTATACAGAAGCTCAAACTCCATTGAAGGTGGCCATATTGCTCTACACGATCCAAGCTGAAACAGGTAATCCATGGACTTCTATCTCTCAATCTAGGAAGAGTTAAGCTTAGGTTTGTGAATGAAACATGTCCTACTCATAGCCCTGAAGCCATACATGTGATCACTTTTCATTTATGTTAAGCGTGCTGTGAGAATTTTAGCCATGAACATGAGGAAAAAATTAGGTTAAAATTTAGGGCCAGAGAATTTCTCTCTGGCCTTTGAGAGTTAATCCAAGTTTTTTACATGTTTGAATTCGTCTTTTGATGCTCTATAATATTTGTGTTATGAGTTTTGCATAAAAATTAAAGAATCAGGAGTTAGTGTTGGACAAGGAGAGGCGCGCGTTTTGTTGTTTAAACAGAGCTGGAGGTTGAAGAAGGTTGGCTTGGGCTGGGCCTGAGTCTGTTTTGTTGTTTACACCCTTTTTTTCCATCTGCACCCCCTGGCCCATTATGTGAAATATTTGACATTTTTGCATTTTTCTTTTTGATTCTGATTTTATATTTTTTTTTGCTAAAACATAAAAAACATAAAAAATATTTTTCCACCTTTTTTTACATTTATTTGGCATTTATTTGCTTTATTAAATATATGTATGTAAATAAATATATTCCCTTTTCATTTTTAAAACCCTAAAAATAATACAAAAAATATCTATTTTTAGTTATTATTTTTTATTTACATTTTAAAAACATTTTCTAAAAATATACATTTCTGTAAATAATTAATATTTTATTTTTTGTACATATTTAGCATATTAAATATATATAATATATACTTATACATATTTTATTAAATATTTAGGGCAAAAATACAAAAATAATACCTTTTATTTTTTATTTAATATTTGACACCAAAAATACTTTTTTCTACAATATACTTCTTTTTTATTAGTTTTGTATAAATTAATATACCTTGTACATAATTAATAAATAAATACTATTTGTTCAAAAATTAGGGTTTTGCCCTAAAACAACAAAAATAATCAAAAATATGACCTTTTTATTTTGTTTATACTTCAAACATGAAAACCTTTTTTACATACATAAAAAAAATCTTTTTTTGCATAATACATTGCATTTTGATATTTATTTAAATTGTATTTATTTAAATGTTAAATATTTGTATATTCGATATGGTTGTAATAATCTAGATTTTATTTCCTTGTCAAATATCCCCCAAATCCAAATTTGTACCCGCCCTCCCTATATCATCTTGTAATATCTTAGCCTTTAAATTTTCGCATTTAAAAGCTTTCATTTATGCCATGCTTAGACTTAGGGTTTGTATGCAAATAAAATCAACAAGTAGTTTGACCTAAATCCAAGATAAACATGCATGAAAAACAAACACAATGCACACTTGCACCCTTAGGATTACTCCACTTGTTGCCTTAAAAAATGGGCCATGGTTGTATGTTAAGTGTCTTTGGCAAAACAAAAACAAATCAAATGATCATAGTCCCTCGATGACGCTATGTTGTTGCCTAAACAAAATGATCATAGTCCCTCAAGAAAATTGCCAAAGACACTTGACACTATTGCATTCATGGTTTATACGATGATCCGCGCCCGTCCCGTTAACATCCTAACGTAAGGTTGTTCACCAAATACAATGGTGAAACAACACTGTTAAAAGGGTTAAAAAGCATAAGAAAGGATCTTTGAGTAAAATAGGGTAGATAGCTCTTAGTTACTTGATCAAACTTGCAAAGAAAACACACTTGCCATTTTCAAAAAAACACACATCACAACACAATTTCAAAACAAACTTTCAAAACATTGAAACAACTTTTCAAAAGACAAAAACACCTTTGTATATACTCAAACACGAGTCATTACAAAGGTTGCCACAACAATGGCCTCTTTTCAAAACATCTTTCAAAACCACACACAAAGCACCATTTCAAACAATTGAAAAAGCAAAGGCAAGTGATCTAAGCAAGTAACTAAGAGCCCATGGATAACCATGGATAGAAAGGGTGCTAATACCTTCCCTTTCTATAATCTACTCCCCGAACCCAAGAAAACATCTCAAAGGTCTTTCCTGTGCTTTTTGACCTTTCCTTAGGATAAAATAAAAAGTCGGTGGCGACTCTTGCTCAACCGAAACATTTACGAAAACAAACGCAAACCTCAAGTCAGTTCTCCCACCGTATCACAGAACTGGAGACTCTGCTGGGGAATACTTTAAAAGTGGAGTAACCTTAGGGCCTAGATCACCCATTTGCATGACTAATTGTTTGCTTTGATTGCTTTACATTTTGGTTCTCTTGTTTGGGCTTGAAATCCTCCACCCGGATTTGGGGAAACATTCATAGATCGCAATACATTATGGAAACTGTGTGGGGTATACCGACACGGTTGAAGCAATAGCTATATTAGTGCGACATATTTGTGAGTACCGGTAACCCTTGAGTTCAATCAAGGAGAGTACGGGGCCGCTGAGTGATGTCACTAAGCACTAATGACCTAGAACCTTACTTGACCATCTTGGCCTTTTATTAGGGGTAGTGAGATGACCGGCTTTGGTGCAGTCCGAAGTTGGTAGATACTCGATACTACACTCATTGAGGATTGTTTTCTTGGAATATTTTGGTCGCTAGTTAAGTGGCTAAACCAAAACAATGAACATAGAAAATAATCCAATGATATTGAGCTCCTTAGAACCCGGTTACTATTTAGGACATGTTTTAAGACAACTAATCTCAAGAGGGTACTTACCTATGAAACCCCATGCAAGCCTGAAACTAGGGTTTTTTGTGTGATTTGCTTGTACATGTGTTTGTGCATACATCATGAACATCATAAAGCATCATATGCATCCACTAACCATTTCAAGGGTTTGGATCTTCATCCTTGTTCTTGTTTTGTAGGTCATGGAAACTCTTCGCAGGAAAACTATCCAAGTCAACCTTGTGAGAATCCCTCCTCAACTCAAGGAGCTTACATCCAGAATTCCAGAAAGTTCTCTCTTCAGTGAAAGACATGGTAGACTGCCCAGCCTAGTCAACACCAGCATTGAAGAAGATATGGTGAAAGTGTTGTTCCAGTTCTTTGACCCCCTTCACCACTGTTTCACATTCCCCGACTACCAATTGGTGCCTACTTTGGAGGAATTTTCTCAACTCCTTAGAATTCATATTCTTAATCAACTACCCTACAACGGTACGGAAAAAGAACCAAAACCTGAAGATGTTGCTCAAGCACTACACTTGCAACCATCTGACATCAAGGGGCATTGGGAAACCATAAGTGGTGTCAAGGGCTTCTTGTCAAAGTTCTTGTTTGAGAAGGCACAAGAGTGTTGGAATTCCCTGGATCTGCAAGCCTTTGAAGAGATTGTGGCACTCCTTATTTATGGGTTGGTCTTGTTCCCAAATCTTGACCAACTTATAGACGTGAATGCTGTCAAGATTTTCCTATCCAGGAATCCCATACCTACATTGCCTGGGGACATCCAACACTCATTTTACACACGAACAATGAGGAAAAGAGGTATTCTCATGTGCTGTACTCCTCTCCTTGCAAGGTGGTTTATTTCTCACCTTCCACAATCAGTTTTGAAGAATGAACAAGGCTTAAGGTGGTCACAACGATTGATGACCCTCACACATTCTTATGTACATTGGTGTTCTCGGTCCAGAGAAAATGTCATCATCGTCGATCGTTGTGGTGAGTTCCCTAATGTCCCATTACTTGGCATTAGGGGAGGCATTACCTACAACCCCTGTCTAGCTTTAAGACAATTTGGATACGCTCGGAGGGATGGCCCTCATGACATGCTGATTCCTGACCTAGTTTTTGACTTCGACAATAATGCGCAAGTACTTCGCCAAAGATTCATCAGAGCTTGGAGGATGCCTAACAAGGTGGATAGTAAGACACTGGGGCACAAGAACTCCATCCCTCTTGAGCCTTATCTCAAGTGGGTACGAACCCGCGCCCAGAGTCTTATGATGCCTTACCCTCACATTCTCCCTTTGATCAAAGAGCCTGTTAAGGAAGGAGAGGTTCCATACACCATCCTACATCCTGACATGCCAACATCATGGGAGGAAATGCAGAAGAGTTGGATCCAACTCAAGGAAGAAAGGGATACTTTTGAAGCCAGCTTCTACGCCAGTGAGAAGAAGGTTTTGGAGCTTACCCATCGACTTCACGAGTAGGAGACCCTCAACACTTACATCACACCAAAGAGGATGCACAACGTCTTTTTACCTTAAGAAGTTTTTGTAATATTTGGCCCATGGGGCATTTATGTACTGACAAAATTTCTTCTTATTAATATGACGTGTGTTCTTTTTGTTTGCAACAACTTTGAATTTCTAAATCCTTGAATGCATTACATGAATAAACATATCATTCATCATATGCATAAACAGGTCTTCACACCAGGTTTCCTTATCTTTCTGCTGTTTATTTCAGTAAGATGGATATTGAGCAGACGGTCAAAGATCTGCAGGGACAAAACTCGCAGTTTCAACAGCCCCTTATGACCTTGGCAAAGGGTCAGGAGGATCTTAAAGCACTGTTAGGGAATAAAGAGCAAGAAAAAGGAAAAAAGAAAAAGAAAAGAGTTGGGGTAGCTACACTGGGAAGAAGATTTGAGAATGAAGCTAGGAGAGTTCTTGAATTCCCCTCCACATCTGACGAGGGGACCGGCAAAGGAAAAGGAGTTGCATTACCCTCTGAGTCTGAGGCTGAAGAAGAAGAGGTTGAGGAAGATGAAGATTATTCAGAGCAGCAATACCCGCCAGCGGACGACAAATATAAAAACCTGGAGGATAGATTGGCAGCCATGGAGTTGCAACGGGTTCCCGGGCTAGATTTTGAAGAATTGGGACTGATTGCTGGGATTGTTATCCCTCCCAAATTCAAGGTACCAACTTTCGCAAAATATGATGGTCTGTCTTGCCCAAAGATGCACCTGAGGTCATATGTCAGAAAAATTCAACCTCATTCATCCGATAGAAATCTCTGGGTACACTTCTTCCAAGACAGTTTGTCCGGTACTCAGCTAGATTGGTTTTACCAGCTTGAGAGGTCAGAAGTGCATAATTGGGAAGACTTGGCAGCTGCCTTCTACCGCCAGTATCAATATAACGCTGACTTGGCGCCGACCCGTACTCAGCTACAAAGTATGGGGATGGCCTCAAATGAGGGGTTCAAAGAATACGCCCAGAAATGGCGCGACTTGGTCGGAAGGGTACAACCACCGCTTTCAGATAGGGAGCTAGTTGATATGTTCTTGGGGACCCTATCTGGCCCTTTCTTCAACCATTTGATCGGGAGCTCTTCTGCAGGGTTTACCGAACTGATTCTGACTGGCGAACGGGTGGAAGCTAGTATTAAGAGTGGGAAGATTCAAAGGGATGCCTCTGCATCCACAGTTGTTAAGAAACCATTCTCGGCCAAGAAGGAAGCAGCTGTTATATACTCTCAGAAAGGATTGGGAAGAACTGAGCGCCGGCCGGCTGTAGGGGCCGTGATGATACAAAATTCGTCAAATGATCAGCCTCGTAACAATCAGTCCAGACCTAAACAGCAATGGGGAGAACGGCCACAACGGAAGTTCACCCGCATCAATATGACGCCCGCACAAGTTCTTCCCCATTTGTTGAAGCTGAATCTCACCAATATCCAAGAGGCGCCAAAGAATGTGCATACCACTTCCCCACATTATCACCCCAACGCAAAGTGTGCCTATCATTCTGACAGCGCCGGACATGACACCAACGATTGTTGGGCGCTTAAGAATAAAATTCAGGATTTGATAGACGCAAAAGAGGTTGAGTTCGACGCCCCCGAGAAGCCGAATGTAATCTCCGCTCTAATGCCAAAGCATGGTCGCAATCTCCATGCTGTTGAAGAAGATCTGTTTGTTTCTACTGTTGATGATCTGATAACTCCACTACTGACAATCAAGTTGAATCTGTTGAAGGCTGGGATTTTCCCAGGTTGTAAAGAAGATTGCTACCTTTGTTCCTCCCTACCAATCGACTGTCCATTGCTGAAAATAGGCATCCAACGCCTAATGGACAACCAACAAATTCTTTTCTAAAAGACTCCCGTTATCCCAACCCTTGTCGAAGATGTTTCAATAATAACCATTTCCGCCAATCGTTCCAAGGTCCCCAAAAGGCCTGTTAAGATTACATCTGCTCCGAAGATTGTACCTCTGAAAATAACCATGCCTGGGCTCGTCCCATACAAATCTGACAAATCAATACCGTGGAATTATGGTGGAGAAATCTACTACCACGGTGTTAAACAAATTGAGATAACTGAAGAGAGCTCTGACGAAGAAACTGCCGACATTGGAAACATTGCCGGTACGAGTAAAATTACCCGAAGTGGAAGAATTTTCTCTCCAGAGATTGCCCCTCCAAAGGTAATCTTTGGACCCTCAGCTTCTCCCAAGGTTACCCCTGCACCGGTAAAACTATCTGCAAGAACTCCAATGATTGAAGAAATTGTAACTCCTGTGGTTGTCCCTTCCGTTGCTGCTAATGATAAGGGGAAAGGGATCCAAGAAGAGCTCGTCAGGACGAGGGCTCAGCCATTGGTCATCCTCGAAACCTCTAAAACAGAAATGGAGGAGATTCTGAAAATAATCAAAAAGAGTGATTATGATGTTGTAGAACAACTGGGGCAAACCTCCTCGAAGATCTCCATGTTAGCTTTGCTGCTTTGTTCGGAGGCTCATGCCAAAGCCCTGATTAAGTTTTTGAAGACGGCCCATGTGCCCCAAGAAACCTCAGCCGATCAATTCCAGGATTGTGTAGCCAGCCTTACCGTCGACAACGGCCTGAGTTTCTCTGATGCTGACCTGACTCCGAAAGGAAGAAAGCACAATGACGCACTGCATGTGTCGGTTGAATGCCGAGGAACCACTCTCGCCCATGTCTTGGTCGATACTGGTTCTTCCCTAAACGTGCTGCCTAAGAAAGCTCTGGACCGGTTGGATTGTGAAGGCTTGGAGCTGAAACCAAGTAATATTATTGTCAGGGCCTTTGACGGGTCTAAAAGAATGGTGCATGGGGAGGTCGACATTCCCATCAAGGTAGGCACTGAAGTGTTCCACTCAACCTTCTATGTGATGGACATCCGCCCATCATACTCTTGCTTGCTAGGAAGACCATGGATACATAATGCTGGGGGAGTCACCTCTTCTTTACATCAGATGCTGAAATACCCTGTTAAGGGTAAAATCATAACTGTACACAGTGAGGAGGAGTACATGATCAGCCATCTCAATTCCTTTCGGTATGTGGAAGTGGATGGCGAATTCATCGAAACACCCTTTCAACACTTCGAGGAAGTTTCTCCCGAGGTTGCAGTGGCAAAGGTAGTAGCTCAGGTACCCAAGCAGGTGGCCAGGATGGCATCTCTGAAAGACGCAAGGGCTGCAATGAAGGAGGGAAAGAGCTCAGCATGGGGACAGTTGCCTGACTTTCCCCACAAGACAGACAAGTTTGGGTTGGGATTTACTGCTGCGGGGAAAAAGGCTATGTGTCGCTCCAAAATTGAAAAGACACCCATCAAGATTTCTCCTCATGGAATCAATGCTTTAGAAGACGAAGACGAAGAGGGTAACGTTGAAGATTGGATCTTCCCAACCATTGAAGGGGGACTGCACAACTGGGAGGCGAAAGACTTCGTTCCCATTACTTTCATCAATCAGTAATTTATCTTTCGAACATTTCCTGTTGGTCTGTAATAATTACTAAAACAATTCGCACACTACTTTTCACCTCATGCCTTGCCCGGGGCATGTAGGTCCATCTGTAAGGGCTTGATTCTCTTCATAATCATATGCCATGTTTAATGAATCATTGGACGTTTTTCATTTATAAACTGCTGTGTTCATTTTCTTTCCTTTTGCATTTTTGCTTGTTTAAGGATTGCTATCCCTTACACACACCCACACTCACAAATGCAGGTACCCATCCACTCCAGATTCCATGGGTGATTATTCTGTTGTATCCTTCAAAAACTCTGAAGATTTGGTCAATCAGGCTGAGTACGAAGACGACGAAGATTGTGAAGTACCGGGAGAGTTAGCCAGACTTCTACAACAAGAAGAGAGGGCCATCTTGCCTCATGAAGAGTTGTTGGAAACCGTCAACTTAGGAACAGAGGAAGACAGGAAAGAAGTAAAAGTGGGTGCCAGCTTGGAACCAAGTGTCAAGGAGCGCTTAATACAATTGTTGAATGAATACGTTGAAATCTTTGCCTGGTCTTATGAGGACATGCCAGGGTTAGACACATATATCGTGGTTCATCGTCTCCCTACAAGAGAAGACTGTCCACCGATCAAGCAAAAAGTCCGCCGAATGAGGCCCGACATGTCTGAGAAGATTAAGGCTGAAGTAATGAAGCAATTCAACGCTGGCTTTCTGGCTGTTACATCCTATCCGCAATGGGTTGCTAACATTGTGCCCGTTCCCAAAAAGGAAGGCAAGGTCAGAATATGTGTGGACTACCAGGATTTGAACAGGGCCAGCCCTAAAGATGATTTTCCGCTACCACATATCGACATTTTGATTGACAACACAGCTCAGCACAAGGTATTTTCCTTCATGGACGGATTCTCGGGCTACAACCAGATTAAAATGGCCCCCGAGGACATGGAGAAAACAACCTTTGTTACACAATAGGGTACCTTCTGCTACAAGGTGATGCCGTTCGGACTAAAGAACGCAGGGGCAACTTATCAACGCGCCATGGTAGCTTTGTTTCATGATATGATACATCATGAGATCGAAGTTTACGTAGACGACATGATAGCTCGATTACAAACGGAAGAGGAACACCTTGAACATTTGCAAAAGTTGTTTGCCAGGTTGAAGGAATACAAACTCAGGCTGAATCCAAGTAAGTGCACTTTTGGAGTTAGGTCTGGTAAACTTCTTGGATTTATTGTCAGCAACAAAGGCATTGAGGTCGATCCAGCAAAAGTAAAAGCTATACAATAAATGCCGGCCCCCCGTACTGAAAAGGAGGTTAGAGGATTCTTGGGACGCTTGAACTATATTGCAAGGTTCATCTCTCACCTGACGTCTACCTGTGAGCCATTTTTCAAACTATTAAAGAAGGATCAGGTAGTTGAATGGAACGATGATTGTCAAATTGCTTTTGATAAGATCAAGGAGTATTTGCTAGAACCTCCTATTCTGATGCCACCCGTCGAAGGAAGGCCGCTGATCATGTATCTGACTGTTTTGGACAACTCAATGGGGTGCATACTGGGCCAACATGACGAGTCTGGTCGAAAAGAGCATGCCATTTATTACTTTAGCAAAAAGTTTACCGACTGTGAGACTCGCTACTCACTGCTCGAGAAAACTTGTTGCGCTTTGGTATGGGCTGCTCGCCGACTAAGGCAGTATATGTTGACTCATACCACTTTGCTGATTTCCAAAATAGACCCGATCAAGTATATCTTCGAGAAGCCTGCTTTATCTGGAAGAATCGCTAGATGGAAAATGATCCTGACTGAGTATGACATCCAGTATACCACCCAAAAAGCTATAAAAGGGAGTGTACTAGCAGACCATCTAGCTCATCAAGCTATCGAAGATTACCAATCCATGAGATTCGACTTCCCGGACGAGGACATCATGACATTGGACAACATTGAAGGTAACGGACCGTATGACGGACCTGAAAATGGATCCCGATGGACCCTGTACTTTGATGGTGCTTCAAATGCACTTGGAAACGGTATCAGTACGGTACTCATTTCCCCAGAAGGTTGCCATACACCTTTCACTTCCCGACTTTGTTTCAGCTGTACCAACAACATGGCCGAATATGAAGCTTGCATCTTTGGTCTCAAGGCTGCTATAGACTTGGGGATCAAATCTTTGATCGTATTTGGGGACTCGACTTTGGTTATCAGTCAAATCAAAGGAGAATGAGATGCCAAACATCCTAATCTTATCCCATACAAAGAACATGTCCTAACATTGTTGCCTCATTTCGAGCAAATCACCTTCGAGCATTTCCCGCGAGAAGAGAATCATCTAGCAGATGCTTTGGCTACAATGTCTTCCATGTTTAAACTCAACTGGGATAACGAGGCTCCCCAAATCACCATCGAGCGAATGGACATACCTGCGCATTGTCATGAGATTAATACCGAAGAAGTAGTGGAACAACCCTGGTTTCATGAAATCAAAAGGTATCTCCAGACCAGAGAATATCCTGAAGAAGCTTCCGTAAATGACAAGAAGTTCTTAAGGAGATTTGCGGCCAAGTTATTCCTAAGCAATGGCATCCTTTATAAATGCAACCATGATTGTGTTTTACTTCGTTGTGTGGACAAAGCTGAAGCAGAGTTAATCATGACTGAGATACACAGTGGCACATTTGGCACCCACTTGAGCGGACATACGATGGCTAAAAAGATTCTAAGGGCAGGCTATTACTGGTCTACCATGGAAGCTGATTGCCATCAACATTCCCGTACCTGTCACAAATGCCAAGTCTATGCCGACAAAATACATATTCCTCCTATTTCTCTCAACGTTCTGACAGCTCCTTGGCCATTCGTAATGTGGGGCATTGACATGATTGGAGAGATCAAGCCCACGACATCCAATGGACACCGCTTCATCCTGGTCACCATTGATTATTTTACCAAGTGGGTCGAAGCAGCTTCCTTTGCCTCTGTTACAAAGAATGTGGTTGCCCGCTTCATCAAGCAGAACCTCATATGCCGGTATGGTGTCCCCGACAGGATCATCACAGACAACGGTACAAATCTGAACAATACTATGATCACCGCTCTATGCGAACAGTTCAAGATTTATCATCACAATCCATCTCCCTATCGGCCGAAGATGAACGGTGCTGTTCAAGCTGCGAACAAAAACATCAAGAAGATCATTCAGAAAATGACAGTTACCTAAAAGGACTGGCATGAGATGTTACCGTTTGCTCTGCATGGATACTGTACCACGGCACGTACTTCAACAGGGGCAACCCCATTTTCTTTGGTATATGGCATGGAAGCTGTCCTACCCATGGAAGTTCAGATTCCTTCTTTAAGGATTATGAAGGACGCTGGTTTGAGTGAAGACGATTGGATTCAGACCCGACTTGATCAACTCAATTTGATCGACGAGAAACGACTCACTGCTGTTTTCCATGGTCAGACGTACCAAAAACGAATGATCAAAGCTTTCAACAAGAAAGTAAGACGTCAAGTATATCAAGTCGGAGATCTTGTAATTAAGCGGATCATCTTGCCGCAAAGTGATCCCAGGGGCAAATGGACTCCTACTTACGAAGGACCGTTTGTGATCAAGAGCATATTTTCCGGTGGTGCAATGATTCTGACCACCATGGACGGAGACGATTTGCCACACCCTGCGAACACAGACATAGTCAAAAGATACTACGCATAAAATAACCCGACAAGTCGAAAACCCGAAAGGGCGACTTGGGCAAAAATGGGTATCCCGGTGAACCAAAAACCCGAAAGGGCGGTTCAGGCAAAAATTAGGGATAAAACAAAAAAAAATATGTACACCCGGCAAGTTGAAAACCCGAAAGGGCGACTTGGGCAAAAAAGGGTTTCCCGGTGGATTGAAAACCCGAAAGGGCGATCCAGGCAAAAGTTAGGGAATTAAAGCGAATGACTATGTCTCGTCGGATCACTTTAAAGAACAATCTCTTCATCAACAAGCTCCGAGCTTCTGATCAATCCAATCATCGGCGGACGAAGCATTGAATGGACAAGATATTCAGAGTTGTGAAGGCTATAACAGAATGGAATCCCATGGAATTGTTACACATAGCCATCTTTCTTTTGTATAAATTTTTCAATTTTTTACGACAACATCCTCTTACTAGGATGCATGTCTCCTTTGTACAAAGATACTCATAAAAAGTTAATACAAACACTTTTCCAAATACAAAAATTTGCTCTGTCTTCCTTTTGCTTTTTACACTTATGTTTTATTTGAGAAACGTCCAATGTTTTGTTAAATAGGCATATGCATTTGAACATAATCATTTTCTTACAAATCAAGAAAGATGATTGCTGATAGGTTGAAGGTACAGATAGATATCTTGATGCCCTTTCAGAAGAAATCCCCAGCGGAATTAAACTCCAAATTCCTCAACAAAGTTAAAATCCAGAACTTAATTCCCCAAACAGAGTTAAACTTCAAGATCCTCAGCAGAACAAAAGCTTTCTCAAAGCTGATTTCCCCAGCCAAGAGAGCCTTCCAGAACTTAATTTCCCTCAGAGGTAAGTTTCAGAATCCCCAGTGGAGCCAAAACTATCAATCCCCAGCGGAGCTAAAACCTCCAACTGTCAATCCCCAGCGGAACCAGATTAGTAAACATTCTCCCCACAGAGATACCTCCCATCAGATTGAAGATTCTCAGTCTTACTTCTCCAGCATAAGTCTACCAGGTTCTGGACTCCCCAGTAGAGATCATCAGAATTCTCATTCCCCACAAGTCACCAAGGATTTTTCAAACCCCAACAGTGATCCTAAGATCCCTCAACAACTGAAGATCTTGTTCCCCAAGCAGTCAGCAGTCAACAAGGATGTCTCAGCTTCAGCAATCAAAGATTCTTGCAATCCCCTGCAGTAGTCAAGGATTCACTTTCCCCGGCAGCAGTCAAGATTCTATTATCTCCGGCTATCCAGGATTCATATATCCTTAGCAAGACAGCTCATCAGCTTACATGCGCATTCATTACATTCATATCATAAACATTGATATAACATATATTGCATCATACATTTCATGCAACATAACTTTGTGTTTCAGCTAATATTTTACCCTTTTCAGGATAAGATTAATAAGCTTCAACTTCAACTTCTGAAAACAGTTTACGGACGCTTCCCAACATGGATGTTGATCTATTGCTTATTCAACTTCAACTTCTGAAAACAGTTTACGGGTTCTCCAGACACGGATGTTAATCTATCACTTGTTCAGATTCCAAACTTCTGAAAACAGTTTACGGGTTCTCCAGATATGGATGTTAATCTATCGCTTGTTCAGATTCAAGAATTCTGAAAACAGTTCACGGATTCTCCAAACACGGATGTTAATCTATCACTTGTACAGATTCCAAACTTCTGAAAACAGTTCACGGATTCTCCAAACACGGATGTTAATCTATCACTTGTACAGATTCAAGACTTCTGAAAATAGTTCACGGATTCTCCAAACACGGATGTTAATCTATCACTTGTACAGATTCAAGACTTCTGAAAACAGTTCACGGATTCTCCAAACACAGATGTTAATCTATCACTTGTACATATTCCAAACTTCTGAAAACAGTTCACGGATTCTCCAAACACGGATGTTAATCTATCGCTTGTTCAGATTCAAGACTTCTGAAAACAGTTTACGGATTCTCCAAACACGGATGTTAATCTATCACTTGTACAGATTTAAGACTTCTGAAAACAGCTCACGGATTCTCCAAACACGAATGTTAATCTATCACTTGTACAGATTCAAGACTTCTGAAAACAGTTCACGGATTCTCCAAACACGGATGTTAATCTATCACTTGTACAGATTCTAAACTTCTGAAAAATAGTTCACGGATTCTCCAAACATGGATGTTAATCTATCGCTTGTTCAGATTCCAGACTTCTGAAAACAGTTTACGGATTCTCCAAACACGAATGTTAATCTATCGCTTGTTCAGATTCAAAACTTCTGAAAACAGTTTACAGGGTCTCCAGACACGGATGTTAATCTATCACTTGTTCAGATTCCAGACTTCTGAAAACAGTTTACAGATGCTTCCCCAACATGGATGATGATCTATTACTTATTCAACTCCAAGAAAACAGTTTACGGATTCTCCAAACACGGATGTCAATCTATTGCTTATTCAGACCCCCAGTCCAGAGATATTCCAAACATGGATACCTTTCTGATACTTACTGACTCACCAATGAAATACAATTCAGCAAACAATCTCCAGATGGCATCTTTAAGCCCATCCCCGACAAGATCCTGTCACCTCTCCAGATGGCATCTCTAAGCCCATCTCCAGCAATTATCCATCATATCTCCAAATGGCATCTTTAAGCCCATTCCCGCATCCATGTCTTGACGAGTGCAAATTTACGGGCACTCTAGTGTCCAATCCTCTTTTACCATTCGAGTCGCGAAAGGCAATCTTGCCAATCTAACTCTTCAGGTGCAAGAAGATTGAACAGGGGCAACTGTTGTACCCCAAAATTTGCCCTCTCATTCCATCAACATTTCTCACCACAAGGCTCTTGGATCTCAAGATCAAGTTAGAGTTTGCTCTGCTCAAGACCCCTCCTTGCACTGTTGACCCAAATTAGGGTTTGAGTTTGCACATGGATATTTTGACCTAAAATGCCCAAAGTGACTTTCATGCTTCATGTTGGACTCACAAGTTTATCCATACCAAGTTTCAAGCCTTGATTCCAATCTTTGCCCAGTCAAATGGACAGTTGACCTAGAAATCAGTTGTATTGGGGAAAAAGTCGACTGTGGCCAATGGACAGTCAAACTTCATGATTTTTGACCCACGTCAACATAATAAACTCATATGAACCATTTAGTCAAGTTTGGATCACAATTCCACAAGAAATTTGATCAGATCACCAAAAGGGCAAAATGGTTATTTTTAGGGTTTTGACTGCACAAGGGTAATTTTTTACTGTTTGACCTAACCAATGGCAAACCAAGCTCACATATGGACTCAAGGACTCAATGGCATTGTCTTGACCCATTCAAACAAGTTCAAAAGATCTCAAATGCATAGGATTGACAGATGAATTTTTCAGTCAACTGATCAAAATTTGACTGTACACTAAAAAGTAAAACTTTGACTTTTTGGTCAAAATCAAGTGCCAAGATTCATTTTTCATCAAGACATGTCAAATTATGAAACTTGTTCATCAAGAAACCCAAAATTGCAAATTAGGGTTTAAAATGAAAAAATTTCATAACTTAGAAATTTTCTAAGTTATAAAATTTTCTTATTTTTTCCTAACTTTGTCCCATTTTTTCAACAAGATGCAAATGGATTCAAACAAAACTTGAAACATGAAAGTTGTATTCCATTGCAAACTCTACAACTTTGATTCACAAAGTTTTCTCAAAGGAAGCATGTATTTCAAGTTATGATTTTTGGAACAAGGGTGCAAAACACTTTTAACTTAGAGAAATTTTGCCCTATTCTAGGCAGGATTTTTGTCCAACTTCTTGGCCATTTTTCACATGGTTAAACTTGGAGTTTCAATTTGCATTACAAAGATGGATTATAGTACACATTCCAAGCTTTCCAAATTGTCCAAGAACTTCTCAAACACCCTTGTGGTTAGAGAGAATCGAATTTGCAAAGTTGGTAAAAACTCACTTTTGTTCATGGCCAAAGCATATTCATAACAATTGCATTTTTCAAATCAGCAGGGTTTGTGATAGCTTGCAGGCCTCTAAACCTCTTCACACTCAATAATTTAATGCCTAACCATTGTGTTAAGGCTTTATTTTATTCATTTGGACAATACATGCTGAATTAACCCTTAATTGGAAAAAGCAAAATTGCCATTTTGGAAAAGTGATACTTTATGTCAAGTTCCAAATCCTTGAGGTACAGGCCAGATCTTTGAGGCAAAGCTTTATGCACAAATCCCATTTATCAAGAGCAAATGCTGCAGCATAGAGACATAGAGTACACGGGCCTGCATTGCAACTTGAACCTCTTTGCTTCAAAAAGAAGGAAACTTTGCAAAACAGATACAACATTCACTTCCTACAAACCAGAGCTTAAGCAAACTTTGTACTCATCTTCCACACATCCCAACTGACCTAAAACACGACTCAACCACCCCTCATACCTCCTAATACACTAAAACACCATCCTGCTGCAAAAACAGGGCATCTGCTGCAGATTGAGGTCCACAACTCAATCCACTCGTGCGCTTTGGCTAAAACATGTCCAAACACATTCCATACCATCCACTGAAACTATTCCAAGCCTTAGACTCAAGCTGTAACACCCCTAACCTCGTTTGCCATTTTCACTTTCAAGCTGTGCAGGTGAACTTCTATAGCACGACACAGGCTGTTTCAAAGCAAGCTAGGTACTTGAGAAGTTTCCTTGGACCTCAGGCAAGCTATACAGAAGCTCAAACTCCATTGAAGGTGGCCATATTGCTCTACACGATCCAAGTTGAAACAGGTAATCCATGGACTTCTATCTCTCAATCTAGGAAGAGTTAAGCTTAGGTTTGTGAATGAAACATGTCCTACTCATAGCCCTGAAGCCATACATGTGATCACTTTTCATTTATGTTAAGCGTGCTGTGAGAATTTTAGAAATGAACATGAGGAAAAAATTAGGTTAAAATTTAGGGCCAGAGAAATTCTCTCTGGCCTTTGAGAGTTAATCCAAGTTTTTTACATGTTTGAATTCGTCTTTTGATGCTCTATAATATTTGTGTTATGAGTTTTGCATAAAAATCAAAGAATCAGGAGTTAGTGTTGGACAAGGAGAGGCGCGCGTTTTGTTGTTCAAACAAAGCTGGAGGTTGAAGAAGGTTGGCTTGGGCTGGGCCTGAGTCTGTTTTGCTGTTTACACCCTTTTTTTCCATCTGCACCCCCCTGGCCTATTATGTGAAATATTTGACATTTTTGCATTTTTCTTTTTGATTCTGATTTTATATTTTTTTTTGCTAAAACATAAAAAACATAAAAAATATTTTTCCACCTTTTTTTACATTTATTTGGCATTTATTTGCTTTATTAAATATATGTATGTAAATAAATATATTTCCTTTTCATTTTTAAAACCCTAAAAATAATACAAAAAATATCTATTTTTAGTTATTATTTTTTATTTACATTTTGAAAACATTTTCTAAAAATATACATTTCTTTAAATAATTAATATTTTATTTTTTGTACATATTTAGCATATTAAATATATATAATATATACTTATACATATTTTATTAAATATTTAGGGCAAAAATACAAAAATAATACCTTTTATTTTTTATTTAATATTTGACACCAAAAATACTTTTTTCTACAATATACTTCTTTTTTTTTAGTTTTGTATAAATTAATATACCTTGTACATAATTAGTAAATAAATACTATTTGTTCAAAAATTAGGGTTTTGCCATAAAACAACAAAAATAATCAAAAATATGACCTTTTTATTTTGTTTATACTTCAAACATGAAAACCTTTTTTACATTCATAAAAAAATCTTTTTTTGCGTAATACATTGCATTTTGATATTTATTTAAATTGTATTTATTTAAATGTTAAATATTTGTATATTCGATATGGTTGTAATAATCTAGATTTTATTTCCTTGTCAAATATCCCCCAAATCCAAATTTGTACCCCCTCCCTATATCATGTTGTAATAGCTTAGCCTTTAAATTTTCGCATTTAAAAGCTTTCAATTATGCCATGCTTAGACTTAGGGTTTGTATGCAAATAAAATCAACAAGTAGTTTGACCTAAATCCAAGATAAACATGCATGAAAAACAAACACAATGCACACTTGCACCCTTAGGATTACTCCACTTGTTGCCTTCAAAAATGGGCCATGGTTGCATGTTTAGTGTCTTTGGCAAAACAAAAACAAATCAAATGATCATAGTCCCTCGATGAAGCTATCTTGTTGCCTAAACAAAATGATCATAGTCCCTCAAGAAAATTGCCAAAGACACTTGACACTATTGCATTCATGATCTATACGATGACCCGCGCCCGTCCCGTTAACATCCTAACGCAAGGTTGTTCACCAAATACAATGGTGAAACAACACTGTTAAAAGGGTTAAAAAGCATAAGAAAGGATCTTTGAGTAAAATAGGGTAGATAGCTCTTAGTTACTTGATCAAACTTGCAAAGAAAACACACTTGCCATTTTCAAAAAAACACACATCACAACACAATTTCAAAACAAACTTTCAAAACATTGAAACAACTTTTCAAAAGACAAAAACACCTTTGTATATACTCAAACACGAGTCATTACAAAGGTTGCCACAACAATGTCCTCTTTTCAAAACATCTTTCAAAACCACACACAAAGCACCATTTTAAACAATTGAAAAAGCAAAGGCAAGTGATCTAAGCAAGTAACTAAGAGCCCATGGATAACCATGGATAGAAAGCGTGCTAATACCTTCCCTTTTTATAATCTACTCCCCGAACCCAAGAAAACAACTCAAAGGTCTTTTCTGTGCTTTTTGACCTTTCCTTAGGATAAAATAAAAAGTCGGTGGCGACTCTTGCTCAACTGAAACATTTGCGAAAACAAACGCAAACCTCAAGTCAGTTCTCCAACCGTATCACAATGGTGAAACTAGATTCTTGTGCTACATCTTACAAGTGATAGATCAAAACAGTTCCAAACATCACCATGAACATATATGTATGCATCGAATCATTCAACAATGCACAAATTAAGAGTTTGAGATTGATAAAGTTACCAAAACCGATAATGTTGAGGGAGAGAGTTCTGGCGTGCTTCAAGCTTCAGTAATGATTGGGATGAACTCCTGGGACCTTCAGGAGACTGATGGAATGCTTGGAATTGATTGAGAAAAGATGGAGATAAGGGTTTGAGTTTGCCCTAGTTTGGTGAAAATTTGATGATTTTGGGGTTCGTTCTTGAGGAAACCTTGCGTGTTCTCCTTGGTCTGAATGTGTTGTGTATTTATAGTGGAATAATTAGGTCAACAAAAGTGAGATGAATCTTTGTATTTCATGATGAAGATATTTGATTTGAATTTTGCATGAAAAAAATATTTTTTAAGCTCAATCTTGTGCCAATCATATTCACACGGTTTTTCTAGCTGGTCGTGAGCTTTTTGGGCTTCAAATCTAATCTAAAACAAAAGCCTTGTGCCTTAATCCATTAGTTTTATATTTTATTTGATTTATTTTTAATTTAATTGAATAAAATCAAAATAAAAAGAAATAAAAATCACAAAAATATATTAATTGATTTAGAGGTCTAATATGACGTCATGAACACATTTGAACCTAAAAACTTAGGCCCATTAGCCCAAAAAATCAACTTTGCTCAAAGTGGACTTCATGCATTTTCTCAAAATTGCTCAACTTGCATCAATCATAACTCTCTCAATTTTTGTCATATGAAGATGATCTTGGACTTTTTGGAAACCTCAAATGTCTCCTACAACTTTGATGTTTGTCATTTTTTCATTTGAAGTCTTTATCTTCATGAAAATGGCTTTGACAAAAAATGTCTTTTTGTTGACTTTTAAAATGACCTATAAAGTTCTGGCTCATATCTCTCAAATGAAGCATTTTTGGCCTTAGGCTTAGAGAGACAAAGTTGTAGAGAATTGAATTTCCTTCAAAATTACATTTGTTTGAGAAATTTATGATGAAGTATGTGAAATTTATGGTTGGTCAAAGTTCAGTTGACTTCTCCTTAAGAAAACCCTAACTTAGTAACTTTTAACTTTTGATAAATCTTGAGTTTTCTTGATGGACCATGATTAATCCTTCATCAAATGATGAATGTGACTTCAAAATGTTTTTAATTTGACCAAAAATCTTGAAGTTTGATTGTAAATTGGTCAAAGTTGACTTTTCATCCAATGCAGTTAATTTTCAATCATCTGACTAATTGACTGAGCAAACTTGTGATGTTAAGCTTGAAATTTGGTATGAGGATAATTTGAGACATATGAGAAACCATGAAACTCACATGAGGCATTATAAGCTCAATTTTATTTGAGAAAATCAAAACCCTAGTTGTAGGTTGGTCGCTTAGGAGGAGAGTCCATCTGATCAGTCCTTGATAAGTCTTGAGCAATTGAGATCTTCATGAGCATGAGGATGTGTCTTGAACCATTTTGTCTTAATAATGGGAGGGCAAAGTTTGGGGTATAACACCCGGAAATGACACCAATTTTATGTTGAGTAAAATTAAATGAAAGTATTCTTTTATCGTACCCGTAGGGATTAGAGCGATATCAAAACCGTTCAACAATTTCTATTATTCTAAGCATAAATTTCCAAGAAGTTTGATTGATAAGTTATGGAAAGTAAATTCATAAATTAACGTAAGATAAGATTCAGAAGAATAGACTTGTTGGGAATTGGTTTTGATTCGCCAATTCAATATGCACTTCAAAAATTAGTTATACACAATTTAAGCATGTTTCATTATCATCAAGTATCGCACACAAACAAAGTTCATGTCTAAACTTTGATTAGATTCTTACCTTATGGTTTAATCGAAGATTTCTCAGCCTATTAAACAATACGGTAGCATTACGATTTAATACTTTTAGTGAATATTAAACCTAAACCTATGTCTAGAATTTAGAGTTTAATAATTGTTATCTTGGATCAAAATTAGAACCGTATTTGTCAATATCAATTCAATCCATGAAATAAATGGTAAAACAAAGATAACAACGATAATGATTCAAATATAAATTGCATATAACACCATGATTAAAGAAAATACACACTGTTTTGACGAACAATGACCAATCCAAACAAGAGAGGGATTTAGCTACTCGTGGTAGTTTGCAGCACAATGGAAGAATTGAGTTGAGCCAACATCAATGAAAATTTCCCAACTCTTGATGAGAATTCAGCCCTTATACCTAAAACCTCCTCTATTCCTACTTCTATTACTATTACAGATGATAATATATGATATTATCACTACTACAAAACTCATAAACAACAACGTCATGGTCACCGTGGTTCTTCCCTACATCGTGGTGACATCTTTAAACTAAGGAGCTACCATATTATTTTTGTTTTTGATTTAAAATTAATTGTATATAACAATGGTTTTGGAGCCAACCGTGGTGATACCATCAAGTCTTCATGGGTTCGAACCTCAACTACCTCATATATATTATTCGTTTAAAGTTAAGGCGCGCCTTTTCATTTTTATTTTTTTTATAAATAATAAAGTTAAAGGGTTATGACTACGGTTGGTTTGTTCCACCATTGTGGTATATTTATAATAAATAAATACTTATCAATACGGTTGGTAGATAACCGTTGTGAAAAAATTTACCCATATATAAGCGAGTTAACTCTCACTTATTGACAGTATCGTCGTTTCCTTCACATTGAAACCCTAGCACCCATCTTTTCTCTTCTTCTTCGCCATTAGTCGTGAATCGTGTGCTTCATACGTTAAGGTATTCTTCTTCTTCCATCTTCGCCATTATCTCATTTGTTGCATGTTGTTTTTGTTGATTGTTCTAATTTTTTTAGATTTGTCTTCACTACTTTACATATGGGACATATTGTCTTGTACTTCTTCTTCATAGCTTCACAAACAAGATAGTTTTCATACTTATAATATATATTTTTGTTGCTCACAAATTCATAATATCTGGTTCTATTGTATGATGTTGTTTGAGTTTATTATATTCTATGTAGATTGTATGTTTCACTAACCCTCACCTAAAATACATTCATTTAAATTGACATAGATACTATAATATGAAAATTAAATTGTATTTGAAAACCAACTTATATCAATCATTATTTCCGAATTGCATGTGTCTCATCATTCATTTCATATTATTTTACCTATAGATTATGGTATAATGACCTGGCTTCTCATATGCATCATTGTCTTCGATTATAGTTAAATTTCATTACCTATAATTTATTAGATAGTCTACCTCTTCATCAACAGTAATGATCGTAAAATTTACGATTATAAAAATTTCGATGATAAGTGATGATGATGAGGTAGGTTATCAAATGTCTTGTTGTTATAAAAATTTAACTATAATCGAAGATAATTATGTATTGAAGGAGTTAGATCAATAAACCATAATATATATGTAAAAGAGCATGAAATTCAAGATGAGACGTATGCAATCAGAAAGAACAATGGTTTGTTGAAGTTGGTTTTCAAGAATATCTTAACTTTTCAGATTATAGATTTCTTCATCAATTTGAAAGCTTGTATTTATTTAGTGAGGTGTATGGGAAAATAAGCCATATATATATATTATATAATAAACTTTGGCCACTTTTCACAATGGTTATATATTTTAACCGTGATCAAAGGTGATTTATAATTTATATAATTTGTGTTGATGGGTTTCGAACCCAATACCTATGTGTAAGTATCAAAATGGTGGATAAGTATAACCGTTGTGATAAGTGGCACGCGACCGACCTTTTAATAACGGTTTCCAGACCGTGATAGAAACATCGAACTTACAACCACACCCTACTTAACAACAGTATGACCCATATGATGGTACTCCTTTCCTAACTGTTGTTAAATGGGTTTCTCGTAGTAGTGCATGATAATAACAACTGGAATGCATCAGACTGAGCTGAGTTCTGTCCTATTTATAGCAATTCTAGCCGCCTAAGTTTGCTAAGCGAACTATGTTTCTCTAAGCGAAGTCTTGCTTCTTTTCTAAGTTTTCAAATCAACTTGTCTTCAGAAAACCGCCAAAGTTTGCTAAGTGAAGTGATGCTCGCTTAGCGAAGTTGCTTTCTTCAGTCTGAAGTCTTTTCAAAGTATCTTTCTTTAACCGCCCTATTACGCTAAGCGAATGCTCGATTCTCTAAGCGGACTTGCTTCACTGCTTCTTGTTACTGGCGAAATTAGCTGGTTTTCTTCTATCTTGGTTTCGATAGGAGAACTATGATTCGCTAAGCGAATCGGGCTCCTGCAGCAGCTTTCGCTTAGCGAAGTGTATGTCTTCTGGATTTTGTACCTTTTTGCCTTGAATTCGCTGGAATTCACTACTGCTCGCTTAACAAAGAGTCTGGTTGCTGGTTTTTGCTTTAAGGGCCAAAAACTGTACAAAAGCAGACCAAATCCAAAGTAACCATGTACAAACCATATCTATTTAATAATTGGGGTTTTTATGTAAAAAAATTGTCATTTAAGTAAGATAAATGCCATGGTTTAATGCGATAATTTACTATGAATCAAGGATTCATCAGTCACCAATGACAACCTTTCAACAAATAAAAAATATTTAGAAAACATGCAACGAAAAACATCAATAAGCATGCTACTCAATTAATAAGTATCAATAAAATACTTTCTTTGAAAGTGAAGAAAATATGGCAAAAGCCTCCAACATCAAAAATCAATTCAATCAACAAGAGTATAACGTTTAATCCTTATTTAACAACACATAATAATAAAAGAAACATTGTTCGCCCCCAATCTTACAAAATTAGAGCATTACGACTAAAAATGTGATAAACTAATGAAAATAACTCCAAGAGCTATTTCTCACTCACAACAACAACTTTACTCTTGAGTATCTGCAAGATGTCCATAATGGACAAATTAAAGCAAAGGGGTGAGAATTCACTTCAATAATTTAACGGTGTAAGTTGTGAAGTAGAATATAAACATCTACACATTCAATAAATAATCACACAACATCACTTCACAATAATATTCTCACACCCAAATCATTATCATACACATCGTAATCAAATACAACTCATCATCATACACATCATAATCACACATAAATCATTTAAACTTATGCAATGAGACTCACAATGATAACTAGACTCATATGCATGTGTAAAACCATATCACCAACAATTAGTTCATTCAGGAACTGGGTTCACCCTGCTCGAACCACGAATCTAACCTACACAGGTTCGGGATAAGTTACCAATCTACTCTACTCGGATTGCAACTTGCCTCTTTTACCACCAACAACGACATCATGAATGCATGTAAAAACATGTCAATGCAACAAAAACATAATGTTTAAAGTCCTCTCCTGATAATAAACAAAACATGCATTGACCCAACGATAATAGCTCCCCCTACTCGAACTATTATCCTCCAACACAACAATAACAATAATATTGTATAATAACCTCAACATAACATCACTGACATAACAACATCATTAACATCAACATCCTCAACATAATAACATCACATACTCCATAATTTAATATATAATTAATTTAACATATAATTATATACAACATCACTTCAATATCACTTTTTTAAAAATTCTACACAACTTCAAAAATAACATCCAATAATCTCATCAATCATAAATTATCAATTATCAATTAAATCCAGTTTAATCAGTAACTAAAATCCGAACAACATCGAAAATAGCATAATGGACATAACCTAATCACATAACATTACACCTTAAAGAAAATAGTTAATTCACATTTATTATAATGCATATTCAGTCTCTTAGGACTTCACCACGTGATAGTACTATGCGTTAGCTTTATAACTCTTTGAACTGTGATTCAAACGGAGTCACGAATCTCATGTTATGGTAAAAACAAATTCTTAATGAAATCAGCCTAATCGACGACGATTGAACTGTCACCGTAGCTGACACCAGATTTTTGCAATGCCCTAAACCGATTTCTAAATTTTTCCACCCTAAAATCTTCAAATTTTCAAGAAACTAGGACAAACTCAAACCCTTATCTCCAGCCGTTCTCAATAAATTCCAAGCATTCCATCAGTCTCCTGAAGGTCCCAGGAGTTTATCCCAATCATTACTAAAGCTTGAAGCACGCCAGAACTCTCTCCCTCAACATCTTCGGTTTTGGTAACTTTATCAATCTCAAACTCTTAATTCATGCATTATCCAACATCTTGGTCTTTTGTATATGTGTTAGTCCTAAAGGAATAAATACATCACCCTTCAAATAATTGATACACTTCTCTTGAATTAATATTTCTTGCATCTTAATTTTCCATAACCCGAAGACGTTGCTACCGAAAAATTTCTCGATCACCCATCTACTAACCATGATGCTCAATACTTCTTTGGAGTTATCTAATGTTATTGAGAATTGGGAAAAACTTTTTTACACCTTGGGTTTGAGTTATTTATATATTGAAGGTTGAAGAGGTTGGGAAACACTTGGGTAGAAATTAGGATAATTCTTGGGCGCCTTCAGGACTGTTCTTGGGAACTTGAAGGCGAAGGCTATTTTCTTGTAACTCATCTGTAATCTCTTGTAAAAACTTTCTGAGTATAATGAATTGGAGAGTTTCTCTCTCCCTTAGAGTAGGTCATTTTATCGAACTGGGTAAACAAACCTTCATCTTTTTATCGCCTTATTATGTTATATTTTCTGTGTACAAATTATTATTGTCGTAGATCATTTATTTTGGTTACTACTATTATTTGCCTCATAAATTGATATTAAATTTTGTCGTAATTCAAACAAGTTTTACACCAAGTGGTGAGGTGAGAGTGGAGCAAAGAAGTATTGAGCATCATGGTTAGTAGATGGGTGATCGGGAAATTTTTCGGTAGCAACGTCTTCGGGTTGTCGAAAATTAAGATGCAAGCAATTTTAATTAAAGAGAAGTGTATCAATTCTTTGAAGGGTGATGTATTGATGCCTTTAGGACTAACACATATACAAAATACCAAGATGTTGGATAATGCATGAATTAAGAGTTTGAGATTGATAAAGTTACCAAAACCGATGATGTTGAAGGAGAGAGTTCTGGCGTGCTTCAAGCTCCAGTAATGATTGGGATGAACTCCTGGGACTTTCAGGAGACTGATGGAATGCTTGGAATTTATTGAGAATGGATGGAGATAAGGGTTTGAGTTTGTCCTAGTTTCTTGAAAATTTTAAGATTTTAGGGTTTGTTCTTGAGGCAACCTTGCGTGTTCTCCTTGGTCTGAATGTGTTGTGTATTTATAGTGGAAGAATTAGGTCAACAAAAGTGAGATGAATATTTATATTTCATGATGAAGAGATTTTATTTGAATTTTGCATGAAAATTTTCTTTTTAAGCTCAATCTTGTGCCAATCATCTTCACACGGTTTTTCTAGCTGGTTGTGATCTTTTTGGGCTTCAAATCTGATCCAAATCAAAAGCCTTGTGCCTTAATCCATTAGTTTTATATTTTATTTGATTTATTTTTAATTTAATAAAATCAAAATCAAAATAAAAAAAAGAATGGATTTAGAGGTCTAATATGAGGTCATTAACACGTTTGAACCTAAAAACTTAGGCTTATTAGCACAAAAATTCAACTTTGCTTAAAGTGGACTTCATGCATTTTCTCAAAATTTCTCAACTTGCACTAATCATAACTCTCTCAATTTCTGTCTTATGAATATGATCTTGGAGTTTTTGGAAACCTCAAGACGTCTCTTACAACTTTTCAGTTGGTCATTTTTTCATTTGAAGTCTTTATCTTCATGTAAATTGCTTTGACAAAAATATGTCTTTTTGTTGACTTTTAAAATGACATGTAAAGTTTTGGCTCATATCTCTCAAATGAAGCATTTTTGGCCTTATGCTTAGAAAGATAAAGTTGTAGAGAATTGTATTTATTTAAAAAATAGCTTTGGTTGATAAATTTATGATGGAGTATGTGAAAGTTATGGTTGGTCAAAGTTCAGTTGACTTCTCCTTAAGAAAACCCTAATTTAGTAACTTTTCACTTTTGATGAATCTTGAGTTTTCTTGATGAATCATGATTAACCCTTGATCAAATGATGAATATGAGTTCAAAATCTTTATGTTGACCAAAAATCTTAAATTTTGACTGTAAATTGGTCAAAGTTGACTTTTTGTCCAATACAATTGATTTTCAATCATCTGACTAATTGATTGAGAAAACTTGTGATGTAAGGCTTGAAATTTGGTATGGGGATACTTTGAGACATATGAGAAACCATGAAACCTATTTTATTCATTAGAAGCTCAATTTTCTTTGAGAAAAGCAAAACCCTAGTTGTAGGTTGGTTGCTTAGGAGGAGAGCCCATCTGATCAGTCCTTGATAAGTCTTGAGCAATTGAGATCTTCATGAGCATGGGGATGTGTCTTGAACCATTTTGCCTTAAGAATGGGATGGAAAATTTTGGGGTACAACAGCTTCCCCTTTTCAATCTTCTTAAACCTGAAGAGTTAGATTGGCATGCTCGCCATTCGTGATCTAAAGGTGGAAGAGGATTAAACACTTAAGTGCTTAGAAATTTGCACTCACATGTGCACGAAGTAACACTGTTGGTTGATTGTACTGCTTGAATGGTCTTAAAGACGCCATTCATAAAAGGTGACGGGATGTAGTTGGAGATGGTCTTATAGATGCCATCCAAAGTAACTGTTGATAGGAGTATCAGAATGAGTCTATGCCCGACTGTATCTGGAAAAGTATGCTAGAATGAGTCTGTGTCCAACTGTATCTAGCATACGTGCTAGGGAGTGTCAGAATGAATATTATGTCTCGATTTTACCTGAATGTGTTATATAATGAGTCTATGTATTGACTGTATCTATAAGAGGATCAGAATGAGTCTTCTCCCGACTATAACTGAAAAAGTATACTAAAATGAGTTTACGCCTGATTTTATCCAGAAGTGGATCAGAATGAGTCTTCTCCTAACTATATTTGAAAAATGTATTAGAATGAGTATTAGACTGAATCTATATCTCGATCGTATCTGAACTGTATGTAGAAGGTGTACTAGAATAAGTATCAAAGTGAATCTATATCTCGATCGTATCTGAACTGTATCTAGAAGATGATCTGGAATGAGTGTCAGAATGAATCTATATCTAGATCATATATGAACTGTATCTAAAAGAGAATCTAGAGTGAATCTTCGACTGATTGTATTTGGAAGATATTTTTATCAGAATGAATCACTGTCTGATTGTATCTGAAAGGTGATAAACTGTTGACAATATTTATCTGTTCGGGAACTAACCTTAAAAGACAAAGTTAGTTTTATGCAATTTCATGATGCGTGAAAAATAATGTGTAGTGATGCTCTCAAAATAAATGAGAATAGTATATGCGTTTCGTATGCATATGTTATGATATTTTGTAAATGATGTATGGATGCAATATGTCGTTGGAGCATATCGCTAGCTTCTTGTAACAACGTCTAGCTGGGTAAAATAAATTTTTGACCGTTGCTAGGGATGAAGAAAGTAATTATTCAATTTTGTTTAGAACGACTTTACTGGGGATTCTCGCTTTCAGTTTGAGGATACTCCGCTGGGGATCTTCGACTTTTGCTTGGGGGTAGAAGCATTCAAGGAAAGTCGGTTGTTCGTTGTTATTATTTATTGAAGGATTTGATTCTTATGTACCCTAACTGGGGATAAAGGAGATGGATATTCCTCTGATGCTCTATCTAACCAGGTTTCAGATATGGGTATCAACTCTTCTAGGAGGACAACATTGAATGACATCTGGCTGAAGAAGAGAATTCTGTCGGGGAATTTTCAGTATTGGAGAAATAAACTCTGTTGGGGAATTAAATCCTGTAGGTTGCGTTTAGGAAATGATCTCTGATGGGGATTGGAAATTCATAGGCTGCACTGAGGAAGTTTCCACTGTATGTTGGGGAAATGATCCAACTTCTTTATCCGCTAGGGGACCTATTAGGGAAGATGATCATGCCAAGCTATCCATCATGGATATGGAGGTGAACTACTGGAAGATGCCCCAATTTCTGTCTGAGGGCATATTAAATTTGATGGGAAATATATCTCTGTTGGGGATGAGCTTGTGAAGATAGCTCTGTAGAGATAGTTCTATGGAGATTGCTATGTGGGAATCTATGGAAAACTTTTGAAAATTACCCAACTCCTAGGGTCTTTAGTAAATGCTAATCCTGTTTTCATGCATATGTTTTGTAAACAGTAATCATATTCAAATGCATATGTTCATTCAACATAATTATTTGACATTTTTGCAAACAAAACAGAGAAAGTAAAACAATTTTGTATTTGGAAATATATTTAATTGTATTGATTCTAAAAGTTTTTCTGTAAGCATGCAGTTTTATACAGGAAGATAGAAATCCTAGTAAGAGGAAATTGTCATAAAAATTGAAAAAGGGGTACAAAGAAAAACAACTATGTGGAAACGATCTCATTGAGTTTCAACTCTGTTATTGCCCATATGTCTTCAAGTATCTTATCACTTGTTGTTGGAAGAAGATGATTGAATTGATATGTACCATTTTAACTTGACGTTAGTAATAAAGCTGACTGTAAGTAGATGGGTGATCCAACGGGACATAGTCATACGCTTTAATCCCTAACTTTTTCCTAGACAGCCCTTTCGGGTTTTCAGTTCATTGGGATATCCTTTTTTGCCCAAGCTGCCTTTTCAGGTTTTTGACTTGCTGGATGTACAATATATATATATATATATATATATATATATATATATATATATATATATATATATATATATATATATATATATATATATATATATATATATATATATATATATATATATATATATATATATATATATATATATATATATATATATATATATATATATATATATATATATATATATATATATATATATATATATATATATATATATATATATATATATATATATATATATATATATATATATATATATATATATATATATCCCTAATTTTTGCCAGAACCCTTTTGATTTGTCGACAAGCCCTTATTTTTGCATAAGCCTGTCAACCTAGCGGGTCTCTCTTATGCGTAGTATTTTTTAACTATATCTGTGTTCACAGGGAGCAGAAAATCTTCACCGTCCATGGTGGTAAGTATTATAGCACCGCCAGAAAATATCTTTTTGATCACAAATGGCCCTTCATATGTAGGAGTCCGTTTTCCCCTAGGATCATCTTGTGGTAGGATGATATGCTTTATTACCAAATCACCAGCTTAGTACACCTGATGTCTGACTTTCTTGCTAAAATCCATGATCGTGTGTTTATGATATATCTGACCATGATAAACAACCGCAAGCCTTTTTTCATCAATCAAATTTATCTGGTTAAGTCGAGTCTGAATCCATTCGCCTTCATCTAAACCTGTGTCTTACATAATCCTTAGGGAAGGAATCTGGACTTCAACAGGTAAGACAACCTTCATATCGTAGACTAGAGAGAATGGGGTCGCCCCAGTTGATGTACGTACTGAAGTGTGGTAACCATGAAGAGAAAATGGTAACATTTCATGCAAATATTTGTATGTCACTGTTGTACCCCAAAATTTGCCCTCCCATATTCTTCAAGATTTGCCAAGTCAAGCTTCAAAATTCCCCAAGGGTTGCACAGTGCAAAGGTCTCCTATACAGTCAAGATTAGGGTTTTTGTTCTGATCAAGAAAATGAAGTTTCCAAAGGTCCAATAAAGTCTCACATGCCTGCAAATATGGTCAAGTATCCTCATATCAAGTTTCAAGACATTCAGCTCAAAATTGCACAGTCAAAACCCTAATTGCACTACAGTCAACTATAGGGGCAAAATGGTCATTTGACAGTCAAAAGTTCAAATTTTTGGTCAACATATAATTTTGAAGCCACAAACATCATTTGATCAATGCTTGATCATGATTCTCAAAATTTGGCTCAGAAATCATCAAGATGCAAAAGTTTCCTTATTTGGACAGCTGAAAAAGTCAACTGAAATTGACCAGGGCATAACTTTCACATGGATTATCAGAAAAATTCCATCCAAAGCTCATTTTGAAGAGAAGGACATTTCCTACAACTCATCTTCATACTTCAAGTCCAAGAAATGCGCTCACAAAAAGTTATCAATTTCAACATTATAGGTCATTTTCAAAAGTCAACAAAAGGGGACTTTAAGTCAAGGGCCATAACTTGAGATTGGTAAATCAAAATGACATGGGACCAAAGGCATTGGTTAGAGGACTCAAAGACCTTTCCAAAATGTCCAAGAACATGAGAAAATCTTAAAAATTGAGCAAGTTATGCCTTGTGGAAGTTGGGAAATTTTTGGATATTTTGAAAAGTCAACATTGATTCAAATGACCTAAAATTGCTAATGGGCCCATTTTTCTTCCACAATTCATCATTCCAAGCATGTGCACGACCACTTGGCCCAAAGGGAAGTATTTTCTCATTTTTTATTTATTTATTTGAATTTTTATTTATAATAATTCACTTAAATCAATTAAATATGTGAAAAATATTTAACTTAACCTAACAAATCTTTTTGTACTTATTTTATTCTCAAGATTTCGTGCATAAGTCAATATGGAAAGAATTGGAGCAATTGGATATGATTTGAACCAAAAACACATGGAAAAAGATATGGAAATCATGGTGAAAAAATCAAATCTTCAAATCATGAATGAAAGAGATTTTGATCAATTTTGTTAACCTAATTTGTTCACTACATAAGCTAGAATGAAACCCTAATGCACATACACACTAAGCTGCGCAGAAGAGCCTAAGCAAAACTTGAAATTTTTCTCTAAGAACTCAAATCTGAAAACCACTTTTGAGAGCGATTCAAAGCATAATTCTTGTTCAATTAGCTTGCCAAGGTTGCCCAGAAGCGATTACAATCAAAGACCTTCATCAAAGCTCAAGGAATCGGTATACAGGACTCCAAAAATTTCATGAAAAACTCATAATCGTGTTCTCAAATCTAGGCATTTTCACAACATTTTAATTATTGATTTGCATTCCTTATGCCATTCTAATGCTAACCATATGATTCAATTATGTTTTTAGGCTGTATACACGATTTCACCATGTTTGAATTTTAGGGTTTGCAGGATGTGAAATTAGGGCTTTTGAAATTAAGAAAAATTAGCCTTCAAGACCTGTGCCATTAGATTCAGCAGGTTTGGACGAAGAATCGCGCCTAATTTATGGACTCTCTAGACCTATTCGCTATTTTCCCAAAACCGGCTTAAGAAAACACATGGAAACCGTTGCTTATGTTATTTGTATTTCAGGAAAAATAAAACATGAAGAAGAAGACGATGTCGTGGCATGAATCGGTTGGATCATTTAAAATTCGCGCGCGTTTCCAAGCCATTAACCCACTTTCTTTTATATTATTTGTTTGTTTATTATATATCAAAACGCGTGGAATGGCTTAGTGGTGAGCAAGGCTATTGGTAACACTCCTGACCTGGGTTCGAGCCCCAGGTCTTTGTTATTTCCATAATATTTTTCCATAAAAATTCACGTGCAGATTCAGCACTGAAGCACATCATACACGCTCAAAAATCAACGGCCATCTGTCCAGGTTCATCAGATCAAGGGTGCAGATTGGAGGAACAACATAAGGTCCAGTCAACGCCACAGCATCCTACCTGGAAAGTCAAACGGAGCAATGGGTTATTGGGCCAGAATTTCCATAATCATACCTCCACTTTGGGTCTGAACACCCCCTAGGTTTGCATAATTCTTGCTTTCTTTGTTTTTAATTCTATTTTTATCTTAATTATTACTTGTTTAATTAATTTATTATTTTCACAAAATATCAATAAAAAATCAGAAAAAGAGTAAAATATAATAAGTATTTTATTTTAATTATTTTCATAAACAAATTGTATATAATTGAATTTAGTATAAATTAGGGTTTTAATTTTAATTCCTTTCATAACAAAAATCTAAAAAATATAGAACTAGGTTTAATTAATGTTTTATTTCTTTTTTTTTTATTTTTCTTTCAAATAATTAAATAGTTATTTTATTTATTTTTATAATCAAATGTGCATGTAAAAATTAGGTTTAATTTAGGTAAAAAATTTCAATATTTCTTAATAAATTAAAAAATAACTAGAATTAGGGTTTGCATCTCATTTTGATTTTAATTAATTCTCCCTTTTCATATTAAATCATAAAATACTAAAAAACACCAAAAAAAACAAATTCTTACTTTCTTTTTAATTAATTAATTCAGCGTTAATTCAATTTTGCAAAAGGGTCCAACGCCCTCATTTCAATTTAATTGTTAATTCGCATATTTATTTTATTTTGCTTAAATAATTATGTACCTCTCCCGAAGCCTTGTAAATTACTTCTCGCACTTTTAATTCTTTATTTACTTTGTTTATTTATTTTCTGTCAAATCGGGTCCTGGATTAAATTTGGCGATGTGGACCCGCGCCTTTGTAATAGTTTAGGAACTTTAATTTCCGCAACTTTTTAACTGTTAATAATTGCATGCAAGAATGAATGTCTAAATAAAAACAAACGCATAGATCACCTTGACATGAATAAGACAAAATAACTGAACATGACACACAAATCACACACCACCCCTAGGGTACGCCTCACTGTTGCCTTGCCTCGAAAGGTGATCGTCGAGTAGAGGATGTCTTAGTAAGTCCTCATGATCCGGGAACCTGGCATGAGGGTAGCTTCTAAGGTGTCTTCCCATTGCTCTAGTGATCACCATGTCCCGAACCTCGAATTGACCCGAACACCTCCAACGGTGGTGCTACCTACCTCTCAATGGTGGGATGGCACTACTTTAAAGGATATTTACACAGACGAATTCCTTAGGGTAGGTAGACGACTCGTGGATACTTGCTCTAATTCAAAACAAAACAAATTAAAAATACTTTTCACACCGACACCTTTTCAAAAAGCTTTCGAAAGCAACTTTTCAAACACTCTTGAGGACCGATACAAGAGTCGAACTGAAATTTTCAAAGAAACTTTTTTAAAACCCACATTGAAAAGCAAACAAATCAATTTTGAAAACACAATGAGCAAGTATCTAAGAGCCCATGGATAACCATGGATAGAAAGGGTGCTAACACCTTCCCTTTCTATAATCTACCTCCCGAACCGAGAGCAATCTCTTTAAGGAATTTTTCTGTGCTTTTGTCCTTTCCATTTGGAGAAAATAAAAGACGGTGGCGACTCTTGCTTCCGCGACATTTCGCGAACCAGCGTTAAACAGTCAGTTCCAGATCCACCGATCACAGAACTGGCGACTCTGCTGGGGAAGAAACTTAAAGTGAGGTGTACCTTAGGGCTAAGATCACTGTGTTTTCAATTGCTTTGACTTGTGTGCTTTAAATTATGGGTCGCTTGGGAGTTCTATAGATCCTAACCCGGATCTGGGGGATACCTTCTTAGAAAGTAGCAACAAGGCTGTGAGGGAACTGTGCGGGGTATACCGACATGGTTGAAACAGTCTGCTACGTTGATGTGGCACTTTGGTGTGTACCGGTAACCCTTGAGTTCAGTCAAGGAGAGTACGGGGCCTCCGCGTGGTGTCATGAAGCATCAACAGACCTTAGGAACCTTAATTGAACTATCTTGGCCTCTTTAGGGTAGTGAGATAACTGACTTTGGTGCAGTCCGAGGTTGGTTGATACTCGATACTACACTCAATTGAGGGTTGCTTTCCTGGAATATTTCGGTCGCCAGTTCAGTGGCTAAATCGAAACGATGAACAATGAAAGCAATCCCGTGATATTGGGACCCTTAGAACCCGGTTACTTCTAATAGGACAGGTTTTGAGCCCACCAACTTCAAGAGGGTAGTACCCCAGACCTCATGCTGGCCTTAAACTCTAAGGGCTTCTCTTGTGTGACTTGTGTGCCTTCGTACTTGACTGTCTGCATGCTTGTTATCTGACACATGAATTTCTTGCAGGTTTTGTTTATAGTCCTTAATAGGGACTCATAACAGGGTATACTAAGTTTCTTACAGATTTTGGTTTGCAGTCCTTAATTAGGACTCATAACAGGGTTTACCGAGTTTCTTGCAGGTTTTGTTTTTTAGTCCTTAACTGGGACTCATGACAGGTTTTACTTGAGTTTCTTGCAGGTTTCTGTTTATAGTCCTTAATAAGGGCTCATAACAGGGTTTATTCATATTACCCCATGCATCATGACATCATACCATTGCATACATCCTAACTCATTTCAAGGATCTCAAGGGCTTGTGATACAGGTCATGGTGAATCAACTATCCCAGCAAGGGGCAAAGAGGATTTATTTTCCTCTAGCCAAGGTTGTCAGGGGCTATGACCCACTTGATATGGTGAGCTCTGACTCTTGAAGAAGGTTCCCCTAACCAAGGTTGCTTGGAAATCAAAACCAGACATGATGACTAAAGTCAGGGGCTATGACCCACTAGATATGGTGAGCCTTTGACCTTGAAGAAGGACTCTCAACAACATGCAGTTCCTTCAATCAAGCTACCGGATCCAAATGCTAACAAATTTTCTTGTTTACCCCGCGAGATCCTTGAAAACATTGCATGCATACATACACATCATTGCATAACAGGTACCCTTATGACAGGTCACTTACCATCTCTGCTGTTTATTTCAGCAATGGCCTTCCAACCAGATAACCAAGACCTTCTCGCTCAAAAGACTCAGTTCAGGGAAATCCTCCTGAATCTGTCCAAGGGGAAGGAGGAGCTAAGAACACTTCTCATGGAGACTTTTGTCAGGAACAGTGCTGAGGATGAAAGGCTGAAATACCTACAAGCTGAGGTGGATGCATTGAGGGTCCAGATGCTGGGGCAGGTGACTGCCATTCAAGGGTTAGCTCAAAGACAAGATGAGCTCTGGTTTCTCGTCAACCAACTGCTTCAGAGTAACCAACTGGGGCAAAAGTCTAAGGGCAAAAAGCCAGTCATCGTTCAACCACCTTTGAGACAAGGAGGTAAGGGGAGAGTTCCTCAAATGGCTCCAGTGTCACAAATTCAACATCACAACCAACAAAAGAGTGAGAGAAGGCAGTTCACGCAGCTCATCATGACCTTATCTCAGATATTGCCACAGTTGCTGGAGACCAAGCTGGTAACTCTAAAAGAAGCTCCGAAGAGCCAAAATACAACGTCACCAAAGTATAACCCCAACGCCCGCTGCGCTTATCACTCTGACAGCCCGAGGCATACTACAGATGATTGTTGGAGCTTGAAAAATAAAATCCAAGACATGATCGACGCTGGAGAGATTCAGTTTAAAGTACCCAAGACTCCCCACGTGATCACTGCTCCCTTGCCAAAACATGGCTAGGATTGAGAAATTTTGTTCATTCGAATGTTCAAGTTGTAACTCTCGTTTGTTCAAACATTTACTCATGTTAAACATTGTTATTTCATTAATGCATCGCATATGTCTGTTCTAAAACAATATATTCGTATTCACTAAATGCAAATTATTTTCATATTTTTTCTGATGATCAACTCTTAAATAATAATTCTAAGCCTCTTGAGGGAGGATGACGAAAACGATACCATAATCTACAGTATGCTTTTGAACAGACCCCGCTGATGAGGTACAGGCATTGTTTCAATCCCTAAACACTGGAGTTATAAGGATGATAATCCCTCGTCAACCCCTCTGAGCCAAAGAAGTAGGAGTTTTTCTTTTCGAAATTTAAAACCCTTAATCATAACCTGGGGCAGGGTAGTCTCTCAGTTGATCCAAGTGCATAACGAATGGCACCAAAGAGGTCCTTACAAAACAAAGAAAAACTGTGATGGTTCCGAATAATCAATAAAGAAAGGCAGTCATTATCTCAAAAAATAAAAAGCCCATTAAGTCAAAACCCATGAAGGAGACTTACAAAACCGGGGCATCCCGCTGACTGTAATTCCAAAAAAGGAAACAGTTCAGGCAAAAAAAAGAAAGGGATAACAAAAAAAAAAAGGAGGTCCCACAAACCCGCAACCAAAGAAAAATGACTGCCTATTCAAAATAAACTATCAACATCCGAACCATCACCAGAAAATCAGAGCAAAGACTCAAACAAGGTCTAACGTATGATCAACTGAGTTTAGGTTTGGAGAACATCACGAAGAGCGGGTGGGTACAAATAATTTGAGCCTTTATCCTTTGTTTCTTAAACCGTGAACCAGGCCACGTTATAACCCTCAAAAGTCCTAGCTGAAGCATGGGTTAGTTCGAAAGCATACTGTTACGAAAGGTATACTGACTCCTTAAGGCTCGCAATAAAATAACGAGTTGACATCACGTTTTACAAACATTCACTTGTTTTATGAAAAAAGAATGCATTTTTAAAATCCTCAAGACAGACATAGGCTTTGCATTTTTAACATAACTTTGTTTGCATATGACTTTTTGTTTGAACAGCATAGAAATTCGCACGACGAATGCCTAATGAACAGAAGTACTTCCAATCAAGGGGCATGATATGATCATGGTCCATTATCTGGGGCAGTCCAATCAAGATTCGGAGAATCTCTCAAAGGCCAAATAGCCTGGGGCAAATCTTCGCCTGAGTCACTTGGGGCACTCCAGCAACGAATCTTGCCTAATCAAATACCTTCTGGTGGCATGACAAAACACTGTTAACAGGGGCAACTCCCTACATTCTGAGAGCATGGACATAGTCGAAAAGATACTACGTAAAATCAAAGACCCGCTAGGTTGACACACCTAGGCAAAAATAAGGGCTTCCCGGCGAACCAAAAGGGTTCGGGCAAAATGAAGGGACGAAATGAAAAAATTTGTACACCCGGCAAGTCGAAAACTTGAAAAGGCGGCTTGGGCAAAAATGGGTATCCCGATGGACTGAAAACCCGAAAGGGCGGCCCAGGCAAAAGTTAGGGATCAAAAGCGTACGACTATGTCCCAGCATCTTGTCACTCGCCTACCAAAAGAAGATTTGTCAATCGACAATCACCAAGCACCTCCATAGGTAACATTGGAAACAGGGGCAATAAAGAGTTGTCTGAGCAATCCAATTGTTCTGTCCTCCAAGGTACCAAGATAGGTTCAACCAAAGAAGATGACCAGTACATTTTAATTCCCCAGAGAGTAAGTCAGCAGCAAGTACACTCTTCTCCAAGCAGAGTTATCAAATCTCAAGGAAATTGGGTATCCTCCCGTAGATCTCAATACCTCCCCAGCAGCAATACATATATTCTTAACAAGCATCCCCGACAGTCTCGCTCTAAAGATTGTTCCCCGGCGGCAGACCAACATTCAAAGGAATCACTTCCCCAGCATATCAAAACTTCCCCAAGAGAGTCCAATCCAGTTTCCCCAGGAAAGTTGGAATTCATCTCCCCAAGCAGTAAGCTTATCCCCAGTAGATTCTGGAAGCTTATCCCCGCAAAGCACGAACACGTCTCCCGGCTTTATTCAAAGAGTTATTTCCGTAACAGGATATAACTGGGTTATCCTCAGCCAAAAGTCATGGAAAGAGCGTCCTCGACGAAGTCTTCTTACCCCAGCGAAGTCCATCAACACTTCCAACAACAAAGATATCCCCAGCAATGCTTATCAACAATTCAGCAAAGCATCTCTATCCCCACAGAGTATCGCTTCCCAGCATGGTCGCTAGAATATCTTTTCTCCCCGCAGAATCTTCCATTTGCCAAGTTTATTCCGCAACGGAGTCATCTTCTCCTACCGGTATTCTTGCAGTTATCATCCCCAGCGAAAGCAAAATCTATGCTTCAGCATCAGCCCAGGATATGACCTCCCGGCACCCGTCAAGGATTTACTTTCCTAGACGAAAACATACATTTATAAAACATCACATACATCATTATAACATGCATAGACGCATTATACAAATCTCATTTATGTTGAGAACATCATTGCTCGATCCATATCATGCGTTGCATATGACTGACCTTTACCTTTTAGGAAAGATGCAGTTGAAATTCTCAATCATATTTCAAGACCTCGACCGGTTCATTTAATCGACTTCGAAGACTCCTTATCCAGTCCCAGGCCTTCTCTAGTCCAGCTAAATCGACTCCCAACAGATTTTCTGATAAAGACTCAGTAGAAGTTATCCCAGGTTATAATTTCCTATTGGTTCCCTCTCCGACGGTGAGTGAGGTGGTAATTCCGTTCCTATTGGTTCCCTCTCCGACGGTGAGTGAGGTGGTAATTCCTTTCCTATTGGTTCCCTCTCCGACGGTGAGTGAGGTGGTAAGTCCTTTTCAGATGTTTCCCTCTCCGACGGTGAGTGAGGTGATAGTCTCCTATGGTTCCCTCTCCGACGGTGAGTGAGGTGGTAAGTCCTTTTCAGATGTTTCCCTCTCCGACGGTGAGTGAGGTGATAGTCTCCTATGGTTCCCTCTCCGACGGTGAGTGAGGTGGTAAGTCCTTTTCAGATGTTTCCCTCTCCGACGGTGAGTGAGGTGATAGTCTCCTATGGTTCCCTCTCCGACGGTGAGTGAGGTGGTAAGTCCTTTTCAGATGTTTCCCTCTCCGACGGTGAGTGAGGTGATAGTCTCCTATGGTTCCCTCTCCGACGGTGAGTGAGGTGGTAAGTCCTTTTCAGATGTTTCCCTCTCCGACGGTGAGTGAGGTGATAGTCTCCTATGGTTCCCTCTCCGACGGTGAGTGAGGTGGTAAGTCCTTTTCAGATGTTTCCCTCTCCGACGGTGAGTGAGGTGATAGTCTCCTATGGTTCCCTCTCCGACGGTGAGTGAGGTGGTAAGTCCTTTTCAGATGTTTCCCTCTCCGACGGTGAGTGAGGTGATAGTCTCCTATGGTTCCCTCTCCGACGGTGAGTGAGGTGGTAAGTCCTTTTCAGATGTTTCCCTCTCCGACGGTGAGTGAGGTGATAGTCTCCTATGGTTCCCTCTCCGACGGTGAGTGAGGTGGTAAGTCCTTTTCAGATGTTTCCCTCTCCGGCGGTGAGTGAGGTGATAGTCTCCTATGGTTCCCTCTCCGACGGTGAGTGAGGTGGTAAGTCCTTTTCAGATGTTTCCCTCTCCGACGGTGAGTGAGGTGATAGTCTCCTATGGTTCCCTCTCCGACGGTGAGTGAGGTGGTAAGTCCTTTTCATATGTTTCCCTCTCCGACGGTGAGTGAGGTGATAGTCTCCTATGGTTCCCTCTCCGACGGTGAGTGAGGTGGTAAGTCCTTTTCAGATGTTTCCCTCTCCGACGGTGAGTGAGGTGATAGTCTCCTATGGTTCCCTCTCCGACGGTGAGTGAGGTGGTAAGTCCTTTTCAGATGTTTCCCTCTCCGACGGTGAGTGAGGTGATAGTCTCCTATGGTTCCCTCTCCGACGGTGAGTGAGGTGGTAAGTCCTTTTCAGATGTTTCCCTCTCCGACGGTGAGTGAGGTGATAGTCTCCTATGGTTCCCTCTCCGACGGTGAGTGAGGTGGTAAGTCCTTTTCAGATGTTTCCCTCTCCGACGGTGAGTGAGGTGATAGTCTCCTATGGTTCCCTCTCCGACGGTGAGTGAGGTGGTAAGTCCTTTTCAGATGTTTCCCTCTCCGACGGTGAGTGAGGTGATAGTCTCCTATGGTTCCCTCTCCGACGGTGAGTGAGGTGGTAAGTCCTTTTCAGATGTTTCCCTCTCCGACGGTGAGTGAGGTGATAGTCTCCTATGGTTCCCTCTCTGACGGTGAGTGAGGTGGTAAGTCCTTTTCATATGTTTCCCTCTCCGACGGTGAGTGAGGTGATAGTCTCCTATGGTTCCCTCTCCGACGGTGAGTGAGGTGGTAAGTCCTTTTCAGATGTTTCCCTCTCCGACGGTGAGTGAGGTGATAGTCTCCTATGGTTCCCTCTCCGACGGTGAGTGAGGTGGTAAGTCCTTTTCAGATGTTTCCCTCTCCGACGGTGAGTGAGGTGATAATTCCTTTTCAGATGATTCCCTCTCCGACGGTGAGTGAGGTGATAATTCCTTTCAGATTATAATTGCCTATGGTTCTCTTCCCGATACTGCAAAGATGGTAATTCCCGCTAAGATTTTTCTCAATGAGCGTTGTTGAAGTTAAAGTCGCCCAAGGATCTCTTACCATTCATACTAAGGTAGTAACCATCCCTGGTTCATTCATCATCTTGTGAAGCTCCAGACTCAGCTCCCGTAACCATTCAGGACGTATCTATGCCAAGCATCTGAAATCAACTCCTGCAACGTGTCAGGTACTCATGTTTCTTTTGCAGGTATGCAGGTTCTCGCTAAGGAATCTCTTACGCGATCAACATCCAGATGGCATCTATAAGCCCATCATCCTATTCATCGACCTCTAAATGGCATCTATAAGCCCATTCCACCACACTGCTACTATGTGAGCGCAAATTTCTGGGCACTCTAGTGTTCAATCATCTTCTACCCTCGGATTACGAAAGGCACGTCAGCCAATCTGCATCCTCAGGTCTAAGAAGATTGAACAGGGGCAACTGTTGTACCCCAAAATTTGCCCTCCCATATTCTTCAAGATTTGCCAAGTCAAGCTTCAAAATTCCCCAAGGGTTGCACAGTGCAAAGGTCTCCTATACAGTCAAGATTAGGGTTTTTGTTCTGATCAAGAAAATGAAGTTTCCAAAGGTCCAATCAAGTATCACATGCCTGCAAATATGGTCAAGTATCCTCATATCAAGTTTCAAGACATTCAGCTCAAAATTGCACAGTCAAAACCCTAATTGCACTACAGTCAACTGTAGGGGCAAAATGGTTATTTGACAGTCAAAAGTTCAAATTTTTGGTCAACATATCATTTTGAAGCCACAAACATCATTTGATCAATGCTTGATCATGATTCTCAAAATTTGGCTCAGAAATCATCAAGATGCAAAAGTTTCCTTATTTGGACAGCTGAAAAAGTCAACTGAAATTGACCAGGGCATAACTTTCACATGGATTATCAGAAAAATTCCATCCAAAGCTCATTTTGAAGAGAAGGACATTTCCTACAACTCATCTTCATACTTCAAGTCCAAGAAATGCTCTCACAAAAAGTTATCAATTTCAACATTATAGGTCATTTTCAAAAGTCAACAAAAGGGGACTTTAAGTCAAGGGCCATAACTTGATATTGGTAAATCAAAATGACATGGGACCAAAGGCATTGGTTAGAGGACTCAAAGACCTTTCCAAAATGTCCAAGAACATGAGAAAATCTTAAAAATTGAGCAAGTTATGCCTTGTGGAAGTTGGGAAATTTTTGGATATTTTGAAAAGTCAACATTGATTCAAATGACCTAAAATTGCTAATGGGCCCATTTTTCTTCCACAATTCATCATTCCAAGCATGTGCACGACCACTTGGCCCAAAGGGAAGTATTTTCTCATTTTTTATTTATTTATTTGAATTTTTATTTATAATAATTCACTTAAATCAATTAAATATGTGAAAAATATTTAACTTAACCTAACAAATCTTTTTGTACTTATTTTATTCTCAAGATTTCGTGCATAAGTCAATATGGAAAGAATTGGAGCAATTGGATATGATTTGAACCAAAAACACATGGAAAAAGATATGGAAATCATGGTGAAAAAATCAAATCTTCAAATCATGAATGAAAGAGATTTTGATCAATTTTGTTAACCTAATTTGTTCACTACATAAGCTAGAATGAAACCCTAATGCACATACACACTAAGCTGCGCAGAAGAGCCTAAGCAAAACTTGAAATTTTTCTCTAAGAACTCAAATCTGAAAACCACTTTTGAGAGCGATTCAAAGCATAATTCTTGTTCAATTAGCTTGCCAAGGTTGCCCAGAAGCGATTACAATCAAAGACCTTCATCAAAGCTCAAGGAATCGGTATACAGGACTCCAAAAATTTCATGAAAAACTCATAATCGTGTTCTCAAATCTAGGCATTTTCACAACATTTTAATTATTGATTTGCATTCCTTATGCCATTCTAATGCTAACCATATGATTCAATTATGTTTTTAGGCTGTATACACGATTTCACCATGTTTGAATTTTAGGGTTTGCAGGATGTGAAATTAGGGCTTTTGAAATTAAGAAAAATTAGCCTTCAAGACCTGTGCCATTAGATTCAGCAGGTTTGGACGAAGAATCGCGCCTAATTTATGGACTCTCTAGACCTATTCGCTATTTTCCCAAAACCGGCTTAAGAAAACACATGGAAACCGTTGCTTATGTTATTTGTATTTCAGGAAAAATAAAACATGAAGAAGAAGACGATGTCGTGGCATGAATCGGTTGGATCATTTAAAATTCGCGCGCGTTTCCAAGCCATTAACCCACTTTCTTTTATATTATTTGTTTGTTTATTATATATCAAAACGCGTGGAATGGCTTAGTGGTGAGCAAGGCTATTGGTAACACTCCTGACCTGGGTTCGAGCCCCAGGTCTTTGTTATTTCCATAATATTTTTCCATAAAAATTCACGTGCAGATTCAGCACTGAAGCACATCATACACGCTCAAAAATCAACGGCCATCTGTCCAGGTTCATCAGATCAAGGGTGCAGATTGGAGGAACAGCATAAGGTCCAGTCAACGCCACAGCATCCTACCTGGAAAGTCAAACGGAGCAATGGGTTATTGGGCCAGAATTTCCATAATCATACCTCCACTTTGGGTCTGAACACCCCCTAGGTTTGCATAATTCTTGCTTTCTTTGTTTTTAATTCTATTTTTATCTTAATTATTACTTGTTTAATTAATTTATTATTTTCACAAAATATCAATAAAAAATCAGAAAAAGAGTAAAATATAATAAGTATTTTATTTTAATTATTTTCATAAACAAATTGTATATAATTGAATTTAGTATAAATTAGGGTTTTAATTTTAATTCCTTTCATAACAAAAATCTAAAAAATATAGAACTAGGTTTAATTAATGTTTTATTTCTTTTTTTTTTATTTTTCTTTCAAATAATTAAATAGTTATTTTATTTATTTTTATAATCAAATGTGCATGTAAAAATTAGGTTTAATTTAGGTAAAAAATTTCAATATTTCTTAATAAATTAAAAAATAACTAGAATTAGGGTTTGCATCTCATTTTGATTTTAATTAATTCTCCCTTTTCATATTAAATCATAAAATACTAAAAAACACCAAAAAAAACAAATTCTTACTTTCTTTTTAATTAATTAATTCAGCGTTAATTCAATTTTGCAAAAGGGTCCAACGCCCTCATTTCAATTTAATTGTTAATTCGCATATTTATTTTATTTTGCTTAAATAATTATGTACCTCTCCCGAAGCCTTGTAAATTACTTCTCGCACTTTTAATTCTTTATTTACTTTGTTTATTTATTTTCTGTCAAATCGGGTCCTGGATTAAATTTGGCGATGTGGACCCGCGCCTTTGTAATAGTTTAGGAACTTTAATTTCCGCAACTTTTTAACTGTTAATAATTGCATGCAAGAATGAATGTCTAAATAAAAACAAACGCATAGATCACCTTGACATGAATAAGACAAAATAACTGAACATGACACACAAATCACACACCACCCCTAGGGTACGCCTCACTGTTGCCTTGCCTCGAAAGGTGATCGTCGAGTAGAGGATGTCTTAGTAAGTCCTCATGATCCGGGAACCTGGCATGAGGGTAGCTTCTAAGGTGTCTTCCCATTGCTCTAGTGATCACCATGTCCCGAACCTCGAATTGACCCGAACACCTCCAACGGTGGTGCTACCTACCTCTCAATGGTGGGATGGCACTACTTTAAAGGATATTTACACAGACGAATTCCTTAGGGTAGGTAGACGACTCGTGGATACTTGCTCTAATTCAAAACAAAACAAATTAAAAATACTTTTCACACCGACACCTTTTCAAAAAGCTTTCGAAAGCAACTTTTCAAACACTCTTGAGGACCGATACAAGAGTCGAACTGAAATTTTCAAAGAAACTTTTTTAAAACCCACATTGAAAAGCAAACAAATCAATTTTGAAAACACAATGAGCAAGTATCTAAGAGCCCATGGATAACCATGGATAGAAAGGGTGCTAACACCTTCCCTTTCTATAATCTACCTCCCGAACCGAGAGCAATCTCTTTAAGGAATTTTTCTGTGCTTTTGTCCTTTCCATTTGGAGAAAATAAAAGACGGTGGCGACTCTTGCTTCCGCGACATTTCGCGAACCAGCGTTAAACAGTCAGTTCCAGATCCACCGATCACAGTCACTGTCATCTTCTGCAAGATCTTCTTGATATTCTTGTTGCTGGCTTCCACTGTGCCATTCACCTTTAGTTGGTACGGAGAAGAATTGTGATGCTTAATCTTGAACTGCATACAGAGTTCCGTGATCATAGTATTGTTAAGATTAGTACCGTTGTCCGTGATGATCCTTTCAGGGATGCCATACCAACATATAAGGTTATACTTAATGAACCGAGCCACAACATTCTTGGTAACAGAAGCAAATGAGGTTGCCTCTACCCACTTCGTGAAGTAATCAATAACGACAAGGATGAGACAATGCCCATTGGAAGCAGTAGGCTTAATATCTCCAATCATATCAATGCCCCACTGTGATACAGTGGCAGAACCGACTGTTATATTGTTTTGCGTTTTTTGTTTGCAAATATGCAGTAAGCAAGAGTCGTCACTGACTTTTATTTCATCCAACAAAGGAAAAGGGAAAAGAACAGAAAAAACCTTTTTTGAGATGTTTTTGAGTATGTGGGGTAGATTATAGAAAGTGAAGGTATTAGCACCCTTTCTATCCATGGTTTTCCATGGGCTCTTAGGTACTTGCTCATTCTTAAATTGCTTTTGTGTGTTTGAATTTTTTTTTGAAATTTGCCTTAGTGCGGAGTTTCACTTTATGGTAACCCTTGTATTAGTCCTCAAGGGTGTGATAAAGTGTTTTTTTGAAAACTTTAGTTTGAAAAGCTTGTTTGAAAGTGTATGTGTAAAAATTTGTTGTTTTGAGCAGGTACCTAAAAGTTTCTACCTACTCGAAAAAATTCTGTTCATTTTCTTATTTCCTTTAGACAGCGCTATCCTACTATTAAGGAGTAGGTAGCTCCATCGTTGGAGTTCAAGGGACAATTGTAAGGGACGAAAGGGACAATTACGATCACTAAAGCAATGGTTAGGAAACCTTAGTAATTACCCTAGAGTCCTAAAGATCTTTCCGAGGCAACATTCGAATGGGTCATTTTTTATCTTTTGGGACTAGAGTACAACCACTAAGACTCCCTATACTTCATGATCATTTACCAAAGGCAACCGAAGTGGGGCAAACCCTAGGAGTGAGCATGTGCAAGTGTTTATTTTTTAGTTTATTTATTTTTGCACAATTAGGGTTTTCTACTGTATTAATTTGATTTATCTTTTGCATACAAGCCTACTATCCATACATCTAGACGATTTATAGTTGCAAAAAATTAAAAGCGGAAAAGTAAATCTACGCTATTACAAGGCTTCGGGGAAGGGGTTACATAACCAAAAAAAACCTGGGGACTGAACAGTAAAATAATAAGCAGTAAAATAAACCCTAATTTAAAGCTATTACAAACTTGAAGCAAATACAATAATTGGAATAAAATATTGCGCGCGTGACGAATTAAATACGGGAATCAAAGTCTAAATTCAAAGGAAATCAAAGAAAATATTTTTGTTATTTTTTTATTGAGAAAATTAAATATTTGCAAATTAACCCTAATTTTATAATTGATTTTAATTATGGAAAAAATAATTTAAATTTCCCTAATTAAATTAATCTAATTAATTAATGAAATTAATTATTAAAAAAAAACCTAATTCTAATGTTTGATGATTTTATGATTTTATGATTTAGTAAAAAGGATATTTTGTTTTGTAAAAATAATTAAACAAATAATTAAAACAAATAAAAGAAATTAAAAAGGAAATAATGGGTCTGGTGTGAAAGTAATTCTGGAGGTGTGAAGAAGAACTGGGCAGGCCCAAATTGATGCAAGCCCATATCCTGCGCTGGATCTAGTGTGGTGGCTCCTGGGAGGTCCACCATGTGACTACTTCCTGGAGGCATGAGATCTGGCCAAGACATGATCTGATGGTGGTGAATCTTGGGCGTATGGTGTATGTATGGGGGTGCCATACACTGGAACCTGTAAGAAATGTTGGGAAAATGCAAAATTGTTGGTTTTTGGGATCGAACGCAGGTCTTTGGTTTTGCATGCTTACTCTGACATCTGCGCTGTTAACTCATTCATGTATACAATAGAAAGATTATAATATAATGAAAGAACAATCCAAATTTCAAACATTTAAAACACGCCCAATCATCTTTGACATGGACCAATGATGTGATGACAAACAAGCCAATGGAATTCAAACCGGTCAACGGTGCCGGAGCTCAGCTCCGGTCACCTTCTCCGGCAGCTTCAAAATTCCAAACCTACCAAACACAATGGATCAAAGTGAAAATGGTACCCTACCCCCCTATTTCAAGGGTCGCGATCATGATGGTTTACGTGAGGGAGTTTCTGGGCGTGCTGGGCTTGCTTAATGATGGGGAATGCTTCCTGGAGTCTTCAGGAGGCAGACTGAATGCTTGGTTTGTCTTGAAAACAGCTGAGATTGTTTTATACGAATGACCCTTTTATTTGGATTTTCGAGAAAGATTTTAAGGTTTGTGGAGGCAGTTGTACGTGTGCATTAGGGTTGTGATTGTTGTGTTTATATATTGAATCACTTTAGGTCAACAAAAATGTGAAGAGATCAAACATAATCATGTTGTTTAATATCATGAATATTTAATCCAAATTTTCCAAAATGAGAAAATCTTTCCCTTCTCTTGCCTTGTGTGTTTTTCCCTTGATTTCCCAGCTTATCTTATCCATTATTTGATGAGAAAATATTTGAAAATCATATCTTTCATTATTTATTTTATTTATTTATTTAATTTTGTATATTAATGGATAAAAATCTCAAAATAAATAATATAAAAAAATAATGATGTATGGATGAACTCAAAGGTCGTGGACCATGTTAGAAACAAGTTTCAAGCATAAGAAGATGGACCCATTTGGAAAAAATTCAAATTTGATCAATATTGGCTTCATGCACTTTCACAAAAATTAGTCAACTTTAGCGATGCATATCTCTCTCAATTTTGACCCTAAGAGGGTGTTCTTGGAATTTTTAGAAAACTTAGGATGTCCTTTAAGCAAACTCTTTAGTTTCGTCTCAAATGGACCTTCCATTTTCATGTAATAAGCTTTGATCCAACAGGTGTTTTTGTTGACTTTTTGAAATGGCCTATAATGTCTGAATTTATATCTTTTCATGAGTGCATTTTTTGAACTTGAGGGCTGAAGATTACTTGTATGGAATTGGATTATCTTCAAAATGAGCCTTGGATGAGAAATTTCTGATAAAGTATGAGAACGTTATGTCTGGTCAAAGTTTGGTTGACATTTCCTATAGAAACCCTAATTTAGCAAATTTTGAGTTTTGATGAATTAGGAGCATTCCTTGAGGAATCATGATCAACCCTTAATCAAATGATGGATATCACTTCAAAATGTTGATTTTGACCAAAAATCTTGAAGTTTGACTGTATGTGGGTCATAGTTGACTTTTGACCTAGTGTATTTGATTTTCAGGCATTTGAGCAGTTGACTGAGCAAACCCCTTGGAACTCAAACATCTTGATGAGGAGTGAAACCCTAGTTTGAAGCTCATTGTCTTAGGAGGAGGATTTGTCTGGTCAATTCTTAGTCAACTTGAGCAATTTAGGACCTCTAGGGATATGTTTTGAGTAAAAATGGGAGGGCAAATTTTGGGGTACAACAACTGCCCCAGTTCAATATTATTAAACCGGAGGATGTAGATTGGCTGGTATGCCTTTCGTGACCTGAAGGTGGAAGATGATTGAACACTAAAGTGCCTAGAAATTTGCACTCGTATGAAGTGAATGTCGATTGATAATGTTGGGAATGGACTTATAGATTCCATTTGGAAGGCGACAGAGAATCGTCGGATATGGGCTTAAAGATACCATCCAGAAAAGATATCGGTTGCATAAGAGATTCCTTTGCGACAATTCATGTACCTGCCATTGAGGAGTACTTCACCGAGGAATGTTGATTTATGTCCTAGGAAAGGGAGTCTAGGAGCTTCGGTTGTCCATCACTCTACTGGGGAATTAACTCTTAATTGAGAACTGCTTATCCGGTCAGGGTCTAGGTTATACAATGACTTACTAGGGAAATGTGAAATCGACCGTATCTGGTCGGGTCCAGGTCTTACAGTGTTGTAAACTATCATCTGGAGATAAAAGAGAAGGAACCTGGATAGTAAGGTTACTTCGAAATGAAAGCCTGGATAGTAGGGCTATGAGAAGGAACCAGGATAATAGGGTTACATCGAAATGAAAGCCTGGATAGTAGGGCTATGAGAAGGAATTTGGATATTAGGGTTACTTTGAAACGAAAGCCTGGATAGTAGGGCTATGAGAAGGAACCATGATAATAAGGTTACTTCGAAATGAAAGTCTGGATAGCAGGGCTATGAGAAGGAACCTGGATAGTAGGTTTACTTCGAAATAAAATCCTAGATAGTAGGGCTATGAGAAGGAACCTGGATAGTATGGTTACTTCGAAATGAAAGTCTGGATAGTAGGGCTATGAGAAGGAACCTGGATAGAGGGTTACTTCGAAATGAAAACCTGGATAATAGGGCTATGAGAAGGAACCAGGATAATAAGGTTACTTCGAAATGAAATCCTGGATAGTAAGGCTATAAGAAGGAACCTGGATAGTAGGGTTACTTCGAAATGAAAGCCTGGATAGTAGGGTTGTGAGAAGGAACCTGGATAGTAGGGTTACTTCGAAATGAAATCTTGGATAGTAGGGTTGTGAGAAGGAACATGGATAGTAGGGTTACTTCGAAATGAAAGACTGAATAGTAGGGTTATGAGAAGGAACCTGGATAGTAGGGTTACTTCGAAATGAAAGCCTGGGTAGTAGGGCTGTGAGAAGGAACCTGGGTAGTAGGGTTACTTCGAAATGAAAGCCTGGGTAGTAGGGTTGTGAGAAGGAACTTGGGTATTAGAGTTACTTCGAAATGAAAGACTGGATAGTAGGGATATGATAAGGAACTTGGGTCGTAGGGTTACTTTGAATTGAAAGCCTGGATAATAGGGCTATGAGAAGGAACCTGGGTAGTAGGGTTACTTCGAAATGAAATCTTGGGTAGTAGGGCTGTGAGAAGGAACCTGGGTAGTAGGGTTACTTCGAAATGAAAGCCTGGATAGTAGGGCTTGCTTTATTTGATCACGTAGATTAGTTGACTCGTTTGGTTTCAGGAACTGATTTTCCATTAGTATCTGCAAATGTGACATGTATAACTTCATGGATTTAATCTTGAATTGTTGGAATTGTTGATGATAACCATCTTTCCTGAAAAGGTAGAGGGCTAATTATATGTGATGCATGAAATGTATTGTGTGATGATGTTCTCAAAAGAATTGAGATTATGTTGTACGCAATATGTATGCGCATGTCATGATGTATGAACATGAATTGCTATTATGACATATCCGAGTCTGGGAAAATAAATCCCTGACTGCTGCTGGAGAGTATTGGAAATTGAATTCTTGGCTGTTGTAGAAAATAGTGGTTCTTCTACTTTCGTTGGGGATTGTAAATGGAGATGACTATGCTGGGGATTTTCTCCTTGTTTACGGATATTCTGCCAGGGAGAGACTCTGCTTGAGAATAACTCTGCGGGGAAATAACTCTGTTGCGGGAGGAGATGTTTTGCTGGTTCGGAGAAATAAACTCCGCTGGGGGATAAACTTTCGTAGTTGGAGGAATAACCTCTGCTGGGGATTGAGCTTCTATATTCAGAGGAATAAAATATACTCAGGAGAAAACTTTATGAATCACTTGCGATTATAAAATTTGGCTAGGGAATATAGACGTCGGCTCTCTGAAGGAACTTTGCTGGGGAAGGTAGCTCCTGTTTCGGGAAACCGATATCAACACTTTGATCGCCTTTTACTCAATGGGAAGTGTAGATGTCACAAGGACGTATGTAATGTTGATCTTGTTTCTAAGTTGTCTCTACCCATGTACCTGCTGAACAGAGTAACTGTCGGGTTTGACATGTTCTTTTAGTTTTTGCCCCTATTTCTTAAGTTACGAGCAATTGCCTTTCTGTTTCCTATGCAAATATTTGTGAACAACAATCATATTCAAATGCATATGTTAAGAATAAATCATTGGACGTTTTTGCAAAACAAAACAGAAAAAGAAAAATAAATGGTTTTGTAAAAATGACTTGTATTGATTTTCGAAGTTAGCCTATAACAGGCGTTTTTGTACAAGGAAGTTGACGCTCTAGTAAGAGAACGCCGTCGTGAAAACGAAAGCTATACAATAATTATGTACAAATAAAAGAAAACAGCTATGTGTAATAATCCCATTGAGTTTCAATTCTGCTATTGCTATCATGTCTTCGAGCATCTCATCACTTTGCTGCTTGTCTGAAGCCGATTAGATTGATTGATGTCGTTCAAGCTTGACAGTTGATACTGAGGTCTGGTCGCAAGGTGATCCAATGGGACATAGTGATACGCTTTACATCCCTAACTTTTGCCTGAACTTCCTGTGATACGGTGGCCAGAACCGGGCTCGTGGTTTCCCTATTTCGTTTAAGGAATTTGTTGGTTTGCATTTTGCGTTTGTGTTTGCAAAATGTCGCGGTAAGCAAGAGTCGCCACCGACTTTTATTTTATCCAACAAGGAAAGGAAAAAAGCACAGAAAAATTCCTTTTTCGAGATTTTCTGAGTACGGGGGGTAGATTATAGAAAGGGAAGGTATTAGCACCCTTTCTATCCGTAGTTATCTACGGGCTCTTTGGTACCTGCTCATCATTTTCAAAATTGTTTTCTTTGTGTTTGTGGGCTTTGAAGAGTTTTGGTTTTGACTTCGATTTAACTCTTGCTTCTGTCTTCAAGAGTGTAATGAAGTGTTTTTTGAAAACTTTGTATGTAAAGGAGTGTAAGTGTGAAAAAAAGTTTGTTTTGGATGAGCAAGTATCTAAGAACTAATCTACCTACTTGAAAAAAGAATCGTTCTATGCTTGTTTCCTTTAGACAATGCTATCCCACTATTAGTGAGTAGGTAGCACCGTCGTTGGAGTTTTGAGGGTCAATTCAAAAAGGGACGTACGGTCACTAAAGCAATGTTAGGACGTCTTAGTAGTAACCCTAATGTCTTAGATCATTTATCCGAGGCAACAATGTTCGAGGCAACCTTTCCGAGGCAACTATGATCTTTTAGATAAAGGACGACCACTAAAATATCCTATACTCAATGACCGTTTACCGAAGGCAACCAAGTGGGAGTGTACCCTAGGAGTGCGCATGTGCGAGTGATTCAATTTCAGATTTATTTATCTTTGCACATTTAGGGTGATCTAACTGTTTTAAATTTAGTCATACATTCTTGTCATGCAAACCCTAATTATTCATACATCTAACAGTTAATAATTTGCGGAATTTAAAATGCGGAAATTAAACTACGCTATTACAAGGCTTCAGGTATTTACATAGCCAAAAACAAACCCTTTGAAAATAAAAGCGATAAATGTAAAAGTCCTAATTAAAACTATTATAAACTGTGAGCAGATACAATAATTAGGTAAAAATAAAGCGCGCGAGAAAATTAGATCGAATGCGAAAATAGGGTTTTGACCCTTCTAACCTAATTAAAAAAAAATTGTTTTTTGTTGTTTTTAATATTTTTAAAGAAAAGAATTAAGTTTTTTCTAAATTAAATACTAAATTAATTAGTTTAATAAATTAATTAACAAAAATAATTACATGACATATATTTTTTTGGGTTTTTGGTTGTTTTAGGAAAGAAATAAAATAGTTAAATTAGTAATAAAACTATTTATTCTAATTAATTTTAATTATGTAAAAAAGAAATTTAAAGTTTTCTAATTTAATCAAACCTAATTAATTAATTAATTTTTTTAATAAAAAAAGATCTAGGCCTAATTTGTGAAAAAATAATGTTTTTTGTGATTTTTGATAGAAAAAAGAATTAATCTATTGGTTGGTAAATAAATAAACAATTTAAATAAAATAAATAAAAAGAGATGAAGAGAGAAAATGGGCCTGAGAATGGGGGTGCCAATAGCAATTTCCTGGGCCCATTAGTGATGATCCATGTTGACTTTCTTGATCCTGTATGGCACGTTTGACTTGGCCTAGGGTGTTCCTTCCTGGATGGCCATCAGATTTGGCCATCCAGCCACTTGGCATGATTGATGATGAAGACCTATGGTGGTCTCCTGGCTTGCACGCGCATTGGATCGCCTGAAATAAAATGAGAAAATAGCAAATGCTGGAGGTAGGGATCGAACCCCTGACCTCCAGCCTCTAAATCCTTAAGCGCTCACGTGGCCACCACTACGCCATTTTGTTTTGTTGTACATTAATGAAATAATAATAATAATATGCAAAAACAAGTATTAGTGGAGAATTGTCAAAAAAACGCGCGCCAACGTTTAAACAAGCCAATGGTGGGATGACAACTAATCGTCTCCTTCCTCTCTCCGTGGGTAAAAGTAAAATACTTTTACCTACGGACGTTTTGTTCGTCGCTATAGCCCTGTCCACTCTCAAAATCACGTACACGTGATATAAATGACCACAAAGGCCATGGTTAGAATCGTCTCCTCCTTCTGAACACAATGGTCTTTTACCAAGGCCAATTTTACCTGTAAACAAAAGACCTAATTCGAAGCTCTAAAACCTAACAATGGTGAAATCCTGTATATGCCATAAAAATGCAATTAAAGAATACAGAGAGCTTGCAAACATGATTGTGATCAAGAATGTATAATTAATTCAACCTAACAATGCATAAATCGTGAGATTTGAATTCAAGAACAGGGGTATGTCGTGAACGACTTACAAAGCGATTTGGGGCTTGAAAACGCTTGGTTTTGATGGCTTTCGCTTGCTGAGGTACCATGAGTCGATTGGGATCGTTCAAAGGTCCTGAAACTGCCTCCAAATGGGATTTCGATCTCACACTTTTCTTGGTTTTTTTCAGTTTTGGTTCTTGCTTATGCGCTTGTCTCTAGCTTCTTTCCATTGAATGCATTAGGGTTGATAACTGCATCCAATCTTCCTCCATCAATGATTTTTTGATTTGATTTGATACACTTTTAAGATCTTTCCAAACATGGATTTTTTCAATCTTTTTGTGCACACAAGCCTTTACACGAGTTTGAATGCTTTGCTAGCTGTAATTGGAACCTGAAACAATCACAAAATCTCTTGTTATCAATGTTTTGGATTTTATTTGATTTGTTTTTTATTTAAATTAGATTAATTCAAATAAAAACCAAAATAAATAATAAAAATAAGATATGGACAAGTGGAAAAGGCTAGATATCGTGGTCTATGTTGCCAACTCAAAACAAGTGAAAAAGATTGGGCCCATTTGGCAAAATTTGATGTTTTGGGGATAGTTGACTTTTGGCAATTTTGCAAAAAAGGTCAACTTCAAAAATGCATAACTTCATCAATTTTGACTCTTTGGAGGTTTACTTGGACTTTTTAGAAAGCTTGAGATGGCCTCTAATCAACCCTTTTGGTCTCATCTCATTTTTATATTACATTCTCATGTATGAAGCTTTGACAAAAAAGGTGTTTTTGTTGACTTTTCAAAATGACCTATAATGTCCAAATTCATAACTTCTTGTGAGTGCATATTTTGAACTTGGGAGCTGAATATGGATTGTATGGAATTGGATCCTCTTCAAAATGAGCTTTGGATGGGTCATTTCTCATAAAGTATGAGAAAGTTATGCTTGGTCAAAGTTGAGTTGACTTTTCCTACAAAACCCTAATTTAGCAACTTTTGAGTCTTGATGAATTATGAGCAATCCTTGATGAATCATGATCAACCCTTTATAAAATGATGAAATATACTTCAAAATGAGGATGTTGACCAAAAATATTGAAGTTTGACTATATGTAGGTCACAGTTGACTTTTGCCCTAACACAGTCGATTTTTGGACCTTTGAGCAATTGACTGAGCAAACTTCCTCTGCAAGGCTTGAAACTTGACATGGATGCTCTTTAGAACATATTAAGACATTGGTGAGAATTTGAGATCACTTGGAATTAATTATCTTGATGCAACATGAAACCCTAATTTGAGGTAGACTGCCTTAGGAGAGAGATTGTCTGGCCAACCCTTGGACTACCTTGAGCAACTTGAGGATCTTTCTTGAACTGTTTTGAGAAATATGGGAGGGAAAATTTTGGGGTACAACACTTCCCTTTCGGGTATTCAGTCCACCGGGATACCCTTTTTTGCCCAAGCCGCATTTTCAGGTTTTCGACTTGTCGGGTGTACAAGTTTTATCATTTTCATCCCTAATTTTTGCCCGAACCCTTTTGGTTCGTCGGAAAGCCCTTATTTTTGCCTAGGCCAGTCAACCTAGCGGGTCTTTAATCATGCGTAGTATCTTTTCACTATGTCTGCATTGACAGGGTGAGGAAGGTCGTCACCGTCCATGGTGGTCGGAATCATGGCTCCACCCAAGAAAATGTTTTTGATCACAAATTGCCCTTCGTAGGTAGGAGTCCATTTTCCTCTGGGATCACCTTGCGGAAGTATGATGTGCTTGATCACTAGATCCCCGACTTGATATTCTTGGCGTCTTACTTTTTTGTTGAAAGCCTTGATTATCCGTTTTTGATACATTTGACCATGACAGACAGCAGTAAGTCTCTTTTCATTGATCAGATTCAGTTGATCAAGTCGAGTCTGGATCCAGTTGTCTTTGTTCAAACCCGCATCCTTCATGATCCTTAAATAAGGGATCTGGACCTCAATAGGTAGGACTTCCTCCATGCCATATACCAGAGAGTAGGGTGTTTCCCCTGTTGACGTCTGTGCTGAGGTGCGGTACCCATGAAGAGAAAATGGTAACATCTCATGCCAGTCTTTGTATGTCACTATCATCTTCTGTATGATTTTCTTGATGTTCTTGTTAGCAGCTTCAACAGCGCCGTTCATCTTCGGCCGATAGGGATAAGAGTTATGATGCTGTATCTTGAATTGTTTACAGAGTTCGGTGATCATCGTGTTATTGAGATTAGTACCATTGTCAATGATGATTATATCTGGCACACCATAGCGACAAACTAGGTTATGCTTGATAAACCTCCCCACAACATTCTTGGTAACAGTAGTGAAAGAGGCAGCTTCAACCCACTTCGTGAAGTAATCAATGGCCACCAGGATGAAGCCATTCCCATTGGAAGCGGTAGGTCTAATCACTCAGATCATGTAAATGTCCCACATTTCAAAGGGCTAAGGAGCCATCAAGACATTCAAATGAATAGGAGTCACATGCACCTTATCAACATAGATCTGGCATTTGTGGCAAGTTCGGGAGTGCTGATAACAATCTGCTTCCATAGTGGACCAATAGTATCCTACCTGTAGGATCTTCTTATCCATGGTATGTCCACTTGAATGGGTTCCGAAGGTACCTTCATGTAGATCGGCCATAATCCTCTATGCTTCATTCTTGTCTGCACACCGCAGTAAGGTAGAATCATGGTTGCACTTGTAGAGGATTCCATTACTGAGGAAAATTTTTACGGCGAACCTTCTCAGAAAATTCTTATCGTTGACAGATGCCCCCTCGGGACACTCCTGAGCCTCAAGATACCTTTTTACTTCGTGAAACCATGGTTTGTCTGCTACCTCTTCAGTATCAACCTCACATCAGTATGCTGGTTCGTCTAACCTTTCGATAGTGATTCGGGGAGCTTCGTTGTCCCACCTGACCTTGAACATAGATGATATAGTAGCTAGCGCACCCGCTAACTGATTCTCCTCTCGTGGGAAATGTTCAAAGGTTACCTCCTCAAAGTGTGGGTGCAATGTCAGCATGTGCTCTTTGTATGGGATGAGATTCAGATGCTTCTTAGCCCACTCTCCTTTGATCTGACTTATCACTAAGGCTGAATCCCCGAAAACATTCAAGAACTTGATCCTTAGGTCGATAGCATCTTTTAGTCCCATGATGCATGCTTCATACTCCACCATGTTGTTGGTATAGTTGAAACATAATCGGGAAGTGAAAGGAGTATGACAACCTTCAGGAGATATGATTACAGCACCAATGCCATTACTGAGTGCGTTCGAAGCTCCGTCAAAAACCATAGTCCATCGAGATCCTTCTTCAGGTCCTTCATCCGGTCCAGGTTCTTCATAGTCAGTCACTAGCATAATATTCTCGCCCGGGAACTCAAGATTCATGGACTGGTAGTCATCCACGGCCTGATGAGCCAAATGATCAGCTAATACACTTCCCTTGATTGCTTTTTAGGTTGTATATTGGATATCGTATTCAGTTAAGATCATCTGCCATCTTGCTATTCTTCCGAAGAGAGTGGGTTTCTCGAAGATGTACTTAATTGGATCCATCTTAGATATCAACAAAGTAGTGTGGGTCAGCATATACTGTCTTAGTCGGCGAGCAACTCACGGGTATACCCTCCTACCACTGTGTCATGGTGTTGTTTGTGTTTATGAATGAGAATGAACCAATCTATTATAAACCTGCATGTTATCTTGAAAAACAAAAGAAATTTGACAAGAGTAGAGATCGAACTCACGCCCTTATGGTTAAGGGTTATCACTCTTACCACTTGCTCACTAGTTGTTGCGCGTTCATCATCCAATCAGCAAACCATATAAGATAAACAAACAATTAAAATATCAATAAAACAAAACACGCGTTCAGGTGGGTCCCTATGATTTTGAATGGACCAATGAATGAAGGGGGATTAGCCACACAACTTCTGACGGAGTCAAACAAATTCAGAGACGCTGGAGTCAAACTCTGGTCGTCTTCTCCTGCGAGCTCAAATGCCAAACCTGCAAAAGTGGAAGATTCGAAGCAAACCAAAAGGCCTATCCTATACAAAATTGCATCCCGAACTCGAATTTGGGCTCAAAATAAGCAAAAGGTTAATGTATCATGAGATTCGAATGCAAACTCAGATTGTACCCTAATAATGGTGAAATCGACTCCTGCGCTATATCTTACAAGTGATGGATCAAAACAGTTTCAAACATCACCATGAACATATATGTATGCATCGAATCATTCAACAATGCACAAATTAAGAGATTGAGTTGATAGAGTTACCAAAACTGATGATGTTGAGAGAGAGAGAGAGAGGGAGAGAGAGTTCTAGCATGTTTCAAGCTTCAGTAATTATTGGGATGAACTCATGGGACCTTCAGGAGACTGATGAAATGCTTGGAACTGATTGAGAACGGCTGGAGATAAAGGTTTGAGTTTTCCCTAGTTTCTTGAAAATTTGAAGATTTTGGGGTTCGTTCTTGAGGCAGCCTTGCGTGTTCTCCTTGGTCTGAATGTGTTGTGTATTTATAGTGGAAGAATTAGGTCAACAAAAGTGAGATAAATCTTTGTATTTCATGATGAAGAGTTTTGATTTGAATTTTGCATGAAAAGTTTCTTTTTTAAGCTCAATCTTGTGCCAATCATCTTCACACGGTTTTGTTAGTTGGTTGTGAGCTTTTTGGGCTTCAAATCTGATCCAAAACAAAAGCCATGTGCCTTAATCCATTAGTTTTATATTTTATTTGATTTATTTTTAATTTAATTGAATAAAATAAAATAAAAAGAAATAAAAATCACAAATATATATGAATGGATTTAGAGGTCTAATATGTGGTCATGAACACGTTTGAACCTAAAAACTTAGGCCCATTAGCCCAAAAATTCAACTTTGCTCAAAGTAGACTTCATGCATTTTCTCAAAATTGCTCAACTTACACCAATCATAACTCTCTCAATTTTTGTCATATGAAGATGATCATGGGTTTTTTAGAAACCTCAAGATGTCTCCTAGAACCTTTATGTTGGTCATTTTTTTATTTGAAGTCTTTATCTTCATGTAAATTACTTTGACAAAAAATATATTTTTGTTGACTTTTAAAATGACCTGTAAAGTTTTGGCTCATACCTCTCAAATGAAGCATTTTTTACCTTAGCCTTAAAGAGAAAAAGTTATAGAGAATTGAATTTTCTTCAAAATGAGCTTTGGTTGAGAAATAAAAAATACCATTTAAATCCACTATGGAATAAAAAATGATACCTCTATCCACCTCTAGTGAAGAATCAAGATGATTGAGAAGCTTGCTAGCAGAGATTCCCCAGTGAAAAAAGTTGATGCGTTCTATCTTGATCCACTATGATAGTATTGTTACTATAATAATTAGAGATGATAAATCTTTCTCCATCATAATAGTGTTTGATAATTCCTCTTCAAGAAAGCTTTTAGAGTGGATCATGTACGCACCGGTGAAATCTTAACTGAATCTTTGACGAAATATTATTTAGGGAGAAGTCCAAAATACATCGAAAAGGATGAGAATATTGCTAATATATTAATGAATCACTCATGATAATAACCTGACCTAAAAGAAATAATATTCCAAGAATTAAGTTCAGTAGATAATAACAAGTTATGAAGTGATATGATAATGGACATGCTAAAGAGCATGTTTCTTGAAGCAATTCAACGTTGAGATGATAAAACCTATTTTATATATATATATATATATATATATATATATATATATATATATATATATATATATATATATATATATATATATATATATATATATATATATATATATATATATATATATATATATATATATATATATATATATATATATATATATATATATATATATATATATATATATATATATATATATATATATATATATATATATAGGAATATGCTTTAAAACCTTTGTTGATGAAGAAAAAGAAAATATATATTGAGATTGCCAAAAATTAGAAAGCCGAAAAGTAATCTTGTCCGAGAGATTTACTGGTATTAGATTCGATCGGTTTAGTTTATTGATCCATTCATTAATGTTAGAATATTTTATATTAATTTGGAGATCATATAAATTAACATAAAAATATATTATAATATATATATATATATATATATATATATATATATATTTATAATATTCTAAAAGATATTATAAGATATATATTTATAATAGCCTAAGAGATAGTATAAGATTATAATAATATCTTTTATTCTAATAATTGAGGAGATATATTTTGGAATTTGTTATGGATTTTGACTATTATAAATATGTATCTCTTCTGTTATTATAGTGTGACAATATAGGGTTTAAAGGCATATCATATGGTTTTGTCTATTCTCAAGGGAAACCTTAAAAAGGCAAGTGTTTTGGAAACCTTTGGAGTTATCTAAGGTTATTGAGAATTGAGAAACACTTGTTTACAACTTGGGTTTGAGTTATTTATATATTGAAGGTTGAAGAGGTTGGAAAACACTTGGGTAGAAAATAGGATAATTCTTGGGCGCCTTCAGGACTGTTCTTGGGAACTTGAAGACGAAAGCTATTTTCTTGTAACTCATATGTAATCTCTTGTAACAACTTTCTGAGTATAATGAATTGGAGAGTTGCTCTCTCCCTCAGAGTAGATCGTTTGATCGAACTGGGTAAACAAATCTTCGTCTTTTTCTCGCCTTATTCTGTTATATTTTCTGTGTATGAATTATTATTGTCGTAGACCGTTTATTTTGGTTGCTACTACTCTTTGCCTCATAAATTGATATTGAATTTTGTCGTAATTCACAACAAGTTTCACAGCAAGTGGTGAGGTGAGCGTGGAGCAAAGAGGTATTGAGCACCATGGTTAGTAGATGGGAGATCGAGAAATTTTTCGGTAGCAACGACTTCGGATTATGGAAAATTAAGATGCAATCAATTTTAATTCAAGAGAAGTATATCAATGTTTTGAAGGATGATGCATTGATGTTTGTAGGACTTACACATGTAGAAAAGACTGAGATGTTGGATAAAGCCAGAAGTGTCATTGTCTTGTGTCTCAAGGATAAAGTTCTAAGAGAAGTCTCTAGGGAGCAAAGTGTGATTGTTATGTGGTAAAACTTAAATAATTGTATATGACAAAGTCTTTGGTGTCATATACTCCAAATTTGTCTGCCCTATTTCTAACAGAAAAATTATTTCAAACTTGGATTTTATAAAAAATTTAGTTTAATTTTACTAACATTTTAATATTATTTGATTTTTCTTTAAATTATTTTTTAAAATCACAAAACTGCATTTTTTATTATTTTTATTTTAATTTTCGTTTTTATTTTTAAGATATTTTAAAAAAATAATTATTTATTTTATTTTATGCACTTTTACCAAAATTAAGTGTAAAAGTTATAATAAATATTAAAAATATCTTTTTCAGTTAGTTGTTTTTTATTGGTCAGTTTGTGTCACACTCAGTTTTTGATTGATTAGTTTACTGATCAAGAAAATTTTGATTTGTCAATTAATTATATTTTTTAATTTGACAACTTAATTATCACTATAAATATGTCATTCTTTCGCACTATTAAGACATTAACAATCATCCACAATCTCTCACAAATTCCACATATTTTCTTTTCAAAATTTATTTTCAAACGATTAATATTTTATTATCTTGGCCAATGATTTTCATAGGAAACTTGTTTAATATTTTTAACTCCTTTTCAATTTTATTTGTTATTGTTTCAACCAATTGATGACTGCCTTTAAAAAAAATATATTCTGATACACTCATACCTTCTCACGTGCATTCACAAATAACCCACTTTTTCAACGATGTTATGATGAAACCATTAGAAAGAGAAAGAGCAGAGAATGTAAAATAAACTATGAAATTTTATTCTGCTTTCTCTCACCATCCTTTTATTTACTGCATGTTTTTTATTTTTTATTTTTTTATTTTTTATTTTAAGTGACACATGTCACGCATTCATAGATTAACTTTAAAATTCAATCCCTGTTTGTTTTTTTTCTTTCTTTAGAATATTTCTTTTGTTTATTTGTTGATAGTTTAGAAATAAAATATGAGAAAAGTTGTCATGTGAAGAACGAGGAGCGTATATTTTGTCATTTGTTAGTTTTTATTATTATTATTTTAATTGTTTATTGCAGTAATATTATTTAAGTTAATTTTGTGGGCTTAGTCTAAGAGTATTAGCCCATTTTTAGTTGCACACCTCATTTATAATTTCTTATCCTTTTGTTTTTGTTTGATTAATTTGATTAATAGATTAGTTATTAATTCTTTAATTAAAAATAATATAAAATATAAAACATCTAATTTTTTTTTTGTGTTAAGTAAAAATTAATTAGTTTATATATTTTTAATTCTTTTCAAATCTAACCAATTCAATATTTTTTTTCAAATAAAATGATAGGTGGATTTTACATTCACCATATCTTCGAATAATTGATTGATTGACTTAACGTCTTATCAATTAATTATTCAAACTTAACACATTAAAGTTCATCACTCAATCAAATGACTTTCTTCGCCCCGCGTGATTTAATTCTAATAAGGATCAACTCCTTATAAAAATCAATTATTTCGTCTAGTGCGACTTAATTCTAAGGAAGATCAACTCTTTTTCAACCAATCCAAACTTAAATCAAATTCAAAATAGTTAACCAAGTCAACTTAATATTTTTTACTAACTTAATGAAAACTACAAGATATTTTTAAAAAAGGATTAAGTAGTATCACTTCCAAATCAAAACTTTGAACTGTGTCTATGATCACTCATTTTTCAAATCCAGACAAGTTTCAAAGATAATTCAAAAGCAATTTTGTGCAACCCTATAAAAAACACTAACCAAACACATGCGAACTACGAAATTGAACTTTGATTCTCTGCAAGGAGATACATAGGCACGCGGTTAAAACTAAGGTGAGTCCCGCTATTGAAAAATTAAATCATTTTCTTAAACATATGAAAACAGTAACTTCTAAATATATATTCTCGATTTACCCTACGATTTACCCTCACGAACTTAGAATCTCGAAACAATTAGGGTTATTCATTCTTTCATGTCCTTAGGACAAAAAGTAGTGGTGGCGACTCATATATTTTTTGCCGGTTATGACATTAAGGTCAGGAAATATGGATACACTATTGTGTAGGCCTGCCATCACTGATGTTGGCATGCCATACATATGTTCGTGACCATCCACTGGCATTGTGAATCTAGATGCAAAATGCCTGAAATTATTCGTCTCTGGTGGTCTTGTGTTTGCCGGGAAACCCTGCGAACGCATTGGGGATAAAATTGGACCACTGAAAGCATTTTCCGATGTTCCTGTCGTATTTCCTTGAACATGTATCAATTCAATTGTAGATAACGCAACCGTACTTTCCCTTATCGAAAGGATGGTTGTTCTCCATTGTTATTCAGCGGGTTAACCATCTTCCTAGTTTACTTCCTCTTGGGTACAGGTTCGTTAGTTTTGGATAATTTTCCACTCCTTAATCTCATACAAAAATGTCAAACAAAAGGACTAAATAAAGCACAAACTAAAACTTGTGACACGATTTCGACACTGGTCCCACCAGGTGTGTCAATTTGTTTACCGTGAAATTTAGTAAACAACCGCTAGTCCTCCAAAAACAAAGATAATTTCTGGTTACTCGCAGGATCAACTAGATTGATCCTAGAACATGTGTCAAATCTTGTTTTTGTTTTAAGGTTTCTGAATATTTGTTCTATGTTGAAAAGACAAATATAACAAAAGTTAAAAGTAAAGATAAAGGCTTGAAGACAAAGGTAAAAAAGTTTTAAAGTAAAACTGGAAATGTAAAGAATTCTACTAAAATGTTAAACGGAATTAAAAGACTTGATTTAATGTAAGAGACTTTGAATATAAAAAATGGTATTTCTATACGTATATTCTCAATGACTCTTTTCTTTAACACTCGTACTTCGAGTTTATATGAGTAATTTGTACAAAGTGAATACACTGAATACTAATACAAAGATCCCTATTTATACTAATTCGACCCTAATGGTCTTTCTCTACAAAAGTGCCATGTTTGAGTCATGCATGCTCCTCCGAGTCGTCAGGCTTCCACGCGTCCATTCGGATAAGACTAAACCATTTGAATTCAAATCCTTCTTTAATTTGAAGCGCCAAAATAACAACATGATGTGTCAAAATATTTCAAATTCGAATCTTTACATTACCTTAATTTCCATATATTCCGCAACATAAGAACTTTCGTGAACCATTTAACATAACCCAAATATCAATAGTTTGGTCAGTCGAAGACCATATAAAATATTCTCATATTCTCTTCCAAAGCTAAACTCCTTTCAATTTCTTTATTTTCCTCATTGTCATATGTCGTCGAAATTCTCAACTAACAGCTTGGTGGTGTATTAATCCGTACTCTAACTAAAGTGGTTATCCCTCCATCAAAGAGGGAAATTTGAGACCCTCCATGTCACCTCCTCCCCGTGCATGTCGCAGCGCATATTCCCATCTTCCTCGATCACAACCTCTCACTCGAACACAGAGTCGAGAGCTGCTCACGACACATGTTTGATTAGATAATACATGTCCTTAAGCGTATGAACGTAATCCGTAAAAGTATTGAAAAACTTCTTATGTTTCTTAAGGGAAACTCAACTGTGTTTCCCATTTGATGTTTGTCGTTTAAGATGGAAGCAACAGAAGAACAATAGGATCATAGCGTCGATTTTGAGATATTGACGCATAATCTCAAAGGCCCGAATAAATGTGGTTGAGTTTGGGTGCAACTGGGAGGGAGCCAATTATAAATTGTTGAAATTTCCCCCTTAAAGATCGTTGAACGACATCTGAAGCCCCAACTTTTTGAAGACATATTTGCACATGGAAAAACGGTTACTCGAGAAAGGAAAGCATATCCGTTCATTCGGGTTAGGTTTGTAAACCACCCAATTCCCCTTGAACTCCAATTGGCCCATGCCTTTTTCGACGATTGCAAACGCCTCATATGGAGAGCCAACAAAACGCGAGGCTATTTCTTAAGGTTCTAGGCCGACCCAATCTATGTTAGGATTAATGATCGCGTCAACTAGACAAAGAACCTTAGCACTGCGAGCCATTCAAACCTAAAAAGAAAAGGAAAACAATAAATTTGATGGTCAAATCAAATTCATCCTTCCACTGCAAATCAAGTGAAAGAATGTAGAAAGGCACGAGGACGCTTCCCTAGACTGCAACCTTTATTCAACGGAAACGAAGTCGCAAGGATATTATTCTCGACTGAGGGCTCAAACGACCCATTAGAAAAACCATGGGGATAATTCTCCCAAGAAAGCTCAGCAAATGAGCCTCATGGGGAACAACCTCCCCGACACTTGAGTTTCATCATAAAGTCATGAATTTCACGGGGAAGAGCCTTCCCGACACATGAACTTCATCAAGAATCCTATGAATTTCGTAAGGAAGAGCCTCCCTAACACATGAACTTCATCGCAAATTTCATGACTCTCACCGGTTCAAGTTCTTTTGTCGTGGTAACAACAGAGCTTGACCAGACATCACATAAAATCCAGTCTTCCTACTTAAAATACTAGGTGTAATATGATGTGAGAACTGAATTTTGGTTTTGCATTTTATTACAAATATTGCGGATAGTAAGAGTCGCCATCGACTTTTCTTTTATCCAATAAAGGAAAGGGTGAAAAGAACAGGAAAGACCTTTGAGAATTTTCTGAGTAAGGGGTAGGTTATGAAAAGGAAATGTGGATTAGCACTATTTTTATTCATAGTTATCTACGGGCTCTTAATCGCTAGCTCACTCTTGAAAATGCTTTATGTTTGTGTGTTTTGAAAATATTTTGAAAAAATGCCTAAGTGCGACAATTTTGTAATGATTCTCGCATCGTTGAGAATGCATACAAAATGTTTATTTTAAAAAAAATTGTTGAAAAAGTGTCATTGTGTGAAAAATGTTTTAAAATGTTCGCGAGCAAGTGATTACGAACTATCTACCTACTCGAAAGTCTTTTATTCTTTTCCTCCTCCTTTAGATAGTGTTATCCTACCATTAGTTAGTAGGAAACCCTATCATTGGATGTTTGAGGGACAGACGCGGGTCATCGTACAATCATAAAGGAAACATATAGGAATACCTTTAGCAATTCGAAGGGACTACCATCATGTATTTGTAGGCAACATCGAGGGACAAGATCATTTACTGAAGGAAGCATCGAAGGATCATCGAGGGACTATGATCTTTATGATGATTTTTAATCGAGGGTCTTTGCTAATGGTATCCCTACGTTCGAGGGACATGACTGTTGTTATTCTGAAGGAAACAGAGAAATGCTACCCTAGAGGTGCGTGTGTGCAAGAGTGATTTGGTTCAGTTATGTTTGTCTTGAGAGTTAGGGTTATCTAACAATTCATTTTAGATCTTACCCTACATGCCTAGTAACTATACAATTATAAGGAAAGTCGTAAATTGCAGAAAGTAAAGGTGCGGAAAGTAAATCTAAACTATTACAGGACTTCGAGAAAGGGGGTACAAAACCATAAAACGGGGGAAAAACAATAAATCCTAATTAAAACTATTACAAACCATAGTAGTTACATAATTGAAAAAACTGTGAGGAAATATAAATTATGACTATTACAAAATTACACGCGCGACCTATACATTTGTTTCTAGAAACTTAAATGACGAAGAAAAAATAAATGATAGAAAAATGTTTTAGTAAACCTAAGATTCTAAGTGTAGGATTTTTTTTTTATGTTTTATTGTTTGGAAAATATTCTTAAAGTGATAATAAAATAATTAAAACCTAACTATTTCTAGTTTTTTCCTTTTTAAAGAAAATTAAGTTAATAATTAAAAAACCTAATATCTAATTATTTTTACATAAAAATTAGTTTTTTTTTTGTATTTTAATTAAATAAAATAAATGGATAAAAATTATAAAAAAATTAAATACAAAGAATATAAAAACAAAATATTGGGCCTGGTATGAAGAAAATTGGAGGGTGCTGAAAGGAAAGAAGTTTGGGCCCAAGATGCCAGCGTGAGATCCGGTGTGAGCGGCTCCAAGAGGTTCATCGTGTGTTTGCATATCTGGGGTCGTAAACTTCATGTAACGACTGCAACCTGTTCTAAACATTCATATGAACTGATTTGGATGGTTAGAAACATTCAACAATGTATGGAATTAAAAAATATGAATGATAACAAAAATCAAAAACCGGCCATGAAAAAATGTTAATAAAATCATAGAAAATCATCCATTCTCACCCTACAAAGGTTCAGGAGGTATTTTGAATGATTGGCTTAGGCTGCGAATGCTTGGAATTTTGACTTTGAACTCTTGCTTTTTCTTGAAAATTTTGTGATCTTTTTAGAGGTGTGTTTGAGGCAATATTTTCGTGTCCATTGCATCTTGTCTTGTTATGCTTATATAGAGGAAGGAGTAGGGTGAACAAATATGGCAAGAATACAATGCAATGATGACATGAATTATTTCTAAAAACCAATTGAAAAATTTCCAAAAAAAATAAAGATATGATTCCATATAGGTCTCTCACGGTTTTGGCATGTTTGACATGTGTTCTTGGGCCTCCATGTGATTGAAAGGCCTCCATGTGATTGAAATTAACAGCCCACATGCCTTGGCTCAATGCTTTTACATTTTATTTGATTTAGTTGTATTTAAATGAATAAAAATTCAAATAAAAGAAATAAAAATCATAAAAATATGTGAATGAATTTAGAGGTCCTTTAACACATTAGAAACATGTTTGAACATCAAAAGTTAGGCCCACTAGTTCAAAATTTCAAGTTTGCTCACTTTGCATTTCATGCATTTTACCAAACTTTCTCAACTTGAAATGGTCATCTCTCTCTCTCTCTCTCTCTCTCTCTCTCTCTCTCTCTCTCTCTCTCTCTCTCTCTCTCTCTCTCTCTCTCTCTCTCTCTCTCTCTCTCTCTCTCTCAATTTTCATCCTTTAAAGGTTATCTTGTACTTTTTAGAAAGCTCAAGATATCCTCTTCAATTGCTATTTTGATCATTTTTTCATTTGGAGACTTTATCTTAATGCAAGTTGTCTTGACAAAAAGTGTCTTTTTGTTGACTTTTGACATGATTTATAATGTATGAGCTCATATCTCTCAAATGAAGCACTTTTTGGACTTGGGCATACAAATACAAAGTTTTAGATAATTGAATTTCCTTCAAAATAGGATTTGGTTGGGGAAAAATTTATGAAGCATGTGAAAGTTATTCTTGGTCAAAGTTCAGTTGACTTCTCCTAAGGAAGCCCTAATTTGGCAACTTTTGACTTTTGATGATTTGGGGACTTTCCTTGAGGAATCATGATCAAACCTTGATCAAATGATGAATATCACTTCAAAATATTGATGTTGACCAAAAATATTGAAGTTTGACTGTATGTTGACCATAGTTTACTTTTTACTCAATGTAGTTGATTTTCAATCATCTGAGTTGTTGACTGAGAAAACTTGTGATGTAAGATTTGAAACTTGACATGAACATTGTTGAAGACCTATAGAGGACCATGGAAACCACTTGATACCTTTACAACCCAAACTTCCTTGAAAAACACAAAACCATAGGTATGGACCCATTGCTTAGGAGGAGGTTTGACTGGCCAACCCTTAAGTAGTCTTGAGTACTTGAGACCTTTATGAGTATGAGGAGGTGTCTTAAATTAACTGTCTTAAAAATGAGAGGGAAAATTTTGGGTTACAACACTAGGGTTCCACATCGGCACCGACATTTGGAAATGGTCAAACCACCGCCAAACACCAACACTGTCGGAACCAAACACATAAAGCTTAAACAAATGGAAAAAAGGCATAATCAAAAAGGGATGCTTACTTGATTTTATGATGAAATTAGAATAAATGGTGATTCAACAACAACATCAGCCACGAACAAGAAAGAGAAACGCTCCGCAACTCAAAAGTGAATAAAAATGAAAACGTTACAAATGTTTCTCGACTCTTCCTATTTATAAATAAATTTCCTCGCGCGGGAAAGCGTGACACTGCTTGGGGTAGCGTGTTACCACTTGGGCTCATGATTACCCATACTCCTAGGCCTAATTATGATGCATTAAATGCTGCAACACGTGGCTCGAGGGATGAGTCCTTTGTCTCTTCAAGTCACATCGATCTTCCAGCTTCTAAGACGTCGGGCACCCCTTGCCGGGAACAAGCGACAAACTCTCGTGTTTTCTCACGAGCACACCACCGAAGGAAAACTTGAGGAGAATTTATGAGCAGAATGATAACTCGCAAGCAAAACCAGACGCTCAACACAGGCACAAGCCAATCTGTCAACCACAATCTTTGCGTGATGCTCCCTCCTTGTAAACGAATCCCTACAAGTTACGAGCAAGATATCATCCTCGTGTTCGTGAACTTATGAACAAGAGATTTCTATGGTAGGAAATGTCTACGACAACGCGAGCTGGCCATCACGAGCGCGTATGAAAGCCTGTTTCGCATAGAGTTCCTTGCTCCTCCTCGACGCATGAACTGACTATAAGTCATTACTCCTCTGCCTAGGAGAAATGAGTTGGAGGGCTCCTATTTTGGATTGGGCCTGTGGCTGGCACCATAGGAGTCCTGACAATCATTCTCTGCGGGCTTGAACACTCGGCCTACTATGGAGACCATTGACCTAATGTTGGGGGCACACTATAAAAACTCTCCTCTAAGAGTCCAATATTCAATTCTTAACCCTTATTCAATCACCTCTTCACTCGACTGACTCAAACATCAGAGTGTCGGCAGGTACACTCCCATCTCCATTAATCATTGTCTTGTTGGCCACTCATCTGTTCTGATCACATGTAAGATCAATATTTAAATCTATAGAAAAAAGTGTCCACAATAGTTTAGCACTCTTTTTATATGAATTTTAAGACATTATAGTACTCATTAATAAATATTAAGAAACTCAAGATTTTTTGTCCAATTTAATTCCATCTCAAACACGTGACGTTTTGGAGGAAACACAAATTTTTGGGATATGGTTTCAGAAGAACTTCATTTTTTGCCTCACATGCAAGGCGTCAGAAAGAAACACGTGATATTTTAATCATAAATTATGCCATATCTAAGTTTTTTATGAGATTTTTCAAAGGGAGGGAGTTTTCTAGAGAGAGAATATTAGATATACAAATAGAAAACATTTTAGGAATAATTGTTCTAAGAGTTTCGTAATCTTTGAATGTTATTTAGGAATTAGGAAGCACTTTTAACACATTAGAATTGTGTGATTCATGTATTAAGGGGATGATATATTTGAGTCATGAATGAGTAGAAAATAAGAGATTTTTTTATGAATTTGGAGAGTTATTTTGTTATTTTTCATTTGTAATCTCTTGTTGAAGACTTTAATTGGTAGTAAATTGGTTAAAGTATCTCTCTCTTTATATATATATATATATATATATATATATATATATATATATATATATATATATATATATATATATATATATATATATATATATATATATATATATATATATATATATATATATATATATAGTGTAGATCACTTTGGATTGAATTGAGTAAGTAATTTTATATGTGTTTATTCTTATTGTTTATCTTGATCTTGTTGTTATGGTTTTTCTTTTACATTATTTGGTAGAATAACATTTCTTAAGATTGATTTATGTGGTTGCTTTTGTTCTTTGTCCCATACCTTTGTTCTTGGTGTGATTGAATCCTTTATGACAAGCAGTGTTCATAGTTAGCACCATGGATTCAAAATGAGAAATCAATAAGTTTTTAGGAGACAACAATTTTGAATTTTGGAAAGTAAAGATGCAATCAATATTGATTCATGAAAAATATGTAGAAACATTAAATGGTGAGACATTGATGGTGATAAATATAACATTAAAAGGAAAATATTGGGATGATGGATAAAATTAGGAGTGATTTTACCTTGCCTTAGAGATAAAGTGAAAAGGGATGTCACAATCACTACAAGAAAATTGACAGATTGCGACAGGTATTTTTGTAGATTACGACGGTTAAAACCGTCGCAATTTGCTTTCCACGACGGTTGCTTTACCGTCGCAGAAGTGTGTGTCCCCAACCTATTTCGCGACGGTTACAAAAACTGTCGTTCTAGTTTACGACGGGTTGATACCGTCGTGACTATCTTTTGAGTTTCTTTTAATTATTGATGGCGACGGTTCGATACTGTCGTCAATATCTTTTGAAATTGATTAAATTGTTTATGGCGACGGTTCGATACCGTCATGACTTTTGTTGATTATTTTTAATTGTTGATTACGACGGTTCGGTACTGTCGCCATGACTTTTGTTTATGTCTTGATTTTTTTTTATTTTTCTATTATATATATTTTTATTTAAATTATTATCTATGTAAAAAATTTTAAATATAGTTTTTTTTTGTGTTATTTTTTTCTTTAAATTATTTCTTCTTTAATATATTTATTTATAGTATTATTTTTTGTTTTATTTTCTATCACTTTGTAATATAGTAAAAATAATTTCAATAAAAAATATTTAACATCAAATAAGCATTATAATATCCAAAAAAATGTGTGTTCCATAATCATGTAAAATGCGAGTTCCATAATCATGTCAAGTAGTACAAAAAACCCAAAATATATCAATTCCTAATCTTATAATAATAAGTATCATTATGCCAAAAATACATGAGAAAGTTCACAATCTAATTATCTCGATCATAGCAAAGTCTAATTTGTCCCCCCTAAAGTTCCATTATCTCCAATACGGTAGCTAGACTCAGATGAACGTCTACCATCAGCGGGTGATTCCAATCCCTAAAAAAAGGTATTAAAATAATAATCTTTAAAATAATACTCATAAAATTTAACTTTAAATGCGTCAAAATAATATACCTGTCTTCCACTAAAATTCTGCATTTGCATTAAGAGTTCAATTTCCTTTGTCCTCGCCTTGTCCCTTTGCGTTAAGAATATGATTGCCTGTGTTAATTCATCAATTTTTGAATTCTTTTCTTTAAGTGCATTAATTTCTTCTTGCATTTCCTTTATTTGTTCACTTTCTGCAGAAGAAGATGTCGATCTCGTAGATCTATTAATTTGAGATAGTGTAACTCCAAGTCCCATACTACGAACATATCCATGCTTTTCTTTTCCAAATACTTTCTGAAATACCTCATTTTCAGACACAGAATCCTTAATTGCAGCTTGTAATTTTTTCTGCACATGAAAAAGAAAAAATTGAGCTATTGTTTATATAACAAGAATAATATAACAGTAAAGCTTGCTATCCACCATTAGCAGATTTAGAAGCTTGTTGTGCGTCATTGGAAGGCATTAATGTCTCATGTTACTGTAAGAATGTGACTCCTGATATTGAAAATGCAATCAGCATGGAAAAAGCATTGTTTGTAGCAAACGCTTGTAAAGTTCCAAACGTTCCTACTGATAAATGTGGAAGTAAGTTAATAACATTTTATTATCAAATTCAAATAAATATTAATTATTTTATGAAAAACTAATATTAAAGTTCCAAACGTTCCTACTGATAAACGTTCCCACTTGATGACATTGTGTTTGAAATCTTTTTATATGTGGATGAAATAAAACAGACGTTTATCCTTTCTCTTCTTTTGATATGTATTCACTTGAGTTCAATGATATATGATCTCATTGTTAATAACATAAATAAGTTATAAGCTTTTATTTAGTTCAATGATACAATGTCATCAAGTGGAATCCAAGCATATATCGGGCTCTTTCTCCATATTATATATATAAATTCCAGTGGTGAGTTTTATTTGGGATGGTTCTATTACTATTACCGTTTTTTTTTCCAGTATTTCAAAAGAATTAACTTGTACTTACATTATTGTTGTATGCATCTTCATTGATAAATGACCCGTTAGGCTTTTTACGAGAAACTGCATACATTTCTCCTCTACTGTATGTTCGTCCATCTCTCATTTCCTGCAAATAAAAACTAATATAAATTGTTTGTACTATCAAGCAAACGATCAACAACATATAGATTTAGACATACCAACTCATGTTTCTTCCTTGCAAGCGACTTAGATCCGAGTGTATGCGGAGCCTTCAATTTTGCTCTATTTTGGGAATTTTTTTGGGATATTTTCTACATTTGTAACAAATAAAAACATGCATTATAGATAGGGATAACATACAAACCAGAGAAATCTAACAAATAAAAACACTAATGTTACCTGTCTTTTTTCTTTCCGCCTATATTGAACATAAACAGCCCAGTCATTTTCAGGAATGCCTCTGCATTTTGGATAATTTTGAAGATTTTCCTCCAAAGGGAGATCCCATCTATAAAATTCGTGAAACAATGTATGTCGAGCATCCTTCCATTTCCTTGCAGCAGAAGCAAGTACAAAATCTTTGTCACGCCCATCATCCACAAGAAAATGGCGCTAAACATAAAAATATATTAGTTGACAAAGGAAATAATAATCACCATGAAGTTAATTTAAAAAATATGTAATTGTTTATTAATAATACCTTTATCTTTGATTCATAAAACTTTGTTTTTGTATCTGCTGGAACATTCTTCCAACTCTCAAACATTATGGGAATATCTCTAAACATTCTAATAATTATACCCAAATATCCTGCTAGCAAACCAGAAGCCGGTCCTACTGCACAATTATTCTTATTGAATTCAATTATTATCCATGTTCCATCAGGCTCTGATTTCGCAACCAAGTCTTTCACACATAAACGTGTGTTTGAAACATAACCTTCCTCGTCTATCACATTAAAAAAGTAAACAAATTAATTTCATAACTCAACTATGTAAAAAATTTAAATTATTTATAGATACTTTAACCTTAAATTACTTACTAATGACATTTACATCCCAATACTCAGATTTAGCCACTTTAACAACATCTCCAGTCCCATCTCCTACCACAACATCTTCAGCCTCATCTCCTACCACAACATCTCCAGTCCCATCTCCTACCACAACATCTTCAGCCTCATCTCCTACCACAACATCTTCAGCCTCATCTCCTAATACAACATCTCCAGTCCCATCTCCTACCACAACATCATCAGCCTCATCTCCTACCATGTCATCTTCATCCTCATCTTCTACCACAACATCTTTTGCAATTTGGATTGACGGAGGGGTTATTGTAGTTTCCATTGGTGGAGGGGTTATTGTAGTTTCCATTGGTGGAGGGGTTATTGATGATTTGCGAGTTGTAATTGAACGTAGGCGCTTCTTATTTACTTCAAGCTCTCCAGGTTGTACAAACCTTGAACGGCCCTTCACAGACTAAATAAAATACATTAGTGAATATTAGTAAATAATAAGTACAATTAATTTGTATGGAGTAGTATAGAGAATTTATGACTGACCAGTGATGGTTTGGAAGAAGACTCTGATGATTTGTGAAGGGATTTAGAGAGTGTAGGAAGATTGAGAGCCACTAACTTTTTCTTATTCTCTGCAATTCTTTTGAGGCGACTATTCTCATATGGTGTAGTCATTGTCTCACAAAAGGCTTCAACTGCAAGTATAGGTATTAAGTACACTAAAAGTAGTAAACATCAAAATTATATATTAGTGAATACAAATTTATTAAACATAACATAAACACAATAAATTAAAAACATAGAGTAACAATGTCATCTAACATATTAATTAGGGATAAGCAACAAAGAACATAGAGTAACAATGGAATATCATACATTAAGTCTCACACAAGTTACAAACAAACTAGATTCTTATCAATAAAAAACTATATGTTAACTATTGTCATCATTTGTCGCTGAAGTTCCAAGATCATCATTTGAAAAGATTTGTTCCAAATTTTGTGATGGATATGGCTCAATGGGTGTCATAATTTCATCATTTCCACCCATGTCATACAAGTCTCTTGGCTTCAAATGAACAGGTATGCTCCATCCTTGTTCACTCTCATCATCTACATAAAAAACCATATGAGCTTCAGATGCTTGAATATATGGCTCATTATCTTCATGTTCACTAGTATGTAGTAGTCTTGCAAAGTTTATAGAGGTAAAACCCAACTTATCTATCTTAATTCCTCTTGGGTTTATGGTATTAGCCCATTCACATTTAAACATGGGCACTGTGAAGCCATCATAGGAAAGCACAATAATATCTATTAATCTTCCATAGTAAGGGACCCCTCCAAATATCATTTGGGTATCATTATTGCTTGAATAACTTCGTGTCCCAAACATGCCAAAAACTCCACTATTTTGAGTTTTTAAAAGATTGTCTCGTTCCAACGTTCGAAACTTGAATCCATTGACATTGAATGCGGTAAATCTTTTAACTTTATCAAAAGGTCCATGAGCAAGACTAATGAGAACATCTTTATCTGGCCCATGAATGTTGTCAAGATTGTTGCGAATCTATACATGATACAACATTCAATTAGTCTTGTTATTATTAAAAACCAATTCAATAAAACATCTATTTTTGTATGAAAACTCACACGATTGCTGAACCAATGCACAAACTCCTTATGAACCTTCTTGTCTATCTCAGTAGCACTTCTTTGACTGCGCCTCATTTGGTTTTGAGTAAAACTTCGGAACTGCCTATTTGATTATTCGATATTAGATGTAAAAAAATATTAATAGTATAGATGAAACTACTTAAATGTAATAAAACTACATACTTTAGATAGTCGTCAACTATTGGACAGTTTGTTAAAACGTGTCTATGAGCCTGCAATTTTCAGTTGGTGTTAGGGTGTAATAAGAAGATCCACCCACAGGTTTTCCAACTCTAGGAAATAATTCAGCTACACGTGAAGCAGTTTGGATATCATCAATAGGGTCGTCATCTACACGTCCAGGTTGATTCCATCTAGTCTCAATATTTTCTAGATATCTTGAACAAAATGTAAGAATCTCTTCAAAATGGTATCCTTCTGCAATAGACCCTTCTGGTTTTGCCTTATTACGTACATACGATTTAAGTTTTCCCAAGTACCTATCATTGAACCACAATAACACTAGTTAAAAAAACTTTCTACTTTCTAATTAAGTTAGTAACATTAGAACAAAATCACATAGTTTACCTTTCAACAGGATACATCCATCGATAATGAACAGGACCTCCAAGTTTAACTTCTTCAACAAGGTGAACAACCAAGTGGACCATAACCGTGAAGAACGAGGGAGGAAATAACATTTCCATATGGCATAAAGTGAGGACAATTTGGTTTTGCAATTTTTCCATGTCTTCAATTTTTAATACCTTGGCACATAATTGTCTAAAGAATGAGCACAACTCAATCAATACTGCTGAAACCTCATGAGGTAATGTTGTGCGAATGGATAATGGTAAAAGTTGTTCCATTAATATATGACAATCATGACTCTTCATCATTCCATTCACCTTGAGATTTACTAAGTCAATGCATCTAGAAATGTTGCTTGAATAACCATCAGGCACCCTAATATTCTTTAAAGTCATTAAAAAATTCCTTTTATTTTTACCTGTTAAACTAAAGGCAGCCGGAGAAATTTTACCATTTTCATCAGGCCAAAGATCAGGTCTTATGCCCATATTTTGAAGGTCTTCTCGAGCTTTATAATGGTCTTTACTCTTTTGCCTATCATTCAGTAGAGTAAATAGGACATTATCGCACACATTTTTCTCAATATGCATCGGATCAAGATTATGGCGTAGAAGATTATCTTTCCAATACGGAAGTTCAAAAAATATGCTTTTCTTTTTCCATTGTTGAGGATGACCTTTTGTAGGATCACATTGTGTACTATCACCTTCTATAGGTTGTTCCTCACGTGTTCTTTTTACTGATTTTTCTTTCACTGCCTTTTTACCAAAGATGACTTCAACATCTTTAACCTTTTCAAAAACTTCATGTCCAGATAATGTTCTCGGTGGACTCCGCATTTCTTGTTCACCATTAAAGCGGATCTTGTTCAATCTAAACCTGTGTCTCCGATCAAGGAAACGACGATGACCCATAAAACACCATTTACGACTAGCTTTAAGACGGAGAGGTGTAGTTTGAAAGTTACACGATGGGCAAGCAAGTCCTGTGTATGTGTTCCACCCAGAAAGTGAACCCAACCCTGGAAAGTCACTAATAGTCCACATCAAATTTGCATGCAACTTGAACATCTCTTTCTTGAAAGAATCGTATGTATCCACACCACTTGTCCATAACTCCTTCAGGTCTTTGATTAATGGTTGTAAGTAGACATCAATATTATTTCCTGGTGCCTCTTTACCGGGAATTATCATTGACATTATAAATGATGTCTGCTTCATGCAAACCCATGGAGGAGTGTTATATGGTATGAGAACAACTGGCCAAATACTATTGTTTGTACTCATCACACCAAAAGGATTAAAACCATCACTAGCCAATGCAAGACGCACATTCCGTGGATCTGATGAAAACCAAGTATGTGTCAAGTCAAATTTCTTCCAAGCTTCTGAATCTCTAGGATGCCTCAACATTCCATCATTGTTAGTATCTGTTGCATGCCATCTCATATCCTCTGCCGTTTTTGATGACAAAAATAATCTCTGTAATCGAGGTTTTAATGGAAAATAACGAAGAACCTTGGCAGGAATTTTCTTTTTTTTCTTGTTAACAGAGACATCCTCATTTGTTTTCCATTTTGAAGTGTTGCAATTTTTGCAAGTCTCCCTCTCCTCATCTTCTCCCCAATAAAGCATACAACCGTTTGGACATGCGGGTATCTTTACATAATTCAAACCAAGTTTTGTGATTGATTTCTTGGCTTCATAGAATGATCTTGGAATGTTTGCATATTCAAATGCATCTTTTATTAACTCTAAAATCATTGTCATTGCCTTCTCACTCAATCCACATAAACACTTTATATGGTACAACTTAACCAAAAAAGATAGTCTTGAATATCGTCTACACCCTTCATATAAAGGTTGTTCTCCTTCTCTAGCCAACTCATAATACTCCTTGGCTTCGTTTCTTTCCTGAGTTGAACTTGGCATCACATAATCTTCTTGTTCAATCTCCAAATTTGACGCAGATGGTATTTCATTTGCATGATTCCCATAAACTCCAAATGCATCGTTGATCATGTTCTGAATAGGTTCTTCGACAATGTTAGTATCTTCTACCATACTTGGAGTAGTACTAGGGGAGATAGTACTAGATCGTACAAAAGACTCTCCGTGATGGATCCACATGGTGTATCCCTGCGGAAATGGTGACCAACTTAAGTGGTCGAACATGTCACTCCTACTCTTTAATTTTCTGAAACCGCAACGTTTGCAAGGACATATTACTACGTCGTTTTCTTTTGCACCTTTGAATGCAAAATCAATAAATTCTTGTATTCCTTTTTGATACGCAATCGATGATTGTGGCTTAATAATCCATGACTTATCCATTTCTTCAAAAAAAATAATTATATTTTCAGAATTCTAGTACTTACGAGAACATGTTATTTTGAATATAAACAATAGAAAAATAAAAGAGATGAGTTTTATTATTGGTTGTTTAATTTGTTTTTACACACTACATAACAAGTTTATAGGTGAAGCCTTGTGATATCAATTAGTATAATACAGTTTCATGTAACAGACATATATGGATAAATACTTCATATCAATATGTTTACTACATTTAGCTAGGTACTTCAAGAATATTTACTTATGTTGTGTCAGTGTGCGAGTGCGACCTTAATATTGCTTTGTACTAGGATTTTAAAGTGCTTTTGCGGTCCCGTATGAATGCGATTGCAAACATTGCAATTTTGGTTATTACAATTGCTTATAAGAATAATGTATTTGTAAAGGCACACTCAAATTTAAGATAAAATTCTTATAAGATGAAATTCTTTAGTCTAGCACTATTAAAAAGTGATATAGTAAAGGCACACTCAAATTTAAGAATGAAATCATACCTCAAAGACGCACGAGGGTTTGAAGAGCAGCGAAGCAAGTGGAAGAGAAAAGTTACCTGCAACAAAAACCAAAGCAGCATATCAATAGTTGGTAGAAATCATAGATTTATCAAATAGAAATCTTATATTTTTCAACAGCTCATATCCCTTTAAATCCAACAAAAACATTATTATTTTCATTCTAGTGCGGAAGACACTTCATGTTTCAGATGCATGAAGGGGTGCAGCTCATGTTTCGACCGTCCTACATTTGCAAAGAAAGAAAAATCTGTCTAAATCATTACAGTTCAATTAACAGAGTAACTCTGTAGTTTACATTTCAAATAACAAACATTACACATTCCCATTTATGTTTTTGACAGCTATTCGAAAGCTATTCGACAACTAAACCCTTCAAAGCAATATTCTAAGGTACATGTTCTTCTTTGGCAATAGAAGAAAAGTAGTTCATTAACTAAACAAGAAAATCACAATAAATTGAAACCTGTATTTAGACTTGAAATTAGTTTTTTTAACACAGATTATCATGCAACCAAGTTTGGCTTCTCTAAATGAAGTGATAAATATGCTTGAGAGAAAATTACAAAACCATAACCATTTATTAGAAAATAGATGCTCGAGATTAAGATGAAATACATGCACATGCAGTAACACATTTTCAATCTCTGTTAATAATAACATAGTGCAACCCTCATATTAGAGAAAGCCCGAAATAAATAAATAAAACTACTCCCTCCATTCAAAATGATCATTTTTAAAGCTCTGCACAATGATTAAGAAAGTTATCAAATATCTACAACTTTAGAGAAATATAACTTCATATTATTGTATCACCTTTCAATTCAATTTGAATGGTTAGAAAATTACAAGCCCCCTCTACTAAGTATTGGGGATCCAAGTTCAGTAATCAAATCAAGTGAGTATAGCAAAACTCCTCCAGTCATTTAATCCTTGTTCAGATTTCACCGATAGAGGTTGAAACTCACACCCTTTACAATCCCAAATCCCAATTCACCTTTTTGATTCCCAGACACTATTTTCATTTGCTATGGCCAAGCCCTTAACTTTGTCAAGGCTGCCTCTAATTCCAAATAGTGCAAATCCCAAAAGAAAGTTAAAAAAAAAGACAAAAATAATGCTTTCTTGACTTTCTAAGCCTTACATAATCTGAAACTAAGACTTCTAACATGACAATTCATTTGAAACGGATGGAGTTACCAAAAAGAGAACGCGAGCACAAAATCCTTTGTGTAGAGACATCTTGTTAATAAGACACTGGAATGATATGAGCTTATAGAAACTAGTATTTAACTCAAATACTCAATAAAGCATTAAACTAGGTGATTGACGATATAAGCTTGTAGAAATTAGTATCTAACTCAATAAGCATTAAACTAGGTGATTCCATAATTGGTGACAAAATACATTAGATGTTACAAAGCTACATGCATCGGAAAGTAAAAAAAAACATTTACACAGCCTATAATGCTTATTTAAATAACTTGGTGAAGATAGTGTACTTCCCGTAGCAATAATTCATCAACATTTACACCTGAGTAGCAAATACGTAGCAAATACATGCTTTACAAAATGAAACTGAGAAATCTCCTAGATTTTAATATTATTGTCAGCAACAAAATCACATGAGCATCCAGGTATGACTATCAGAGCAGTAAGACAAGTACTAATCATGACAAATGCCAACCCCTAATCTAAACTGCTGGGAACCATAACAAACTCGAGTAAAGAAAGTACCAGAGCAGAAAAGGATCCAATGTGAATGGGAACACAATAACATTTCAAAATCAATTGTATTGATTTAGAATAACCAGCATGAGTATAATACAGTTAACTAGCCATTAACTATAAACACTGAAAATGAAATTCTCACCTTAGCAATAGACTTTGAGCAGCCAAAGAAGCAGCGGAATATTTCACCTCTGCAATAACAGCAGGGGTTGCAAGGGAGTTAAAATCTAGACAGGTATGTTATATTAAGATGCATCAAACTATAAACTTTTTATACACGTGAATAAAACAGAATGCATCATTAGGAAAAGCTATGTTTAACTGTTGCACTAAAATTCTTATAAAATTAATATTGAAAAGTTTGAATATCATCACAATTTGGCACACAAATTGGATTTCAATTGAGTAATTCCACATCTGAATCTTTATTATTAAATAGCCTCCATGCAAGTAAGAACACCTTATGAGGCACCAATTTGTTCCAGATAACATCACAAGTTGAAGAATCATTTATGTTGACATGATCCATGCAAGTAATAACACCTTATGAGGCACCAATTTGTTCCGGATAACATCACAAGTTGAAGAATCATTTATGTTGACATGATCCTGTTCATATGGTAATCTCTTCTGAATGAATAGCATTCTCTCGAGTTCTAATTTCACATCCAAACATTTAACATATTTTCAAAACGTTAGCCAACAAAATCCTACCACCTCATCTTCCTATTGACATGGTCTCTGTTCCCCGTCATTCTAAATAACCTACTAAATCTATTGAAATTCTTGAGCAGCTCTCCTCCCACTCAGGATCAAACTAAAAATATGTATCTGACCATTTCCTACCAACTTTATACCTGGAATGTAATCTCTACCATTCACCAACCCATACTTAGTGAAAGTTGCCAAGCGGAGACCCCACGTAAATCACAGAAGAGTACGAGTGTTTTTCTATTAAAAACAGGAAGTCGTAATAAAAAAACGGTGCCTGATGAGAGAATCGGAACATCTCCTCTTTAGGAATCCTCTTAACCTCATTCTGGTCCTGGTGCCTTCGAAATACTGTCCTAAAGCCAGGAAACTTAACAAGGGGAATGACTGATATATCAATATTATTATTACAATTGCAAAACGACTACTATCCCATTTGGATCAGTATATGGTCCTCTTATATCAGTTTTATGCCTAAAACAACAAATTAGAAAACCTAAAAAATCATAAAAAGAAATAAAACCCTAAAATAACAAATTAGAAAACCTAACATCAATTCAATATATTCAAACTCAAAATCAATCATCACAAAGAGCTCAACCATAAGATTCAAGTGAATCTCCAATGCTGAAATCAATGGCAGAGAATGAGAGAGATGAGAACAATGCAAAAAGTGATACATAAAACTTACTGTGTTTGAAGAGATGAACGCAGAGGATGTAGTTTCCATTGCTGTGCGTTTTTTGGTGTGAAGATGAGCGATTTGAAGAGATTCCTTTCGGTGTCAAGGGGTTTCTTTCGGTGTGAAGAAGAACGGGTTTGAGTTTGCACTATAAATCATTATAATTAATTCATTTCTATTATAATGAGAATCATTTTTTCATTCAACTTTGTGCAAATGCATTTTTGTGGAATATTTTTAATCTCGAAAAGAAATAAAAGTGAAGAATAATGAACTCATAAATTTTCAATATTTTAATTTCTTTTAGTTCTAAGATCTTTTTTAGTACTAGACATTGGATAATATATTTTAGGGTTCATAATTTGTAAATCTAAATTTTAATTTCATGTTATATTTGAATGTGTTAATGATGGATATAAAATCAAATCTATATAAATCTCAAAAAAAAATTGTTTAAATCTTATTTGGTGCTTGTTTTATTTAGGTGATTATAGACTTGATCATTCTATCATTTCACGAAACTCCAAGAAACAAACTACTCTAGCTTTTCCATTTGTTGAATCTGAGTATCGTGCTCTTGTTGCTTCAACTAGAGACTTACAATGGATCTCATTTCTTCTTTATAATTTAGATCGAACCTCTGTGATACAATTTATATTATAAGTGATAGTCAAAATGCAGGAGTAGAAAGTGAATGGATGTTTTATGAGCTTTTTAACTTTTTTACGGCGACAGGTGTTTTACCGTCGTGCCCATGAGAATTTTTAAAGGTTTTGGGTGCGACGGTTGTTTTACCGTCGTGAAATGAATTTTAGGACGGATAATTTTACCGTCGTGATAGGTTTAAGGGTGCGACGGGTGCTTTACCGTCGTGATATGCCTTTTAGGACGGTTAATTTTACCGTCGTGACTAGTTGTTGGTGAAAAATCAATGTTAAAAGTGTTAAATAGGGGCCGACGGTTGTTTTACCGTCGTAATAATAATATTATGATGGTTAAATATACCGTCGCAAAATAAATATTAGGGACGGTTGGTGTCAACTGTCGTAAACACTGTCTCTATATGTCAATTACGACAGTTATCACATAACTGTCGCAATTTTTGTGTCGTTAAACACTAATTTTCTTGTAGTGCAAGATAAACTTGATGGCAAGGGATGTTCACAAAATTATTGATCACTTGTAAAATATTAAAGTGAAATTTGATGGCAAGGACAAAACTCTACTCTGGTTGAGGTTATTACCTAAATACTTTGAGGATTTAAAGTATGTCCTTATTGATTGTAAGGAAGGACATATCATCTTAGATAAGGTCCAATCAAATTTAAGAATCAACGAGTTAATCAAGATGAAAAAGTTGATGGTTGATGATAATATTAGTATTGAGTGTTTCAATAAGAAGGAGTGGAAGTAGGGGAAACCAAAAGGGAAAAAATATAGTTACAAGTCCTTGTCCAAGTCTAAGAGGTTCCAAAAGTAGAAGTAAAATTGCTTCAATTGTAAAAAAAAAAACCAATCACTTTAAGAAATAATTTTACTATAAGGGGAGCAAGGGTGATTCTGCTCATATTATGGTTGTCTTAGATGAAAATGGTCATGAAAGTAATAGTAAACAAGTGGTAGCGATTTTGGAGACGAAAAAAAGTTAGTTTATAGATTTAACATGCTCTTATAACACATTATCAAGGAAGGAATATTTTGAGACTTTGGATCTAAAATAAGGTGGAGTTGTTCAAAATATCAGCCCACTCATAATATCACATTAGGTCCATAATTCTCATGGATTTGAAATTCAAAAAGGAGCCTAGAATAATTAGAATTACGGCCCACTCATAATAACACATTACGATTATAATTTCAAATTATTGACTGCATGTAATTTTTATTACGAGTGTACTCTTCCCAAAGCCATATGAATGTTTAAGCTTTTGTTTTGATTCTCTGTGTTACAAATTGGACAGTCACTATATTATTATGATTATGAGAATTGTTTAAATGATAGACCTCTCGTAAAGCTTAGTCCCTAAACTCTATTTTAATAAATGAGTTTATACTCCAATCTTTAAGCATTTAATGAACAACTCTATGAAAGTATAGGCAATATCATATATAACCCAATGGAGTAAAAGGTAAAGGTTGATATCTTGTTCATAAAGATTACATGAATTATACGACATATGGAAATAGTTTAGGATTATTCAAGAAAGCTATGATTTGCAAATGTTTAGTCTTAATGGATCTTGTCACCGATTCAACCATGAAAGAAGGTGATTCAATGATATAAGATGCAATTATATTGTTCTTAAAAATGTGATTTATATTTAAGGCACGAAGATTTTACAATGTCTTTCATTGATAAGGAATCACAATTCTAAAACTAGTTTTTATTCAAATTTCAAATCTCTAAAAATAATAACTCAATCAAAATCACTTCCTTTTAGCTAATCATATAATAAAGAATCGATAACCAATCATATTCTTAGTGTAACGATCAATTTTATTACGTGATATATATTGTACACTTGAGCATATCAATTACTATAGCTATTGTGCTACAATTAGACATGACATGTTAAAAAATTTCCATGGTGCATTGATAATTGCAACAATACAAGTAACAACCAATCTTTATCCCACTAAATGAAGTCAACTACATGGATTAAATTTTTCCATAATGCTCTATAAGATATAATGTTTCTGTCTAAATCTTTAATCTCAAAATATTTTTAATAGTTTCTCTTATATGTTTTTTAGGGCTTCCTCTACATGTAGTTGTTTGACTCCTCTCCATGTGATATAATCTCCTTAGAATAAAATCTACATGTCTTCTCTCTACATGCTCGAACCATCTAAGCCTTGTTTCCACCATTTTTTCTACTATAGATTTCACCCCAACACTCTCTAATATTGGAATTTCTAATATTATCTCATCTAGTCTTACCACAAATCCATCATAAAATTCTCATCTCTACTACACTTACTTTATTCTTGTATTGATTCTTAACTGTTTAACATTATATCCCGTACAATATTGCTGGTCTTTCCGCTGTCTAATACAATTTTCCTTAAACTTGAGCATCACTCTCATGTCACATAAAACTCCCAAGGCCCTCCTTCATTCATCCATCCAACCATCCTGAATTTGATGTTTTACACCCCTTTATATTTCTCCATCATTTTGTATTACGGATCCGAAGTATTTAAACCATGTGACTTGGGAATGATATGGTCTCCAACTTTTACCACTAAGTTATAAATGATTCTCATTTTGCTGGGCTTATATTCCATATACTCTGTCTTAAGTCTTATTAGGAAAAATCCATGTGTTTCTAAGGCTCGTCTCTAAACTTTAATTTAAATCGTCATTCGACTCTCTAAGTAGGACTATATAATTTTTATAAAGCTTATATCTCGATGCTAGCTCTTGGAAGTGTTTGTGGGTACATCCAAAATTAAGGTTAAAAGGTAGGGGCTTAGGATTGAGCATAGGTGTAATCCTATTGTAATAGGAGTGATTTTACCTTGCCTTAGAGATAAAGTGAAAAGGGATGTCACAAGGGAAACTTGATGGCAAGGGATGTTCACAAAATTATTGATCACTTGCAAAATATTAAAGTGAAATTTGATGGCAAGGACAAAAATCTATTCTGGTTGAGGTTATTACCTAAATACTTTGAGGATTTAAAGTATGTCCTTATTGATTGTAAGGAAGGACATATCATCTTAGATAAGGTCCAATCGAATTTAAGAATCAACGAGTTAATCAAGATGAAAAAGTTGATGGTTGATGATAATATTAGTATTGAGTGTTTCAATAAGAAGGAGTGGAAGTAGGGGAAACCAAAAGGGAAAAAATATAGTTACAAGTCCTTGTCCAAGTCTAAGAGGTTCCAAAAGTAGAAGTAAAATTGCTTCAATTGTAAAAAAAAACCAGTCACTTTAAGAAATGATTTTGCTATAAGGGGAGCAAGGGTGATTCTGCTCATATTATGGTTGTCTTAGATGAAAATGGTCATGAAAGTAATAGTAAACAAGTGGTAGCGATTTTGGAGACGAAAAAAAGTTAGTTTATAGATTTAACATGCTCTTATAACACATTATCAAGGAAGGGATATTTTGAGACTTTGGATCTAAAATAAGGTGGAGTTGTTCAAAATATCAGCCCACTCATAATATCACATTAGGTCCATAATTCTCATGGATTTGAAATTCAAAAAGGAGCCAAGAATAGTTAGAATTACGGCCCACTCATAATAACACATTACGATTATAATTTCAAATTATTGACTGCATGTAATTTTTATTACGAGTGTACTCTTCCCAAAGCCATATGAATGTTTAAGCTTTTGTTTTGATTCTCTGTGTTACAAATAGGACAGTCACTATATTATTATGATTATGAGAACTGTTTAAATGATAGACCTCTCGTAAAGCTCAGTCCCTAAACTCTATTCTAATAAATGAGTTTATACTCCAATCTTTAAGCATTTAATGAACAACTCTATGAAAGTATAGGAAATATCATATATAACCCAATGGAGTAAAAGGTAAAGGTTGATATCTTGTTCATAAAGATTACATGAATTATACAACATATGGAAATAGTTTAGGATTATTTAAGAAAGCTCTGATTTGCAAATGTTTTGTCTTAATGGATCTTGTCACCGATTCAACCATGAAAGAAGGTGATTCAATGATATAAGATGCAATTATATTGTTCTTAAAAATGTGATTTATATTTAAGGCACGAAGATTTTACAATGTCTTTCATTGATAAGGAATCACAATTCTAAAACTAGTTTTTATTCAAATTTCAAATCTCTAAAAATAATAACTCAATCAAAATCATTTCCTTTTAGCTAATCATATAATAAAGAATCGATAACCAATCATATTCTTAGTGGAACGATCAATTTTATTACGTGATATATATTGTACACTTGAGCATATCAATTACTATAGCTATTGTGCTACAATTAGACATGACATGTTAAAAAATTTCCATGGTGCATTGATAATTGCAACAATACAAGTAACAACCAATCTTTATCCCACTAAATGAAGTCAACTACATGGATTAAATTTTTCCATAATGCTCTATAAGATATAATGTTTCTGTCTAAATCTTTAATCTCAAAATATTTTTAATAATTTCTCTTATATGTTTTTTAGGGCTTCCTCTACATGTAGTTGTTTGACTCCTCTCCATGTGATATAATCTCCTTAGAATAAAATCTACATGTCTTCTCTCTACATGCTCGAACCATCTAAGCCTTGTTTCCACCATTTTTTCTACTATAGATTTCACCCCAACACTCTCTAATATTGGAATTTCTAATATTATCTCATCTAGTCTTACCACAAATCCATCATAACATTCTCATCTCTACTACACTTACTTTATTCTTGTATTGATTCTTAACTGTTTAACATTATATCCCGTACAATATTGCTGGTCTTTCCGCTGTCTAATACAATTTTCCTTAAACTTGAGCAGCACTCTCATGTCACATAAAACTCCCAAGGCCCTCCTTCATTCATCCATCCATCCATCCTGAATTTGATGTTTTACACCCCTTTATATTTCTCCATCATTTTGTATTACGGATCCGAAGTATTTAAACCATGTGACTTGGGAATGATATGGTCTCCAACTTTTACCACTAAGTTATAAATGATTCTCATTTTGCTGGGCTTATATTCCATATACTCTGTCTTAAGTCTTATTAGGAAAAATCCATGTGTTTCTAAGGCTCGTCTCTAAACTTTAATTTAAATCGTCATTCGACTCTCTAAGTAGGACTATATAATTTTTATAAAGCTTATATCTCGATGCTAGCTCTTGGAAGTGTTTGTGGGTACATCCAAAATTAAGGTTAAAAGGTAGGGGCTTAGGATTGAGCATAGGTGTAATCCTATTGTAATAGGAGTGATTTTACCTTGCCTTAGAGATAAAGTGAAAAGGGATGTCACAAGGGAAACTTGATGGCAAGGGATGTTCACAAAATTATTGATCACTTGCAAAATATTAAAGTGAAATTTGATGGCAAGGACAAAACTCTACTCTGGTTGAGGTTATTACCTAAATACTTTGAGGATTTAAAGTATGTCCTTATTGATTGTAAGGAAGGACATATCATCTTAGATAAGGTCCAATCGAATTTAAGAATCAACGAGTTAATCAAGATGAAAAAGTTGATGGTTGATGATAATATTAGTATTGAGTGTTTCAATAAGAAGGAGTGGAAGTAGGGGAAACCAAAAGGGAAAAAATATAGTTACAAGTCCTTGTCCAAGTCTAAGAGGTTCCAAAAGTAGAAGTAAAATTGCTTCAATTGTAAAAAAAAAACCAGTCACTTTAAGAAATGATTTTGCTATAAGGGGAGCAAGGGTGATTCTGCTCATATTATGGTTGTCTTAGATGAAAATGGTCATGAAAGTAATAGTAAACAAGTGGTAGCGATTTTGGAGACGAAAAAAAGTTAGTTTATAGATTTAACATGCTCTTATAACACATTATCAAGGAAGGGATATTTTGAGACTTTGGATCTAAAATAAGGTGGAGTTGTTCAAAATATCAGCCCACTCATAATATCACATTAGGTCCATAATTCTCATGGATTTGAAATTCAAAAAGGAGCCAAGAATAATTAGAATTACGGCCCACTCATAATAACACATTACGATTATAATTTCAAATTATTGACTGCATGTAATTTTTATTACGAGTGTACTCTTCCCAAAGCCATATGAATGTTTAAGCTTTTGTTTTGAGTCTCTGTGTTACAAATAGGACAGTCACTATATTATTATGATTATGAGAACTGTTTAAATGATAGACCTCTCGTAAAGCTCAGTCCCTAAACTCTATTCTAATAAATGAGTTTATACTCCAATCTTTAAGCATTTAATGAACAACTCTATGAAAGTATAGGAAATATCATATATAACCCAATGGAGTAAAAGGTAAAGGTTGATATCTTGTTCATAAAGATTACATGAATTATACAACATATGGAAATAGTTTAGGATTATTCAAGAAAGCTCTGATTTGCAAATGTTTTGTCTTAATGGATCTTGTCACCGATTCAACCATGAAAGAAGGTGATTCAATGATATAAGATGCAATTATATTGTTCTTAAAAATGTGATTTATATTTAAGGCACGGAGATTTTACAATGTCTTTCATTGATAAGGAATCACAATTCTAAAACTAGTTTTTATTCAAATTTCAAATCTCTAAAAATAATAACTCAATCAAAATCACTTCCTTTTAGCTAATCATATAATAAAGAATCGATAACCAATCATATTCTTAGTGGAACGATCAATTTTATTACGTGATATATATTGTACACTTGAGCATATCAATTACTATAGCTATTGTGCTACAATTATACATGACATGTTAAAAAATTTCCATGGTGCATTGATAACTGCAACAATAGAAGTAACAACCAATATTTATCCCACTAAATGAAGTCAATTACATGGATCAAATTTTTCCATAATGCTCTATAAGATATAATGTTTCTGTCTAAATCTTTAATCTCAAAATATTTTTAATAGTTTCTCTTATATGTTATTTAGGGCTTCCTCTACATGTAGTTGCTTGACTCCTCTCCATGTGATATAATCTCCTTAGAATAAAATCTACATGTCTTCTCTCTACATGCTCGAACCATCTAAGCCTTGTTTCCACCATTTTTTCTACTATAGATTTCACCCCAACACTCTCTAATATTGGAATTTATAATATTATCTCATCTAGTCTTACCACAAATCCATCATAACATTCTCATCTCTACTACACTTACTTTATTCTTGTATTGATTCTTAACTGTTTAACAGTATATCCCGTACAATATTGCTGGTCTTTCCGCTGTCTAATACAATTTTCCTTAAACTTGAGCAGCACTCTCATGTCACATAAAACTCCCAAGGCCCTCCTTCATTCATCCATCCATCCATCCTGAATTTGATGTTTTACACCCCTTTATATTTCTCCATCATTTTGTATTACGGATCCGAAGTATTTAAACCATGTGACTTGGGAATGATATGGTCTCCAACTTTTACCACTAAGTTATAAATGATTCTCATTTTGCTGGGCTTATATTCCATATACTCTGTCTTAAGTCTTATTAGGAAAAATCCATGTGTTTCTAAGGCTCGTCTCTAAACTTTAATTTAAATCGTCATTCGACTCTCTAAGTAGGACTATATAATTTTTATAAAGCTTATATCTCGATGCTAGCTCTTGGAAGTGTTTGTGGGTACATCCAAAATTAAGGTTAAAAGGTAGGGGCTTAGGATTGAGAATAGGTGTAATCCTATTGTAATAGGAGTGATTTTACCTTGCCTTAGAGATAAAGTGAAAAGGGATGTCACAAGGGAAACTTGATGGCAAGGGATGTTCACAAAATTATTGATCACTTGCAAAATATTAAAGTGAAATTTGATGGCAAGGACAAAACTCTACTCTGGTTGAGGTTATTACCTAAATACTTTGAGGATTTAAAGTATGTCCTTATTGATTGTAAGGAAGGACATATCATCTTAGATAAGGTCCAATCGAATTTAAGAATCAACGAGTTAATCAAGATGAAAAAGTTGATGGTTGATGATAATATTTGTATTGAGTGTTTCAATAAGAAGGAGTGGAAGTAGGGGAAACCAAAAGGGAAAAAATATAGTTACAAGTCCTTGTCCAAGTCTAAGAGGTTCCAAAAGTAGAAGTAAAATTGCTTCAATTGTAAAAAAAAACCCAGTCACTTTAAGAAATAATTTTGCTATAAGGGGAGTAAGGATGATTCTGCTCATATTATGGTTGTCTTAGATGAAAATGGTCATGAAAGTAATAGTAAACAAGTGGTAGCGATTTTGGAGACGAAAAAAAGTTAGTTTATAGATTTAACATGCTCTTATAACACATTATCAAGGAAGGGATATTTTGAGACTTTGGATCTAAAATAAGGTGGAGTTGTTCAAAACACCCGCCCACTCATAATATCACATTAGGTGCATAATTCTCATGGATTTGAAATTCAAAAAGGAGCCAAGAATAATTAGAATTACGGCCCACTCATAATAACACATTACGATTATAATTTCAAATTATTGACTGCATGTAATTTTTATTACAAGTGTACTCTTCCCAAAGCCATATGAATGTTTAAGCTTTTGTTTTGAGTCTCTGTGTCACAAATTGGACAGTCACTATATTATTATGATTATGAGAACTGTTTAAATGATAGACCTCTCGTAAAGCTCAGTCCCTAAACTCTATTCTAATAAATGAGTTTATACTCCAATCTTTAAGCATTTAATGAACAACTCTATGAAAGTATAGGCAATATCATATATAACCCAATGGAGTAAAAGGTAAAGGCTGATATCTTGTTCATAAAGATTACATGAATTATACAACATATGGAAATAGTTTAGGATTATTCAAGAAAGCTCTGATTTGCAAATGTTTTGTCTTAATGGATCTTGTCACTGATTCAACCATGAAAGAAGGTGATTCAATGATATAAGATGCAATTATATTGTTCTTAAAAATGTGATTTATATTTAAGGCACGAAGATTTTACAATGTCTTTCATTGATAAGGAATCACAATTCTAAAACTAGTTTTTATTCAAATTTCAAATCTCTAAAAATAATAACTCAATCAAAATCACTTCCTTTTAGCTAATCATATAATAAAGAATTGATAATCAATCATATTCTTAGTGGAACGATCAATTTTATTACGTGATATATATTGTACACTTGCAGCATATCAATTACTATAGCTATTGTGCTACAATTAGACATGACATGTTAAAAATTTTCCATGGTGCATTGATAATTGCAACAATAGAAGTAACAACCAATCTTTATCCCACTAAATGAAGTCAACTACATGGATCAAATTTTTCCATAATGCTCTATAAGATATAATGTTTCTGTCTAAATCTTTAATCTCAAAATATTTTTAATAGTTTCTCTTATATGTTTTTTAGGGCTTCCTCTATATGTAGTTGTTTGACTCCTCTCCATGTGATATAATCTCCTTAGAATAAAATCTACATGTCTTCTCTCTACATGCTCGAACCATCTAAGCCTTGTTTCCACCATTTTTTCTACTATAGATTTCACCCCAACACTCTCTAATATTGGAATTTCTAATATTATCTCATCTAGTCTTACCACAAATCCATCATACCATTCTCATCTCTACTACACTTACTTTATTCTTGTATTGATTCTTAACTGTTTAACATTATATCTCGTACAACATTGCTGGTCTTTCCGCTGTCTAATACAATTTTCCTTAAACTTGAGCAGCACTCTCATGTCACATAAAACTCCCAAGGCCCTCCTTCATTCATCCATCCATCCATCCTGAATTTGATGTTTTACACCCCTTTATATTTCTCCATCATTTTGTATTACGGATCCGAAGTATTTAAACCATGTGACTTGGGAATGATATGGTCTCCAACTTTTACCACTAAGTTATAAATGATTCTCATTTTGCCGGGCTTGCATTCCATATATGCTGTCTTAAGTCTTATTAGGAAAAATCCATGTGTTTCTAAGGCTCGTCTCTAAACTTTAATTTAAATCGTCATTCGACTCTCTAAGTAGGACTATATAATTTTTATAAAGCTTATATCTCGATGCTAGCTCTTGGAAGTGTTTGTGGGTACATCCAAAATTAAGGTAAAAAGGCAGGGGCTTAGGATTGAGCATAGGTGTAATCATATTGTAATAGGTAAATTATCCATCTCTCCACCCTGTCTCTATGTACTAGTTAATGACTCTTCACATATATCTTATATAGATAAAAAAAGTCAATCCTCCAATAATTTTCATAAATCAGTATAAATTGAGTCTCTTTTTGTTGGGAAGAAATCACAAACGCAATATAATAATCCAACAACACAAATTCTCCCAAATATCAAATGCAACGATAATCAACAAAAACACACTAAACAAAACAACACAATTTTAGCGTGTAAAAACCTCCACTAACTAAAATTAAAAAACCACGGGACCCGTAGTTATAGGCATACATAAACATCATCAAGATTTAGAATACAACAATAATTAAGAGAGACAAAACAACCTAAAAACACCAAGAAATTAAGACCTCGAAGATGGAATCGACGACTAACTTAGAAATCTCCAAATCCATTGAAAATTGTTCAGAGTGTGCTCTTATGAGTCATGAATGCTGTGTCAAAATTTCAGGATGATCCGACCGTTGGATATTGTGTAAACTCTGATTTTCTGGGACTGATTTGTGCAGAATTAGGGCTGCGGGAATAGAGTTTTCTCTCTAGCTTTTCTTGTTGTTTTACTCACACAATGAATGAATAACTTAATTCTCTTTGTTGGATAATAAAAAAGTTATAAACACACATGGGACACTAATCCACATCCATTTTGGCCTCTCTAAATAGGGGGAATAGCCCAACAAACTCTCCCAGTCGACTAGTTGGAGGGCAACACCAATCCGGCTACCGTGCGACAAAACTAAAACTTCCCTCTAGGCAACACCTTCGTCAACATATCCGAACCATTTTCATCGGTGTGAATCTTCTCAAGATCCATTAACTTGGAATCTAATGCATCCCGAATCCAATGATAATGAACATCAATATGCTTCGACCTCGAGTGAAAGGAGGAATTCTTTGATAAGTGATAGACACTTTGATTGTCACAAAGCAAAACATACTTTTCTTGTTTTACACCAAGTTCCATTGCAAATTTCCTCAACCATAACAACTCTTTTGAAGCTTCCACGGAGGCTATAAACTCGGTTTTGGTAGTAGAGAGTACAACACACTTTTGCAACTTTAATTGCCAAGCCATGACTCCTCCGGCAAAAGTCACCATATATCCCGAAGTGGATTTTCGATTATCTAAGCTTATGGCCAAATCCAAATATGTATATCCAACCAACATAGGATTCTTACATCCAAAAGTTAGTCTCAAATTCAAAGTGTCACGCAAATATCTTATCACCCACTTCACGGCCTCCCAATGATCCTTTCCTAGATTTGAGAGATAATGACTCACCATTCCCATGACATGAGCAATATCGGGTCTTGTACAAACCATATCATACATAAAACTACCAACGACCGACTAGTACATAATGTTATTCATACTTAACTTTTCTTCACCTTATATGGACATAGTTTATGGCTACACTTGAAATGAGAAGCAAGTGGAATGCTCACCGCTTTAGCCTTATACATACAAACGCCGAAGGACTTTCTCCACATACATTTCTTGTGACAAGTACAACTTTATCTTATTTCGATCTCGAACAATTTCAATACCAAGAAATTTCCGAGCCTCTCCTAAATCCTTCATAGCAAAAGATTCACTCAAAGTGTTCTTCAACTCTTTAATTCTTGAAATATTCTTTCCAACAATTAGCATGTCATCCACATAAATCAAGAGAATAATGAAATCACCTTCAGATAAATTCAATAAAAACACACAATGATCGGCATTAGTCATCTTGTACCCATGTTCAATCATCACCGAGTTAAACTTTTGATACCATTGGCGAGGTGCTAGTTTTAAACCATAAAGACTATTTACCAATTTGTAAACATAGTCTTCTTTTTACTTTCTCTAGGAATCCATCCGGTTGCTCCATGTAAATTTCTTCATGTAGATCACCATGAACGAAATCCGTCTTCACATCCATTTTATCTACTTCTAAATCAAGACTAGTGGCTAGCCTAAGAACCATTTAAATAAATTGCATCTTTACTGTAAGAACAAAATTTGGTTCTGCAATATTATCTATGGGTTTTGATGATAACAAATGAGTATGATTGTATGAACAATTTTGTTGTACTAATGTTTGTTATTGTTGAGTACTTAACAAACAGGTCCTGCTTCTAATGGATGGCGTGGCCAAGACATTAGAAGATAATTGATTCCTCTTCTATGCTACACAAGTTCTGCTGAACAGTAGCAAGACACTCCAGAAGGCTCTGAAGTGTAAGCTCTGATGTTGTTCTAAAGAAATCAGTCAAAAGATCTGAATACAAAAGTCTCTACTTACGTCCAGACGCTGAAGACTCAAGCTTCTAAAGACAACATGTTCCAAAGAAACAAAGTTAGAAGATCTGAAGACAAAGTTTCTACTGAAGTCTAGATGCTGAAAGATCGTGTTTCTATTAATGAAGTTCTAAAGATAAGGGTTTTGAAGAATAAGTGCTGAAGACTCTAAAAGACAAAAGGTCTAAAGATTATAAAGACTTGAAGTTCTAAAGACCCAAGGTTCCAAGAAAAGGTTCTCATAACCAAGTGTTGAAGACTCTAAAGACGCAGTTCTGAAGACCATAAGACTTAAAGTTCTGATTGACCTAATGTTATGTTCTCACTTCTAAACTCATGCTCACAAAATTCTATGAAGTGCAGAAGGAAAGAAGATAACATTAACGTGGTATAAATAGTACATAGTACAATCAAAGTTTCATTCCACTACCATGAAAGGACGGACGCGTCGCACGATCTTGTCCCCCACATTACTGTTCAAGCTGCCAATGTTTCTGGAAATTCCAAGAGCATCCCTCAACGGATACATTATGTTATTGGCTATATAAAGGCTTGAAGACTAAGAAAGAAAGCGGTCAACTACTGAATATTCACGCACAAACTCTCTTCATTGCTTTCACATTCTTAAGTCACTGTTCAAAAATAGTTTACATACTCATCTTTTTAGAAGCAATACTCTTGTAAACAAAACTTGTATTCAAACAGTTGTTTGATATTTCTTAAGGGACCAGGTAGGTATGTAGCCTTAAGAAGTCTAGAGCTTGCGAGTTTTAGAAGTTGTTAGTCACTTGCGGATAGCTTCTGAATTATAATAATCAGGTTGATTATTAGTTGATATTCCTTCAGGGACCGAGTAGGTCTGGACCGAGTAGGTCTGAATCCTTAAGAAGTCTAGGGCTTGCGAGTCTTAGAGGTTGTTAGTCACTTGCAGGTAGCTTGTGCAAATTGTAATCAGTTTGGTTATAGTGAATTAATTCCTCGATTGAGTGAGGCAAAATCACCTTGGCGGGTGGATTAGACTAGCTTGATAATTTTCAAGTGAACTAGTATAAACATACATTGTTCTTTACTTTTTGTTCTTACTTATTGTTATTATCAAGAATGAAGGAAACAAAATTTTCAACTTAAAGGGGAATATTTTAAAAGAATAGTTTTGTTTTAAAAACCCAATTCAAACCCCCTTTCTTGTGTTTTTCACACCTTCAATTGGTATCAGATCTCCGGTTCTGAGAAGTTAAAAAATTTGGAATTTTATCAACACTTAATATTGTCCAGCACCGATCCAGTGTGTGTGTGTGTGAAAAACCAATGGATATATCTACTTCTACTATTGATAATAGGGATAATGATAGAGATCACTATAGTTTAAAACTTCCTATGTTTGATGGGGAGAAATTTGACTATTGGAATGATAGAAAGTTACTTTCTAGCATATGACTTGAACCCATAACCTTGACTTGATGCATGAGAAAACATTAAAGTATTCTTTTTCTGGATTCTGTGATACAGACTACGTTGGAGATCGACTAGAGAGGAAAATCACTTCTGGAAATTGTCAGTTTCTAAGAAAGAATCTAATCTCATGGTCAAGAAAGAGGCAATCAACAATTGCTCTTTCAACAGCAGAAGTAGAGTACATATCAGCAGCACTATGCATCACTCAGATGCTATGGATGAAAAGTTAGTTGGAAGATTACCAGATATATGAAATAACATCCCTATCTTCTGTAATAAGACTGACGCCATTTGCTTAAGTAAAAATCCTATTCTACACTCTAGGGCTAAACACATAGAAATCAAACATCATTTTATTAGAGATTATGTTCAGAAAGGGATTCTATATTTAAAATTTATAGATACATACCATCAATGGATTGATATTTTTACAAAACCCTTGGCTGAAGATATATTTTTGTTTATTCTAAAGAATCTAAAAATGGATTTCTGTCCAGAGTAAGATGTCATTAAAATCAACTGCATTTTAGTCATAGTCTGAAGGAATATGATTCTGACTTAATCAAAAGACTTTTAATCTATTTATCTCAGTCATAAGAAGATGTTTCAGTCAGAAATATCCATAATCAGATGGAAACCTTTTGGTTCTCTGGACTCTGAGAATATCAATGCATTACCTAAATAGTCTTAGTGTCTATCACACTCTACCTAGGTCATGCACGGGCAATTATTTTTCTTGAAATTGATTAATTATGATTACATTTATTTAACTACTCCTTGGGAATAGTCGTTTCATGTCATACCTCTATGTCTATGTTTGACATTTCATGTCATGATTAAATGTTTTTGTGCTCTCTCATCTCAACATTTGATCTACTTCTCTTTTCATTTCTTTCTTTTAGTAGTCTGAGACGTCACTTGAGTGTTTCAATTGTCTTAATTCGTGATCTGCTTGATTGACTATTTATATCCCTTTTAATCTATAGTCATTCATCAAGTCATTATCCTTGTATCATCTTCAATCGTCTCTTATCTTCAAACCTATCTACATATCATGGCTATTAGAACTTTTCAAGGAGATGAAAATCTTCTCGAAGTAATCAAAGAGAAAAGACCCAATTATGTGTTTGAGGATGGTTTCATCAACAAGGTCATTGAGAATCAAGGATGGTTTGGGTATGCAACAATGCTGATAGGTCTTGTTTATCCTAACCTCTTAAAGAATTTTTGGCTCCATGGTTTTGTTAATCCTGACGGAAACACCATTTATTCTCACATATTTGGTGTTTCGATTACCACCACTCACTCATCCATTGACGAAGCCATCTGAGATACAGTGGGAGAACCGACTTGGGTATTTTTCGTTTGATTGCAAATGTCGCGGTTTAGCAAGAGTCGCCACCGACTTTTCTTTTATCCAAAAGGAAAGGTGAAAAAGCACAGGAAAGACCTTTGAGATTATTTCTTGAGTTCGGGGGGTAGATTATGAAAAAGGAAGGTATTAGAACCATTTTCATCCATGGCTTTCCATGGGCTCTTAGTTACTTGCTAGGTCACTTGCTTTTGTTTGAAAATATGCTTTGTGTGGTTTTTGAAAGTATTTTGTAAAGAGGCCATTGTTTAGGAAAACTTTGTAATGATTCTCGTTTGTAAGAATGTATACAAAGGAGTTGATATTTTCAAAATATTTTCAAGTTTGAAAGGTTTTTTGGAAGTGTTGGTGTTTGTTTTGAAAATAGCAAGGATGTTTTTGTTTTAAAATAAAGCAAGTAACTAGGAACATTCTACCTACTCACAAGTCTTTCATGTTCATTTCTTTTTTTCTTTGACATTGTTATCTTACCATTGATTTGGTAAGTAACCTTATCTTTGGATGTAAAAGGGACAGGAAAGGGTTATCGTATAACCATGATTATCAATGTTGCAAGGTATCTAAACATTTTTCTTTAGGGACTAAGATCATTTTGAAAAGGCAACATAGATAGCGCCATCAAGGGACTATGATCTTGTATTTTGCTTGTCTTTGCTAAGATACCTCACATGCGTAATATGGCCATTTTTGTAAGGCAACCAAGTGGATTTACCTTAGGGGTGTTTGTGTGCAAGTGGGTTGATTTTCATGCTTGATTTGTCTTTGATTTCGGGTTTGCTATTTGTTGGTTTTAGTCTTTCCATACAAAACCCTAATTACTAGCATTTTGTATATAAAGCGATAAATTGCGCAATTTAAAATTACTACGCTATTACATCATTTAGGGGAGGGGGTATACAAATTTACAAATGGAGAATATTGCAAGAATAAATATTACAACCATATTGAATTTGAATAAATGTACAAAATAAGGATAAAATGCAAAAATATGAAATGTAAGGGGAAATGTGATTTTGTTTGGTTTTTTCATGAAAAGGGTTTTTTTTTACCTAATTAATTAAAATAAAATAATTAACTAAGAAAAAGGAAAATTAATATTAAATTAGTAAACTAAATTAATTTAAAGAAAACAAGTTTTTTTAGGGTTTTTTGTGAATTTAATTAAATTAGTAAATAAAAATAATTAAATAAAAATCCTAAATTCTAAATTGATTTTAATTTACAAGAAAAATAAGTGATATAATATAATAATAATTAAAATTAAATTATCTAAGTAAAAAAAGGTAAATTTAATTATTAAAAAAATGTAAAAGAAATGTTTTTATTCTTTTGTTTTTGTGAAGAAAAATAAAATATAAAAATGTGAAAATAATAAATAAAAATATTTTTGGGTTTTTATTACTAATAATAAAAATTAATATTAATAATAATACTACTAATAATAATAATGAAAATGAAAAATAAAAAGAAAATGAAATGGGCCAGGATATATAAACAGCAAGGCAGGGGGGTTTGATCATAACAAAAAAAAGGCCCAACAAGAGGAGTCCCAGGCGCTGCAAAAAGAGTAAAAATGTGAGAAAAATGTGAAAAATGCAAAAAGGTCACGCTAGGGCTTGAACCCAGGACCTCATAGTGACAGGCGCGCACTTTAACCACTGGGGTGGTGATACATCCATTAACTTATGTAAAACAACAAATATATAACATAAATTTTGCCCTAAATATACTTCATCTTCAACCTCCAGCCAGAAGCCCTGCAACTTGTTCATTTCTCAACCATTTGCAAAAATGTAAACATGAAAGTTGCTCCATTTTTTCATACGAATCCAACCATGTAAATATCATGAACTATAAATTAAAGATGAATGAGAATTTTTGAAAATTATGACCTAATTATTTTCATATATTCAATCCTAAAATTCTCCTAGCTCAATCAATATAAATGAAATCTATGGACATGTACAGCTTCAGGGAAATGATGTCTACATTTTATCTTCACAAATGCAAGCCTAACAATGCCTAAGTAATGAGATAGAAGTTCAAGAAAAATACCTCAAAAATGGAAATCATGAAATGTAAATGAGCTTGATTCAAGGTGCTGCAATGATCAAGTTAGCTTCCTCAAGTTCCCATGAAGCTAATGCAATGGTTTGCTTGAGTAATAGATGGCTGGAATGGCTTGGAGATGTCAATGTACAATGCTCTATTTTTGGTTATGGAGGATATGGTAAATGATGTTACAATAATGAAACAGGGACATGGATAGGTTACACTTGATGTAAGGAAGCTTTAGAAACTAAAAGGCCAAGAAACGCACGAGGGAAATATGAGTTTGGTGTTCACTGTCAGAAACTGTGCAAAAATGGAGTCTTTGGGCAATTTTTGATTTGAGAGAGCTTTGGTGTATTTCAGGGTGCTTCAACTCGTCCTTTAGCTCACAAGTAGTTCCTCTATTTATAAGAAACAAGTATGGATGCTTGTATCTGATCAGAATTCAAAATCACATGTTTAAGCTGAACATGTGATTTTTTGAGAAATCAAGTTTCAATGCTTTGTGTACTGGCTAAGATATAGTGGTTATGCTTTAAACACACTTGCTTATGACTTTGTAGATGGAGTGTGATCAGAGGGAACAAGTGAGAGGCTCAAGAATTGACTTTGCACATAAAGCTTGCTTTTCTAAAATGGAAATGTTCACTTTGTGCCATTAATGGAAATATGGATTGGATAAAGCTTAAAACACTTGGATTAAAGTTCAAAAGTTTGTGTAATCCATTAATGATGGATATATGCACAATTTAGAAGGCCTGCGAAGCAAGATTATGCATCCTAACATTGAAATTGCATCTTTGTTCATCATGAAAATGACCTATAATTTCAGTTTGAAACCCTAACTTCCTCTCTTCGATTCTCCTTGATCAAGAATAATCTCAAGGAGTTCTTGGACATTTTATAAAGCTTGTAATGTTCTATACAACCCCTATTTGAATTACTTTTGAAAATTCCCCTTGGAACTATATGAAAAAGTTCCATGAAGTTAGGTCAAAATCCTGCCTAAATTAGGGCAAAATTTCACTAAGTGTTTAATTTCAAGACCATGAGTTTATGAATTAATAACTTGAGATACAAGAACTTTTAGAAGAAGTTTTGTAAAGAAATGTTGTATATCTCATGGAGATATACAACTTTCATGTTGAAAGTTTCTTTTGAATCATCTTACATCATGGTGAAAATTTTGCTCAAAGTTGTGAAGAAACATGAAGTTTTAAACACTTAGAAACATTTCTAAGTTAGAAAACTTTGACTTTTCAAAATGAAATCTTGACTTTTTGATTTCTTGATGAATAAGTTTCATATTTTGACATGTTTTGATGAATTGTGATCTTTGACACTTGGTTTTGACCAAAAAGTCAAAGTTTGACTTTTCAGTGTACAATTGACTTTTGATCAGTTGACTGAAAATTCACTATCAATCCAATTGATTTTGAACAATGTTTTGAGTCATGCCATTAGGTCAAAATGATGCAATTTAACTCTTTAGATCATGCCTCAAACCAATTAACCATTTGCTAGGTCAAAAATCAGAAATTGCCCTTTCTCAGTCAAAACCCTAATTTTGACCATTTTGCCCTTTTGATGATTTGATCAAATTTCTTGAGGAATTATGGTCCAAAATTGATAAAATGATACTTATGAGTTTATAATGTTGATGTGGATCAAAAATTATGAAGTTTGACTTTAAATTGGTCACAATTGACTTTTTCCCAATACAATTGATTTTTAGGTCAACTGCTTGATTGACTGAGCAAAAATGTGATCCAAGGCTTGAAACTTGGCATGAGTAATCTTGGGGGTTAATAATGATCCATGAAAGTAATATGAGGCATTGAAAGTCCAATTATCCTTGTGCAATCTCAAACCCTAATTTCAGTCATCAGTGCTTAAGGAGGTGTCTTGAGTTGATCAACCCTAGTGTAGTCTTGATCCAAGAGAGATCTTTGTGAGAAAATATTTGATAAGTGAGAGGGAAAATTTTGGGGTACAACACCATCCAAAGTCTACCTTTACCAAACTCCTGCATGAATGTTGACATGTTTCTAAATGTTCCTAACTCTTCATTTAGATATTACCCCCTTAGTGCAAATCACTTGAAACCACTTTCAAAAGTCTGGTTTCAGTTTCTGTTGAAAAATCTTCATCCCAGAGGAGAAGATCTTGGTATAGTTTCTCCTAGGGATATGTGTCTTCTTATTGCCTTCATAAGAATATTCTAATTCATCTCTCGGCAATAATATTCAATCATCTGAAGCTATCAATCCAAGCATCCAGGAACTTTCAAAAATCATTTATTCCATATGGATGTGTATTCTCTGAACTATTTGAGTTAGCAGGTATAATTAAAATTGTTCAATGAAATCTGTTCATCAGAGGTAATGCTCTATTTGATGAGAGTTGTGATGTGTTTGAATTTTAGATAGCTTTCCATGTCTTTATTCACTCTGTTGTAATCTCCTTCGAATATCAATGAAATTTCTTATCTTTTCTTGATTGTTTCTTCTGGTTTCTATGTTTTTCACACATGATTACATTTTTTATTATGACAAAAGGGGGAGTAATTTAAATGAATGTAATTTTGATTTCAATAATCAAGTTCTGGAAAATTTCCTCTGAAAAGAGTTGCTTACATTCTAACCCAGTTAAACTTCTGTTTCTGTTAGAATTGTTTTTCTTTTTCAGGAAATTAGAACTCTGATTAAAAGACAAAGATCTGAAATCACTATTCAAGGCTTATGTCTAACCTGTTGGCTTCATACTCTAAAGATGTTTTTCAATTCATAATCTGACTTTAAGAAGTTCAACCTAGAATCAGACTCCAAAATTGAGAATCTATTGAGAATCAGGAAGTTGTCTTAGTCACATTAAAGTTTCAAAAATTCAATAAAGAAGTTGTGTGAAATCAAGATCTCAATTTGTCTATTGGCATCCAAAGTCAAGACTCTCAAGATCTCGATATCTTATCTATTGGAACTAGGGGTTTTTACTCAAATGGTTCAGAGTCAGGATATTCGATCTTCATTAAGTCATTGATTTAGGGGGAGTATCAGAAACAAGATAAGTATTTCTTACCCTTCTAATTTCACTGATTATGATTATATGTACAAAATTGTGTCATCAAAATACATAGTTTTGTCATCACCAAAAAGGGGGAGATTGTAAGAACAATATTTGGTTGTGCAATATTATCTCTTAGTTTTTATGATAACAAATGAGTATCATTGTATGAACAATTTTGTTGTACTAATGTTTGTTATTGTTGAGTACTTAACAAACAGGTTCTGCTTCTAATGGGTGGCGTGGCCAAGACATTAGAAGAGAATTGATTCCGCTTCTACGCTACACAATTTCTACTGAACAGTAGAAAGACACTCCAGAAGGCTATGAAGTTTAAGCTCTGATGTTGTTCTAAAGAAACCAGTGAAAAGATATGAAGACAAAAGTCTCAACTTACATCCAGATGCTGAAGACTCAAGCTTCTAAAGACAACATGTTCCAAAGAAACAAAGTTAGAAGATCTGAAGACAAAGTTTCTACTGAAGTCTAGATGCTGAAAGATTGTGTTTCTATTAATGAAGTTCTAAAGATAAGGGTTCTGAAGAATAAGTGCTGAAGACTCTAAAAGACAGAAGGTCTAAAGATTCTAAAGACTTGAAGTTCTAAAGACCCAAGGTTCCAAGAAAAGGTTCTCATAACCAAGTGTTGAAGACTCTAAAGACGCAGTTCTGAAGACTCTGAAGACTTGAAGTTCTGATTGACCTAATGTTATGTTCTCACTTCTAAACTCCTGCTCACAAAATTCTATGAAGTGAAGAAGGAAAGAAGATAACATTAACGTGGTATAAACAGTACATAGTACAATCAACGTTTCATTCCACTACCATGAAAGGACGGACGCGTCGCACGATCTTGTCCCCCACGTTACTGTTCAAGCTACCAATGTTTATGGAAATTCCAAGAGTATCCCTCAACGAATACATTATGTCAATGGCTATATAAAGGCTTGAAGACTAATAAAGAAAGCGGCCAACTACTGAATAATCACGCACAAATGTTGTTCATTTCTTTCACATTCTTAAGTCATTATTCATAAAATAGTTTACATACTCAAATTTTTAGAAGCAATACTCTTGTAAACAAAACTTGTATTCAAACAGTTTTTTGATATTCCTTAAGGGACTAGGTAGGTCTATAGCTTTAAGAAGTCTAGAGCTTGCGAGTTTTAGAAGTTGTTAGTCACTTGTGGGTAGCTTCTGCATTGTAATAATCAAGTTGGTTATTAGTTGATATTCCTTAAGGTACCAGGTAGGTCTGAATCCTTAAGAAGTCTAGGATTTGCGTGTCTTAGAGGTTGTTAGTCACTTGCGGGTAGCTTGTGCAAATTGTAATCAGTTTGGTTATAGTGAATTAAGTCCTCGATTAAGTGAGGTGAAATCACCTTGGCGGGTGGACTAGACTAGCTTGATAATTTTCAAGTGAACTAGTATAAACATACATTGTTATTTGCTTCCTGTTCTTATTTATTGTTATTATCAAGAGTGAAAGAAAAAGAATTTTTAACTTAAAGGGGAATATTTTTAAAAGAATAGTTTGGTTTTAAAAACCCAATTCAACCCCCCCCCCTTTCTTGTATTTTTCACACCTTCATTCACAACAGGAGCAAAAATCTTGCCAAAGTCAACACCTTCCCGTTGTTTAAAACCTTGTACCACCAAGCGAGCCTTGTATCTTCTTTGAGAATTACACTCATCTTGCTTAATCCGATAAACCCATATATTCTTCAATTCTCTCTTACCCTTTGGCAACTTCACTAACTCAAAGGTATTATTCTCACAAAGTGATTTCGTTTCATCCTACATGGAATCCATCCACTTCTTTTTGTTCTCATCCTCCAAAAATTCTTTAAAGCTTTTGGGTACTCCACCATCAGTAAGAAAAACATACTCGTTTGAGGGGTATTGAACGAAAGGCCTTTTATCACGAATAGACCACCTCAACTCATTAGAAGCAATTGGTTGCTCAACATTTTCAATCTCTTGATCAACCTCATTTTCAACAACATCTTTCGTAGCACCTACATCAACAATATCATTAGGATTTAAAACATTATAAACATTCAAATCCATACCTTTATTTTGAATTGGAACATCTTTGAAAGTGATAGGGGTTGGATCAATAATATTTGAGTTCATATCAACAATTTTTTCATCTTAAAAAATCAGATCTTTATTCTCAACTTTGTCGATGTCCTCAATGGTATAATACTCCATGAATACGACATCACGACTGTGAATAAGCTTCCATTTAATCAGATCAAAGAATCAATATCCAAACTCTTCAAGTCCATACCCAACAAACACACATTTCTTCGACTTCTCATCCAATTTCGATCTCCCATCCATCGGAATATGCATATAAGCCATGCACCCAAACACCCGAAGATGGTCGTAGGAAACATCTTTACCACTCCAAACATGATTTAGAACATCAAACTTCAACGGAACACATAGAGTGAGGTTTAAAATATCTACAATCATGCTCAATGCTTCTCCCCAAAATTATTTCAACAACTTTGATTGAGAAATTAAACATCTCACCCTTTCCATCAAATTTTTATTCATTCTTTCGGCTAACCCCTTCAATTGTGGTGTCTTTGGAGGAGACTTTTTATGACGTATACCTTGATCTTGAAAATACTTTTTTAAAGATCCAACATAATCTCCCCCGTTATCAGTTCAGATACACTTGAGCTTCTTCCCATTTTCTCTTTTCAACCGATGTATGAAATGACTTGAAGGTATATACCACTTGATCTTTTGTCTTCAAGGTATAAGCCAATGTGTTTTCAGAACAATCATCAATGAAAGCCAAAAAATAGTATGCACCACCAAGTGACCGTGTCTTCATCATACCACACACATCAGAATGTACTGAATCTAACACTTCTGATTTCCTCTTTGGTTCGAATGACATAAAGGAAACTCGCCTTTGCTTACCCGCCAAAAAATGCGAACACTTTCTCAACTTTGCAACAGAAACACCATACAACACATTCTTCTTTTCCAAAATGCTCAAACCTTTTTCACTCATATGACTCAAACGCTTGTGTTATAATTCAGATGAGCTATCATCATCACAAGTGTTGATGTAGCACTTCGAAACCCCAAGGTTGAAGACATACAAGTTCAAATTCCTTTTTACTTTAGCAACCAACATTGAGCCTTTCTTTAACTTCCATTCATTTCCCAAAAAATAATGATCATATCCTTAATTATCCAACTTTCCAATGGATAAAAGATTGAATCGAAGTTCTAGAATGTGTTTCACACCTTTGAGAACTAGAGTTGTCCCATTGCTAGTTTTAACACAAATATCTCCCATTCCGATGACATTAACTTGCCCATTATTTTCCATACGAACAACGCCAAAGTTGTAACACCCCATTTCTACCCAACGAATTATATGTAATCAGAGTTTCAAAATTTCCAACAAATAAATGAGATGCTGCACATTCTTCTTATAACAACGACATTCTCTTTTAAAAATAGATACATAACACTTAAAACTCGGATGAACTTGTAGCAACATAAATTAGTCTTTTAAAACCAACAACTTTCATAACTATGCAGCAGAATCATAATGTTCGACTTAAAAAGAATGTAACATCTTTATCCAACTGAAACAACTTCAAAACAACAAGTACTTAACAAAAGTCAACTTAAAATTCAACAACGGAAGTAAAATCAGAAATAAAGCAATAAGCGTTCATCCTCCCGAGTGTTACGTATCAGAGCGACGACACTGACGCGAACTACTGAAGGTAAACCGCCTTCACTCTGGATTACCTGTACATTACCAACATATGAATAACATTTAAACAGAAGGGATGAGATATCAAAAAATATAATCGGATGTACGATAAATAATATATTAGAATTAGATCATACAAAATCACCGCTTCATAGCTTCAACGACATCCATTACAACCAAGTCATCAACATAATATCACAACTAATTCATCATTGCAACAATTCAAGATGCAACATAGAATGCGACTCGTTTTTACGCACATGCATGTGGTACCAATGAAGCATAACTCCCAACTTAATAACTTGCCAATTAATAGAGGCAGCAACAAGTCATAAGCCCTCAACTTTATATTTTCCAATATAGGCCAACTTAAAGAGCACGAGCTCCCAACTTGATATGCTATGTATGCGACCACTTTATAAAACACAACAATAACAACAACAACATATAACAACATTGGCATAATCCTACAACAAAAAAATTGCCAATCAATAGGGAAACACAACAAAATTCATCACCACCTACAACTTTATCAATTAATAACACCAACATCACATCAACTTATATATACCAATTACCTCTATTATTACTATACTTCCTGTCAAGACTAACTCTGTAACCTAATAATTATCCTTTCTAAATATCTAATACTATTACTTTCATAAATTACTGCTACCATGATTTATCATTATGCTGTCTACTATTACTAACTTTCTGTTAACATTTACTAACTCTGTTACTTATTAATCTTACCTGCTATATTTATGCTAATCTATAAATTATTCACTTCTATTACTAATAAATACCCCCTTCTATTATTCATTCTTTTCTAACTCTGTTACATCCATTTCTGTAACTAAATACTAAAGTAACAGACACACATGAAAGACACGGGAAACAATTAAAAGGAGATAGTTGCTTATGGGTTATTCCCCTCAGCGTGCATATTCGTGCCCCTCGGCATGTATAGCCGTCCCCCTCGGCATAGAACATGGTGTCGGTAGGCACCTTTTACCACTATACGTGTGCCGCTCGGCACACAGTCCATCTTCCTCCCGGTTGTTCTGCAATTTCGTCCAAATTTTTCCTACGATTAATAGTTCCTTCCCCTACCAATGATCTTAGACCATCACTGCACTCATTCACAACAACATAACAACTATACCCATATCAACATAGGATAATTTTCAACACTCGATTCATCGATTGAATCACTGCAATGTTAGCATAAATATCACATATACCAAACAACAATTCGTTCATATAACAGTCACACACAACAACAATTCGTTCATATAACAGTCACACACAACAACAATTTTACAAAACTCAATTCCTACGTAACATGCAACATAATTCCCATTATAGAGTCAGAACTCCACCCTTACCTTGGATTAAAGATTGCTCTGTAACTCTACGATTGACCTAACTTTGCCTCTTTTATGAAATTCCTACGTACAGCTCCAAGACTTTTCTTAACCTTTTTTTAATTAACCTAATTTCTATTTAACTTAACCTAATTGTATTATTATTCTTAATGGGCTTAACAACACACTTACATATTACTACTTCTAACCATTGAAAATAGGCCCAACACAGTTAAACTTATATTTTCTTAATAATATTAATAATCTACAATTCTAATATTATTACTACTATTAATAATCAACTAATTTAACTGACTAATAACAACACTGCAACTTATGCCAACCACTCACAACATAACACAATATGTCAACGATTTCAACAAATAATTTGCAATTAATCTAAAATACCTAATTAAACAATTAATTAAATAAACGGGCGTTACAACTCTCCCCCACTTAGACTATTTTCGTCCTTGAAAATTCACCTCATTCGAACAACTCAGAATAGGAGTCCCGCATCTTACTTTCCAACTCTCATGTCATGCTTTCTTCAGCAGCTCCTAACCATACTACTTTCACCAAAGCAATCTCCTTGCCTCTTAAAATCTTCATTTCACAATCCATGATTCGTACAGGCATCGTCTCCACAATAAGATTATCCTGTACTTGAACATCATCCATATGAATCACATGAGATGGATCTGAAATATACTTCCAGAGTTATGACACATGAAACACATCATGCAAATTCAAAAGATTAGGCAGTAAAGCCACTCTATAAGCAACATTCCCAACTCTGTCCAAAATCTGACACGGACCAATAAAACGAGGAGTGAGCTTCTTAGACTTCAATGCTCGCCCAACACTGGTCACAGGCGTGACTCTCAAAAACACATGGTGACCTGCTTGAAATTTCAAATCTTTCCTTCGTCTGTCATGATAACTCTTCTGTCTACTTGGAAAAGCTTTCATCTTATCTCGAATTAGCTTCACCTTCTCAGTAGTCTCTCGAACAATTTCTGGTCCAAGTACTACGCTTTCTCCAGATTCATGCCAACATAAAGGAGTTCTACATCTCCTACCATACAACGCTTCAAAATGTGCCATTCCAATACTATAATGGTAATTGTTATTATAAGTGAACTCTATTAATGGAAGATAAGTATCCCACGAACCTCCTTGCTCAAGAACACATGCTCTCAATAAATCTTCCAACCACTGTGATACGGTGGCAGAACCGACTGTTTAATACTGGTTTGCATTTTGCATTTTTTTCCGCAAAATGTCGCGTTAAGCAAGAGTCGCCGCCGACTTTTATTTCATCCAATCATGGAAAAGGAAAAAGAACAGAAAAACCTTTTTTCGAGATATTCTGTGTACGAGGGGTAGATTATAGAAAGGGAAGGTGTTAGCACCCTTTCTATCCATGGTTTTCCATGGGCTCTTAGGTAATTGCTCATCTTTTTTAAAATTGCTTGTGTGTGTGCTTGCTTTGAAAATGTTTTACTTCGTGATAACCCTTGTATCAGTCCTCAAGGATGTGACGAAGTTGTTTTGAAAACTGTTTTGAAAGGTGTTTGTGTGAAAAGTTTTTATTGAGCAAGTACTTAAGATTCTACCTACTTGAAAAAAAGATTGTTTGTTCTATTTCCTTTAGACATCGCTATCCTACTATTAAGGAGTAGGTAGCACCGTCGTTGGATTTATAAGGGACATTCGAAAGGGACAAGTACAATCACTAAAGCAATAGTTAGAAAACCTTAGTAGTAACCATAGAGTCTTAAGATCTTTTCGAGGAAATGTTTCTGAGGTAACATTTCCGAGGCAACATTTGAATGGGACAATTTGATCTCTTTAGACTGGAGGGAGACCACTAAAATCTCCTATGCTTAATGATTGTGTATCGAAGGCAACCGAAGTGAAGTGAACCCTAAGAGTAAATATGTGCACATGATTCGTTTCAGTTATTTAATCTTTGCACATTAGGTGATCTACCATTTTAATTTTCCAGACATTCTTGCCATACAGTCCTATTAGCCATGCATCTAGACAGTTTAAAGATTGCGAGAATTTCAAGTGCAAAAAATAAAACCTAGATATTACAAGGCTTCGGGGAGGGGGATTAATTACATAATCAAAAATCGGGGATTTAAAGCAAGAAATAAAACCCTAATTTAACATTACAAACCTTGAGCAGTTACAAAAATAATGGAAAATAATTAACAAGCGCACGGAGAATTAAATACGAGGAGAAATTGAAAACCCTAAAATCCTAATAGAGAAATAATTTGGGTTGTATTTTTGAGAAAAGAATTGATTAAATTAGGTACGCCTAAAACCCTAATTCTAATCTTTTTAATTATGAAAAAGAGATTGAAATTAACCTAATCTAGCTAAATTAAATAATTTCATGAAAATAAAATATTTTACAAAGAAAACAAGATTTTATGTATTTTTAGTTTTTGTATTTAAGAAAAGAAAAAATAAATTGTAAAATTAAAACCTAAATTCTATTTGATTTTAAATGAAACAAAAATTAAATTTACCTAATTTACTAATTAAATAATTTATTATTATTGAAGAAATGCTTTTTTGTGTTTTTATGATTTGTTGATTTTATGATTTAAAAAAGGTAATTAATTTGATGAAAAAAATATTTAAACAAAACAATTAAAATAAAAGAAAATAATAAAGAAAAGAAGAATATGGGCCTGTATACTAGCAATTCTGGGGGGTGTGGAATTGAATTTTCAAGCCCATTAAGCTCCAAGCCCAATCAACCATGCTGGATCCTATGCAAGAGTTGACTTGAGGTGCACCAAGGACATTCAGACAGGAAGCGTTAGATCTGGCTAGCAGTGCATCCAGTGGCTGGGCGTTGAGGTTACATGGAAGGCGTGTGAGGGAGTGGAGTACTAGATCTGTTGCAAGAAAAGAAAATAAATGAAACGCTGGGACCTGGGATCGAACCCAGGTCCTCACGCCTTGTACCAATGCTACGCTGCCAGCGGAGTTGTTGTTGTTAGTTGTTATTATAGTAACAAGAATATATAATATATAAAACCAATTAATGGATTCAGAAAAGCGCACAAAATTCAAATCAACCAGTCATGGGCTGCCACGCATCATCTTCTTCGCTGCAACTGTCGTATTAGGTAAAAGACTTATACCTACGGACGTTTGCTGTAACTACAGCCCTGCACAATTCAAAAATTTCATACGAGCATGATAAATCTATTGTGATAGTACCAATCAACTCATCTTGGCCTCACGAGCATCATGGTACTTGATACATGGCCCAATTTTTCTTGTACACAAAGACCCTAAATTTCAAACATAAACCCTAACAATGGCAACGACAAGTAGAGGCTTCAAAAATGCAATTAAATAATATAGTTAGCTTGCAAAAATGATGATAATCACAAATATGACAATTAAAATTGCTAATGATCCAAGAATTGGGATAATCGATTCTGGGAAAAAACGCAAATCGTGTGAGGTACAGTTTGTGTTTCTGGGTGCTTCAAGCCTTGCAACTGATCCAATTGGCTTCTGGGAAGGTCCAAGAATCAATTAGCAGCGTTGGAATGGTCTGAATTGATCTCTAAATGCAAAAACAATCCAACACTTTTTGTCACTTTTTTGGAATTTGGTTTGGTGTTTTCACGACTGCTCAAACCTTTTTCTTGATCTTCAATTGTTGTATACATATAGTAGACTGAATTAGGTCAATAAAATTGTATCATATCTTTGAGAATTATGAAAATGTGATTTGATTTGATTCATGTATGATATCTTTCTAAAACAAGCTTCAATCCAATCTTTTCCAACCCTAATGAGTCTTGCACGAATTGGTCATCATGCTAGCTGTACATGGACTCCAAATGTGCATAAAAATCTCAAGATTTGATTTGTTTTCATTATTTTACCATTTAATTTGATTTATTTTGATTTAAATGAATAAAAAATAAAAATAAATGATAAAAGTAATAAAATAATAGGTGGGAAAGGTCAGGGGTCGTGGGTCCTATTAGAAACATGTTTCAAGCAAGAAAACATGGGCCCCTTTGGAAAAAATGCAAATTTTATCAATGTTGACTTTTGACAATTTTCCAAAAATTGCCAACTTTGACAATGCACAACTCACTCAATTTTTACCCTAGAGAGGTGTTCTTCGACTTTTTAGAAATCTCAGGATGTCCCCTAAGCAACCCATTTGGTCTCATCTCAATTGAGTCTTCCATGTTCATGTAAGAAGCTTTGACCCAAAAGGTGTTTTTGTTGACTTTTCAAAATGACCCATAATGTAGAAATTCATATCTTTTTGTGAGTGAATATTTTGAACTGGAGGGTTGAATATGAATTGTAGGGAATTGCATCCTCTTCAAAATGAGCCTTGGATGGAAACTTTCTAATAAAGTATGAAGAAGTTATGCTTGGTCAAAGTTGGGTTGACTTTTCCTACAAAACCCTAATTTAGCAACTTTTGGGTTTTGATGAATTTGGAGCATCCCTTGAGGAATCATGATCAACCCTTGATAAAATGATGGAAGTTACTTCAAAATGTTGATGTTGACCAAAAATATTGAGGTTTGACTGTATGTGGGCCACAATTGACTTTTGACCTAATATAGTCGATTCTCAAGCATTTGAGCAGTTGGCTGAGCAAACTTCTTATGCAAGGCCTGAAACTTGGCATGGATGATCTTGGGAACATATTAAGACCTTGGTAAGAGTTTGAGCCCTTTGTGGTTCACACATCTGGATGAAAAGGGAAACCCTAATTTGAGGTATACTGCCTTAGGAGAGAGTTTGTCTAGTCAACTCTTGGACTTTCTTGAGCAACTTAGGGACCTCAATTGACATTTGTTGAGTAAAATGGGAGGGAAAATTTTGAGGTACAACACACTGAATAGTACTTTTAGTTTAACCATTCATATGAGGGTGATACGCCGAACTCAACCTCAACTTAGAACCCAACGCCTCTTGCAGACTCTTCCAAAAATCAGAAGTAAACCTTGGATCTCTATCTGACACAACACACAAAGGAACACCATGCAGCTTTACAATTACACTAGTGTAAATCTCCACCAACTTTGATACTAGAAAACTAATGTTAATAGGAATAAAATGAGTCGGCTTCTTAAGCCTATCAACAATCATCCAAATCGAATCATGTCCTCTTAAAGTATTAGGTAATCCCGTCACAAAGTCCATTGAAATGCTATCCCATTTTCATTCTAGAACTTTTAACGGTTGCATCAACCCTGCTGGTTTTTGATGTTCAACCTTCGACTTCTGACAAGTTAAACATGCGTACACAAACTAAGCCACATCATTCTTCATTCCAGGCCACCAAAACAAATTCTTCATATCTTGATACTTCTTTTGTAGCTCCCGGATGAATGCTCAACTTGCTTCTATGACTTTCCTCAAGAATCACTTTCTTCATCTCTGCATCATCAGGAATACAAATTCGATTACGGGATCTCAACACACCTTGCACACCTAACTCGAAATCACTATTCTTAGATTGATCGATTCTAACCATCGAATCTACCAGTTTCACGTCTAACTTCTGAGCTTTTCTGATATTATCCAGAAAATCATTATTAATCTTCAACATCCCTAACATAACACTCTGCGGTGTCACCTCACAAACTAAGCTCATATCTTTGAACTGCTATATTAATTCCAACTCTTTAACCATCATTGCTGACATATGTAAAGTCTTTCGACTTAACGCATCAGCCACCACATTCGCCTTTCCTAGATGATAATTCAAACCGAAATCGTAATCCTTTAACAACTCCAACCATCTTCGTTGTCTCATATTCAATTCTTTATGATCAAATGAATACTTTAAACTCTTATGGTCGCTAAATAATTCAAATATAGAACCATCAAGATAATGCCTCCAAATCTTCAACACAAACACAACTGCAGCAAGCTCTAAATCATGCGTAGGATAGTTTTATTCATGAGTCCTCAACTGCCTTGACGCATAAGCAACTACCTTGTCATTCTTCATAAGCACACCTCCTAAACCTATCTTATAAGCATCAGAATACACAATAAAAGGTTCTCTTAGATTAGGTAATGTCAAAATCAGAGCCGACATCAATCTTTTCTTTAATTCCATAAAAATTTCTTCACACTGAACATCCCACACATAAGCTCTACCTTTACAAGTCAACTTAGTTAACGGAAGTTCCAACTTATAAAAACCTTCGATAAACCTTCTATAATAACCAGCTAATCCCAAAAAGCTTCTAATCTCGGTAGCCAACTTTTGAGTTTCCGATTGCAACACAACATCTACTTTAGATGGATCTACAACAATGCCACTACCTGAGATCACATGACCAAGAAAACTAACCTCCTTTAACCAAAATTCACATTTAGACAACTTTGCATATAATTCTTCTCTTTAAAAACTTGCAATACTATTCTTAAGTGTTCTGCATTCACTTCTTCTGATTTAGAGTAAATCAAAATATCATCAATGAACACCACTACAAACCGATCCAAATAAGTATGAAAGATACGGTTCATGTACTCCAAGAATACTCCCGGCGTATTAGTAACACCGAAAGGCATCACCGAATACTCATAATGTCCATAACACATTCTGAAATCTGTCTTCTGGATATCTTCATCCTTCACATTAATCTGATGATAACCCGACCTTAAATCAATCTTACTAAACACACGTGCATCCACCAATTGATCCATCAAGATGTCTATTATTGGAAGTGGATACATGTTTTTAATCGTCACTTTATTCAATTGTCTATAGTCAACACAAAGCCTCATAGTTCCATCTTTCTTCTTTACTAGCAACACTGGAGCTCCCCACGGTGATACACTTGGTCTTACAAATTTCTTTTCAAGTAAATCTTCCAATTGCTTCTTTAATTCTGATAATTCAAATCCAGGCATCATGTATGGTGCCATAGAAATAGGTATGGTACTAAGTACAAGATCAATAGAAAATTCAAATTCTCTCTCTGGCGGCACATCAGGAATTTCATCAGGGAAAACTTCAGGAAGTTCACGCACCACTTACAATTCCTCAATTATAGCTTGATTCTTGATGGATAGCGACACCATCAACGAGAACATCTGAACCTCTTCTTGCATCAACTGCCACAACTGTTTAGTAGACAACAAACCAACTTCCTCTTCTTCAGAAGTAAAAAACCTCACATACTTGTTATAACAGTTAATATGAACATAATTACGCTCTAACAAGTTCATACCTAAGATCACATCTAACCCACTTAAAGGAAAACAAACTAAATCAACAGCAAAGTCTCAGTCGAAGATCGACAAAGGGAACTTTAAACAAACAAAAGAAGTAGTTATCGACCTCTTAGTTGGAGTATCGACGACCATCTCTCCATTCATAGAAGACAACATAAGACTCAATCTTTCAACAGAATCAGCAACAATAAAGAAATGAGTAGCACCCGTATCAATAATAGTAATTAAAGGAGTACTATTAATGAACCATGTACTTCTAATGAGTCTGTCCTTATTAGCCGTCTGATTCTTGGCCAAAGCAAACACTTTTCCACTGGTTTGCGCCTTCTTTGGTTTCTGAGACTGACTACCAATGTGTCCTTCTTCACCACAGTTGAAGCAAATCATCCCTTTATGCTTGCAGTCAGATATAGCATGTCCAGTCTTACCACAACGGAAACACCTCTTCACCTCAACAGTGCATACATTGCTCTTATGCCCAGGTTTTCCACATTTGAAACAAACCACACCAGTAGGAGCATCTCCCCCACTAGTTCTCTGACCCTGAGAAACTTTCTGTTTACCTTTACCAGCTAGGGCATCGTAAGTCTTACCACAGTTCTGTTGGTGCTTACCCCTCTTCTCATTGATATTGTTATAGTGAGCATTATTATCTTCTTCATAGATCCTGCAACTATCAATCAAATCAGCAAAGACACGAATCTTCTGGTATCCAACTTCCTTCTTGATCTCTGGGCGTAACCTGTTCTCAAACTTGATGCACTTTGAAAACTCAGCATTTGCCTCGCTATAGTGCGGATAAAACTTAGCCAACTTAGCAAACTTTGCAGCATATTTAACAACCGACATACTCCCTTGCTTCAGCTCAAGGAACTCAATTTCCTTCTTACCACGGACATCTTCATGGAAATACTTCCTCATAAATTTCCTATGAAACACAGCCCAAGTGACATTTTCACCCGCATCTTCCAACTTCTGACAAGTCTCTAGCCACCAGTCATCAGCCTCGACTGCTAGCATATGAGTACCATATCGAACCTTCTGCGTTAGAGTGAAGTCCATCACACAGAATATTCTCTCAATCTCCTTCAACCAATCCAACGCTCCGTCAAGATCATACTTACCCATGAAGGTAGGCGGATTCTCCCTCTAGAAGGTCGCGAAACTACGAGATCCAACATTACCATCAATGTTCGGCTGATTCTCCATAGCATGCGCCATCGCTTCTAAAGCAGCAGCAAGTGCAACAACATTCCTTCCATCCATCTCAACTTAACATTACAACATAAACAACGGTTAGAACTCAAGTTAACAATACTCGATTATTAGATAAACTACCGCTCGACAACTTGGTCGGATGGCCCGACTCGCTCTGATACCACTAATGTAACACCCCATTTCTACCTAACGAATTATATGTGATTAGAGTTTCAAAATTTCCAACAAATAAATGAGATGCTACACATTCGTCTTATAACAACTATGTTTAATCGCTTTTAAAAAGAGATACATAACACTTAAAACTCGGATGAACTTGTAGCAACATAACTTAGTCTTTTAAAACCAACAACTTTCATAACTATACAGCGAAATCATAATGTTCAACTTAAAAAGAATGTAACATCTTTATCCAACTAAAACAACTTCAAAACAACAAGTACTTAACAAAAGTCAACTTAAAATTCAACAACGGAAGTAAAATCAGCAATAAAGCAATAAGCGCTCATCCCCCGGAGTATTACGTATCAAAGCGACGACACCGACGTGAACTACTGAAGGTAAACCGCCTTCACTCTGGATTACCTGCACGTTACCAACATATGGATAACATTCAAATAGAAGGGGTGAGATATAAAACAATATAATTGGATGTACGATAAATAATATATTAGAATTAGATCATACAAAATCACTGCTTCATAGCTTTAATGACATCCATTACAACCAAGTCATCAACATAATATCACAACTAATTCATCATTGCAACAATTCAAGATGCAACATGGAATGCGACTCATTTTTATGCACATACATGTCTTACCAATGAAACATAACTCCCAACTTAATAATTTGCCAATTAATAGAGGCAGCAACAAGGCATAAGCCCTCAATTTTATATTTGTCAATCCAAGCCAACTTAACGAGCACAAGCTCCCAACTTGCTATGCTATGTAAGCTACCACTTTATGAAACACAACAATAACATATAACAACATTGGCATAATCCTACAACTCAAAAATTTCCAATTAGTAGGACAACACAACAAAATTCATCACCACCTGCAACTTCATCAATTAATAACACCAACATCACAATAACTTATATATATACCAATTACCTCTTTTATTACTATACTTCCTGTCAAGACTAACTTTGTAACCTAATAATTATCCTTTATAAATATCTACTACTATTACTTTCATAAATTACTGCTACCATGATTTATCATTATGCTGACTGCTATTACTAACTTTCTACTAACATTTACTAACTCTGTTACTTATTAATCTTACCTGCTATATTTACGATAATATACAAATTGTTCACTTATGTTACTAATAAATATCCTCTATTGTTATTCATTCTTTTCTAACTCTACTACATCCATTTCTGTAACTAAATACTAAAGTAATAGACACAAGAAACAATTAAAAGGAGATAGTGGCTTATGGGTTATGCTCCTCAGCATGCATAGTCGTTCCCCTCAGAATTTATAGCCGTGCCCCTCGGCACAGAACATGGTGTCGGTCGGCACCCTTCACCACTATACGTGTGCCTCTTGGCACACAGTCCATCTCCCTCCTGGTTGTTCTGCAATTTTGTCCAGATTTTTCCTGCGATTAATAGTTTCTTCCCCTACCAATGATCTCAGACCAAATTTGCACGTATTCACAGCAACGTAACAACTATACCCATATCAATATAGGATAATTTTCAACACTCGATTCATTGGTTGAATCACTGCAACGTTAGCACAAATATCACAAAAACCAAACAACAATCCGTTCATACAACAATCACACACATCAACAATTTTACACAGCCCAATTCCTACGTAACATGCATCATAATTCCCATTATAGAGTCAAAACCTCACCCTTACCTTGGATTGAAGGTTGCTCTGTAACTCTACTGTGATACAGTGAGAGAACTGACTTGAAGGTTTTGCGTTTGATCACAAATGTTGCGGTTAGCAAGAGTCGCCACCGACTTTTCTTTTATCCAAAAGGAAAGGTAAAAAATCACAGGAAAGACCTTTGAGATTATTTATTGAGTTCGGGGGGTAGATTATGAAAAGGGAAGGTATTAGCACCCTTTTCATCCATAGTTTTCCACGGGCTCTTAGTTACTTGCTAGATCACTTGCTTTTGTTTGAAATTGTGCTTTGTGTGGTTTTTTGAAAGTATTTTGTAAAGATGCCATTGTTTAGGCAAACTTTGTAATGATTCTCGTTCGTAAGAATGTATACAAAGTGTTTGATCTTTTGAAAATGTTTTCATGTTTGTAATATGTTTTGAAAGTGTAGGTGTTTGTTTTGAAAATAGCAAGGATGTTTTGTTTTGAATTTGAGCAAGTAATTAGGAGCATTCTACCTACTCAAAAGTCTTTCTCGTTCATTTTCTTTTCCTTTGACATTGTTATCTTACCATTGATTTGGTAAGTAACCCTATCTTTGGATGTAAACGGGATGGGCGTGGGTCATCGTATAACCATGATTAGAAACGTTTCAAGGTATCTTAGCATTCTATTTTAGGGACTAAGATCATTTGAAGGGTAACATGGATAGCGTCATCGAGGGACTATGATCTTATATTTGCTTTGTTTTTGCTAAGATACCTCACATGCGTAATATGGCCATTTTGTAAAGGCAACCAAGTGGATTTACCCTAGGGGTGCTTGTGTGCAAGTGTGTTGTTTTCATGCTTGGTTTTGTCTTTGATTAGGGTTTTCTAATTGATTGGTTTTAGTCTTTCCATACAAACCCTAATTACTAGCATTTGTATATAAAGCGATAAATTGAGGAATTTAAAATTACTATGCTATTACAATACTTGTGGGAGGGGGGTGTACAAATTATAAATGGGGATTGCAAGAAAATAAACCTAATTAATCTATTACAACCATATTGAATTGGTATAAATGTACAAGAAATTAAATGAATATAATGTACAAAAAGAATAAATATGCAAGAATGTAAATGCAAAGAAAATGGATCTTTGTTTGGAATTTTTTAAGGAAAAGGGGTTTTGATTTTAACCTAATTAATTAAAGGGAAACATAATTAATTAAAATAGTAAAAAGTAAAACCTAAATTTACTAAGAAAATATTTTAAATAAAACCCTAAATCTATTAATTGATTTTAAAAAAGGAAATTAAGTTTGTAAGAAGAATATTTTTGGTATTTTTGTCTTGAAAATAAATTATAGTATTATAAAATATTTTTGGTCTTTTTTAAATATTAAAATAATAAATTTAAATTGTGTAAAAGAAAATAATTAAAACCCTAGTTTTTTAATTAAATTTACAAAAGAACAATTAGTAAAATAAATAAAGTATGATTAAATAAAATAATTTTTGTGTGAGAAAAAATAAATAAACTATGTCAAAATATAAATCTACTATTTTTATATTTTTTTATGATTTTTTAGTATTAGAAAAATAATTAAGAAAACAAATAAATGAAAATTAGAAAAAAAAGAAAAATAAAATGTGCCAGGGGTGTGGATAGCCTGCAAGGGGGTTAGAGGTAAGAGAAAAAAAACGAAAAGCCCAAAGGAGGCCCAGCGCTGCCAAAAAAAGGAAGTCAGAATGCAAAACAATGTAAAAAAATCAAAAGGGTACCACTGGGGCCCGAACCCAGGTCCCTCAGGTTACAGGCGCGCGCTTCTACCACTGGGGTGACTATACATCCGTTTATATAAATCAAACCATAAATATATATATGGAAAACATGTTCCTGAGGCCAACTTCATCTTCAACCTCACGCTCAGCCAGAGCCTCTGTAACTCATTCAAATCTCAACAAAAATGAAAACTGTAAACATGAAACTTATAGCAAATTTCCTCATGATTTCAGAAATGAAAAGCAAAATAATTATAGATCAAAGATAAGCATGAATTTTAATGGCCCTATTCTGAACCCTAAAAATCTCAGAAACTTCAATCTTAAAATTCTCTAAGCTCAAGCAAAATTAATGAAAACTATGGACATGGTTAGCTTTAGGGCAATGATATCTACATGTTTCATTCACAAATAAATCATTGATGATGCGTGTATAAAAAGGTCCAAAGTTAGAAAACTTACCTTGAAAGAGGGTATCGGGTTTGGAGTTCCAATGATTGGGTTAGCTTCCACAAGTTCCCAGGAAGCTAATGGAATGCTTAGCTTGAGCTAAAAGTACCTGAGGAGTTCTGGAGAAGTCCAAGTGAAAAGCTCTGTTTTTGAAAATGGAGGATGGTGTTAATGGTGTTAGTCTTGTAACAGGGTGTGAGATGAGTTCTAAATGATGTTTAGAAACTTTAGGAACCAAAAGGCTTGAAAACACACAAGGGAGATGTGAGTTTCAAACTTTTGGTCAGGTTGGGCAACAATGGAGGTATGTGATGAAGTTCTTAGATCTTGGTGTTTTTAGGGGTCAAGTATGCATGTCTTTTGTGGCAAATGGTTTGTGTATCTATAAGCAAAGAGTCTTGAGTGGTTTGGCAAGTCAGAAGTACAAGTTTTAAGCTAATTGCTAGGTTATTTGATTTTGAAGAAAAGTGGGAAACAAGTTTCAAGAGGAGGTACAAGCATGGGATGGGTGATTGTAAGTGTCTAAACTATTTCTCTTGTGTTATGAGACATGTATGATCATAAGAGAACAAGTGCAAGGCTCAAGAACAAGTTTTGTACAAAAAGTCACTTTATCAAAATGGCAATGTGCACTTTCTTCCCAAAATGGATATAAAGCATGGCCTTGCATTGAATGCTTGAAATGAGACCTCTAACAGTTGTGCAAGCAATTAATTATGGAGTGCCTAACAAGTTTGAGGCCTGCAAAGTAGAGGTTATGCAGCACAACTTTGAATTTTGAATTTGTTCATCATAAAATGACTTGTAATTCAAGTGATAAAACTCTAACTTCATCTCTTCGATTCTCCCTACTCAAAAATGATCTCAAGGAGTTATTAGACATTTTGGAAAGCTTGTAATGTACTCTATAACCTACCTTTTAATCACTTTTAAAGATCCCCCTTGGAACTATATTAAAAAGTTCCATGAAGTTGGGTCAAAATCCTGACCAAATTAGGGCAAAATTTCACTAAGTGTTTTTGTTTCATGACCATGTATTCTTAAAATTATTACTTGATATCTAAGCACTTTTGGAAGGAGCTGTGTAAAGAAAAGTTATAGATTTCATGGAGATCTATAACTTTCATGTTGGAAGTTTCTTCTGAATTAACTTGCATCATGATGAAAATTTTGCTCAAAGTTATGAAAAAATAAGAAATTTCCAACACTTAGAAAAATTTCTAAGTTTAGAAATTTTAACTTTTCAAAATGAAATCTTGAATTTTGGATTTCTTGATGAATAAGTTTCATATTTTGACATGTTTTGATGAATTGTGATCTTTGACATTTGATTTTGACCAAAAAGTCAAAATTTGACTTTTCAGTATATAGTTGACTTTTGATCAGTTGACTGAAAATTCATCTGTCAATCCATTGGACTTGAGCAATGTTTTGAGCCATGAAATTAAGTCAAAATGATGCAATTAGAATCTTGAGATCATGCCTTATGTAACACCCTAATTCTACCCTGGAAATTATATAAATAAATCAGAGTTATATAAATCGTTCATGCAAACGAATCGGGATGCCACAAATTCTTCTATCAAAATTCATTGCATTCATCGTGGATATATAACACTTTAAAACATCAGATGAGCCATCATCATAACAACTTTAATTAAATAATTCAACATATTCGCAGCAGGATTCTTAATAACATCTTTATCATCAATACCACGACTTCAAAATAACACAAGTTAATAATAATTAACTCAAAGTTCAACAACTGAATAATTAACAATCAAAAGCAACAAGCGTTCATCCCCCCGAGTGTTACATATCAGAGCAATAACACCGACTCGAACTACTGAAGGTATACAACCTTCACTCTCGATTACCTGCACGTAACCAACATAAGGGCAACATTCAAACAGAAGGGGTGAAATATCTAACAATATAATAAAGCATATGATAATTAATATATTAAATTAGATCACATAACATCACCACTTCTCATCTCATAATTCAACAATGATCACAACAATAATACACATTCACCACATATTTACACACTTCTTTATGCAGTCATATCATGTGACTCAATACTATGCAAATGTATGTGGTACCATTGGAGCAGAACTCCCATCTCAAAAATTTCCAATTAATAGAGGCATCAACAAGGCATAAGCCTTCATCTCAATATTCTCCCATACAGGCCATCTCAACGAGCATAAGCTCCATCTCAAAATGAAATGTATGCGACACAATCATGAATGTAATAACAACACCATAATTGACAACATCTCAATACAACACTGTTGTACCCCAAAATTTGCCCTCGCATTTTTTCTCAAGAAATCACAGCTTCAGGATTTTCCTGATCTTTCAAACTGGCTCGAGAATTGGTCAAACAGACTTTTCTCGTCAGTCAGACGCAATTAGGGTTTTATTGATTTTTCAGGGCTTTGGAATGTTTCAAACAGTTGGTTTAGGGTTTTGGTTGATTTTGGCTCAACTTTGATCAGGCGAACGCTCTTTGGCATTTAATCAGGAATTAGGGTTTTGGGCACGTTCTCAGAAGGATTTGAATTCTACAGTGCTTTGCAAGACATTCCGAGATTTGGTTTGAATCCGCATTGTTTGATTTAATCAATAAAAGAAGGCAGTTGGTTTGAATTCACGTTCATTTGATTGAACCAGTCAAAAGATATATGCAGTTTGGATTTACAGTGCTTGGTAAGAAATCAGTAAGAAAGGAATGCGTCTGGTCAGTTATTGCGTTTGACTGTGCTTTGCTTTGGATGATGGAAGCGCCAAGTTCATTTATTTTGATCAACGTAGAATCAATGTTTAGTTGATTATTTATTATTCTAAAGATTAAATATCTGGAATTTAATTTTCATTTATTTTAATTTAAGGAACTATAAATAATAAGTAAATAATTGAAAAGGGATAAAAAAGAATTAACTGGATCAATAGAATTTTTATTTCATATTTAAATATCTGTTACAATTATTATTTAGATACAAGTATTCATTTACGAGGTATTTATAATAATAATAGTTACAATGATTAAATTGAAAATAAAACTATCCTATTTTTCTAAATATTCCTAAGTCCCCAATTCTTCATTCTTCATTTAGTGATGCTCCCCTCCATTCAAATTATTCATCTGCAAAAGAAAAGGAGAAAAGTCAATGACTGATAAATAATTAAAGAGACAGATAAAAGAAATTCATCATTAAGGGCCACTGATTGGGATCAGTTAACCCTCTCTGCAAATCACGGGATTTCTCCCGGTTCACAAAGAGGGAAGAATTTTACTTGCTAAATCATGAATGCAAAGTTGAAAAAATGCAAAGTTTGTCAACACATTACACAATTCAAAAATCTCAAACAAACTGCACAGTTCAAATCAAACTAAAAATCAAATTGCAACTTTCTGTCAAAAATGCCAAAAAAGTACAACTTGCTGTCAAAATGCCAAAGGTTACCCAAGCTGTCAAAGGAAAGAAGATTTGGCAAAGATATGAAAAGTTCCAAAAGTACAAAAGCTGTCAAAAGAAGGGACAAATATGCAGAGGAAATCTATTATGCAAGCAAACATATTCATGTCATCATTTCCCATAAAATGGCCCTTTCAGAAAAGTACAGCAAAAACATAGTTTAATATTTAACTATACTGAGAGAGAGAAGAGGAGAGAGATAAGAGAGCAGGTTTTTTAGGCTTTAGGCAGAAGATAGAAACATACAAAAGAACTAAACACAGTAGAAAAGGAGAGCAAAAAGATACAAACACATAACCATCAAGCTACTGAAGCATAAGCCTAAGACTTCACAAGCAATAAACCTGTAAACCAGTAACAACCAAACCAATATGGATAAAAACCATACAGACCTGCATTAGCCTTACCTCAAAAAGCCTCAAACCTGAAGCATCAAAGACCAGTAAAATGCCAAACCTGAAACCAAATGCTAAACCTGCATAAAACCTACTGAAACAATAAAACCTCCATCCCATAGCAAACCTGCCCAAACTGTCAAATGGCCTGAACAAGGCCAAAAACCAATACAACCTGCATATGCCAACCCTGCCTGAAGCCTAACAAAAAACACTTACCATTCAATCCAAACATAACAAAAAGCCATTAAACCTGTTAAGGCCTAAAACAGCATAACCTGCTGAGCCATTAAACCTGTTAAGGCCTAAACTAGTCCAGCTTCAAGTCTAAACCATAAACTATCCAAACAAATAGCCATTAAAAACCCCAGGCCTAAGCATAAACCTGTTGAAACCTCACAAACAAGCTAAAGCCTGATATCCAAGGCAACCAAACCCACAAACCCTCAGATTTACATCATCATAGGGTATTTAAAGAACCATCCTAAGCCAACATTAAGAAAGCAATAGCAAGGCCAGAAAGAGAAGAGAGAGCATACACTCAAAGGCAAATCGTTCAGAAGCACATTCAAGGCAACTCAGAGAACAAACAAAAAGCACATTCAAGGCAGGCCCTCAGAGGAGTACTCATCACAGGGCATCATAAAAAAGGGGGCATCATACAAAAGGCAAGCATACAGAGGAATCGAGGCAGCAAAAGCGAAGAAGAAAGAAGTGAGTTCAGAAAAAGGTTTCAGGCCATAATCATCATCAAACCCCTATACAAGCTCAGGTCTCACAAACCAGTTTTCCCAAGCTATCTTCCATCACCACCGAATCTCCTCCAAAGCCGCCTCAGCGCCTCCAAGTGCCCTCCTTCTCCGTCTCCGGAAGGTAGAATCCCCTCTTATCTCTTTCTAAAAATCACGCATTAACCAGAAACAAAACCAATAAATAATAATGAAAACATGCAGAGACAGAATCAAAACCTAAAAATATTCCAGTTTGTTACCATTTCGTGTTTTGGTTTAGCCCATTCATGGAGGAAGGAAGTAGGGACGATGGCGCTTGACGGCCTTGGGCGAAGAGAAGGCTCAGAGGTTCGCTAGAGAAGACAAAGAAGAGGACGAACGAACGAACACCGCCGCTGCACAAACCCTACGCGTTTCAACTGAACAACAAAACAATCAACCCTAAAACTGTTTGTTTCAAAACCCTGGGCCTTGCCCGTTCCAACCACCAAAGGCCCATTTAGAAGCTTAAACCCTTTTCTTTTTATAAAACCAGTTCTTTTCTTAACCTTTTTTTTTATAAAACAAGTTATGTTGTTATTAAATTAATACAAACCCTTTTATATAACATTTTTTTAACCATATATCTTTCTCTAACTTAATATATTTGTTACAATAATACATTAACAGTAAAATACATAAAAGCACATTTTTAATTTAAAACATTTGACTTAAATTTTCTTTGTACATAAATTCCCTTTTTTAAATAAATACATTTTCCTTTCTTAGACTTTTTGTACATAATAAATGAAATGTATCTTTTATACACAATATAAGTAAAATTGAAAACACTTTTTTTTCTTTTAATTAAGATACTTTTTGTACATACAAACAAAAATACATTTTTTCTAGTTTAATTCTTGATATTTATTTAAAACATACTTTTTGTACATAATAAATAAAGATACATTGTTATACATAATTTAATTAGAATTTAAAACATTTGATTAAAACATTTCTTTTTATACATATTAAGAAAATACGAGATTGTTAATTAAATTAAATAGACATTTAATTTTTCTTTAGGTCAAAACAAATACTTAACAAAACTTTCTTAAATTCGCATTGTCGCACCTGTAAATAATTACATACCCATACACGTATACACTTACACAATACACTTGACATCTGACAATATACACATTTGCTTATCTTATACATTGCTATTCGTTACATTTATATTTGATCGCAAATTCGATTTGGTTGTAACTTATTGGACACTATATTCCTAAGTCTCATCCCCATTCATAAATTTGTACCCCCACTCCCGGATACTTATTTTGTAATAGTGTAGACTTTACATTTCCGCAATTTACCGCTTTTGAATTATACCATGGTTAGACCTAGGGTTTGTATGTACATAAAATCAAACGCTAGATAACCTAATACAAGACAAATACATGAAATCGATACACAATCACACTTGCACCCTTTAGGGTAATCCCACATGTTGCCTTCCAAAATGGGCCATGCTTGCACGTCGAGTATCTTTGGCAAAACAAATTCAAATGATCATAAGTCCCTCGATGACGCTTTCGAATGTTGCCTAAACGGAATGATCATAGTCCCTTCAAAGCGAATTGCCAAAGACACTTGGCACCATTGCATTCATGGTCCATACGATGACCCGCGCCTGTCCCGAACAAACTTCCTAAACGCAAGTTTGTCCACCAAATTCAATGGTGGAACAAAATTGTTAAAAAGGGTTGAAAACATAGAGAAAACCTTTGAGTACAATAGGGTAGATAAAACTCTTAGTTACTTGAGATCAACTTGCAAAAACGCTTGCCTTCTTTTCAAAAACCACAATCCATAACACTTTCAAACAAACTCTCAAAAACATTTGAAACATCTTTTCGAAAAGATCCACACTTTTGTAAAACACTCAAACACGAGTCAAATACATTGGTTGCCTAAGACAAGGCATCTCTTCAAAAACATTTTCAAAAACACATATACACACACCATTTTCAAGCAATCGAAAATCAAGGCAAGTGATCTAAAAAACCAAGTAACTAAGAGCCCATGGATAACCATGGATGAAAAGCGTGCTAATACCTTCCCTTTTCATAATCTACCCCCCGGACCCACGAAATATCTCAAAAGGTTTTTGCTGTGCTTTTTTAACCTTTCCTTTAGGATAAAATAAAAAGTCGGTGGAGACTCTTGCTCAACCGAACAAGTGCGAAAACAAACGCAAAACCATAGTCAGTTCTCCCACCGTATCACAAACACCATCATTGGCCAAAGTCCTACATCTCAAAAGCATCTCAACATATCTTCATCAATATCTCATATCATCATAATAATTCATCAAACATCATTGATTCATCATAAATCATCAAACACAACTTCATTAATAACATCTCATCAACAACTCAGCTGTACATTAATACGACAGTAACTCATCAATTTCATAACATTGGCCATATGCCTATACTAGATATTGCCTATGATTAGTTAATCAACTAAGGCTTGCTTCTAAGTCACCAAACCTCTACATACTGCTATTCTGTAATCTTACATCGTTATTACTATTAGTCCTACTGTTACAAATCAAACAGCAGCCTCTAAGCATCTCATCTTCATTCTTCTTCACCAAAAACCAACATAACGATCAACATGGGAACTAACTATAAATCCATAAATTGGATACTAGGACTACACTTCCTATTCTTCATTTTAATCCTCAAGAATAAAGCTCATCACGTTAGCTATTCAACACTTCAAACATCATCTCAAACGGAGTCCAAAAACTTAAGTTACAGCCTTTTCTAAACGATTCTGCCAAAAACCAGACAACATGGATCGACGCATAACTCCTTGGATCGACGCGTACTACACTGGACTCGCAACATGAGTCGACGCATACTCTCTTGGATAGAATCATCCCGAGTCTAACACACAACATGTATCTACACATGCTCATACATATCGACTTATCCTGAGTCTAAAGGTCCTCATGTATCGACGCAAAACCTCTTCGTGTCGACTCATCCTGAGTCTCTACCCTTCTTATATCGATACATCATGTTTGAGGTCGACGCATACTGCTCTATCCTGCATAATTTCTGCGATTTCCTCTGCATTTTCACCACGGGTTCCATAATTTAAGCCCTAAAAACTTAATCTAATCATAGATAATCATCACTTATAGTTATCCTATAATTCTACATCAAATAAACAACATCAGGATGTCATTATTCATCCATAATTCATCAATTTTCATCATACAACATCACATACATTCAATTCATGAACAAGACAACAATCACCTCTAACCCCACACACCAATTATTATGAACCCAATTATAGAGTCATAACCCTACCCTTACCTTGGATTGAAGGTCGCTCTATAATCTTCCGGTCAAAACCTCGTTCTGTCGTTTTTCCTCTTTTTCCAGCAGCTTCACGTTCTTCTTCTCAATCCTTATTCTTCTAATGCCTCTTCTTTCTATTCTTTCTAAGAATAATAAAATAACCTATTATTCTTTATTCCTTATTGGGCTTAAAACTAATACACCCCCTTATTACTACTTTTCCTTTAAAGCAAGCCCACACCAAATAATATCATTCTTCTAATATTATTTCTCCACTTAATAAAATAATTAAATCCAATTAATCACCACACAACTTCATAAATATTCCAAAAATAATTTAATTAAATAATTAATTAAATTACGGGCGTTACAACTTAAACCAATTGATCATTTGCTAGGTCAAAAATCAGAAATTGCCTTTTCCCAATCAAAACCCTAATTTTGACCATTTTGCCCTTTTGAAGATTTGATCAAATTTCTTGAGGAATTATGGTCCAAACATAATAAAATGATACATATGAGTTTAAAATGTTGATGTGGATAAAAAAGTATGAAGTTTGACTGTAAATTGCACCATAGTTGACTTTTTCCCCAACACAGTTGATTTTTAGGTCAACTGCTCAATTGACTGAGCAAAAGTGTGATCCAAAGCTTGAAATTTGACATGAGTGGTCTTGATGGTCCATAATGATCCATGAAATTCATATGGGGCATTGGAAGTTCAAAAATCCTTGTGCAAACTTGTGATACAGTGGGAGAACTGACTTGAGGTTTCGCGTTTTATCGCAAATGTTGCGGTTAGCAAGAGTCGCCACCGACTTTTTATTTTATCCAAAGGAAAGGTCAAAAAGCACAGGAAAGACCTTTGAGATGTTTTCTTGGGTTCTGGGGGTAGATTATGAAAAGGGAAGGTGCTAGCACCCTTTTCATCCATGGTTATCCATGGGCTCTTAGTTACTTGTTTAGATCACTTGCTTTTGCTTTTTAATTGTTTGAAATGGTGCTTTGTGTGTGGTTTTTGAAAATGCTTTGAAAAATAGGCCTTTGTCTAGGAAACCTTTGTAATGATTCTTGTTTGAATATATACCAAGGTGTTTGTCTTTTGAAAAGATATTTCAATGTTTGAAAGTTTGTTTTTGGGAAATGTTTTGAAATTGTGTTGTGAGGTGTGTTTGAAAATAGCAAGGATGTTTTGCAAGTTTTGATCAAGTAACTAAGAGTTGTCTACCCTATTTTACTCAAAGATATTTCCTATATGTTTTTAACCCTTTTGACAGTGTTGTTTTACCATTGTATTTGGTAAACAACCTTGTATTTGGATGTTTAAACGGGACGGGCGTGGGTCATCGTATGACCATGATAGCAATAGTGCTAAGTATTTTAGCAAATTTTTGAGGGACTAGATCAATTTTTATAGGCAAACAAGATAGCGTCATCAAGGGACTATGACCTTTTGTTTTGTTTTGCCAAGATACCTAGCATGCATACCATGGCCATTTGTTTAGGCAACCAAGTGGAGATACCTTAAGGGGTGTTTGAGTGCAAGTGTGTTTTATTGCATGCATGCTTTTATCTTGAATTAGGATTTTCTATTTCATTGATTTTATCTTGCCATACATATCCTAATTACTAGCATTTACATTTGAAAGCAATAAAAATGCGGAAATGTAAAATCCTACGCTATTACAATATTTAGGGGGTGGGGGATACACACTTGTAAATGGGGATGGTTCAACGAGAAAAATAGATAAAAAAAAATAAAATAACATGGGGAAGAAAAAGAGAAAGAGAGAGAGAGGGCTAGCGCGCTGCTGAGAGGAAGTCAGAAGTTCTGACCCAGGCCTGCTGCAGGATATAAACCTGTTAGTGAAAATGTATGAGTCAGAACTTCTGACTCTGGTGCCCTGCAAAACAGAAACCTGTTAGTGGGAAGGTCATAAGTTCTGACTCCCATGCGCTGCAAGACAGAAGTTTGTTAGTGGGGAAGTCAGAAGTTCTGACCCTACGGGAAACACAATAATTTTCAGAAGTTCTGATATTATTGATAGCAAAACAGGCTTCAGAAGTGCTGGCGTCAAAGTCAGAGCTTGGTTTCCCCCTGTGCTAGCTAGAACATCTGCAATTTTATTATTTTTCCACAAAATAGAAGGCATGCCTAGGACAGTCTCAGCAGGTGTCATAGCGTTTCAAAATACAGAACCGAAAAGGTCACAGGCAGGTTCTACACTGATTCACTTCCTACTTAAGCATTCAGAGGCATGAAAATCCTCAGAACACGTACAACAACAACATGATATCTACATTGTGTTTATTGAGCATGCAAAGCTGATGATGCTTAGCAGCGTGATGAGAGTCAGCAGGTGCTCACCTTGCTGTTAGAAGAAGATCTGTGAATTGGAGCTAGCCTTAGCTCTGATGGTGTTATGGACAGGTTCTTTTTAGAATGGGTGGTTGGAGAAGATATATGTATGTATGGTCAGAAACTGTATGGGCGTTCTCTAGTCAGGAAGCAAGTTGGGTATCAATAAATTTTGGAGGCAGGAAATTCAAAGTTAAGAAACACTAGGAATTTTGGCAGAGTTTCACAATGTTTTCTTGCTAGAGTACTCTGTTCCTCTTCTAGCAATTTTTCTGGATTTTTTGACTGGGTTTTTTAATGGACAATGGTGTCCTATTTATAGGCAAGGCTTTATGAATTTTTAAACGTTAAATGGCGCCAATACTATGCAGTAGGGGTTAACTTGTTCTTGAAGGAAGTTCATGAAAAGTTGTGATGATGGACAACTTTTCAGCCTAGGTTGGAACAGTAAGCGAGGATTAAGGAGAAGTGACACACATAGGCGAAAAGTGGCGCATAGATCCATGTCTAAGCCTGCACGAGGGTGTTACCATGCCACACATGGAGAGACCCCTTAGATGAATGCTCAAAAGTGGTTGTGAGCATTAATGAGCATTAAATGGTGATGAGATTTGTCAAAATCAGAAATCTTGTAATAGGAGATCTTGCATCATTACCTAAAACCTGAGCCAACAGTTCTGCTTCACCAAGAACAATGTAAACCAAGCTCTAACCTTGGCCTCTTGGTGCCTCAGCAAATTTTGAGAGTTTTCCAGACTTTCCAGTATGCTCCTTTGATCTGCCTCTGAAAACTCTGAACTTAGTGATTCTGCTTCAGTATTTTACCCAATCTGCTGATCCCATTACCTTCTGATCCCAGTACGTTCTGAAGGAGTTTCAGGCTTTGTTGCCTTCTTTGCATTTCTCTAGCAAACTCGGGCTAAACTTGCGTAACTGCTGAAAGAGCCATGTTTTGTTTAAAGATTACTTGCTGAACCCTGTTTACAACCCCTAACTGAGTTGGTGTAGCTACTGAAGAGCCACCTTCTGACTGAATGTTATGTGTTGAGCCAAGTTTGCAACTTCTGACCATTTCTGCCTGGAGGTTGGTTCAGAAGTTCTGAAGTGCCATTTTTTCTTAAACACTTTTTTTTTAGAAAAAAATCTAAGTATTTAGATTTTACTTTTTCAAGGTAAAATTTTTGACTTTTGAGCTTTCCAATGACCATTTTTCTCTTGTAAATGGTTTACTTGGAAAGGAATGATAATTCAGGGCTTGGATTTGTTTAAGAGAAACTCTGAGAATTCAGGATGAATTCCTGAAGGATGAGAGGGCAAATTTTGGGGTACAACAATTGCCCATGTTCAATCTTCTTGAACCTGAAGAGTTAGATTGGCGAGTTTGCCTTTCATGACTCGAAGGTAAAAGAGGATTGGACACTAGAGTGCCCGTAAATTTGCACTCGTCAAAATGTAGTTGAGGGAATGGGCTTAAAGATGCCATTTAGAGATGTGATTGAATCTCGCCGGAGATGGGCTTAAAGATGCCATCCAAGAATGTTGATCGTATAAGAGATTCCTCTGCGAGAGCCCGTATGCCTGTTATTGAGGAGAACTACGCCGGGGGAATGCTGGTCTCTGTCGTAGTAGAAATAGTACTTCACTCGTCTGTTATTCTACCGGGGAGTCATCTCTTGGTTGAGGAGGTGATAGTGAACTGCTATCTGGTCAACATCCAGGCTTCACATTTTTTACTTCTTATCTGGTCAACATCCAGGCTTCAGAAGGAAATCAAGTGGTTATCCGGTCGCCTCCGGTTTTCCCTTTGATTTTGGGGCCTACTAATATTCGGTTGGATCCGGGCTTCAAAGTAATTGGCCGAGTAAACTGTTATTTGGTCAACATCCAAGCTTCACAGTGTACCTTACTGTTATCTGGTCAACATCCAGGATTCACAGTCTTGTATTGCTATCTGGTTAACATCCAGGCTTCACAATACTTTTCTTCCTATCTGGTCAACGTCCAGTCTTCAAAAAACATCAAACGGTTATCCGGTCAACATCCGGGTTTCCCTTTTGATTTTGGGGCCTACTAATATTCGGTTGGATCCGGGCTTCAAAGTAATTGGCCGAGTAAACTGCTATTTGGTCAACGTCCAAGTTTCACAGTATACTTTACTATTATCTGGTCAACATCCAGGTTTCACAGTGTTGTATTGTTATCTGGTCAACATCCAGGCTTCACAATACCTTTCTTCCTATCTGGTCAACGTCCAGTCTTCAGAAGAATTTGCAGGGGATTCAGCTGTTTTCCGGTCAATCTCTGGGCTTCAGTATAATCAAGGTATTATCTGGTCGAATCCAGGCTTCATAACTGGAACAAAAATCTGCCCCTTGATTTAAATAAGCAAATAGGAGAGCATCCATGCTTGGAGCATCTCTAAGCCGTTTTATGAGCTTTGAGTACCTGTCTTAGGTAGCTATCATTTTCATCTTGAAAAGGGTAGAATGTTAGCTGAAACACAAAGTTATGTTACATGAAATGTATGATGCAATATATGTATTTTGTCAATGCTCATGATTTATGAATGTAATGTATGCGCATGTAAGCTGATTAGCTGTCTTGCTGAGGAAAATAAATCCTGGATAGCTGGAGATAATAAAATCTTCGACTGCTGTCGGGGAAAATAAATCCATGACCACTGTTGGAGATTCAAGATTTTTGACAACCTCTGTGGGGAGAAGCCATACTGCTGGGGATATCAGGAGTTTGGGTTCTATGCCAATCTACTGGGGACTTCAAGAGTGAGGATCTTCGCTCTGTTGGGGGTATCAGGAAAACTGAATAGTTTCCATTAGGGATCAGCATATCAAAGTTTCTTCTCTGCTGGGGATCTTAATGACGTGCTGATTTGATCGTGGTGACTTCACTGGGGAAGAATAACTCTCTGGGGAATTATCTGGTTTTAAAGCGACTCTTCAGGGACCATGGAGGAAACTGGATGGTCTCCACTGGTGTTCAAAGGCTGAAGGTTTGATTCCATTGGGGAAGGAAGTTTCATCTTCAATGAGAGTTTACAGTTCAAAGTTTTGCTCCGCTGGGGATTGGGAATTTGAAAACTCAACTCCGGTGGGGATTCTTGAAACTTAACTCCGCTGGGGATATGCATTTCAAGGCTTTAGCCCTGCCGAGGATCTGGATGATGTATCGCAGGGGATTCCTCCTAGAATAGCCTAAAGACATTTTCCTACACTTTCATCCTATCAGTAATTATTCTTTCTCATTTCGTTTTATTTATAAGTAGTGATTATATTCAAATTCATATGCTCATTTAATAAATCATTGGACGTTTTCAAATAAAACACAAGTGTAAAAAGAAAGAAAAGGCAAACAATTTTCTGCACTTTGAAGTATTTTTTTATTAACTTTGTGTAAGTATTTTGTACAAAGGAAACAGACATCCTAGTAAGAGAATGTTGTCATAAAATTGAGAAAAATTTATACAAAGAAAGATGGCTATGTGTAATAATTCCATGGGGTTCCTATTCTTCTATAGCCTTCGCAACTCTGAGTATCTTGTCCATTCGCCGCTTCGTCCGCAGATGATTGGATTGATCAGAAGCTTGGAGCTTGTTCGTGAAGAGATTGTCCTTAAAGTGATCCGACGAGACATAGTCATACGCTTTAATTCCCTAACTTTTGCCTAGACTTCCCTTTCGGGTTTTCGATCCACCGGGAAACCCTTTTTTGCCCAAGTCGCCCTTTCGGGTTTTCAACTTGCCGGGTGTACAAATTTTTTTGTTTATCTCTAATTTTTGCCTGAACCTCCCTTTTGGGTTTTCGATTCACTGGGATGCCCATTTTTTCTCAATTCGCCCTTTCGGGTTTTTAACTTGTCGGGTCGTTTATGCATAGTATCTTTTGACTATGTCTGCGTTCGCAGGGTGCGGCAGATTGTCTCCGTCCATGGTGGTTAGAATCATAGCCCCGCCAGAAAATATGTTTTTGATCACAAATGGTCCTTCGTAAGTAGGAGTCCATTTTTCCCTGGGATCACTCTGCGGCAAGATGATCCGCTTGATTACAAGATCCCCGACTTGATTCACCTGACGTCTGACTTTCTTGTTGAAAGCCTTGATCATTCGTTTTTGATACGTCTGACCATGACAAACATCAGTAAGTCGCTTCTCGTCGATCAAATTAAGTTGATCAAGCCGGGTCTGAATCCAATCATCTTCACTTAAACCAACATCCTTCATAATTCTCAAAGAAGGAATCTGAACCTCCATAGGTAAAACAACTTCCATGCCATATACCAAAGAAAAGGGGGTTGCCCTGGTTGAAGTACGTGTCGTGGTACGATATCCGTGTAGAGCAAACGGTAACATCTCATGCCAATCCTTGTAGGTGACTGTCATCTTTTGAATGATCTTCTTGATATTTTTGTTTGCAGATTCAACAGCACCGTTCATCTTTGGTCGATATGGAGATGAATTGTGATGTTGAATCTTGTATCGTTGTCCGTGATAATCCTGTCGGGGATACCATACCGACATATGAGGTTCTGCTTGATGAAGCGGGCAACCACATTCTTTGTAACGGAGGCGAAGGAAGCTGCTTCGACCCACTTGGTAAAGTAATCAATGGCCACCAGGATGAATCGGTGTCCATTGGATGTTGTTGGCTTGATCTCTCCAATCATGTCAATTCCCCATATTGCGAATGACCAAGGAGATGTTAGAACATTAAGAGGAACCGGAGGAATATGTACCTTGTCAGCATAGATTTGGCATTTGTGACAAGTATGAGAATATTGATGACAATCAGCTTCCATGGTATACCAGTAGTAGCCTGCCCTTAGAATCTTCTTAGCCATCGTATGTCCGCTCAAATGGGTGAAAAATGTACCACTATGCAGTTCAGTCATGATCTGCTCAGCTTCAACCTTGTCCATACAATGAAGCAGAACACAATCATGGTTGCGCTTGTATAGGATACCATTGCTCAGGAAGAACTTGGCAGCAAATCTCCTTAAGAACTTTTTGTCGTTGACTGAAGCTCCTTCAGGGTATTCTCGAGTCTTGAGATACCTTTTGATTTCGTGAAACCAGGGTTGTTCCACTACTTCTTTGGTATTAATCTCGTGACAATGTGCAGGTTCGTCCATTCGCTCGGCGGTGATTTGGGGAGCCTCATTATCCCAGTTAAGTTTAAACATGGAAGACATTGTAGCTAGAGCATCTGCTAGCTGATTTTCTTCTCGCGGGAAGTGCTCGAAGGTAATCTGCTCGAAATGAGGTAACAATTTTAGGACATGTTCTTTGTATGGGATGAGATTAGGATGTTTAGTGTCCCACTCTCCTTTGATTTGACTGATAACCAAAGCTGAGTCCCCAAACACAACCAAAGATTTGATTCCCAAGTCAATAGCAGCCTTGAGACCAAAGATGCAAGCTTCATACTCGGCCATGTTGTTGGTGCAGCTGAAGCAGATTCTAGCGGTGAAAGGTGTATGGCAACCTTCTAGAGAGATAAGTATCGCGCTGATACCGTTGCCAAGTGCATTTGAAGCACCATTAAAGTACAGGGTCCATCGGGATCCTTGTTCAGGTCCGTCATACGGTCTGTTATCTTCAATGTTGTCCAATGTCATAATGTCTTCATCGGGGAAGTCGAACTTCATGGATTGGTAATCTTCATCAGCTTGATGAGCTAGATGGTCAGCTAGTACACTCCCCTTTATAGCCTTTTGGGTTGTGTACTGGATATCATACTCTTTCAGGATCATTTGCCATCTAGCGATTCTTCCAGATAAAGCGGGTTTTTCGAAGATGTACTTGATCGGATCCATCTTGGAAATCAGCAGAGTGGTATGTGTCAACATATACTGCCTTAGCCGGCGAGCAGCCCATAACAAAGTGCAGCAAGTTTTCTCGAGCAGTGAGTAGCGGGTCTCACAGTCGGTAAACTTTTTGCTAAGGTAATAAATGTCATGCTCTTTTCGGCCAGACTCGTCATGTTGGCCCAGTACGCACCCCATTGAATTATCCAAAACAGTCAAATACATGATTAGCGGCCTTCCTTCGACGGGTGGCATCAAGATAGGAGGTTCTAGCAAATACTCCTTGATTTTATCGAAAGTAACTTGACAGTCATCATTCCATTCAACCACCTGATCTTTCTTCAACAGCTTGAAGATTGGTTCACAGGTAGATGTTAGATGAGAAATGAACCTTGCAATGTAGTTTAGGCGTCCCAAGAAACCTCTGACCTCCTTCTCAGTGCGAGGGGCATGCATTTCTTGTATGGATTTGACTTTGGCAAGATCAACCTCGATGCCTCTATTGCTGACGATGAATCCCAAGAGTTTACCGGACCTAACTCCGAAAGTGCACTTGCTAGGGTTCAGTCTGAGCTTATACTCCTTCAACCTGACAAACAACTTTTGCAGATGGTCGAGGTGTTCTTCTTCTGTTTGTGAACGGGCTATCATATCGTCTACGTAGACTTTGATCTCATGATGTATCATGTCATAAAACAAAGCTACCATGGCTCGTTGATAGGTTGCCCCGGCATTTTTCAGTCTGAATGGCATCACTTTATAGCATAAGGTACCACACTGCGTAACAAAAGTAGTCTTCTCCATGTCTTCGGGGGCCATTTTGATATGGTTGTACCTTGAAAATCCATCCATGAAAGAAAATACCTTATGTTGAGCTGTATTGTCAACCAAGATGTCAATGTGCGGTAGTGGAAAGTCATCTTTAGGGCTAGCCCTGTTTAAGTCTTTGTAGTCCACGCACATTCTCACTTTGCCGTCTTTTTTAGGCACAGGCACAATGTTAACAACCCATTATGGATAGGAAGTAACAGCAAGAAACCCGTCATTGAATTGCTTCATCACTTCGGCTTTGATCTTTTCAGACATATCGGGCCTCTTTCGGCGGACTTTCTGTTTGATTGGTGGATAGTCTTCTCTTGTATGGAGACGGTGAACCACAATATCTGTGTCGAGTCCCGGCATGTCTTCATAGGACCAGACAAAGATCTCAACATATTCCTTCAATAGCTGAACTAAGCGCTCTTTGACATTCAGCTTTAGGTTGGCACCCACTTTAACCTCTTTTCTGTCTTCGGCAGTACCCAAATTGATAGTCTCTAACAGTTCTTCATGGGGCAGAATAGCCCTTTCTTCCTGTTTTAGAAGTCTAGCCAACTCTCCAGGAACTTCAGAGTCTTCATCACCTTCGTATTCGGCATGATTAACCAGATCTTTAGAGTCACTGAAGGCCATAGCAGAATTGTTACCCAGGGAATCCGGAGTGGATGGGTACTGTGATCGGTGGGAATAGAACTGACTGTTTTTTAGCTGGATCGCGTATGTCGCGGAAGCAAGAGTCGCCACCGTCTTTTATTTTCTCCAACATGGACAGGACAAAAGCACAGCAAAATTCCTTATGAGAATGTTTCTCGGTTCGGGAGGTAGATTTATAGAAAGGGAAGGTGTTAGCACCCTTTCTATCCATGGTTATCCGCGGGCTCTTAGATACTTTCTCTTATGTTTTCAAAATGCTTGCTTTTCAAAGTGTGAGTGGGTTTGAAAAAAGTTTCATTGAAAGATTTCTGAATGACTCTTGTATCTGTCCTCAAGAGTGTTTGAAAAATTTGTTTTGAAAGCTTTTTGAAAGTGTCAGTGTGAAAAGATTTTTGATTTGTTTTTGAAGAGAGCAAGTATCCATGAGTCATCTACCTACCCTAAGGAATTAGGCTGTGTAGAAGTCCTTAAGGTAGTGCCATCCCACCATTGAGAGGTAGGTAGCACCATCGTTGGAGGTGTTCGGGTCAATTCGATTATCGGGACAATGTGGTCACCGAAGCAATAGCAGGACACCTTAGAAGTAACCCTAATGTCCTAGATCCTTTTTAATCTGAGGCAACCATTTCGAGGCAACTGTTTCGAGGCAACTGGATCTTAGACATAAGAGTGACTGCTAAAACGTCCTATACTTGACGACCACGTTTCGAAGGCAACGAGTGAGGCGTACCCTAGAAGTGGTGTGTGTATTGTGTGTTGTTTTCATGTTAACATTTATCTTTGATCAGGGCATTGTGAGCTACGCGTTGTTTTTAATTACCATACATCCTTTCATGCAATTTAGAAGTTAGGAGTGCAGAAAATTAAATACAGAATGGTAAAAGCTACGCTATTACAAGGCGCGGGTCTATACATCGCCAAAATACAAAGACCCGTTTTTGATAAAGAATGCGGAAAGTAAAAAACAATAATAAACCTAATTACTATTACATCCTTGAACAGTTACATAATAATCGATAAGAAAATAATGCGCAAAAAGAATTAAACTCAGGACGTCCGAGGGTTTTGACCCTTTGCTTGAAATTAAATTAAATTAAAGCCTAATTAATTATTTAATTAAAGAAAAGAAAGTGTGTTTTTTATGTTTTTGTATTTAATGAAATAAAGAAAATAAAATCAAGAGAAAACCCTAATTCTAAGTTTATTTTAATTATTAATGAAAAATATTAAAGTTAACCTAATTTAAGCTAATTAATTAATTTACATGTATGCACAAAATTAATAATAATAATAAATAATGATGAAAATAATTAATTAAGAAGAAGATAAAAAATGTAAAAACCTAATTCTATATGATTTTTATTTAAGAAAAAGATTGAATTTTAACCCTAAATTAACCTAGATTAGTTATGAGAAATTATGTACAAAAAATAAATTAGTGATGACATTAATAAATAATTAAATATATTTTGTATTTTGATTTTCTGTTTTTATTATGGAAAAAATTATTTGTGGTGAATTAATTATAATTAAAGCAATTAAAAGTATTAAAAAGAAAAGAAAATAAAAATGTAAAAATGCAAAGCAAACCAAGGGGGGTGTCAGGCCCAAAGTGGAGGTTTTTGCTGGAATTCAGGCCCAAGAGGAATTCAAGCCTCGTTGACTTTCAGGATCGTGTACACGTTGGTTGACCAGAGCATACCATGGACTTCATTCTGTAGCCATTGGATTGTTGATCAGGACCATCTGGCAAGCTACGTGTGAGGGTGCATGATGGACCACTGAACGAATGCTACATGGGAATGGGTTAAGACAAAAATCAACAATTATATGGGGGGACCTGGGAATCGAACCCAGGTCCCTATGCTTGCAAGACACGTCCTCCACCATCTGAGCTACCAAGCGCGTTTGTTATATGAATGGACCACAATTATTATATAAGAAAAACAAATATTATGACCACCAAACGAAATAACGCGCGCTGGATTTGAATGTTCCAGTCACGTAATGCCATGCATGCTTTCTTCTTCGTTTCACCTGCAACATGAATAAGATAGCGGGGGTTTTAAACCCCCACAAAGCAAAAGTCCAAAAAATAGCGATTACGCGCACAAATTATATAAATTGAGCGCGAGTATCTTAATGGTTTCGTCTTGTTGCAACGAGTTCGTCTATATTGGTCTTGAGGTCCAATTTTACAGTACAAGGAAAGCCCCAATATGGGAGCTCTGAAACCCTAAAACGTGTTAATGACAAATCATGATTCAGAGCCTTATAATGCAATTAAATCATGTCATTAGCTTCAGAAGGTTCCTGTGAATACAAAACACCCAACAATATGTATCAAATGCGCATGAATCATGATATGAAATTCTAGAAAATAATGCAAACCGTAGGGCTGGTTCTTGTGCGTTCTTTGGGTTTCAGGACTCGTTCTTGATTGCAATGTATTCAGGAAACTCCCAGCAAGGTATTGGAAACAAGAGAAGGGCTCGAATTGGCCTGCAAATGGGAATTCAGTTTCCAAAATTCTTGACTTTTTTTCAATTTTGCAATGGTATTTTTGTGGCATCTTTTTCCGTGTGTCTTTGAGTAGGGTTTCACTCAGCATATGTATGTGATGCAAATTAGGTCAAAACCTTGGCCCAAAAGTCCATGAATTAATGTTTCAAATCGTTGATTTTCAATCATGTAATTTTCAATCTTTTTCCATGAAAACCTTGCCAATTATGGAAGATCTTGTCCCCTTGGATGATGCACGAAATCTTTAGCATGTGTGGAGTGTATTTGCTTCATAAAAAGATTTGACAACCATGCTTTGATATTTTCCTACAATTAAAACCAATTAGATGAATTAATAATAATAAAAATTCAATTAATTAATTAAAAATAAGAAAATAAATCATCTTAAGTTCAATGGGTCGTGCATAGGCTTTGGGTAATGATTCAAGAAAGAATTTGAGGCCCATTAGCAAAATTGAAGCTTTTTAGGCAAAGTTGACTTTTGAAAGTTCCCAAACATTTCCCAACTTTTCCAATGCATATCTTGCTCAATTTTGAAGCTATGAACATGTTCTTGGACATTTTGGAAAGGTCTTGAAGTCCTCTAACCAATTCATTTGGTCCCATGTCATTTTGATTTACCAATCTCAAGTTATGGTCTTTGACTTAAAGTGCCTTTTTGTTGACTTTTGAAAATGACCTATAATGTTGAAATTGATAACTTTTTGTGAGAGCATTTCTTGGACTTGGAGTGTGAAGATGAGTTGTAGGAAATGTCATCCCCTTCAAAATGAGATTTGGATGGGATTTTTCTGATGAACCATGAAGAAGTTATGCCTTGGTCAATTTGCAGTTGACTTTTCAGTTGTCCAAAAATAGAAACTTTTGCATCTTGAGACTTTTTGAGCCATGCTTGTGGAATCATGATCGAGACTTGATCAAATGATGATTGTGGCTTCAAAATAAGATGTTGACCAAAATTTTTGACTTTTTACTGTCAAATGACCATTTTACCCCTGCAGTTGACTATGAAGCATTTAGGGCTCTTGACTGTGCAATTTGATGCTGTGAGTCTTGAAACTTGACATATGGATGCTTGACAATGTTTATAGGCATGTGGGACTTTATTGGGCCCTTGAAAACCTCACTTTCTTTGCAAAAACTAAAACCCTAATTTTGACTGTGTTAGGAGGCAATTGGACTGTGCAATCTTTGAGAGATTTTGAACCATTTGGAGATTGATCTTGGCAAATCTTGAAGAATATAGGAGGGCAAATTTTGGGGTACAACAGTTGCCCCTGTTCAATCTTCTTAGACCTGAGGATGTAGATTGGCGTGCACGCCTTTCGTAATCCGAAGGTGGAAGATGATTGAACACTAGAGTGCCCAGAAATTTGCACTCACATAGTAGAATGTCTGCAGCGTGATAGCGGGAATGGGCTTACAGATGCCATTTGGAGGAATGATGGATAGGAGGATGGGCTTATAGATTCCATCTAGGGACTGTTGGTATGTGGATGGGCTTATAGATGCCATCTAGGTGTCGATCGCGTAAGAGATTCCTTAGCGAGAACTTGCGTACCTGAGAAAGAAAGATAATTACCTGGCCTATTACAGAGGTTGACCTTCAAATTCCTTAGATGTGCCCTGGCTGGATACAGGTATCGAACCTTCAAACTCTTCAGACGTGCCCTGGCAGGATACAGGAATCGAGTCTGGAATTAGTCGTCAACAGATACGCCCTGGCTGGATATAGGAATCGGATCTTCAAACTCTTCAGACGTGCCCTGGAAGGATACAGGAATCGAGTCCTGAAATAGTCGTCAACAGATACGCCCTGGCTGGATACAGGAATCGGATCTTCAAACTCTTCAGACGTGCCCTGGCAGGATACAGGAATCGAGTCCGGAAAATAGTCGTCAACAGATACACCCTGGAAGGATACAGGAATCAGATCTTCAAACTCTTCAGACGTGCCCTGGCAGGATACAAGAATCGAGTCCAGAAAATAGTCGTCAACAGATACACCCTAGCAGGATACAGGAATCGGATCTTCAAACTCTTCAGACGTGCCCTGGAAGGATACAGGAATCGAGTCCAGAAAATAGTCGTCAACAGATACACCCTGGCAGGATACAGGAATCGGATCTTCAAACTCTTCAGACGTGCCCTAGCAGGATACAAGAATCGAGTCCGGAAAATAGTCGTCAACAGATACACCCTGGCTGGATACAGGAATCGGATCTTCAAACTCTTCAGACGTGCCCTGGCAGGATACAGGAATCGAGTCCGGAAAATAGTCGTCAACAGATACACCCTGGCAGGATACAGGAATCGGATCTTCAAACTCTTCAGACGTGCCCTGGCAGGATACAGGAATCGAGTCCAGAAAATAGTCGTCAACAGATACGCCCTGGCTGGATACAGGAATCAGGTCTTCAAACTCTTCAGACGTGCCCTGGCAGGATACAGGAATCGAGTCCGGAAAATAGTCGTCAACAGATACACCCTGGCTGGATACAGGAATCGGATCTTCAAACTCTTCAGACGTTCCCTGGCAGGATACAGGAATCGAGTCCGGAAAATAGTCGTCAACAGATACACCCTGGCAGGATACAGGAATCGGATCTTCAAACTCTTCAAACGTGCCCTGGCAGGATACAGGAATCGAATCTGGAAATAGTCGCTCACAGATATGCCCTGGCTAGATACAAGTATTGAATCTGGAATTGCGACAATTGATAGTAATCATCTTTGTATTGATCTTGGTCCTGAAAAGACAAAACGTTAGTGGTATGCAATGTCATGATGTATGACATGCGTGATGTTCTCAGAATAAATGAGATTATATGTCCATGATGCGTATGTGCATGCTATAATGTATGAAGATGTGATGTTTATGTTTGTATTTTTGTCTAGGAAAATAAATCCTTAACGAATGTCGGGTGCTTGAATCTTGGGTTGATGTTTGAAGAGTAGAGTTCTTCGTCTCCGTTGGGGATGATGGTTGCGAGAATAAACCTGTGGGAGAAGATGACTCCATTGAGGGATAAACTTTGTTGAAGAGATTATTCTGTGGGGAATTACTCTATGGGGAGAGATACTTCGCTGAGATGTTGATGATAACTCCGTTGGGGATACCGTTGATAAGCTTTGTTGGGGAATTTTGATGAACTCCGCTGGGGAATAAGAAGAACTTCGCCGAGGACGATCTTTCCATGGTAATTAGCTGAGGATAACCCAGTTAGACCCTGGTGGGGAATAACCTTTGAACATGGCCGGGGAGAGGCTTATGTACTCTGCAGGTGATAAGCTTCCAGAATCTACTGGGGATAAGCTTCCTGAATCTGTTGGGGAGATTGATTGAGTTCTCCTGGGGAAACTTTTCAGATTGGACTGGGGAATGGTTCCATTGGTTGTCCGATATTCTGCCGGGGAACAATCTTATATTAAGACTGTCGGGGATGCTTGTTAGGAATGTTTGTGTACTCCGTTGGGGAATGTTGAGATCTTCGGGGGATAATCCAACTTCCTTAAGGCTGACTGGGGATAACTCTGCTCGGGGAGAGTATTGCTAACTTGCTGGAGATATTGTGCCTTGTAGGGCTGATGGGAGACCAACTGCTTGGGAGAGAATTGTTGAATCTTGTCTTACTCGGCGGGGAGTGAAGGTATCTGGGTTACGTTCTTCAGCCGAACTTACCTTGGTACCTTGGTGGATAAAGCAATTAGATTGCTTAGACAACTCATTATTGCCCCTGTTTCTAATGTCACCTGTAATTAATCCTTTGTTTCGTATGGAAATATTTATGAGTTAGCACTTAGTGTCAAATGCATATATCACAATTGAACATTGGACGTTCTTTGCAAAACAAAACAGAAAAAGGAAAAACAATTGGCAATTGGTCTGAAAAGTGAATTTGTATTGATTTTTGAATTTGCCTGTAAATAGGCGTTCATGTACAAGAGGCTGACGTCCTAGTAAGAGAACACCGCCGAACAACATAGTTTATACAATTTGTACAAAGAAAACAAAACAGCTGTGTGAAAAGAGTAATCCCACTGGGTTCCAACTCTGCTATCGCCTTTATATCTTCGAGCATCTCATCACTTGGCTGCTTAGTTGAAGATGAAGCTGACTGGTTGATGCCGTCTGAACCTGATAGTTGATACCGGATTCTGGATGCAAGGTGATCCAATGAGACATAGTATTACGCTTATCCCTAACTTTTGTCTGGACCGCCCTTTCGGGTTTTCAGTCCACCGGGATACCCATTTTTGCCCAAGCCGCCTTTTCAGGTTTTCGACTTGCCGGGTGTACAAATTTTTTTCATTTCATCCCTTATTTTTGCCCGAACCCTTTTGGTTCGCCGGGAAGCCCTAATTTTTGCCTAGGTATGTCAACCTAGCGGGTCTTTTATCATGTGTAGTATCTTTTTACTATGTCTGCATTGGCGGGGTGAGGAAGGTCGTCACCATCCATGGTGGTTAGAATCATGGCTCCTCCTGAGAAGACATGTTTAACCACAAATGGCCCTTCGTACGTAGGGGTCCATTTGCCCCTGGGATCACTTTGAGGAAGGATGATGCGTTTGATTACCAGGTCCCTAACTTGATACTCTTGTGGTCTGACCTTCTTGTTAAATGCCCTGATCATCCGTTTTTGATATGTTTGACCATGACAAATAGCAGTGAGTCTCTTTTCGTCAATTAGGTTTAACTGATCAAGTCAAGTCTGAATCCAGTCATCTTCGCTCAAACCTGCATCCTTCATTATCCGGAGAGAGGGTATCTGGACTTCAATCGGCAAGACTGCCTCCATGTCGTAGACCAAGGAAAAAGGAGTTGCCCCGGTTGACGTTCTTGCTGAGGTACGGTACCCGTGAAGAGCAAACGGTAACATCTCGTGCCAATCTTTATAGGTCACTGTCATCTTCTGCACAATCTTTTTGATATTCTTATTGGCTGCTTCTACAGCCCCATTCATCTTTGGCCGATAGGGAGAAGAGTTGTGGTGCTGTATTTTGAATTACTCGCAGAGCTCAGTGATCATCTTGTTGTTGAGATTGGTACCGTTGTCCGTAATGATCCTTTCCGGGACGCCGTATCGACAGATCAGGTTGTGTCGAATGAACCGTGCCACGACGTTCTTGGTTACTGTAGCGTAGGAAGCTGCTTCAACCCACTTTGTAAAATAATCAATCGCTACAAGGATGAAGCGATGCCCGTTGGATGCCGTAGGTTTAATCTCGCCGATCATATCAATGCCCCACATTGCAAAAGGCCAAGGTGCAGTCAAGACATTCAGAGGGACTGGAGGAACGTGCACCTTATCTGCATAAATCTGGCACTTATGACATGTCCGGGAATGTTGGTAGCAGTCGGCTTCCATTGTGGACCAGATATATCCTGCCCGAAGGATTTTCTTTGCCATGGTATGTCCACTGGAATGCGTTCCGAAGGTACCTTCATGTAGTTCTGCCATGATTCTTTCTGCTTCAGTCTTATCCACATAACGCAGTAAGGTCGAATCATGGTTTTGTTTGTAGAGAATGCCGTTGCTAAGGAAGAACTTTGCAACGAACCTTCTCAGAAACTTCTTGTCATTGACAGATGCACCCTCGGGGTATTCTTGAGCTTCAAGGTATCTCTTCACTTCATGATACCAAGGTTTTTCAGTTACCTCTTCAGCCTCAAGATCACAACAATATGCAGGTTCGTCCAACTTCCAGATAATGATCCGGGGAGCCTCGTTATCCCATTTGACTTTGAACATAGAAGACATCGTAGCCAACGCGTCCGCCAGCTGATTCTCCTCTCTTGGGAAATGTTCAAAAGTTATCTCTGTGAAATGGGGGATCAATGTCAACACACATTCTTTGTAAGGAATAAGGTTTGGGTGTTTTGTATCCCACTCGCCTTTGATCTGATTGATCACGAGAGCGGAATCTCCGAAGACACTCAGAAACTTGATCCTTAAGTCGATTGCAGCTTGAAGACCCATGATGCATGCCTCATACTCCGCCATATTGTTAGTGTAGTTGAAACATAGTCGGGCGGTGAGTGGAGTATGAGTGCCTTTTGGGGATATGATCACAACACCGATACCGTTACCCAAAGCGTTAGAGGCTCCGTCAAAGTGCATAGACCATCAGGATCCTTCCTCAGGTCCTTCATCCGGTCCAGGTACTTCACAATCAGCCACTACCATGATGCTCTCGTCAGGAAATTCAAAGTTCATTGACTGGTAGTCGTCTACTGCCTGGTGTGCCAAGTGGTCTGCCAATACACTTCCTTTGATTGCTTTCTGAGTCGTGTACTGGATGTCGTATTCTGTCAAGATCATCTGCCATCTCGCTATTCTTCCGGACAGAGCAGGCTTTTCGAATATGTACTTGATTGGATCCATTTTAGAGATCAACAGAGTCGTGTGAGTCAACATATACTGTCTCAGCCGGCGAGCAGCCCATACCAAAGTGCAGCAAGTTTTCTCGAGAAGTGGGTATCGGGTCTCACAGTCGGTAAACTTTTTGCTAAGGTAATAAATGGCATGCTCTTTTCGACCGGACTCGTCGTGCTGCCCCAGCACACACCCCATTGAGCTGTCAAGTACTGTCAAGTATAGTATTAGAGGCCTCCCTTCAACCGGTGGCATAAGAATGGGTGGTTCTTGAAGATACTCTTTGATTCTGTCGAAAGCGGCCTGACATTCATCATTCCAACGTACTACCTGATCTTTCTTCAGCAGTTTGAAGATTGGTTCACAAGTAGCAGTTAGGTGCGAGATGAATCGAGCAATGTAATTCAGACGTCCTAGAAAGCCTATGACTTCTTTCTCTGTCTTGGGAACTGGCATCTCTTGTATGGCTTTAACCTTGGTAGGGTCTACTTAAATACCTTTTTCGCTCACGACGAAGCCTAGCAATTTTCCAGATCTTACCCCAAATGTGCACTTGTTTGGGTTCAACCTCAGCTTGTACAACTTCAGACGGTCAAACAGCTTCTGTAGATGGTCAAGGTGTTCCTCCTCAGTTTGGGACCTTGCAATCATATCATCGACGTACACTTCAATCTCATGGTGGATCATGTCATGAAATAAAGCAACCATGGCACGTTGGTAGGTTTCCCCAACATTTTTCAACCCAAAGGGCATGACCTTGTAGCAGAAGGTGCCCCACTGAGTAACAAAGGTAGTCTTCTCCATGTCTTCAGGAGCCATTTTGATCTGATTATAACCTGAAAAACCATCCATGAAGGAGAACACCTTGTGCTGAGCAGTATTGTCAACCAGAACATCGATGTGAGGTAGGGGGAAGTCATCCTTGGGGCTCGCCCTATTCAGATCCCTGTAGTCAACACTCATTCGGACCTTACCATATTTTTTCGGTACCCGAACCACATTGGCAACCCACTGAGGGTAAGAAGTCACTGCTAGAAACCCGGCATCAAATTGCTTCATAACCTCAGCTTTGATCTTCTCGGACATCTCTGGACGCATATGGCGGACCTTTTGCTTAACCGGAGGGCATTCTTCCTTGGTAGGCAAGTGATGGACCACAATGTCGGTATCCAACCCAGGCATGTCTTCGTAAGACCAGGCGAAGATTTCTACATAATCATGCAACATCTGAATCAACCGTTGTTTTACGCTGAGCTCCAGGTTGGCACCAATCTTGACTTCCTTTCTATCTGTCTCAGTACCCAGATTTATTGTTTCCACTGGCTCTTCTTGTGGCTGAATGGCCCTCTCTTCCTGGAGTAACAGTCTTGCAAGCTCACCAGGCACTTCGCAATCATCTTCACCTTCGTCTTCGGCTAAGTTGATCGGATTTTCGAAGTCATATTTGGCAGTAGCAGGGTCGTTACCAGTGAGATCCAGAGTGGATTGAAACCTGTATAGGTGAGTGTGTGTAAATATAGCTGTTTTGCAATATATAAAGAAAGAAAGAAAGGGAGCACAAGATTTGAAATGCGAAAAACGTCCAATTCCTTTATTCATGATATATGGAAATGACAAGTAATAAGCCCTCACAAACGAAGCCAACGGTGCCCCGGGTAAGACACCGAGCCATAAAGTTTCACATTATTGTTTGTTACAAATTTAAAAACAAAGGAATTCATTACTGAGTAACAAAAGTAACAGTTATGTAGTCTTTTGCAGTCCAATTGTTTAGTCCACCGTCGGCCGTTGGGCAGATCCAGCTGTTGAACTCAGATTCTTTCACTTCGTCACCATCCCTGATAGCATTCACCCCATGGTTGGGCATGGGAGCAGTCACCACATTAGGCTTCTCGGGCGCCTCGAACTGAACCTCTTTAGCATCGATAAGGTCTTGAACCTTATTTCTCAGGGCCCAGCAATCATCAGTAGAATGCCCCGGGCTATCAGAGTGATAAGCACAGCAGGCGTTGGGATTGTACTTCGGAGAGGTTGTGTTTACCACCTTCGGAGCTTCTCTGACGGTCACCAAGTTGGTCGATAGCAGTTGTGGCAAGATCTGCGACAAGGTCATACTAAGCCGAGTATATTCTCTTCTGGGTCTCTCACCCCTTGGTTGGTTAGGTTGCCGAGGAGCGGCAGCAGGCTTTGCAATTACCACCGCGTTGACAGCTTGGCGGCGTTCTGGTTTATTTTGCCTCCTGGGGCCATACACAGCACTAGCTTCCTTCTTGAAAGGCTTTTTCTCAGAACTTGAGGATGCACCTTTCTGTATTTTCCCCGATTTCATACCAGCTTCTATCCTTTCACCCGTCAGAATGAGATCTGTAAACCCTGCAGACGAATTGCCAATGAGATGATTGAAGAATGGACCAGATAGGGTCCCCAAGAACATGTCTACTAGTTCACGGTCGGTTAACGGTGGCTGCACCCTACCAGCCAGGTCCCTCCACTTCTGCGCGTACTCTTTAAAACCTTCTCCCGATCCTAGCGACATACCTTGGAGTTGGGTACGTGTAGGAGCGAGGTCGGCATTGTACTGATACTGCTTATAAAAAGCAGTAGCCAAGTCCTCCCAGTTACGAACCTTGGTTCCATCCAGCTGATAGAACCATTTGAGATGAGTCCCCGAAAGACTCTCCTGGAAGAAATGGATCCATAAGTTCTTGTCCACAGTGTATGGTTGGATCTTCCGCACATAATATCTGAGATGTAGCTTAGGACAGGAAGCCCCGTCATACTTTGCGAAAGATGGTGCTTTGAACTTATGTGGGATCACCACACCAGAAGACAAACCCAGATCTCCAAAATCCAACCCAGGCACCTGTTGAATTTCCATGGCATTCAGGCGATCCTCTAACTGCTTGTACTTGTCTTCAGCGGGAGGATACTGCTCCTCATTGAAATCCGTCTCGTTGTCAGAGACCACAGGACTAGGAACCCTTCCCCCTTGGGGACTGCCTTTCCCTACAGAAGAACCAGCTTGATCAACCTCATTTTGCAGTGTATTGCCAAACCTCCGGCCAGTGTTGAATAGTACAGTTCTCTTCTTCTTCTTCTTGACCAGCAGAGCCTTCAATTCCTCTTGACCTTGGGCTAAACTCATGATCAACTCTTGGAACTGGGCGTTCTGAGCCTGGAGGGCCTTGATGGATTGCTCAGTAGATGATTCAGGATTCATGATGGCGAGCTGAAATAAACAGCGAAGAAGATTAAACCACCTGTAAAAAAGAGTACCTGCTATGCACATGATGCATGATATGCTGTTTATGCAATGCATTCAAGGGTTCGAAAGTTCAAATTTGTTGTAGACAAAAAGGGAACACACGTTATCATTAAGAAATAGTTGTTCAGTACATCAAGGCCTCATGGGCAAAACATTACAAAGTAAATTAATCCCAAAAGACACTGCGCATCCTCTTTGGAGCTATGTAAGTGTTGAGAGTTTTTTCCTCGTGCAGTAGGCGGGTGAGCTCCAAGACCTTCTTCTCACTGGCATGTAGACTGGCTTCAAGAGAATTCCGTTCTTCCTTAAGCTGGATCCATCTCTTCTGCATTTCTTCCCAGGATGTAGGCATGTCAGGATGTTGAATGGTGTATGAGATCTCTCCTTCCAACACCGGCTCTTTGATCACAGGGAGAACATGAGGATATGGCATTACTAACTTCTGGGAGCGGGCTCGTACCCACTTGAGATAAGGCTCCAACGGGATGGAGTTCCTGTGCCCCAGTGTCTTGCTGTCTACCTTGTTGGGCATCCTCCAAGCTCTGATAAATCTCTGGCGAAGTCCTTGTGCATCATTGTCGAAGTCAAAAACTATGTCAGGAATTAACATGTTGTGGGGGCCATCCCTCCGAGCATAACCAAACTGTCTCAAAGCCAAGCATGGGTTGTAAGTAATAGCTCCTCTGATTCCAAGTAAAGGAACATTAGGAAACTCCCCGCAACGATCAATGATAGTGACGTCTTCTCTGGACCGAGAACACCAATGTTTATCAGCATGCGTAAGAGTCATTAATCGTTGTGACCATCTCAAACCCCGCTCATTCTTCAAAACTGATTGTGGAAGGTGCGAAATAAACCACCTTCCCAGGAGAGTAGTGCAGCACATAAGAACACCTCTTTTTCTCATGGTTCGAGTGTAACATGAGTGAAGGATGTCCCCAAGCAACGTAGGTATAGGATTCCCGGACATGAAGATCTTGACAGCATTGATATCTATAAGCTGATCGGGATTCGGGAACAACACCAACCCATAGACAAGGATAGCCACAATTTCTTCAAAGGCTTGTAGGTCAAGGGAATTCCAACATTCTTGGGCCTTCTCAAACAGAAACTTTGCCAAGAATCCTTTGATACCACTTCTAACTTCCCAATGTCCATTAATGTCAGATGGTTGTAGGCATAATGCTTTAGCAACCTCTTCAAGTTTGGGTTCCATTTCCGTACCGTTGTAGGGTAGTTGGCTAAGGATAGGGATCTTCAGAAGCTGGGAGAACTCTTCCAATGTAGGAACCAGTTGATAATCCAGGAAAGTAAAACAGTGGTGCAGAGGGTCAAAGAACTGGAAGAAGACCTTTATCATATCTTCCTCAATGTTGGTGTTGACCAAGCTAATGAGTCTTCCATGTTTCTCACTAAAAGAAGAGCTCTCGGGAATCCTGGATATAAGTTCCTTAAGCTGAGGAGAGACCCTTACGAGGTTGATCTGAATTGTCTTTCTGCGGATAGTTTCCATGTCCTGCAAAACAAGAACAAATATGAAGATTCGAACCCCTGAAGTGGTTAGTCAATGCATATGATGCTGTATGATGTTATGATGCTATGATAAGAGCACACCACAAGTATTCACAAAAAGCAAACATGGTAAGGCACACAAGTCACACAAGACAGCCCTTAGAGTTTAGGCCAGCATAGGGTCTAGGTATTACCCTCTTGAAGTTGGTGGGCTCAAAACATGTCCTATCAAAAGTAACCGGGTTCTAAGGATCTCAATATTATTGGATTGTTTTCTGTGTTCATTGTTTCGATTTAGCCACTGAACTGGCGATCAAAATATTCCAAGAAAACAACCCTCAATGAGTGTATTATCGAGTATCAACCAACTTCGGACTGCACCAAAGTCAGTTATCTCACTACCCTAAAGAGGCCAGGATGGTCAAGTAAGGTTCCTAAGGTCAGTTGATGCTTCAAGACACCACGCGGCGGCCCCGTACTCTCCTTGACTTGACTCAAGGGTTACCGGTACTCACCAAAGTGCCACATCAACATAATAGACTGCTTCAACCGTGTCGGTATACCACGCACAGTTCCCTCACAGTCTTGTTGCTACTTTCTAAGAGGTATCCCCCAGATCCTGGTTAGGATCTATAGAACTCCCGAGACAGGCCCAATAATATTAAAGAACACAAATCAGGAAATTGAAAACATAAGTATGATCTATCCTAAGGTACACCTCACTTAAAAGTATCCCCAGCAGAGTCGCCAGTTCTGTGATCGGTGGGAATAGAACTGACTGTTTTTTAGCTGGATCGCGTATGTCGCGGAAGCAAGAGTCGCCACCGTCTTTTATTTTCTCCAACATGGACAGGACAAAAGCACAGCAAAATTCCTTATGAGAATGTTTCTCGGTTCGGGAGGTAGATTTATAGAAAGGGAAGGTGTTAGCACCCTTTCTATCCGTGGTTATCCACGGGCTCTTAGATACTTGCTCTTATGTTTTCAAAATGCTTGCTTTTCAAAGTGTGAGTGGGTTTGAAAAAAGTTTCATTGAAAGATTTCTGAATGACTCTTGTATCTGTCCTCAAGAGTGTTTGAAAATTTGTTTTGAAAGCTTTTTGAAAGTCTCAGTGTGAAAAGATTTTTGATTTGTTTTTGAAGAGAGCAAGTATCCTTGAGTCATCTACCTACCCTAAGGAATTAGGTTGTGTAGAAGTCCTTAAGGTAGTGCCATCCCACCATTGAGAGGTAGGTAGCACCATCGTTGGAGGTGTTCGGGTCAATTCGATTATCGGGACAATGTGGTCACCGAAGCAATAGAAGGACACCTTAGAAGTAACCCTAATGTCCTAGATCCTTTTTAATCCGAGGCAACCATTTCGAGGCAACTGTTTCGAGGAAACTGGATCTTGGACATAAGAGCGACTGCTAAAACGTCCTATACTTGACGACCATGTTTCGAAGGCAACGAGTGAGGCGTACCCTAGAAGTGGTGTGTGTATTATGTGTTGTTTTCATGTTAACATTTATCTTTGATCAGGGCATTGTGAGCTACGCGTTGTTTTTAATTACCATACATTCTTTCATGCAATTTAGAAGTTAGGAGTGCAGAAAATTAAATACAGAAATGTAAAAGCTACGCTATTACAAGGCGCGGGTCTATACATCGCCAAAATACAAAGATCCGTTTTTGATAAAGAATGCGGAAAGTAAAAAACAGTAATAAACCTAATTACTATTACATCCTTGAACAGTTACATAATAATCGATAAGAAAATAATGCGCAAAAAGAATTAAACTCAGGACGTCCGAGGGTTTTGACCCTTTGCTTGAAATTAAATTAAATTAAAGCCTAATTAATTATTTAATTAAAGAAAAGAAAGTGTGTTTTTTATGTTTTTGTATTTAATGAAATAAAGAAAATAAAATCAAGAGAAAACCCTAATTCTAAGTTTATTTTAATTATTAATGAAAAATATTAAAGTTAACCTAATTTAAGCTAATTAATTAATTTACATGTATGCACAAAATTAATAATAATAATAAATAATGATGAAAATAATTAATTAAGAAGAAGATAAAAAATGTCAAAACCTAATTCTATATGATTTTTATTTAAGAAAAAGATTGAATTTTAACCCTAAATTAACCTAGATTAGTTATGAGAAATTATTTACAAAAAATAAATTAGTGATGAAATTAATAAATAATTAAATATATTTTGTATTTTGATTTTCTGTTTTTATTATGGAAAAAATTATTTGTGGTGAATTAATTATAATTAAAGCAATTAAAAGTATTAAAAAGAAAAGAAAATAAAAATGTAAAAATGCAAAGCAAACCAAGGGGGGTGTCAGGCCCAAAGTGGAGGTTTTTGCTGGAATTCAGGCCCAAGAGGAATCCAAGCCTCGTTGGCTTTCAGGATCGTGTACACGTTGGTTGACTAGAGCATACCATGGACTTCATTCTGTAGCCATTGGATTGTTGATCAGGACCATCTGGCAAGCTACGCGTGAGGGTGCATGATGGACCACTGAACGAATGCTACATGGGAATGGGTTAAGACAAAAGTCAACAATTATATGGGGGGACCTGGGAATCGAACCCAGGTCCCTATGCTTGCAAGACACGTCCTCCACCATCTGAGCTACCAAGCGCGTTTGTTATATGAATGGACCACAATTATTATATAAGAAAAACAAATATTATGACCACCAAACGAAATAACGCGCGCTGGATTTGAATGTTCCAGTCACGTAATGCCACACATGCTTTCTTCTTTGTTTCACCTGCAACATGAATAAGATAGCGGGGTTTTAAACCCCCACAAAGCAAAAGTCCAAAAAATAGCGATTACGCGCACATATTATATAAATTGAGCGCGAGTATCTTAATGGTTTCGTCTTGTTGCAACGAGTTCGTCTATATTGGTCTTGAGGTCCAATTTTACAGTACAAGGAAAGCCCCAATATGGGAGCTCTGAAACCCTAAACGTGTTAATGGCAAATCATGATTCAGAGCCTTATAATGCAATTAAATCATGTCATTAGCTTCAGAAGGTTCCTGTGAATACAAAACACCCAACAATATGTATCAAATGCGCATGAATCATGATATGAAATTCTGGAAAATAATGCAAACTGTAGGGCTGGTTCTTGCGCGTTCTTTGGGTTTCAGGACTCGTTCTTGATTGCAATGTATTCAGGAAACTCCCGGCAAGGTATTGGAAACAAGAAAAGGGCTCGAATTGGCCTACAAGTGGGAATTCAGTTTCCAAAATTCTTGACTTTTTTTCAATTTTGCAATGGTGTTTTTGTGGCAGCTTTTTCCGTGTGTCTTTGAGTAGGGTTTCACTCAGCATATGTATGTGATGCAAATTAGGTCAAAACCTTGGCCCAAAAGTCCATGAATTAATGTTTCAAATCCTTGATTTTCAATCATGTAATTTTCAATCTTTTTCCATGAAAACCTTGCCAATTATGGAAGATCTTGTCCCCTTGGATGATGCACGAAATCTTTAGCATGTGTGGAGTGTATTTGCTTCATAAAAATATTTGACAACCATGCTTTGATATTTTTCTACAATTAAAACCAATTAGATGAATTAATAATAATAAAAATTCAATTAATTAATTAAAAATAAGAAAATAAATCATTTTAAGTTCAATGGGTCGTGCATAGGCTTTGGGTAATGATTCAAGAAAGAATTTGAGGCCCATTAGCAAAATTGAAGCTTTTTAGGCAAAGTTGACTTTTGAAAGTTCCCAAAAATTTCCCAACTTCTCCAATGCATATCTTGCTCAATTTTGAAGCTATGAACATGTTCTTGGACATTTTGGAAAGTTCTTGAAGTCCTCTAACCAATGCCTTTGGTCCCATGTCATTTTGATTTACCAATCTCAAGTTATGGTCTTTGACTTAAAGTGCCTTTTTGTTGACTTTTGAAAATGACCTATAATGTTGAAATTGATAACTTTTTGTGAGAGCATTTCTTGGACTTGGAGTGTGAAGATGAGTTGTATGAAATGTCATCCCCTTAAAAATGCGCTTTGGATGGGATTTTTATGATGAACCATCAAGAAGTTATGCCTTGGTCAATTTGTAGTTGACTTTTCAGTTGTCCAAAAATAGAAACTTTTGCATCTTGAGACTTTTTGAGCCATGCTTGTGGAATCATGATCAAGACTTGATCAAATGATGATTGTGGCTTCAAAATAAGATGTTGACCAAAATATTTGACTTTTGACTGTCAAATGACCATTTTACCCCTGCAGTTGACTATGAAGCATTTAGGGCTCTTGACTGTGCAATTTGATGTTGTGAGTCTTGAAACTTGACATATGGATGCTTGACAATGTTTATAGGCATGCGGGACTTGATTGGGCCCTTGAAAACCTCACTTTCTTTGCAAGAACCAAAACCCTAATTTTGACTGTGTTAGGAGGCAATTGGACTGTGCAATCTTTGAGAGATTTTGAACCATTTGGAGATTGATCTTGGCAAATCTTGAAGAATATGGGAGGGAAAATTTTGGGGTACAACAGGTACCTGCATTTTGTGAGTGTGGGTGTGTGTAAGGGATAGCCACCTTTAAACAAAATAAAATGTAAAAGAAAGAAAATGAACACAAAAGTTTATAGATGAAAACGTCCATGATTCATTAAAAATGGCATATGAAAATGAAGAATAAAAAACCCTTACAAATGGACCTATGTGCCCCGGGTAAGGCACAAGGAAAAAAGAGTGTACGAATTGTTTAATAATTATTACAGACCAACGGAAAATGTCCAAAAGATAAATTACTAATTGATGAAAGTAATGGGAACGAAGTCTTTCGCCTCCCAGTTGTTCAGTCCTCCTTCAATGGTCGGGAAAATCCAATCTTCAAAATTGCTCTCATCTTCCACATCTTCCAAAGCATGAATTCCGTGATGAGTGATCTTTAATGGTGGTCCTCAAGCCTGAGAGTGACGCATAACCTTCTGACTAGCAGCAGTGAAACCCAAACCGAACTTATCTGTCTTGAAAGGAAAATATGGTAGCTGACCCCACATTGTACTTCCTCCTTCCTCGATCACAACCTTCACATCTTTAAGGGATGACATCCAGGACACAGGCTTGGTAACTGCAGGCACAAAAGTTATTGTCTTGGCCGTTGCAACTTCAGGAGAAACCTTTTCAAAGTGTTGGAAAGGTGTTTCTATGAATTCACCATCTAACTCCACATAGAAGAAAGAGTTAAGGTGGCTTATCATATACTCCTCCTCACCATGAACCGTTATGATCTTCCCCTGGACTGGATATCTTAGCATTTGGTGTAGAGAAGAAGTGACTGCCCCAGCGTTGTGGATCCATGGCCTTCCCAACAAGCATGAATATGAAGGACGGATGTCCATCACATAAAATATAGAGTTGAAAATTTCTGTTCCCACCTTAATTGGGATGTCCACCTCTCCGTGAACCATCCTCTTAGAACCGTCGAAGGCTCTAACAATGATATTACTGGGCTTTAGGGTCAAACCCTCACAATCCAATATGTCCAATGCTTTCTTTGGCAGGACATTTAAAGACGACCTGGTATCAACCAGAACGTGAGCAAGTGTGGTCCCTCTGCACTCTACCGAAACATGCAGCAGATCATTATGCTTTCTTCCCTTAGATGTTAGATCGACATCAGAGAAGCCAAGACCATTATCGGCTGTAAGGCTAGCCACACACTCTTGAAACTGATCCGCAAAAGTCTCTTGAGGCACGTGTGCCGTCTTCAGAAATTTGATCAAGGCTTTTGCATGAGCCTCAGAATAGAGCAATAGGGCCATCATGGAGATTTTTGAAGGGGTTTGCCCCAATTGTTCTACGACATCATAGTCTCTCTTCTTAATTATCTTTAAAATCTCCTCCATTTCCTTTTGGGTGGTCTCGGGGATAACCAAAGGCTGAGCCCTCGTCCTGACGGGCGCTTCTTGGATTCCCTTACCTTTATCAACAATAATAGCAGAGGGTAAAACTTCAGGAGTAACAATTTCTTCAATCACTGGACTTCGCACATATATCTTGACTAGCACAGGATCCCTTGAGGGTCCGAAGATTACCCTTGGAGGAGCAATCTCCAGAGAGAAGATTCTTCCGCTGCGGGTGATCTTACTTGTCCCTGCAATATTTCCTACTTCAGGAGTTTCTTCATCGGAATTCTCTTCGACTGATTCAATCTTCTTAACACCGTGGTAGAAGATCTCTCCTCCATAATTCCACGGTATTGTCTTGTTGGACTTGTATGGGATAGGCCCCGTCATAGTAATCTTCAGCGGTACAAACTTTAGATCAGGTGTAATCTTAACAGGTCTTTTGGAGACCTTGGAAAGATTGTCGGAAATGGTAATTATAGCAATATCGTTGATTGGAGTTGGAGTAACAGGAGTTTTCTGAAAGAGGATCTCTTGATTATCCATCAGGCGTTGGATGCCTAACTTCAATAACGGACAGTCGGATTGTAGGGACAAACAAAAGTAACAATCTTTTTCACAGCCTGCGAAGATCCCGACTTTTAACAGATTCATCTTGATCATTGGAAATGGAGTCATTAAGTCATCAACAGCAGCAACATAAAGATCCTCTTCAATAGCCTGGGCACTGTGACCATGCTTCGACATTGGGGCAGAAATCACATTCGGCTTGTCGGGCGCATCGAATTCTATCTCCTTGGCATCTATTAAATCTTGGATCTTGTTTTTAAGGGCCCAACAGTTGTTGGTGTCGTGCCCTATGTTGTCTGAATGGTAAGCGCATTTAGCGTTGGCATGGTGTTTCCAGTGATTTCTGGTAAACAACCGCTAGTCTTCCAAACTATCGAATAATCTTTATTAACGCTACTCAATCTCTTTGGTAACTCACAGGATCGACTAGATTGATCCTAGGACTCCTTGGATATCAAGGTTACTCTCACAATCGAACAGTTATTCATGGGTGCTATTGTATAAATGTTTGGTTTATTTCGATCCCTCTCTCTAAGAGTTTAAGAATGTGGTCAAAATGTATGTGAAAACTAAGTTGTACGAATGATTGCTAATTGTGATGCTGATTGAAAAGACATATAAAACTGTATGGAAAATGAAGTAACTGGTTTCGATCCATAAAACATTTAACACAAAAGGTTTCTGGAACGTGGAAGTTTAAAATGTGAAAAAAGCGTTTAATGCAAGAAATCTAGAAAAGAGTTTAAGTGAAAGTACATGTTTGAAGAATAATACTTGAAAGTAAAGACATTGAAAGCGTAAAAGTTCTCTGAAATATAAAGTGCTTCGAAATATAAAGAATGCAGTAAAATGTAAAACTTTAAAGAAAAGGCTTTGAAATGAAAAGACAGTAGATAAAGAAACTTGTAAATGTTATTCGACAGAAAGAAAAAGAAGGAAAGTGCTGGAAATAGTAGAAAGGCTTTTATTAAATTAAAAATACATGGTGCTATCATACATACATCTCTCTTGCATTCGTTTCCCTTGCCATGTGGTAGTTTGAATGTTATTGAGTATTTTGTATAACAGATATGACACACTGAAATCCTAACACTAAGACTTCTATTTATACTAATTCGACCCTAACGGTCTCGCTACAAGATCATGCCACGTTTCGAACATGCAAGACAATGCTCCTTTCATCTTTCCACGTGTCCTCAAATGCTCCAACACATAACTTTCAAACTTTGAAAGTCCCGCTTTCATTTAAATTTCAAATGCCTTGGTGTTTCTCTGCTTCGAACGCTCTTCTTAGACTTAGCTTCGCTGCTGTTTCGAGATCCCTTTGGATGCGCTCCCATCACCGTTCGAAGCTTCAAGCTTTGACACACTCATTCGAAACACTGCTTCTGCAATTTCGAAGCGTGGTGTTTTAATTCCATTTCGATCAGAACTTCTAGCTCTTTTTAAATTCTAAATAACATTATCAAAATCTTCAGCCAACAAATTGCCCCTTTAAAATATGTATTTCGATCTCTTCTGAGAAATACCTATTTTAAACATTTATACAAGATTTTGATAGGATCTTCGAATCATCATAGCATTTAATGCGTTTGACCCTAGTCACATCAATCATAGCACCCTTTGGGTACCTGAAGGCAAAGTTGGCCCAGAGGGACATCCCACTCGCTAGGGCTGGTACAAGTTCAACCAGCTATCTTCTTCCCACAGATGAAAGAGTAGTTCTTCTCAACAAAATTAGGAGAACTATTCTCAATGTGGATATCTTCGAAGTGCTTAAGCAAGATAGTACTGCTTGCTACACTATGAAGGAGCTGCTTACAAAGGTTAATCTTTCCAGCTGCTCTTTGCCAGTTAGTACTCTCTTGTTTGATCTTCAAAATCTGCTGGACAACGTAACTGGCTATCTTCTCCAAGACGAATCTGCTGCCAAGAAGGTTCACGAGAAACGCCTTGCTATGGATGCCGCCTATGAACAAGCTTCGAAGCTTTCTCAAGAAGCTGAAGATCAGGCTATGCATCTGAAGCAAGCAAAAACTGAATATGAGGCTCGAGCTGAGTCCATTCTTATTTGGGAAAGGCAGATTCTGGAACTTCAGCAGAAAGTTAAGGAGGCTAAGGAACAACAACTAGCCTTCGAAACTAATCCTGCAGGTAACCAATTCGAAGAGCTTCTCAACCGGGGGCTTGCAGAAATGGAGACTGCAGAACAACTTAAAGGAGAAGTGGCAACCTTGGAAGGTGCCAGGCGGTTTGCTCAGCAGAGACTTGAAACATTTCGAAGTACCTTTACTCGATTGAAAAATAATGTTTATTTCTAGATTTTTTGTCTATCTGACCATAACTTTGGTTCTTTCAACGTAATATTCGAACAACGCCATTTTGGCATTCTTATCTTGCCATCTTGGCTTTCTTTATAATACTTTGTTTACGTTGTTACTATTCGAATTTCCCGCAGGCTTGGTTTATATTTCTTTAAATATTTCCCATTAACCTTTAGGACACGTTTATCATCTAAGAGTTCTTCGACTTCGTAGGCATTGTTAGAGAAAACTTTTAGTACTCGAAAAGGTCCTTCCCAATGAGGTGACCATTTACCTAATGCTTTGTTCTTCTTATCCATAGGCAATATGACTCTCCAAACCAAGTCATTAATAACGAATACTTTTTTCTTCACCCTCTTATTGTATGTTCTGGCCACTCTTTCTTTTTGCCTCATCAAAATATCCAACGCATGTAATCTAATTTCGTCCAATTCAACTAATTCATTCATCATCATTTCCCAATATAACGCGGCTGGGATTTCGTTTTGTTTCTGTATTCGAACTGATTGCAGATGAATTTCTACTGGTAACACTGCATCATGGCCGAATGTAAGTTGAAAAGGAGTGGTGTTAGTGGCTTCTTTTGGAGATGTTCTACAAGCCCATAACACTTGGTCCAGAGTTTTGTGCCAATTTCTTGGCTTCTTGCCAATATGCTTCTTGATTAATCCTATTATTACTTTATTTGCCGCTTCGACTTGTCCGTTTGCTTGAGCATAATATGGTGTTGAAGTTAGCAATCTAAACCCCATTTCTTGGGCAAATCCTTGCATCTTTCTACCAGTAAATACAGACCCTTGGTCTGTAGTTATACTTTCTGGTAATCCAAACCTATAGATAATGTGCTTTTGTATAAATTCGATAATTGCCTCTTGATCAGCAACTACCAAAGGTATAGCTTCAATCCATTTGGTAAAATAATCTACTCCTACCAAGATATATTTCTGACCTTTGGACGAAGCAGGATTTATTTCGCCTATCAGGTCCAATGCCCATCCTCTGAATGGCCATGGTTTGATGATCGAATGCAGCTCACTTGCGGGGGCGTGTTGAATTCCTGCGTGTTTCTGACATTCCTCACATCCTTTCGCGAAGTCTATGCAATCTTTGAGCATGCTAGGCCAATACAAACCATATCGAAATAGCAACCATTTCATTTTATGGCCTGCTTGGTGTGCCCCACATGCCCCATTATGGACTTCAGACAATGCTAAATATGCCTCACTTTCTCCTAGGCATTTCAATAAAACACCTTCTTGGGTCTTTTTGAACAATTCGTTCCCCATGAGGAGGTATGACAATGCTCTATATTTTGTTTTTCTATCTGCTTTTAGAGTTGGGTCTGCTAAATAACTCTTTAATGGACTTCGCCAATCTGTATCTGACAAAGTATTTATGGCTAGAATTTCGAATCCCTGTTTCTCGGCATATCCCAATCTCATACTTTCCAGATCCGATGGTGTGAATCTAGTAGCCATAACTCTTCCCCTTATTTCGACCAAATCCTTAAGATTCTTGGTAGATACTCTATAACCTGAAGCCAACTGCGCTAAGTCATTCGCTTCTTGGTTTTCTAATCTTGGTATGTGTTGAATATCCATGTATTCAAACTTTCTCAATAGCCTATTGACTATGACGAAGTATACCATTAGATTTTCCTTTATGCACTTATATTCTTTTGTAATTTGTTTGACCACCAACTCAGAATCTCCTTTAATTTCGACTCTGGTTGCCCCCAATTCCAACAAAGCTTCAAGTCCAACAATGAGCGCTTCATACTCAGCTTCGTTGTTCGAACAACGAGGACCGTCCAATTTATACTTGAATTTTGTTGGAATTCCTTCAGGAGAAATTAGAAGGACTCCAACACCGCTTCCATTCTTGTGGGTTGAACCATCAAAGTACAATTTCCATGGTTGCATTTCGACGTAACTCATGCTTGTCTGCTCAACCAACGAATGATCCACAATGAAATCAGAAATCACTTGACCTTTCATAGCTTTTAAGGGCATGAACGTCAATGAGTATTCTGTTAAGGCCAAAGCCCACTTTCCAACTCTACTATGCATTATTGGCTTTGAAAGCATATGCTTAATGACATCGAAGTGAGACGAAACATAAACATCAACAGGTTTTATATAATACTTGAGTTTCATACAAGAGAAATACAAACAGAGACATAGCTTTTCTAAGTTGCTATATCTGGTCTCTGCATCATTCAGCACTCTACTTAGATAGTATATGGCTCTTTCGACGCCATTGTTATCTTCTTGTGCTAACATACTACCTATGCTAACTTCAGAGGCAGATATGTACAATCTCATGGGCTTCCCCCATGATGGTGGAGACAACATAGGAGGCTGGGAAAGATATTCTTTTATTTTGTCAAACGCCTCCTGGTGAGCTTCGTTCCATTCGAAGGCTTGACCTTGCTTCAGGCGAAGTAACGGAGAGAAAGCTTGAGTCCTTCCACTCAGGTTCGAAATGAATCTTCTGAGGAAGTTAACTTTCCCTAGCAGAGATTGCAACTCCCTTTTTGACGCAGGTGCTTTCGTCTCCATTATGGCTTTGGTTTTGTTCTGGTTGATTTCAATTCCTTTCTTGTGGACCACAAAACCAAGAAAATCTCCAGCCTGCACAAAAAATGCACATTTAAGGGGATTCATTTTTAAGCCATGTTTTCTCATTCGCTCGAATGATTGGCTTAAATGATGCAAATGTGCTTCTGCAGATATAGATTTGATGACTATATCATCAATATACACCTGCATGAAGGTTTCGATAAAGTCATGAAAGATTGAATTCATCGCCCTTTGATAAGTTGCCCTAGCATTTTTTAAACCAAAAGGCATCACCACCCATTCATAGGTGCCTAAGGCTCCTGGGCAACGAAATGCTGTTTTTGCAACATCTTCTTCAGCAATGAAAATCTGGTTATATCCAGAGTATCCATCTAACATGCTCAAGTATTCGAATCCTGCAGCAGAATCTACTAGCATTTCTGCCACGGGCATGGAATATTCATCCTTAGGGGTTGCAGTATTTAAATCCCTAAAATCTATGCAAATCCTTAAAGAACCATTTTTCTTGATAACAGGTACTATGTTTGCTAACCATTCGACGTACCTTGTTGTTCTGATGAATTTGCAGCGCAGCAACCTTTCGATCTCAGCTTTAATTTTTGTGAGAACCGCTGGCGCGAATCTTCTGGGAGTTTGTTTGATGGGCCTCTTGCCATCTTTGATTGGCAGCCTATGTTCGACCAACTCCCTCTTTAAACCAGGCATCTCATCATAATCCCATGCGAAACAATCTTTGTTCTCCTTAAGGATTTCGATCACTTTTTCCTTGAGGCCTGGGCTAAGTTTGGCACTTACGTAAGTTACTCTTTTTGTTTTGTCATCCCCTAAGTTGACTTCTTCGAGTGGGTCCTGTGCCAACATTTTGACACCTGAGTTTATGGGATCCCTTTCGAAGCCTAAGGGTTCTTTGTCATAGATGGCATCTAACCTTTGATCCATCTCCAACTCTTCGCTGGGTGAGCATTTCGAACCCCCCCCACTAACTTCATTCGTTTTTTCAAATGATTCATTTATCTCAGCCTCTAAGGCCGCTTTTGATTCATTCTCAGCCATATAGGCCGAAATCCTTTCGAGAAAGGTAGACTCAGTCATGGTTAAGGTTGTCGAAGTCCCAGCCTGCTGGCCGTTTTGGTATAGCACCTTCAACTTCCTCTTCTTCACTAATTATTGTTCTATCCCAGTAGAGTCCATCATGACGAAGTGTCATGTAGTAGTGGGCATTTCTAGTTTCATTTATCTCATCATTTGGAACACATGGAGCAATCTTTGCCAGATTTTTATCATAATCCCTTTTGTCAACTAGATTGACAGTTGACATAAAGTAACTCTGGTCTGCTTCGATATTTTCCACGATTCCGTCATCTCTCCACAGGACTAGTCGTTGATGCATTGACGAAGGAACTGCTCCCACGCCATGGATCCACTCTCTTCCTAGCAGTAAGTTATAGTTGGCCTTGGCTTCGACAACCATAAACATGGTGGGCCTGCAACTTGAGCCTATTGTTAATTCCAACTGGACCACCCCCAGTGTTTTACCCACTTTTCCTTCATAATTGGATAGAACCATATTATGGGGCTTGATATCCCCTTCGCGGATTTCCAACCTTTTTAGCATGAAATGGGGAATCAGATTGACTGCAGCACCCCCATCCACTAGAACTTTGTTCACCCCGTGGACACCCACTTTCGCCCGAATGAAAAGTGGTTTGAGATGATTCTTCATTGTAGGCTCTGGACGTTCGAAGAACGCATTTTGTTCTTCAACAGCCCCATTGTCCATCACGTAGTAACATACGGGCCTATGTTTCATTAGATCTGTGGCGTCTTCTTCCTCATATTCATTGATTTCGGTTTCTTGCCCGAATTCGCAGGGAAGCACAGACACTACGTTACAGTTCAGGTTAAATGAGGACTCCCCCTCCGATTCGAAGTTATCTGTTATCATATCTTCGTCCTCTTCCGGGCCTGGAGTGTATTCCTTTGGTCCGTCTTGTTGATCTTCAGAGAAAAGCCTTCTATTGACTGGAGGTTTCTCTTCCGTCTGGCTTTTTGGTTTATTGGTGCTCGATTCACCTTGTATCTTTGTTGAAGTATCCCCTTTGTTTGCCACAGCTTCTCTTTCAGCCTTTCGAATCCTTTGCTGTCTGCGCCACTGGGATCTTGACATGGGGTTCCTTCCTTTGTAATTTTCTAATCTGACTTCCTCCCTTTTTTGTGTGTTGAATTGCCTCCTGTATGTCACAGCATGGCGTGCATTTCGTTCAGCATTCCTCCATTTGTCTTTGCCTTTGTCATTTCTGGCTTGCAGCCATCTATCGGTTGGCACTTCAGCAGGGAGTTTGAAAGTCACTCTTCGAGCAACTTTGGGGTGAGGGCTATCAGGTCTTCGCTGTTTGTATATGCTGTCGAAACGCGGACCCATCTGGGCAGTTTCTTGATGGCTCCAGCAAGGGGCGAAGGGGATCGTTTCGAAGGCCCTAGCCATGCTTTGGTCATATACAGCGGAACATCTTGGGCACACCAAGCACTTAGTTGCCCCCTTGTAGCAGCGAAAAATAAACTCCAATAAACTCTCTCCAGCCTTGGGGTAGCATCTAAAGAGTTGGTTATCCTGGCGCCAATTGTTGCCAGTTCGAGCCCTCTGTACCCTTTCGAAATTTGCAGCAATTCTTTGGTTGCAGAGGATGCTGCACCTAGGGCACAGTATCATGCCAGGATCTCCTTTGTGGCATGACATGAGATAGTCTTTGAGAGTATCATCTCCAGCGTGATTGTCCCCCATCCTATGCTTTTCTTTTTCTAAGTATTTTTCCACTTCCTTCATCTCAGAACGGGGTCTTTCCATGTCCACCATATTTATTTCCAAATCCCCCTCTTTTGTTTCGTCATCGCCCCATCCTGTGGGCTTTATATCTTCGATCTGGACCCTCGAACTTTCTGGGGCAGAATATTTGACCAGATAGTCATATTTTCCACTGGGTTCCCCTAGAGTGTCCCATATTTCCTTCTGAGAGGGGACTGGCTGCGTAATTTGTACTTTCTCTAATTCCAAACTCAAGCCCTCAGTGACTTGTGTGAATCCTTCGTTGTGATCCCCTTGGCCTTCAGTAGCCTGGGTTTCTCCTGCAACAGCCACAGGTCCAGCAATCGAAGTGTCTGGTGTATTCTGGATGCCTTCAGTGGCTTCCTCGCTGACTTCGACCATCACCCAGTTTTCGACTTCAATATCTTTCTCTCCTGTCAGGGTGTCGCTTCGATCAATTTCCACCATGTTGACTTCTCCAATGCACGCAGGCTCGGAGTAGTTGGTGTCTGCGACGTCCAAAGGATCTTCGTCCACTTTCATCTTCATCTTATCAGCAAACTTTAATCTGCCATCTTTGATTGCGTTTTGAATCAAATCCCTGAAAAGAAAACATTGTGAGGTCTTGTGGCCTAGGAAACTATGATATTTGCAAAATCCCCTTTTCTTCCTTTGGTCCAAAGGGGGTATTTTGACATTTGATGGCACAATTAGTTGGCCATCTTTGACAAGCAAGTCAAAGATTTCGTCACATTTAGTGACATCGAAGGTGTAAACCTTCTTTGGAAACTTATCACTTTTCTCATTTTCAACAATATCTTTCCCTTTCGTAGGAACTAACATTTTGCAGGAGTAAGGCGGGGCCTGTTTTAATTCAGCGAGGTCGATTTCGACCTCTTCGAATTCGAATTCAGGATATTCTTCTGCTTCCTCAGTTCCAACATAGGAAATCCTTTCTTTCTTACTATTCTTAAAGACTCGGGCTTTTTCGGCTTTTAGTCTTTCGACCTGTCGAACCCTATCGGCTAACTGAGCCATATCCCTCAAATGCTGAGTATCTAATTTCTTTCGAATAGAGTAATCCAATCCCCCAGCGGCCATTTCGACTAACTCATGCTCAGGCACTACTGTGTAACATCTGGATTTTAACAGCCTAAATCTATTCAAATAGTCATCAATGGGTTCAGTGAACTTTCTCTTAACACTGGCCAATTCCTTCAGACTTATTTTCGATTGTCCCATGTAAAATTGTTCATGGAATAATCTCTCTAAAAGGGTCCAAGTATCAACAGACCCAGGAGGCAACGTGGTAAACCAAGTGAAAGCATTTTTTGTCAAGGAACTTGGGAAATATTTGATTCTAAGATCTTCATTATTTGCTATATCCCCCGCTTCGGTTAAATATCTGGCTATGTGTTCGACTGTTGACTCGTTGGTATCCCCAGCGAACTTTGTAAATTTAGGGACTTTGTATCCCCTTGGTAAATCAGTATGCATTATACAATCTAATATAGGAGACGCGTAATTTGGCCTCCTCATTCCCATATTGAGGCCGTTTTGGGTCATGATCCTCTCTATCATGGTGGTCAGATTATTTTCTGCCAAGATGTTATCGTTTCGAACCCTATGAACGACAGCATCAGCATCTTGGTTTCGACCAACCAAAACAACTCCCCTAGGTTGTTCTCCTCGAAATTCTGGGGCTTCTGGTCTTTCGATCCTTGCCCCTGGTTCCATAATTTCCCTTTGTGGGCCCGGCATTATTGGGGCTTCTAACCTTGGTGCTCTGGCCCCTAAGTTAACCTCTTCTCTGGGTGGTCTATGAATTGGGTCGTTGGCAATTTGTTCTAAAACAGGCACGTTTGTTCGAAATCCCGCCTGGTTCTGCCTACGCCTTTCTGTGGGAGCAAAGAAATCTGCTATTCGACTCATATTGTCAGCGTTTTCCCTGTTCGTCACAGTCACATTCTGAACTATTGGGGCGAATATTTCCTGCATGGTTTGCGCTAACACCCCTATCATATTGTGGTTGCTTTCATCCATCAATTGCCTAAAAGCCAACTGGTTATCTGTGGTTAGGGTAGGCAACGTGCTATAACCCACTGACCCTTGGTTATTTGACATAAATTGGTTTGCCCCAGACCCAGATCCTAGTTGTGGGGATGAATTCGATGTGGAATTGTGTAAACCTGCCATAAAAGATGTTGGCATTCCGTAAGAAGAACTTCTAATTCTATTCCCATCGAAGCCGGGTGGTCTAGTTGATGGAGATGCGAAATGGGATTGTGTCCCAGGTGGCGGAACGAATCCCCCAGGGTAGCCCATAGTTCCAGTATTTCCTAAGATCGAACTATTGGTTGATACGCCACTTACTCCGTTGGTGGCCATGTTACTGGTTGAAGATGCAACAGCCTGTGCATTCGAAGGGATTGCATTAGATGCTCCGCTCGAAATGGACGCGTTAGTACCTGTTGCCTGTGGGCCACCTTGGTCTCCCTGTTGATTGTCTGAATTAGACATTTTGTCCAAACGTTTTCTTCTAGATAAAGGTTGGTTGCTGTTGGTTATCTTACCACTTCTCAGGTTCATAAAACAGCAAACTTCTTAGGTTCATAAAACAGCAAACTTCTTAGGTTCCTACGTTTCTGGGATGGCTATGTCTCGACAATCCTTAATTCTGATATCCAACTATTGGTCCCACCAGGTGTGCCAATTTGTTTCCAGTGATTTCTGGTAAACAACCGCTAGTCTTCCAAACTATCGAATAATCTTTATTAACGCTACTCAATCTCTTTGGTAACTCACAGGATCGACTAGATTGATCCTAGGACTCCTTGGATATCAAGGTTACTCTCACAATCGAACAGTTATTCATGGGTGCTATTGTATAAATGTTTGGTTTATTTCGATCCCTCTCTCTAAGAGTTTAAGAATGTGGTCAAAATGTATGTGAAAACTAAGTTGTACGAATGATTGCTAATTGTGATGCTGATTGAAAAGACATATAAAACTGTATGGAAAATGAAGTAACTGGTTTCGATCCATAAAACATTTAACACAAAAGGTTTCTGGAACGTGGAAGTTTAAAATGTGAAAAAAGCGTTTAATGCAAGAAATCTAGAAAAGAGTTTAAGTGAAAGTACATGTTTGAAGAATAATACTTGAAAGTAAAGACATTGAAAGCGTAAAAGTTCTCTGAAATATAAAGTGCTTCGAAATATAAAGAATGCAGTAAAATGTAAAACTTTAAAGAAAAGGCTTTGAAATGAAAAGACAGTAGATAAAGAAACTTGTAAATGTTATTCGACAGAAAGAAAAAGAAGGAAAGTGCTGGAAATAGTAGAAAGGCTTTTATTAAATTAAAAATACATGGTGCTATCATACATACATCTCTCTTGCATTCGTTTCCCTTGCCATGTGGTAGTTTGAATGTTATTGAGTATTTTGTATAACAGATATGACACACTGAAATCCTAACACTAAGACTTCTATTTATACTAATTCGACCCTAACGGTCTCGCTACAAGATCATGCCACGTTTCGAACATGCAAGACAATGCTCCTTTCATCTTTCCACGTGTCCTCAAATGCTCCAACACATAACTTTCAAACTTTGAAAGTCCCGCTTTCATTTAAATTTCAAATGCCTTGGTGTTTCTCTGCTTCGAACGCTCTTCTTAGACTTAGCTTCGCTGCTGTTTCGAGATCCCTTTGGATGCGCTCCCATCACCGTTCGAAGCTTCAAGCTTTGACACACTCATTCGAAACACTGCTTCTGCAATTTCGAAGCGTGGTGTTTTAATTCCATTTCGATCAGAACTTCTAGCTCTTTTTAAATTCTAAATAACATTATCAAAATCTTCAGCCAACACATGGTAAAAAGGAGAAGTTGTATTCAGATTTTGTGGCGGATCTCTCAAGGTTGTAAGGTTCAGCTTTAAGAGATGGGGGAGAACCTGGGCAGGCATCATGTTTATTTTGGTGAACTGCCTAGCAGGCCTTCCCCCTCTTTGTTGGTTGGTTCTTGGTTGATCGTTCTTAGGTTGACCAGCTGCAGTCTTTTGGATCATTACAGCCCCCACCGTTGACCGACGCTCTTCTCTTCCTCGACCTTTTTGAAAATAAACAGCTGACACCTCTTTCTTGGCTGGAATAGGTTTTTGACAGAGGCAGAAGCAGATGTATCTTTTTGAATCTTACCACTCTTGATGCCAGCTTCAACTCGTTCACCAGTCAGAATTAATTCAGTGAACCCTGCCGATGAACCCCCTATCAGGTGATTAAAGAATGGACCAGACAGCGTCCCCAAAAACATATCAATAAGATCTCTTTCAGACAATGGTGGCTGCACCCTTCCAGCCAGGTCCCTCCACTTCTGGGCATACTCCTTAAAGCCCTCATTAGAAATCATACCCATACTCTGTAGTTGAGTACGAGTAGGTGCTAAATCTGCGTTATATTGATATTATCGGTAGAAGGCAGCAGCCAGATCCTCCCAATTATGTACGTCAGCCCTCTCAAGCTGGTAGAACCAACCTAATTGTGTACCCGAAAGACTATCTTGAAAAAAATGGACCCACAGATCCTTATCAAAAGAATGAGGTTGGATCTTTCTGACGTAAGACCGTAGGTGCATCTTCGGGAAAGACAAACCATCGTATTTAGCAAATGTAGGCACCTTGAATTTATGGGGAATCACAATCCCAGTAACCAACCCCAGCTCTTCGAAATCCAGCCCAGGCACCCTTTGTACCTCCATAGCTGCCAACCGCTCTTCCATATTCTTATATTTGTCGTCTGCAGGAGGGTACTGCTGCTCAGAGTAATCTTCATCCTCTTCTTCTTCTTCTACTTCAGCCTCAGACTCGGATGGTACCGCAACTCCTTTTCCTTTACCTACCCCTTCATCAGATGTTGAAGGGAAGTCCAGGACCCTTCTAGCTTGGTTCTCAAATCTTCTTCCCATAGTGGCCACACCAACTCTTTTCTTCTTTTTCTCCTTTCCTTTTTCCTTTTCCTTCTCTAACAGTGCTTTAAGGTCCTCCTGACCCTTTTCCAAGGTCATGAGGAGTTGTTGGAACTGCGAATTCTGTGCTTGCAGATCTTTGACCGTCTGCTGTATATCCATCTTGCTGAAATAAACAGCAGAAAGATAAGGAAACCTGGTGTGAAGATATGTTTATGCATATGATGAATGATATGTATTCATGTAATGCATTCAAGGATTCAGAAATTCAAAGTTTTTGCAAACAAAAAGGACACACGTCATATTAATAAGAAGAAATTTGTTAGTACATAAATGCCCCATGGGTAAAATATTACAAAATTCTTAATGTAAAAAGACGTTGTGCATCCTCTTTGGTGCGATGTAGGTGTTAAGAGTCTGCTCTTCGTGGAGTAGACGAGTAAGTTCCAAAACCTTCTTCTCACTGGCGTAGAAGCTGGCTTCAAAAGTATTCCATTCTTCTTTGAGTTGTATCCAACTCTTTTGCAAATCTTCCAATGATGTGGGCATGTCAGGATGTAGGAGGGTGTATGGAACCTCTCCTTCCATAACAAGCTCTTTGATCACAGGGAGAATGTAGGGGTAAGGCATCATAAGACTCTGGGCGCGGGTTCGTACCCACTTGAGGTAAGGCTCAAGGGGGATGGAATTCTTGTGTCCCAGTGTCTTGCTGTCCACTTTGTTGGGCACCCTCCAAGCTCAGATAAACCTTTGTCGAAGTCCTTCAGCGTCATTGTCGAAGTCAAAAACCAAGTCTAGAATCAACATGTCATGAGGGCCATCCCTTCGGGCATACAAAAATTATCTCAGAGCTAAACAGGGGTTGTAGGTAATGCCCCCCCTAACGCCAAGTAATGGGACATTAGGGAATTCCCCACAACGATCAATGATGATGACATTTTCTCTGGACCGAGAACACCAATGAACATCAGAATATGTAAGAGTCATCAATCATTGTGACCACCTCAAGCCTTGCTCATTCTTCAAGACTGAGTGGGGAAGGTGAGAAATAAACCACCTTGCTAGAATAGGAGTACAACACATGAGAAAACCTCTTTTCCTCATTGTTCGTGTGTGAAATGTGTGGAGGATGTCCCCAAGCAATGTAGGCACAGGATTCCGAGATATGAAAATCTTGACAGCACTTACATCTATAAGTTGATTAGGGTTTGGGAACAAGACCAACCCATATATGAGAAGTGCTAAAATCTCCTCAAAAGCTTGCAGATCTAGTGAATTCCAACATTCTTGTGCCTTCTCAAACAAAAACTTTGCCAAGAAACCCTTGACACCACTTCTGGTTTCCCAATGACCTTTGATATCAGATGGTTGCAAATGTAAGGCTTGAGCAACATCTTCAGGATTTGGGCTCTCTTTCTGTACCGTTGTAGGGTAGTTAATGGAGAATAGGAATCCTCAGGAGTTGAGAAAATTCCTCCAAAGTAGGTACTAGTTGGTAATCAGGAAATGTAAAGCAATGGTGTAGGGGGTCAAAGAACTGAAAGAGAACTTTCACCATGTCTTCTTCAATGTTGGAGTTGACCAAGTTGAGAAGTCTACCATGTCTTTCACTGAAGGGAGAATTCTCTGGAATCTTGGAAGTAAGCTCTTTGAGTAAAAGAAGGATTCTCACAAGGTTGACCTGAATAGTTTTCCTGCGAAGTGATTCCATGACCTACAAAACAAGAACAAAGATGAAGATCCAAACCCTTGAAATGGTTAGTGGATGCATATGATGCTTCATGATGTTCATGATGTATGCACAAGTATATGTACAAGCAAATCACACAAGATCCTAGTTTCAGGCTTGCATGGGGTTTCATAGGTAAGTACCCTCTTGAAGTTTAGTTGGCTCAACCTGTCCTATAAATAGTAATCGAGTTCTAAGGAGCTCAATATCACTGGATTATTTTCTGTGTTCATTGTTTCAGTTTAGCCACTTTACTGGCGACCGAAATATTCCAAGAAAACAACCCTCAATGAGTGTAGTATCGAGTATCTACCAACTTCGGACTGCACCAAAGCCGGTCATCTCACTACCCCTAAAAAGGTCAAGATGGTCAAGTAAAGGTTCTAAAAGTCCATTAGTGCTTCATGACATCACTCAGCGGCCCCGTATTCTCTTCGATTGACTCAAAGGCTACCGGTACCCACAAATATGTCACACTAATATAGCTACTGCTTCAACCATGTCGGTATACCCCGCACAGTTTCCATAACATATTGCTATTTACCTATGAACGTTTCCCAAATCGGGGTAGAGGATTTCAAGCCCCAAACAATAGAACCAAATGTAAAGCAATCAAAGAAAACAAGATAAGCATGTAAAGGTGATCTAAACCCTAAGTTCACTCCACTTTTAGATTCTCCCTAGCAGAGTCGCCAGTTCTGTGATACGGTGGGAGAACTGACTTGAGGTTTCACGTTTTATCGCAAACGTTGCGGTTAGCAAGAGTCGCCACTGACTTTTTATTTTATCCAAAGGAAAGGTCAAAAAGCACAGGAAATACCTTTGAGATGTTTTCTTGGGTTCGAGGGGTAGATTATGAAAAGGGAAGGTGCTAGCACCCTTTTCATCCATGGTTATCCATGGGCTCTTAGTTACTTGTTTAGATCACTTGCTTTTGCTTTTTAATTGTTTGAAATGGTGCTTTGTGTGTGGTTTTTGAAAATGATTTGAAAAAGAGGCCTTTGTCTAGGCAACCTTTGTAATGATTCTTGTTTGAATATATACCAAGGTGTTTGTCTTTTGAAAAGATATTTCAATGTTTGAAAGTTTGTTTTTGGGAAATGTTTTGAAATTGTGTTGTGAGGTGTGTTTGAAAATAGCAAGGATGTTTTTCAAGTTTTGATCAAGTAACTAAGAGTTGTCTACCCTATTTTACTCAAAGATCTTTCCTATACGTTTTTAACCCTTTTGACAGTGTTGTTTTACCATTGTATTTGGTAAACAACCTTGTATTTGGATGTTTAAATGGGACGGGCGTGGGTCATCGTATGACCATGATAGAAATAGTGCTAAGTATTTTAGCAAATTTTTGAGGGACTAGATCATTTTTTATAGGCAACCAAGATAGCGTCATCGAGGGACTATGATCTTTTGTTTTGTTTTGCCAAGATACCTAGCATGTATACCATGGCCATTTGTTTAGGCAACCAAGTGGAGATACCTTAAGGGGTGTTTCAGTGCAAGTGTGTTTTATTGCATGCATGATTTTATCTTGAATTAGGATTTTCTATTTCATTGATTTTATCTTTCCATACATATCCTAATTACTAGCATTTACATTTGAAAGCAATAAAAATGCGGAAATGTAAAATCCTACGCTATTACAATATTTAGGGGGTGGGGGATACACACTTGTACATGGGGATGGTTCAACGAGAAAAATAGATAAAAAAAATAAAAATAACAAGGGGAAGAAAAAGAGAAAGAGAGAGAGGGCTAGCGCGCTGCTGAGAGGAAGTCATAAGTTCTGACCCAAGCCTGCTACAGGATATCAACATGTTAGTGAAAATGTATGAGTCAGAACTTCTGACTCTGGTGCCCTGCAAAATAGAAACCTGTTAGTGGCAAGGTCGGAAGTTCTGACTCCCATGAGCTGTAAGACATAAGTTTATTAGTGGGGAAGTCAGAAGTTCTGACCCTGCGGGAAACACAATAATTTTTAGAAGTTCTGATATTATTGATAGCAAAACAGGCTTCAGAAGTGCTGGCGTCAAAGTCAGAGCTTGGTTTCCCCCTGTGCTAGCCAGAACATCTGCAATTTTATTATTTTTCCACAAAATAGTAGGCATGCCTAGGACAGTCTCAACAGGTGTCATAGCGTTTCAGAAGACAGAACCAAAAAGGTCACATGCAGGTTCTACACTAATTCACTTCCTACTTAAGCATTCAGAGGCATGAAAGTCCTTAGAACACGTACAGCAGCAACATGATATCTACATTGTGTTTATTGAGCATGCAAAGCTGATGATGCTTAGCAGCGTGATGAGAGTCAGCAGGTGCTTACCTTACTGTTGGAAGAAGATCTGTGAATTGGAGCTAGCCTTAGCTCTGATGATGTTCTGGACAGGTTCTTTTTAGAATGGGTGGTTGGAGAAGATATATGTATGTATGTTCAGAAACTGTATGGGCGTTCTCTAGTCAGGAAGCAAGTTGGGTATCAATGAAGTTTGGAGGCAGGAAATTCAAAGTTATGAAACACTAGGAATTTTGGCAGAGTTTCACAATGTTTTCTTGCTAGAGTATTCTGTTCCTCTTCTAGCAATTTTTCTGGATTTTTTGACCGGGTTTTTTAATGGACAATGGTGTCCTATTTATAGGCAAGGCTTTGTGAATTTTTAAACATTAAATGGCGCCAATACTATGCAGTAGGGGTTAACTTGTTCTTGAAGGAAGTTCATGAAAAGTTGTGATGATGGACAACTTTTCAGCCTAGGTTGGAACAATAAGCGAGGATTAAGGAGAAGTGACACCCATAGGCGAAAAGTGGCGCATAGATCCATGCCTAAGCCTGCACGAGGGTGTTACCATGCCACACGTGGAGAGACCCCTTGGATGAATGCTCAAAAGTGGTTGTGAGCATTAATGAGCATTAAATGGTGATGAGATTTGTCAAAATCAGAAATCTTGTAATAGGAGATCTTGCATCATTACCTAAAACCTGAGCCAGCAGTTCTGCTTCACCAAAAACAATGTAAACCAAGCTCTGACCTTGGCCTCTTGCTGCCTCAGCAAATTCTGAGAGTTTTCCAGACTTTCCAGTATGCTCCTTTGATCTGCCTCTGAAAACTTTAGACTTAGTGATTTTGCTTCAGTATTTTACCCAATCTGCTGATCCCAGTACATTCTGAAGGAGTTCCAGGCTTTGTTGCCTTCTTTGCATTTCTCTAGCAAACTCTGGCTGAACTTGCGTAACTGCTGAAAGAGCCATGTTCTGTTTAAAGATTACGTCCTGAACCACGTTTACAACCCCTAACTGAGTTGGTGTAGCTGCTGAAGAGCCACCTTCTGACTGAATGTTATGTGCTGAGCCAAGTTTGCAACTTCTGACCGTTTCTACCTGGAGGTTGGTTCAGAAGTTCTGAAGTTCCATTTTTTCTTAAACACTTTTTTTTAAAGAAAAAATTCTAAGTATTTAGAATTTAACTTTTTCAAGGTAAAATTTTTGACTTTTGAGCTTGCCAATGACCATTTTGCTCTTGTAAATGATTTACTTGGAAAGGAATGATAATTCAGGGCTTGGATTTGTTTAAGAGAAACTCTGAGAATTCAAGATGAATTCCTGAAGGATGAGAGGGCAAATTTTGGGGTACAACAAAACTCAAACCCTAATTTTGGTCATCAGTGCTTAAGGAGGTGTCTTGAGCTGATCAACCTTAGTGCAGTCTTGAGCCAAGGGAGATCTTGTAAGCAAGTTCTTGATAAGTGAGAGGGAAAATTTTGGGGTACATCATCTACGATTCACCTAACTTTGCCTCTTTTTTGAAATTCCTACTAACAACTCCAAGACTTTTCTTAACCTTTTTTAATTAACCTAATTTCTATTTAACTTAATCTAATAGTATTATTATTCTTAATGGGCTTAACAACACACTTCCATATTACTACTTCTAACCATTAAAAATAGGCCCAACACACTTAACCTTATATTTTCTTAATAATATTAATATTCTACAATTCTAATATTATTACTACTATTAATAATCAACTAATTTAATTGACTAATAACAACACCGCAACTTATGCCAACCACTCACAACATAACACAACATGTCAACGATTTCAACAATTAATTCACAATTAATCGAAAATACTTAATTAAATAATTAATTAAATAAACAGGCGTTAAAACTCTCCCCCACTTAGAACATTTTCGTCCTAAAAAATTCACCTCATTCGAACAACTCAGGATAGGAGTCCCGCATCTTGCTTTCCAACTCCCACGCCATGCTTTCTCCAGTAGCTCCTAGCTAGACTACTTTCACCAAATCAATCTCCTTGCCTCTTAAAATATTCATTTCACGATCCGCGATTCGTACAGGCATCGTCTCCATAGTAAGACTATCCCGTACTTGAACATCATCCATATGAATCACATGAGATGGATCTGAAATATACTTCCAGAGTTGTGACACATAAAACACATCATGCAAATTCGAAAGATTAGGCGGTAAAGCCATTCTATAAGCAACATTCCCAATTCTGTTCGAAATCTTATACAAACCAATAAAACAAGGAGTGAACTTATTAGACTTCAATGCTCGCCCAACACAGGTCACAGGCGTGACTCTCAAAAACACATGGTCACCTGCTTGAAATTCTAAATCTTTCCTTCGTCTGTCATGATAACTCTTCTGTCTATTTTGGGAAGCTTTCATCTCATCTCGAATTAACTTCACCTTCTCAGTAGTCTCTTGAACAATTTCAGGTCCAAGTACTACGCTTTCTCTAGATTCGTACCAACATAAAGGAATTCTACATCTCCGATCATACAATGCATCAAAAGGTGACATTCCAATACTAGAATAATAACGATTATTATAAGTGAACTAACTATCCAATATGAATATTGATTCCCTAGATTGTATATCACTAATTCCTTAGTGAACAAAACTTTAGTCCTAAATTAATACCTTATGACCATTAGAGAATTACAAATAAAACTAAACATTTAATTATTAGGAATATTGAAGTTTTAAGGTGCTATCCTTGGACATGGGTAATAACTAGCAAGAAATTTGTCATCAAGTATTATTGGTTGAAATTCCTTTCTATGTGATTGTCGTAAATTAATTTAAAATTGTTTAGAAAGTAAAAGCATTAAGTGCATATAAAATCAAATCATACATGAAATACCAATTACAAGACTCAAATTATAATACAAGGTTAATAAATGATAAGAAACTCGTCCCTAACACTAATGAGTTTACCTACTTATATTCTAACAATAATCATTAAATGAAGAAGGAAGCTTCAACTCAAAGAACTATTGAATTATGTGTTGGACATGATACTCCAAATACAAGAAGGAGAAGAATTATGTTTGAGTTGAAAAATATATTTTCAAAATAAGATCTTTTACAAAAGCAAAGTTTAAAATTCTTTTATAAAATAAACAGAGTAAAAGCAGTCAAAATAAGAAAACAAAAATGCAGTGGAAATATAGGAATATAAGTTAAAGAGTTAAGGGATAAGAGAAACACATGAATTATATAGGTTCGATTTTAATGAAGTGATCTACTTCTCTCCTCAAGAATTATTCTTGAGAGTTTCTACTATCTTGAGAGCTTTTAACATGATATACCCACGAACCTCCTTTTACAAGTTTTGAACTTTTTCAATGGCTAACTTCCAATCAATACTGGAGTTTTAAGTATAATGACACCCTCAACCTACTGAGAGATTTGCATAGTCTAAGCTCACAAACCTATAGAGAGTTTTAGCTATGGAGATTTCTCCAACCAAGAAATAGCTTTTAAAGGTTTATATCACAACCAAACAAAGAGATTTTAATGATGTAGATCACAACCAAACAACACTTCTTACAAGAAAAATATTGCACAATAGATAATACACTCTTGATCAATTTATAAATTTCTCTTCATTGGAAAAAATGATACTGACAAAACACTTACTCACTCTCAAAGCACTAATATTAAAACTAAAGTGAGAAAAGAGAGATTTTGTAGAAAAGGAGTGGAGAGTTAGTAAAAGGTATCAAACTCCATTTTCTGGATGATTTGAAATAATAGAGAAGCTCTCTATTTATAGGATAAATATGGTGTAAATTGGGAAACAATCTATGGACTAATTAAGTTTCATAATCGATTATGTCAGATGCCTAATCAATTATGCCACCATAAAATAGAATGCTTTGATTCCAAGCCAATGCTAATAATTTAAGGGACCTCTCCAATCAATTTAGGCGCTATAAAGTGAAATAATGAATTACTCCTAAGGCGTAGTTGATTATTACTTTACAAAACTAGCTTTCAAATGATTTGTCAATTTCCTAACTAATTGGATAAGCTTTTAAAATATTTTTAGGTGATTTTATTAAATTAATATAGGTTTGTCAAAAGGTTTAGGTGTGTGTTTTATTTGACTTAGTAAAATCGAGAGTTCATCCTATACCTTTGCAGACACTGAGTACTCGACACTGACAAACGTGTTATCACACTTCCTCTCTTTCATAAATCTGAAGCTTTTGGTTCCTTGCCACATTATTTTTTAATTTATAATTTATATGGAACCTTTAATCTTCTTTTGATGAGGTTTGAGATGACTTTTTATAACAATCTCCATCTTCAAACAAACTGCTTGATCAAAGATCTTCACTGACTTCAGCAAATGTAGTTTGACATAATGTGTTGTCTTCATAGTTAGGCTCAATTAATTTCATCTCCAATCACAACAATTTTGATCAGCACAACTTTATAATCAATCGCATCCACATGATCACTACAATATATGATCTTCATACATTATCTTGATCAACCCATCTTGATCAAAATACCTTGATCTTTAAGCGTCATAACTTGCTAAACATATCACGCACTATCATTTGATCCTCAACATGTCAAGTATGATCACTTGATAAACAACATATTAAGTACCATCACTTGATCTACATATCAAGGACCACCACTTGATCATAAACTTTTCAAGCACTATCACTTGATACACACTTAAAACATAATTACTTGATTAGTAATATGCCAAGCATCACCACTTAATCAACATATCAAGTACCATTACCTGATTAATATTCAAGAACCATCAATTTAACAAACATATCCTTGAATTGCAGGACTAGTGAAAACTTCTCTTATGAGTGTTGTCAACATCAAACCCAAATCCAAATCAATAGGTTGTTGAAGTATTCATACTTGCAAGCATATATATATATATATATATATATATATATATATATATATATATATATATATATATATATATATATATATATATATATATATATCCATATTCTGCTCCTTGTATCTCCTAATGCATTTTGATGTGCCCAAGAGTGTATGAATCTTCAAGCACCATAAATTGGTCATCATATCAAGCCCCATCTTGATCCTCAACATGTTAAGTATAATCACTTGTTCAACAATTTATCAAGAACCATAACTTGATCCACATATCAAGCACCATCACTTGACTGGAAAATTTTCAATACCATCTCTTGATTAACATATCATACACCATCACTTAACACATCAAGCACCATTACTTGATTAGTATTATGTCAAGAATCATCAGATAATCAACATATCAAGTACCATAACTTGGTTAATATTCAAGCACCATCACTTTAGAAAACATATCCTAGAACAACTAGATCCGTGAAGGTTTTTCTTAAGAGCATTGTCAACATCAAAACCAAATCCAAATTAATAGGTCGTGGCAGTCTTCATGGCTGAAAGCACATAGATCCACATTTTTCTCATCATATCTCCTAATGCATTTTGTTGTGCTCAAAAGTGTCTTTTTCCATAAAAAAAATCCCAAATCCTATTGCGTTTTGAGCTTTAATATTTTTAGTAATTATAGTATCTATGTTGAATTGTATTATTCCTCATATTTTTTTTATATTCTTGTAGGATAAGATTAATATGTAGTATGGGAGACTTGAAGATGAAAGGTATAGGCAATTAAGGGGACATGATTTTGATTTTAATTTGGAACTTGTATCTTATTTTTTGATCATAAAACTATCTTTTTTGTTATTAGTATAATCACCTAAAGTAGTTTAGGATTTGTCAAAAGTCCCAACCCCTAAAAAGACAACGAAAAATAGGCAGAGTGTTGTACCCCAAAATTTTCCCTCTCATTTCTCAAGTAACCTCTCACAAGATCTCCTTTGGTTCAAGACTGCACGAGGGTTGATCAGCTCAGGATACCTCCTCAAGCACTGATGACTGAAAATTAGGGTTTGAGTTTGCACAAGGACAAATGGACTTTTAATGCCTCATATGACTTTCATGGATCATTTTGGACTCTCAAGATTGCTCATGTCAAGTTTCGAGTCTTGAATCACATTTTTGCTCAGTCAATTAATCAGTTGACCTAAAATCATCTGTATTGGGGGAAAAAGTCAACTATGGTCAATTTACAGTCAAAATTCATAATTTTTTATACATATCAACATTATGAACTCATATATGTAATTTGATAAAGTTTGGATCATAATTCCTCAAGAAATTTGATCAGATCATCAAAAGGTCAAAATGGTCAAAATTAAGGTTTTGACTAAGAAGGTGCAATTTCTGATTTTTGACCTAGAAAATGACTTATTGATTCAAGGAATGATCTCAAGGATTCAAATGCATAATTTTTACCTAATGGCATGGCTCAAAACATTCCTCAAGATCAATTGGTTGATAGTTGATTTTCAGTCAACTGATGAAAAGTCAACTGTACACTGAAAAGTCAAACTTTGACTTTTTGATCAAAATCAAGTTCCAAAGGTCACAATTCATCAAGACATGTAAAAATATGAAACTTGTTCATCAAGAACTAAAAAATTCAAGATTTCACTTTGAAAAGTCAAAATTTCTAAACTTAGAAATTTTTCTAAGTGTTGGAAAATTCATATTTTTTCATAACTTTGAGCCAAATTTTCAACATGATGCAAGATGATTCAAAATAAACTTCCAACATGAAAGTTGTAGATATCAATGAGATATTAAACGTTGTGGAACACAAATTTTCCAATAAATTCATTGATTTCAAGTTATGATTTTGTGAAGACATGTTCATGAAACTTGGAAACTTAGTGAAAATTTTCCCTAATTTAGGCAAGATTTTGACCTAACTTCATGGCAATTTTTCACATAGTTCCAAGATGAATCTTCAAAAATGTCAAACTTAGAGGTTGTATAGGATGTTACAAGCTTTCCAAAATGTCTAATAACTCATTAAGATCATACTTGAGCTAGGAGAATCCAAGGCAAGAAGTTAGGGTTTTCAAACTTGAATTACAAGCCATTTCTTGATGAACACATGAACCGAATACATGCTAGGCTATATAAGCTTAGCTTTGCAGGCCTCAAACTTGTTTTTCACTCTCTAATTAATTTTTTTCACAATTGATAGGGCCATTGTCCAAGCATTTGAGCCATTATCCAAGTTACATTTCCATTAATGGCACAAAGTAACATTGCCATTCTAGTAAAGTGTCTTTAATCATAAAGTCAACTTGTCTTGAGCTTTGCATTTGTTCTTTCTACACAAGCATCCTCTACACAATCATATAAGAATGTTTAAAGTGCCTAATCACTTTAGATAGCCTTATACCTTGCCTTGGAACAATGCTTGTCAAGCTTGCTTAAAAAAAAAGCCAAAAAGCCATAACATGTGAACTTGTACTTCTGATCACTCCAAGCTCATAAAACCTTTTCCTATACATCGAGACACTATTATGAAACTTAGGACACGATTTTTGCAAGCTTGAAACTCTCTCAAACTCCCTCTAGCCAGAAATTGCACACAAACTCCATTTTTGTGCAGGTTCTGACCTTGAACTTGTATCTTCTATTTCCCTCGTGCGTTCTTTGTTCTTTTAGTTCCTAAAGCTCATATACATCAAATATAACCTAACCCTATCCCTGTTACTTGACTGTAACACCATTTGCATCAAACTCCATAACCAAAAACAGAGCATTGCACATTGACTTCTCCAAGCCATTCCAGCCATCCATTGCTCAAGCTAATCATTGCATTAGCTTCCTGGGAACTTGAGGAAGCTAACCTGATCATCACAACTCCTTGAAAGCAGCTCAAACTCATTTCACGATTTCCAGTTTTGAGGTACATTTTCTAAACTTCTATCTTCTTATTTAGGCATTGTTAGGCTTGCATTTGTGAAGATAAAATGTAGACATCATTGCCCTGAAACTGTACATGTCCATAAATTTCATTTATTTTGATTGAGCTAGGAGAATTTTAGGATTGAATCTCTGAAATAATTAAGTCAGAATTTGGTACTTTTAGAAATTCTCATTCATATTTGATTTATAGCTTATGATATTTATATGGTTGGATTCGTATGGAAAAATGGAGCAACTTTCATGTTTGCATATTTCATTTTTGTTGAGAAATGGTGAAGTTACAGATGTTCAGGCTGGAGGTTGAAAATGAAGTTATATTCAGGACTTGATTTGTGTTATATGTTTATTATTTCACCAATGTTAACGGATGTACAGCCACCCCAGTGACAAAGGTAGCGCGTGTGTGTATTGGAGGTCATGAGTTTAAACCCAGCGTAACCCTTTGTTCATTTTTCACATATTTTCTTATTTTTTGTTCCAGCAAACAGGCACATGGGCCTCCATCATTGGGCTTAGATATTTTGCCGATTTCTGACCCCTGCCTATTTTCATACCTCTGACCCAAACCATTTTTATTTTATTTTTCATTTTATTTATTTTCTTTTATATTTTATATTATATTTTTATTTTCTTTATTTGTTTTATTACTACTATTATTATCATTATTATTATTTTTATTAATAAAAAATCCAAAAATATTTTTTATGTATTATATTCACATTTTATATTTTATTTACTTTCTTTATAAAACAAAAAGAACAAAAATATTTTTCTTAACAATTTAATTTTCCTTTTAACAAATAAATATTTAGATTTAGATTTAATTATTATTTTTCCTTTTTATTAAAATTAACTTAGAATTTAGGTTTCTTTTTTTAATTTTCATATTATTATTATTGATTTAAGACCTTTCACAAAAAAACCCTAAAAATACTTTTTAACTTGATTTCTTTTCTTAATTAGTTTAAGTTAATTTTATTTAATTTTAATTAATAATTTTTTTAGTTAGGTCAAGACCAAACTCTTTCATAAAAAACAAATAGAAATCATTTTCCTTTTCCATTTATATCCTTGTACATCATTTATTCAATTCTTGTACATTTATTCAATATGGTTGTAATAGTTAATTAGGTTTAATTTTCTTGCAATCCCCATTTTTAAATTTGTATACCCCCTGCCCAAATGATGTTATAGCGTAGTAATTTTAATTTCCGCAATTTACCGCTTTATATAATGCTAGTAACTAGGGTTTGTATGGAAAGACTAAAATCAACAAGTAGCAAACCCTAATTCAAGATAAAACAATGCATGTAAATCAAATACATTTGCACACTTGCATCCTTAGGATAATTCCACTTTGTTGCCTTACAAAAATGTCCATGTTATGCATGTGAGATATCTTAGCAAAAAGCAATCAAAAATACAAGATCATAGTCCCTCGATGACGCTATCAATGTTGCCTTTCAAAATTATCTTAGTCCCTCAAAGAGAAATGCTAAGATATCTCACAACATTGCTATCATGATTATACGATGACCCACGACCGTCCCTTTTCATCCAAAGATAAGGCTTCTTACCAAATCAATGGTAAGATATCAATATCAAAGGAAAGGAAGAAATGAACAAAGACTTTTGAGTAGGTAGATTGTTCCTAGTTGCTTGCTCATTTTCAAATCAAACATCCTTGCTTATTTTCAAAACAAACACCAACACTTTCAAAAACACTTTCAAAACAGTTTCCAAACATGAAACATTTTCAAAAGATCAACACTTTGTATACGTTCTTACAAACGAGAACTATTATAAAGTTTTCCTACACGAAGGCGCCTTTTCAAAATACTTTCAAAAACCACAAAAGCATATTTTCAAACAAAAGCAAGTGATCTAGCAAGCAACTAAGAGCCCATAGATAACTATGGATGAAAAGGGTGCTAACACCTTCCCTTTTCATAATCTACCCCCCGAACTCAAGAAACAATCTCAAAGGTCTTTCCTGTTCTTTTCAGCCTTTCCTTTTGGATAAAAGAAAATTCGGTGGCAAATCTTGCTAACCGCAACATTTGTGATAAAACGCAAAACACCCAAGTCAGTTCTCCCACCGTATCATAGAACTGGCGACTCTGCTGGGGATTACTTAAAAGTGGAGTTACCTTAGGGCTAGATCACCTTTACTTACTTTCATTGTTTGATTTGTTTGCTTTACTTTATTGGTTCCTTGTTTGGGCTTGTTCTAATCCTCTACCCGGATTTGGGATACCTTATAGGTAAGTAGCAATACATTGTGGAAACTGTGTGGGGTATACTGATATGGTCTAAGAATAGCTACATTAGTGTGACACATTTGTGGGTACCGGTAGCCCTTGAGTAGTCAAGGAGAATACAGGGCCGCTGTGTGGTGTCATGAAGCACTAACTGACTTTTAAAACCTTTACTTGACCAACTTGGCTATTATGACGTAGTGAGATAACCGACTTTGGTGCAGTCCGAAGTTGGTTGATACTTGATACTACATTCATTGAGGTTTGACTTTTTGGGATATTTTGATCATTGTGAAAGAGGCTTGTGCTGAAACAATGCCCGAGAAGACAGATCAGTGATATTAAGATCCCTTAGAACCCGGTTACTATTTCTAGGACATGTTTGAGCCAACTAAACTTCAAGAGGGTACTTACCTATGAGACTCCATGCAAGCCTAAACCTAAGGACTTATTTACCTTATTTGTATATACTTACTTGTACATGAAATCATAAACATCATAACATCAAACTCATTCTCACTAACCATTTCAAGGATTATTGGAATTTATCTTTGTTCTGTTTTGTAAGACATGGCTTCAATCCGCAGGAATACTATCCAAGTCAATCTCGTAAGAGTTCCTCCTCAACTCAAAGAGTTAGCATAAGGGTTCCTAAGAATTCTCCATTCACCGAAAGACATGGTCGCCTCCTAAGCTTGGTTACCTCCAACACTGATGAAGATATGATGAAGGTGCTCTTCCAATTCTTTGATCCTCTACACCATTGCTTCACTTTCCCTGATTATCAGCTTGTGCCTACTCTATAAGAATTCTCTCAACTCTTGAGGATTCCCATTCTCAATCAACTACCCTTCAACGGTACAGAAAGAGATTCAAAACCTGAAGAGATTTCCTAAGCATTACACTTGCAACAATCTGATATCACAACTAATTAGGAAACAAGGAGTGGTGTCAAAGGTCTCTTAGCCAAGTTCTTGTTCAAGAAAGCTCAAGATTGTTGGAACTCCTTGGACTTACAAGCTTTTGAAGAAATATTTCCCCTTCTCATCTATGGGATGGTTTTATTTCCAAACCCTGACCAACTCATAGATGTAAATGCTGTCAAAATCTTCATGTCTTGCAAACTAGTGCCTACTTTATTAGGAGATATCCTACATTCTTTTCACTCTCGCACTATAAGGAAGAGATGGATCCTCATGTGTTGCACTCCTCTCTTGGAAAGATGGTTTATTTGACATCTTCCCTGATCTATGTTAAAGAACGAGCAAGGTTTGAGGTGGTCCCATAGGTTGATGATGCTCAGACATTCAGATGTTCATTGGTGTTCTCTATCCTTGGAGAATGTTACTATCATCGACCGTTGTGGCGAATTCCCTAATGTCCCTTTACTTGGCATTAGTGGAGGTATCACTTACAGCCCTTGCTTAGCCTTGCGACAATTTGGTTACGCTCGAAGGGATGGCCAACATGAGATGCTCATCCAAGGAGTGGTATTTGATTATGAGAGCAACGATCAAAGTCACCGTCAGAGGTTTATCCGAGCTTGGAGGATGGTAAGAAAAGTGGATAGTAAGACACTAGGACACAAGAATTCCATTCCCCTCAAGCTTTACCTTAAGTGGGTACGAGCTCATGCTCAGAAACTTGTGATGCCTTATCCCTCCATCTTACCAGTTATCATGGAGCCCGTGGTTGAAGGAGATGTTCCCTACACTGTCCTCCATCCCGACATTCCTACTTCTCTCGAAGACTTGCAAAAAGGTTGGATTCAGCTAAAGGAAGAACGAGATACTTTCGAAGCTCAATTCTATGCTAGTGAGAAGAGGGTCTTGGGGCTTACAAAGCAGCTACAATAAGAGCAAAGTGTGAACGCCTATCTCACACCAAAGAGGATGCGTTCAGTCTGTTATCTTAGAAAGTTATGATGTAATATTTTGAACTAATTAATGAAAATTGACGCTTGTTCATTCTTTTGTCTATAAAAATTTAAATTTCATAAATCCTTGAAATCATTTGCGTATACATCTTCCATGCATCATAACCTGACAGGTTTCCTTATCTTTTTGCTGTTTATTTTAGCAAGATGGATCTAGAGAAAACTGTGAAGGATCTTCAGGCACAAAACTCTCAATTCCAAGAGACTCTACTGGCCCTAGCCAAGGGGCATCAAGATATGATGGCATTGCTGGAAGTTAAGAAGAAACCCAAGAAGAGAGCCCTGGTCAACATGGGCAAAAGGTTCAAGGAGTCGGTTCGTCAAATCCCGGTAGTGGAAGACTCATATGAAGAAGACGAGAACCAGATTGATGAGGTTAAGAGTACCCAGGCTGACTGTATTAATGATCAAGCATATGATGATGATTATTTTGACGAGCAATATTCACCCTCCGATGTCAAGTATAAGCAGTTAGAAGACATATTGAAGGCCGTCGAGATCCAAGCAGTCCCCGGATTAGATTTTGATAAGTTGGGTTTGATCTATGGGGTTATTATTCCCCACAAATTCAAAATACCTGTCTTTGTAAATTAAGATGGAGGTTCTTGTCCAAAACATCACCTGAAATCTTATGTGCGCAAGATACAGCTGCACACCGCTGATAAGAAACTCTAGGTTCACTTTTTCCAAGAGATCTTGACCGGAACGCAACTAGAGTGGTTCTACCAGTTGGATGGCTCCCGTATCAATACTTGGGAGGACTTAGCTACCGCTTTCTACCATCAGTACCAGTATAACACCGACTTGGCGCCGACAAGAGTTCAGTTGCAAGATATGACAATGTGGAAGAATGAAGGTGTCGTACCCCAAAATTTTCTCTCTCATGTTTTTCCAAGATTTCCTCTTGCATAGGTGGTTACAAACATTTGCCTAAAGATAAGGAAAATTTTCAATGATGGTTAAGTATCCTTCGATTGACACCTATAAAATGCCCTTCGATTGGCATCTCCAAAGTGCCTTTTGATTGGCAGCTCCAAAGTTCCCTTCGATTGGCATCTCCAAAGTGCTTGTCGATTGATATCTCCAAAGTGCCTTTCGATTGGCATCTCCAAAGTTCCTTTCTATTGGCATCTCCAAAATGACTTTTGATTCGCATCTCCAAAATGCTCTTCGATTGACATCTACATAGCATCCTTCGATTGACATCTGCAAAAGGTCCTTCGATTGGCATCTGCAAAAAGCCTTTCCATTGGCCTCATGAAAAGCCTTTCGATGGGCATTATGTCAAATCCTTCTGATTGGAATGGCAAGGGATCCTTCGATTTAGCATTGTGTCAAATCCTTCTGATTGGCATGGCAAGGGATCCTTCGATTTAGCATTGTGTCAAAGCAACTTCGACAGGCATGTTAACCGTGTCCTTCGATTGGCCTCATGACAAGCCTTTCGATTGGCTTAGCAAAGGACTCTTCGAATGACATTCCAATAAAAACCTTTTGATTGGTATTTAGACAAGGGCCATTCGAATAACTCCTTCCAGGAAATTCGAAATAGTCCATCAAGAGGGCACTCGGAAAATATGTCCAGGCCAGATTCTTGCCTTGTTTGTTCACAATTCCACAAGAGCTGACTTGACCAGGGAATTATCTTTGAAAGGACAGGAAATCAAAGCAAAGTGTGGTCCAATCTAAGGAGCCCTAGTAGTAAAGCTGGCACAATTCTACTCAGAACCATTAAGGAGAACAAGGTTCTAATAAGGAAAGTCTTGATTGGTTCAAATTGGAGTTTAAGGCTGGCAAGGAAGGAAGATTCGAAGGAAGGAATGGGATTTGTTCCAAAACAAGCCAGAAATATCACAATCGAAAGAATCTTCCCTCAATTAAATAAAGAATGAAGTATGCTGACAAATCAAAGGGAAAACGCGTTGGAAAAAACACAAAGATTTGGCCTATTTTAGAAACAAAAGATATAAGACAAATCAAATCTTTTCTCACTCAATCTTCAAGATTCTGTTCAGTTTTTTTAGCCTAATTCATTATACTATAAATGCATAACAAACCCTGATCATAAAGAGGAATTGGTCGTGTAGAACACCCACAAGACTGCTCAAAATTTTGATAAAAAGTGGTGATCGAGTTTTGCTCTAGAGGGAGATTCAAGGAATTTCAAAGACTGCAATCCATTCCTAGGAGTATTTGGAAGCTATCTGGACCACTCTCACGCATCAACACATCCAGAAACAGTCTACATAGGTATCACAATTTGCTCTTTTTCTGGAAATTAGTTTAGACTATACGCGCATGATAAATGAATTCTAAATATACAATCATGTTTGTATAATCATCGAGAACATGACTGCATAATTAATTGTGTGTTTTGATGCATATTTAACTGAATGCCATTGTTAGGGTTTCAAGGTTCTTTTTAGGGTCTTTCGTTTCAGGCAAAATCAGGGCAAAAAGATGAGTACCATTGTACTCACGAGACAAAACCCAATTGATATGTATATTTGGTTTGAATTTATATTGTCTGGTGTTGATTTTTGAGAATTGCAGGTTTGTAGCTACAACGCTGTCTGTAGGTAAAACCCTTAGGCTAAAACGATAGTACCAACGAGGAAGACGATGGCGTGTCCAAACTTGAGTGGCCCATTTGAATTTTGTGCATTTTTATTACAGCCACTGACCTCTCATTGCATATAATATATATTGTTTGTTTATATTAACGATTCGACAAATTGGCTCAATGGTACAAGTGAAGGGTTTTCAGCGCATGTGTGTAGGAGGTCAGGGGTTCGATCCCTGCCTCCTACATGTTATTTTTCTTAACAATCCTTTGCAGATCCCATGCTATCCTTCCAAGTGCCCACACCATAGGCCTCCATATCCCCATCCTTGGATTAATCAGCCCCTAGATCTAATGCTTCCAATGAAGCTCCCCATGGTGGACACTCCTGGCACAATCACACTGGATCTCATGTTGCCTTAGGCCAACATGATTGGGCTTGGGCAGAATTTCAGCAACACAACCCCTAATTTAGGCTCATACCCCCTCAAGCTTACTATATTTCCCTTTTAATTTCATTTTATTTAAATTAGTTTATTTATTTTGTTTAAATCAAATTTTCCCATAAAATCATAAAATCAACATCACAAAAAATAAGATTTAGTTTTTTTCAATAAATTAATTTTTGTAATTTAATTAATTTCATCAATTTTAATTTGTTTCATTAATTAAAATTAATTAGAATAAATTAGGTCAAACTTCAAATATTTTTTCACAAAAATCCCAAAAATATTTTCAATGATCAAATTAGGTTTTTTTAGGGTTTCAAACTTATTTCAATTTTTTATTCTCACGCGTAATCATTTTTGCCGTACGATTAATTTTTACTATTGATGTAACTGCGCCCGATTTGTAATAGCTTAATTAGGGTTTTATTTCCGTATTTTACTTTCAGTCAATTCCTTAAGAATCTACACCAAAGCCTTGTAATAGCTTAGGGCCTATATTTTCTCGCTTTTACATTTTATATGCTTGTATATAATTGCTAGCAACCTAGGCATGTATGACTAATTAATCAATAGATCACTAAATTCAAGATAAATATATCTGAAAAAGCACACTTTTGCACACTTGCACCCCTAGGGTATTACCTCACTTGGTTGCCTCAGAAACAATGGTCATGTCCCTCAAACGTAGGGATACTCTTAGCAAAGACCCTTAGTTTAAAATCATCATAAAGATCATAGTCCCTAAATGTCCCTCGAGTTGCCTACGAGAAATGGTCTTATGATGATAGTCCCTTCGAAATGCTAAGGTATCCTTACATGTTGCCTTCAATGACCATTACGTCCCTTTTGATAGTCCCTCAATATCCAACGGCTAGGGTTACCTACTCACTAATAGTAGGATAACACGGTCTAAAGGATAGGAGGAAAAGAACAATCTTTTTTCGAGTAGGTAGATAGCTGTTAGGTACTTGCTCAAATCAATCTTCACACCACACTTTCAAACACTTTTCAAACAAAAGTTTTCAAAACGCTTTATCACACTCTTGATGACTGATACAAGAGTTACCATAAAGTGAATCGCCGCACTAAGGAATTTTCAAAGCTTTTCAAAACACACAAACATAAGCAATTTTTTAAAATGAGCAAGTACCTAAGAGCCCATGGAAAACCATGGGTGGAAAGGGTGTTAACACCTTCCCTTTCCATAATCTACCCCCCTTACTCAGAAATCTCGAAAAAATGTCTTTTTCTATTCTTTTCACCCTTTCGTTTTGTTGGATAAAAGAAAAGTCGGTGGCGACTCTTGCTTATTGCGACATTTGCAAACAAAAAACACAAACTAGTATTAACAGTCGGTTCTGCCACCGTATCACAGAACTGGCGACTCTGCTGGGGAATATGATAAAGTGGGGTTTACCTTAGGGTCTAGTTCATCACTAACTATTTTCTTTGTCTATTTTGATTGCTTTATTTTTAAGGGTATTGTTTGGGTTGTTACTAAAAGATCCTTCACCCGGATCTGGGGCACCTTATTAGGTAAGTAGAAATAAATCATGGAGGTTGTACGACGTAGACCGATACGGATGAAGTGGTGGCTACGTTAGCGCGATGCTTTGGATTGTAGTAATGTTCCTTAAGTAAGTTAAGGATAACATTAGGCTTCCTCATAGTGTCACTAAGCGTTAACTGGCCTTTAGAACCATTAATTGACTCATCCTAGCCATTAGGAAGTAGTGAGATAACCGGCTTTGGTTCCAACCGAAGATTGGTTGACACTCGATACTACACTCATTGAGGCTGGACGTTCAGGATTTTTTGGCTGCAATACTTCGGTGTGGAGCTGAAACAATTTCTGAAGGGAAGGTTAGTGATATTGAGGCTCCTTAGAACCCAATTACTATTAATAGGACAGGTTGAGCCAACTGAACATTCAAGAGGGTACTTACCTACAAACCTCATGCAAGCCTAAACTTAAGGCTGCTTGTGTGATTTGTTTGTTTTCAACTTGAGCTACTTGCTGGGTTTTTATCTAACGACGTGATTTCCCTTGCAGGATTTGTTTATAGTCATTATCCAATAACTTGGATTTCTTGCAGGGTCTACTTGCTTACATCACCTTACACTTTTGCTTAACGCATAGCATACACATCATAAACATCATGCCATAGTATTTCCTTAACCATTTCAAGGATCTCAAGGGTTTGTGATGCAGGTTGTGATAAATCAGACGTCTAGCAAGGGGAAAGGGGATTTATTTTCCCCTAGCCAATACAGTCAAAATATCAAAACACAACAACTTGAGTTAGGGGCTATGACCCACTTGATATGGTAAGCTTGACTCTCGTAGAAGGACTTTCAATGATACGAAGTTCTTCAATCAAAGCCGTAAATTTCAGCTTCTGACATTTTCTTGTTTACCCCGCGAGATCCTTGAAAACATTTGCATATCATACATGTCATTACATAACAGGTAGTCTCCAGTACAAGACTCTCATGTTCTAGTTGTTTATTTCAGCAATAGCTCTCAAACAAGACAACAGAGATCTCCAAACTCAGGAGGCTTAGTTCATGGAAATGTTCCTAAACCTATCCAAGGGACATGAAGAGTTGAAAGCACTCCTTGTTGGGGACCTGGCCAAGAAAAGTCATGAAGACAATAAGGATGAATGGTTGTCACAACTACAAGCTGAGGTAGAAGCAATGAGAACCCAGATGTTGGGGCATATGGCTCTTATCCAAGGTCTAGCCCGGGGACAAGAAGAGATGAGAGCCATTATAAACAAACTTCATCAAGATGGATACAACCGCATGAAGCAAGCAGTCGAGGTTGGGGACCAAGTCATTGATCAACCTCCAAGAAGACAAAAGGTTGGTGTTATACCCCAAAATTTGCCCTCCCTTTTTCACAAGAAATCACAACCCTAGGGTTTTTCTCTGATTTTTAAGATTGGCTCAGGAATCGATCAAACAGACTTTTCTTTGGCAGTAAATCCAGAATTAGGGTTTTCTCTGGCATTTCTCAGAAGAAATTGAATCCACAGAAATTCAGTTTACTGTTACATTGTTTTCACACTTTTTCAAAGTTTGCTGAAAGGTTAACTGGTTGTTCTCAAAGCCTGATTATCGGGGATAAGAGATGAGACTTTTATTTGGAATATTATGGCATCTGCTTGTTAATGGAATGAAAGGTTTGTCGTTTAATGGAATGCTTGCTTGTTTAACTATACAATGTGTATGTTAATTAGAATGCTGTTGCAAAGTTACGAAACTGCAAAGTTTTGGATTATTTGAGATTTAAGTGATCGGGATTAGAATTGTTGGAATGCAATTTCAATTATTTTTGATTTTGAGAAACTTAGATAATTAAGTAAAGGTGCAAGGAAGAATGGCAAGATATGTGACAATAGAAAAATTATTTTGGATAAAGACTTTTTATTCATTTCAAATGTTGTTACAAAATTATTTGAGTATTATAAGTTTACAACTTATAGTATTTAAAATAATAATTGTTTACAATAAATGGAAAATAAATTTAAGTATAAAGCCTAGACTCCATTGCCCCATGCTCAAGGTTTTTTGCTTCCTCTGCTTCCTCTATCGTACAATTGGTGCTCACCTGCAAAAGACAAAGGAAAAGAAAATTAGTACAAGAATTTTCAAATAGAAAAGAAAGAAAAAAGTCATCATTAAAATTGGCCGTCTGGAATCAGAATGCTTATTTTCATCACGCTTTATTTTTCTCTCTGCAAATCACAAGAAGATTGCTCTTCTTGGTTCACAAAGAGAAAATTAAAAATACCAATTGAAAAAATGCAAGCATACTGAGTTACAAAGTGAATATACAAGGCAAACCAAGGCGCCAAAATTCAAACATGATGGGCACCCATTGTACTGCATTGCAAACCAAACTGTCAAACTAAGCAAACTAAACATGACAGCCAAACCAAACTGAGTTACAAAATTCAAAAGGGAAAACAGGCGCCAAAACTGCCAAAGCATAGGTCAAACAAATATACAATGCAACAACAAGCAAAGTCCCAAATTCAGCTACAAAACAAATTGCCCAAAACCGAGTTACAAGACAAATTGGATAAATGTAGCAATGCAGCATGGAAACAGAAAAATACAGCAAGTAAAAGTAAAATAGCAGGAGGTAACCCACTTGACAAGTCAAAGCTTGTCAAAAGCTGTCATCATTTTCCAGAGCCAATTTTTCAGAAATAATAATAAACAAAGCAAAAATGCTTGTTTTCATGGAGAGAGAGAGAGAGAGAGAGAGAGAGAGAGAGAGAGAGAGAGAGAGAGAGAGAGAGAGAGAGAGAGAGAGAGAGAGAGAGAGAGAGAGAGAGAGAGAGAGAAAGATATCACCTTGGGTAAGGTTTGACAGTTTGGCTAAAAGAGCAGGCTGTCACAAGTCAAATAGAAAAAGGATATAAAACTATCAAAGGGCATAACAAAAAAAAAAGAAGCACAAAACACTTTGTGAAAAAACCACAAGCTTGCTCAAATCGCCCAACCTGTTAACAAACTATAAACCCTTAAACCTGCATAACAAAAAAACACCAGTCCAGCAAAAACCACAAACTAAACAAAACCCCAAACTACAAACTCAGCAAGCAAACCAACAAAGCTTCTCAACCTGCTTGCCAAGCCTGCAGTTCCAAACTACAAAACCACAAACTCAACAAACCACAAGCTTGCTCAAATCACCCAACCTGTTAACAAAAACTACAAAGTCTCAAAACCTGCACAAACTACAGGAAGCCTGTAAACAGATCATAAAACCCTCCAAATTGCATATCAACATAGCAAAAATCCCAGGCCTATGCAAACAAACTCAACAAGCCAAGCTTGCTCAAACCTGCAAAAAACCATACAAACTAAACCAAGCCTTGCCAAACTATAACAAAGCTTAACCAAGTCCAAACTGTATAAACTCAGCAAAGCCAAAACTGTAACAAAATCATACCAAGCTATAGCAAAACAAATCACAAAAGAACCCTTTGAAACATCAGCCTACCAACTCAGTTCAACAAAATCCATCAAAATCAGTTTCAACAACAAAAAACAATCAATCTCAGAGACATTCTCATCATCAATATCAAATCCAAGAAAGAGGAAGAGAATTTCAGAAGCTAACCAACATAGTTTCATAATCAAGTTCATCATCAACAAAATCAAGCAACCAACAAGTTTCAGAATTTTTCATTATCAACAAAATCAAGAACAACTAATTTCAGAACACATTATCATTAACAAGTTAAGAAAAGAGTTACCAACAAAGTAAACGCGCGACTATCATCTCCTTCATCCTCCGCCTCTAGCCACCACAAAAGCGCTGCCGGTCCAACATCTTTCTCCCTCCACTTTCCAGAATAAAACTCAAGGTAAGCTTTTTCTCAAACCTTCGTCACATACATAAACACCATAGATTAAAAAATTAAACATGCAAGCAAACATAAAACAAACGAAAGCAAACTGTAAAACGCGAGCAAGAAGCAAATCGTACCGTTTAATCAAACGTGGGATCGTTGCAAGGAGAGTGAAAGAGTGAGGTGGCGCAACCGGCGGCTAGGGCTCATGGAGGTAGGCCAAAAGCTTTGGCCTGAGAAAGATGAAAAGATGAAGAAGAGAGTGAGAGAGCGGCGCCGCTGTAAAGGGGTTTCCAAACCCTAATCAAAACAACAAACCCTAAAAATGTCAAACCCCTAGAAATTATACAAAGATCTTGCACTGGGCCTGTTTGCCCAAAATCCCTGAGCCCATGATAATCTGGCCAGCGCACCCCCCTCCTTTACACTGTCCATTTGTTTTTTTTATGTTTGTTTTGGGCCAGCCTCAACCCATAGCCCATTTCTTCCTTTTTTAAACAAATGTTAACTTTTTCTTAATTCATTTTTTTTAGTTAGTAATAATACTAATAACTTGATTTTCCTTAATTGTTTTAAATCACTTTTTGTTTCTTTTCTTTTCACACACATTAATAAAATACAAAAAATAATAGAAACATTAATTTAAGTAATTTTTCTTTCTTTAAAAAACTTTTCTTTTCATAATTAATAAAACACAATAATAATAAGACTTAATCTTTCTTAGGTTAGGTTAGATTTTATTTGTTTATTTTTAAATAAGTACATGCATTTCATAATATTTTTGATTCTCTTTATTTTTATGTTTTGTTATAGCTTTATATTTGAATTGCGACGATTCAATTTGGTTGTAATATTTGGAATTTATTATCCTTATGGGATCTATCCCCATTTGTAAATAATTGTACCCCCATCCCCGGATACTTTTGTAATAGCTTAGAATTTAATTCTCGCATTTTATGCTTTTAAAATATGCCATGACTAGAGATTAGAGTTTGTATGCAAAAATCTAAAATCAATCGCTAGATGACCTAACACAAGATCCAAATGCATGAAAATGACAAACACAATACACACTTGCACCTCTAGGGTAACCTCGCTTGTTGCTTCGGAAAATGCAATCATGTCCCTCGAATATGAGACACTCTAGCAAATGCCCCCTCAATAAACAAAGATCATAGTCCCTGGATGATCCTCGATGTTGCCTTCGATAAAACGATCTCGTCCCTTACAAAATGGCTAGAGCGTATCATAAGTTACTTTCAATGATTGTATATGATGACCCGCGCCTGTCCCGTTTAACATCCTAACACAAGGTTGTTCACCAAATGCAATGGTGAAATAACACTGTCAAAAGGGTTAAAAACATAAGAAAGATCTTTGAGTAAAATAGGGTAGACAACTCTCAGTTACTTGATCAAAAGCTTGCCAAACATCCTTGTTATTTTCAAACACACTTCACAACACAATTTCAAAACATTTTCCAAAAAACAACTTTCAAACATTGAAATATCTTTTCAAAAATACACACACCTTTGTATATATTCAAACAAGAATCATTACAAAGGTTGCCTAGACAAGGCCTCTTTTCAAAGCATTTTCAAAACCACACACATAAAGCACCATTTCAAACAATTGAAAAGAAAAGGCAAGTGATCTAAAACAAGTAACTAAGAGCCCGTGGATAACCATGGATGAAAAGGGTGCTAACACCTTCCCTTTTCATAATCTACCCCCCGAACCCAAGAAAACATCTAAAGGTCTTTCCTATGCTTTTTGACCTTTCCTTAGGATAAAATAAAAAGTCGGTAGCGACTCTTGCTAAACCGCACAATTGCGAACACAAACGCAAAACCTCAAGTCAGTTCTCCCACCGTATCACAGTTGGTTTGGTGAAGAGTAGACCTTTCCAAATTGCTACTACCTCATGGGTCCAACAACAACATCGCCAAAAACAACGGGTTAATCAGAGTAAGCCGAATACACCCAAGAGGAAGTTTGCCAAACTCAAAATTCCGCTGTCGCAAGTCTTGCAACACATGTTGAAGTTGAATTTGGTCACATTGAAGGATCCTCCTCTGAATCCTAATACATCTGCTCCTACTTACAATCCTGAGGCAATATGTGCATATCACTCCAACAGTCCGGGGCATGACACTGATAGTTGTTGGACGTTGAAATACAAAATTCAAAACCTAATCAATGAAGGAGTACTGGAGTTTACACAAGATGGTCATGCTGAGTTCTTCTGCCATCCCTCCAAGGCACGCTATCCGAAGTGACAAGACCAGACGAAGAAGCTTTTGTTCATTAGAATTTTCAATTTGTAATTTTCTTTTGATTGTTCAAACATTTATTCATGTCAAACTTTGTTACTTTATTAATGCATTGCATATGTCTGTTTTGAATCAATTCATTCGTATTCACTATATTTAAATTGCTTTCCTTTTTGTGATATTCAACTCTCGATCAAAAGCTGTAAGCCTTTAGAGGGAGGATGACGAAGATGATACCAGAATCTCTACAGTATGCTTTTGAACAGACCCTGCTAATGATGTACATGCATTGTTACAAATCCTAAACAGTGGAGTTATAAGGAAGATAATCCCTAGTCAACCCCTTTGAGATAAAGAAGTAGGAGTTTTTCTTTTCACACAGATTAAAACCCTTAATCATAACCTGGGGCAGGGTAGTTTTCTCAGTTAATTCAGGTGCGCATTCAGTCACAATCTTCCACTTCATACGTAAGGAATGACATCAAAGACGTCCTTCCAAATCAAAGAAGGTGATGGTTCTGTATAATCGTCAAGACAAACAGTCATTATCTCTCGAAATAAAAGCCTGTTAAGTCAAAACCTATGAAGGAGACTTAAGAAAAACTGGGGCATCCCACTGATTGTAATCACAAAAGAAACAGTTCAGGCAAAAGACAGGGATAACAAAACCAAAAAAAGAGGTTACTATAAATCCTTGACAAAAAAGATTACAAAAATGACTGCCTATTCACATTAAATTGTCAGTATCCGAACCATCACCAGAACATCAAGGACAAGATGCCAGACTCAATCGGGATCTGAATGCACAATTAGCTGAACATAGGACTGAAGAACATCACGAAGAACGGGTGGGAACAAATAAATTTTGAGCCTTTATCCTTTTTTTCTTGAACCGTGAACCAGGCCACGTTATAACCCTTAAAAGTCCTAGTTGAAGCATGGGTTAGTTCGAAAGCATACTATTACAAAAGGTATCCTGACTCCTATAAGGTTTGCTATAAACCATGAGTTGATATCACTCTCTTGCAAAATTAGTTTTACTAAAAATTGGATTTTCAAAAAAAAAATTCAAGACAGACATAAGCTTTGCATTCTTAAAATACCATTGTTTGCATATGACTATTTATTCAACAGCAGAGAAATTCGCATGACGAATATCTAGTGAATAAAAACCTTCTCAATGAAAAGGATCACCTCAAGTGGAAAAACACTTCCAACCAAGGGGCACGGCATGATCATTGTCCATCATCTGGGGCGGTCAAGTCAAGATTCAAGAAATCTCTCAAAGATGCCGAATAGCCAGGGGAAGATCTCCATCTGAATCACTTGAGGCACTGGACATGAATTCCAGCAACGAATCTTGTGCGATCAAACAAACATCTTCTGGCAGTGTGGCAACACTTACTACTATGGACAATGATAATTCTCTGTACCCGGTGAACGAGGACATAGTCAGAAAATACTGCGCATGAACAAAGACCCGCGAGGTTGACTGGCCTAGGAAAAAATAAGGGCATCCCGGCGAACCAAAAGGGTTCGGGATAAAATTAGGGATAAAAACAAAAAAAAAATCTATACACCCGACAAGTCGAAAACCTGAAAAGGCGGCTTGAGAAAAAAAGGGTATCCCGGTGGACTAAAAATCTGAAAAGACGGTCCAGGAAAAAGTTAAGGATTAAAGCGTACGACTATGTCCCGTCATCTTGTTACTTGTCTAATTAGTAGAAGGTTTATTACCCCGATCTGCATTCACCAAGGACTCCAAGAGTTGGGATAATAGTCAAACCATCTACAAAATCCTCGGTTGATATTTTCTAAAACAAGTATCGAGACATGGGAATTCTACTACAAGGTCACTGCCATGTTCTCAGCTTACAGCCTATTGATGTCAGGTGTTCTCATACCCTCGGCAGAGCAAAATCTCCAAATTACTTCTCCAACAAAAATTCCCCAATGAAGTCGCCAAGCTTCTTGGGATTCCACAAGCGGATTATAGAGTTTCCCTTCTCCAACAGAAACATTCTGAATAAAGCAGATTATCTTCTAGCAAACAGTTCAGGTACGATCCAGAGACGAATATCATCCTGATACTCATTCATATCATCTTCTAGCAACAGTTCAGTTCAGATACAATCCAGAGCCGGATGTCATCCTGATACTTATTCCAGGCTGTCTTCTAGCAACAATTCAGATACGATCCAGAGACGGATGTCATTCTGACACTTATTTCAACACATAGATCCATCCACAAAGCCTTTGCAGGTACTTTCTCCAACAGGTACAGGGGCAGAAACGTCTTGATGCGAAGTCATCGTTGTGTCCTCAGCATACAACCCCGTGACATCTATATTCCCCGCAGAGTAGAAACAACCAAAAGTTTTAATCTTAGCTTCCTCAAACAGGAGTTACTTTCCCCAGCAAAGTTCCTTCAGAGAGCCTATATCTATATTCCCCAGCCGGGTTTTATGATTGCAAACGGTTTATAAAATTTCTCCCGAGAAGAGTTTATTTCTCTGACTGCGGAACCGCCCCTCGAACAGAGTTTATTTCTCTGAATGCGGAAGTTCAATACCCAACAGAGTTTATTTCTCCAATTACAGAAGTTCATCCCCCGACGGAGTTTATTTCTCCGAATTGGAAAAATATTCCAGCAAAGCATCTCCTCTCTCAAAAATAGTTATTCCCCTACAGAGTTATTCTCAGGCAGAGTCTCTCCCCGGCAGAATATTCGCAAACAGAAAGGAGTTAATCCCAATCATAGTCATCTCCATTCACCACCCCCAGCGGAAATGAAGAACTCAGCTTCCCAATGCTCTTCAGCAGCAATCTGGGATTTATTTTCCCCGACTTAAAAGTACCGCAATAGCATCCCATATGTATACATCATGGCATACACATACATATTGCATACAACACAATCTCATTTATTTTGAGAACATCATCATAATGCATTTCATACATCATGACATTGCATACGACTAACTCTTTACCTTTCAGGGAAAAGATCAAATCAACAAGCTACGTCTAACAAAGGGCTATTCCAAGATTTTCCTCAGAAATATGTCCTCACAAGATTTTCCCTGGGTCAGACAGGTCGACACTAAGATCTCTCTGATTACCATTCCAATTGAAGATATTCCCAGAATTTAGTTTGGGTCAGTTAAATCGATACTAAGATTCTCCTGATTACTATGCCAGTCAAGTTAACCCAAGATTTTCCCTGGGTCAGACAGCTCGACACTAAGATCTCTCAGATTACCATTCCGGTTGAAGATATTCCAAGACTTTCGTCTGGGTCAATTGAATCGCTACTAAGATTCTCCTGATTACTATGCCAGTCAAAGTTAACCCAAGATTTTCCCTGGGTTAGACAGGTCGACACTAAGATCTCTCTGATTACCATTACAGTGGAAGAAGTTCCAAGACTTTCGTCTGGGTTAGTCGAATCGATACTAAGATTCTCCTGATTGTTATGCCAGTCAAAGTTAATCCAAGATTTTCCCTGGGTCAGACAGGTCGAAACTAAGATCTCTCTGATTATTATGCCAGTTGAAGATACTCCAAGACTTTCATCTAGGTTAGTTGAATCGCTACTAAGATTCTCCTGATCAATATGCCAGTCAGAGTTAATTCAAGGCCTTCCCCTGGTTCAGTCAAATCGATACTAAGATTTCTATCCCAGTTAAAGACAATTCGAGACCTTTCTCTGGTCCATTCAAATCGATACTAAGATTTCTATTCCAGTTAAGGAAGCTATGAAGCCCGGAAACTGACCGGATAATAGTCAATCAACAATTTAAGACACTGTAAAGCTTGGATTTCGACCAAATAACGGTATAAGGTGATGCGAAGCCTGGAATCTGACCAGATAGTAGTTCACTTTTTCAAAGACAATGTGAAGCCTGGATTTATACCAGATAACGGTATAAGGTGCTGCGAAGCCTAGAATCCGACCAGATAGTAGTTCACTTCTTCAAAGACACTATGAAGCCTGGATTTCGACCAGATAATAGTATAAAGCACTACGAAGCTTGGAGTCCGACCAGATAGCAGTTTACTATGTCAGTTACTATGAAGCCTGGGCTCGACCGGATAGTAGTATACCTCAGATTCAAGTTGAAGCTTAGACCCGACCAGATAACAACTTAATTTCTTTAAACCGCTGAAGCATGGATACGACCAGATAACAGTTCAATTTATACAATTATTGCGAAGCCTGGATCCCAACCAGATAACAGTTTAATCTCATTTCGCCAGTAAGTCATTATGAAGCCTGGAGTACGACCAGATAACAGTTAGCCTTATTATCCTCAGCAAGACACTGTAAAGCCTGGATCCTGACCAGATAGCAGTTCACTTCTGTCTCTTCAATCAAGTGATGACTCCCCAATGGATAACTAAGGCTCCTAAAACTCTATGTTCCAAGACAGAGACCAACATTCCTCAGCGAAGTCCTCTCTAACAACAAGAGCAGGAATTCCCACAAAGGGATATCTCATGAAATCATCATTGTTCTGGATGGCATCTTTAAGCCCATCTCCGACGACTCTCCATCACATTCTGATGGCATCTTTAAGCCCATCTTCGACGATCTTTCGTCATCTTTTACAAATGGCATCTATAAGCCCATTCCCAATACTATCTACCCAATCAAGTATCATTGCAGACGAGTGAAAATTTCTGAGCACTCTAGTATTCAATCATCTTCCACCTTCAGATCACGAAAGGCAGACCAGCCAATCTATATCCTCAGGTTTAAGAAGATTGAACAGGGGCAGCTGTTGTACCCAAAAATTTTCCCTCTCATGTTTTTCCAAGATTTCCTCTTGGATAGGTGGTTACAAACCTTTGCCTAAAGACAAGGAAATTTTTCAATGATGGTTAAGTATCCTTAGATTAACACCTACAAAATGCCCTTCGATTGGCATCTCCAAAGTGCTTTTCAATTGGCAGCTCCAAAGTGCCCTTCGATTGGCATCTCAAAAGTGTTTGCCGATTGGCATATCCAAAGTGCCTTTCGATTGGCATCTCCAAAGTGCCTTTCGATTGGCATCTCCAAAATTCCTTTCGATTGGCATCTCCAAAATGCTCTTCGATTGACATCTACACAACGTCCTTCGATTGACATCTGCAAAAGGTCCTTCGATTGGCATCTACAAAAAACCTTTTGATTGGCCTCATGACAAGAGTTTCGATGGGCATTGTGTCAAAGCCTTCCGATTGGCATGGCAATGGATCCTTCAATTTAGCATTGTGTCAAAGCCTTTCGATTGGCATGGCAAGGGATCCTTTAACTTAGCATTGTGTCAAAGCAGCTTCGACAAGCATGTTAACCGCGTCCTTCGATTGGCCTCATGACAAGCCTTTCGATTGGTATAGAAAAGGAATCTTCGATTGACATTCCAATAAATACCCTTCGATTGGTGTTTAGACAAGGTCCATTCAAAGAACTCCTTCCAGGCCATTCGAAAGAGGCCATCAAGAGGGCACTCAGAAAATATGTCTAGGCCAGATTCTTGCCTTGTTTGTTCATAATTCCACAAGAGCTGATTCGACTAGGAAATTCTCTTTGAAAGGACATGAAATCGAAGCAAAGGGTGGTCCAATCGAAGGAGCCCTAGTAGTGAAGCTAGAACAATTCTACTCATAACCATTAAGGAGAACAAGGTTCTAATAAGGAAAGTCTTGATTAGTTTGAATTGGAGTTTAAGGCTGGCAAGGAAGGCAGATTCGAAGGAAGGAAGGGGATTTGTTCGAAAACAAGCCAGAAATATCACAACCGAAAGAATCTTCTCTCAATCAAATAAAGAATGAAGTATGCTGGCAAATCAAAGGGAAAACGTGTTGGAAAAAACACAAAGATTTGGCCTATTTTAGAAACAAAAGATATAAGACAAATCAAATCTTTTCTCACTCAATATTCAAGATTCAATTCCTCTTTATGATCAGGGTTTATTATGCATAATAAACCCTGATCATAAAGAGGAATTGGCCGTGAAGAACACCCACAAGACTGCTCAAAATTTTGACGAAAAATGGTGATCGAGTTTTGCTCTAGAGGGAGATTCAAGGAATTTCAAAGACTGTAATCCATTCCTAGGCGTATTTGGAAGCTATCTGGACCAATCTCACGCTTCAACACATCCAGAAACAGTCTACACAGGTATCACTGTTTGCTCTTTTTCTTGAAATTGGTTTAGACTATACACGCATGATAAATGAATTCTAAATATACAGTCATGTTTGTATAATCATCTAGAACATGTCTGGATAATTAATTGTGTGTTTTGATGCATATTTGACTAAATGCCATTGTTAAGCTTTCAAGGTTATTTTTAGGGTCTTTGGTTTCAGGAAAAATCAGGGCAAAAGATGAGTACCATTGTACTCACGAGACCAAACCCAATTGATTTGTATATTTGGTTTGAATTTATATTTTCTGGTGTTGATTTTTGAGAATTGTAGGTTTGTAGCTACAACGCTGTCTGTAGGTAAAACCCTTAGGCAAAAACGATAGTCCCAACGAGGAAGACGATGGCGTGTCCAAACTTGAGTGGCCCATTTGAATTTTGCGCGTTTTTATTACAGCCACTGACCTCTCATTGCATATAATATATATTGTTTGTTTATATTAACGATTGGACAAATTGGCTCAGTGGTACAAGTGAAGGCTTTTCAGCGTGCATGTGTAGGAGGTCAGGGGTTCGATCCCTGCCTCCTACATGTTATTTTTCTTAACAATCCTTTGCAGATCCCATGCTATCCTTCCAAGCGCGCACACCATAGGCCTCCAGATCTTCATCCTTGGATCAATCAGCGCCCAGATCTAATGCTTCCAATAAAGCTCCCCATGGTGGACACTCCTGGCACAATCATACTGGGTCTCACGTTGCCTTGGGCCAACAAAATTGGGCTTGGGCAGAATTTCAGCAACACACCCCCTAATTTGGGCTCATACCCCCCTCAGGCTTACTCTATTTCCCTTTTAATTTTGTTTTATTTAAATTAGTTTATTTATTTTGTTTAAATCAATTTTTTCCAAAAAATTATAAAATCAACATCATAAAAAACAAGATTTAGTTTTTTTCAATAAATTAATTTTTGTAAATTAATTAATTTCATCAATTTTAACTTTTTTCATTAATTAAAATTAATTAGAAAAAATTAGGTCAAACTTCAAATCTTTTTTTCACAAAAATCCCAAAAATATTTTCAATGATCAAATTAAGTTTTTTTTAGGGTTTAAAACTTATTTCAATTTTTTGTTCTCACGCATAATCATTTTTGCCGTACGATTAATTTTTACTATTGATGTAACTGCGCCTGGTTTATAATAGCTTAATTAGGGTTTTATTTCCGCATTTTACTTTCAGTCAATTCCTTATGTATCTACACCAAAGTCTTGTATAGCTTAGGGCCTCTATTTTATCGCTTTTATATTTTATATGCTTGTATATAATTGCTAGCAACCTAGGCATGTTTGAGTAATTAATCAATAGATCACTAAATTTAAGATAAATATATCTGAAAAAGCACATTTTTGCACACTTGCACCCCTAGGATATTACCTCACTTGGTTTCCTCGGAAACAATGGTCTTGTCCCTCGAACGTAGGGATACTCTTAGCAAAGGCCCTCAGTTTAAAATCATCATAAAGATCATAGTCCCTAAATGTCCCTCGAGTTGCCTACGAGAAATGATCTTATCATGATAGTCCCTTCGAAATGCTAAGGTATCCTTACATGTTTCCTTCAATGACCATTACGTCCCTTCCGATAGTCCCTCAATATCCAACGGCTAGGGTTACCTACTCACTAATAGTAGGATAACACGGTCTAAAGGATAGGAGGAAAAGAACAGTCTTTTTTCGAGTAGGTAGATAGTTGTTAGGTACTTGCTCAAACCAATTTTCACACCACACTTTCAAACACTTTTCAAACAAAAGTTTTCAAAACGCTTTATCACACTCTTGAGGACTGATACAAGAGTTACCATAAAGTGAATCGCCGTACTAAGGCATTTTCAAAGCTTTTCAAAACACACAAACACAAGAAATTTCAGAAAATGAGCAAGTACCTAAGAGCCCATGGAAAACCATGGATGGAAAGGGTGCTAACACCTTTCCTTTCCATAATCTACCCCCTTACTCAGAAATCTCGAAAAAAGGTATTTTTCTGTTCTTTTCACCCTTTACTTTTGTTGAATAAAAGAAAAGTCGATGGCGACTCTTGCTTAACGCGACATTTGCGAACAAAAAACGCAAACCAGTATTAATAGTCGGTTCTGCCACCGTATCACAAAAGGATTTAAAGAATATGCACAAAAGTGGAGATACCTTGCTAGTAGGGTTCAACCTCCTTTGACTGATAGGGAGCACATTGACATGTTTATGGGCACTTTATCTGGTCCATTCTTTAACTTGTTAGATGACTGCTCTTCTTCCGGCTTCACCGAGTTAAACTTAACCGGTGAAAGAGTTGAAAGCGGCATCAAAAGCGGGAAGATTCCCATGGAATCTTCCTCCACTTCAAATCTTGTAAAGATACCTTTTACCGCGAAGAAGGAAATCAATGTTGTGTACGGGGAAAGGGCCCGTACCAAGAAGAATGATCATTCGTCTGTTAATGCTGTCCGAATCTCCAATCCGACTCCTGCTTAAAGACCATATGCTAATCATCAACGTATTGAAACTCCGAGAAGACAATTTACGAGGTTTGGCATGTCACTGTCTCAAGCCTTACAACACTTGCTCAAGGCTAATTTGGTGACATTGCACGATCCTCCCGCCAATCTAGATACCTCTTCGCCAAAGTATAATCCGAACGCTAAATGTGCTTACCACTCAAGTAGCCCTAGGTGTAACACCCTTTAAACCCGCATATAATTTTCGCAAATATTAAAAATTATAAACTCAGAGTACATGTAATAATCGAGGAATGCTACAATTCTCTTTTAATAAAATAAATCCCTGTCATGCATAATTCTAGTGGTAACTCATACATGTCTACACAGCGGAATAATTTATTTAATAAAATCAAATGTTATAATAATTTCCAAATCATCAGGGATTAACACCTGGAAAGTCAACATCATATCATAACAATAATAAAAAAAGAATAAACGAGTCTGACTAAAGCAGCTCGACAACCAAACGTTCCCGGAGTTACAACTATCAGAGCATGACCCGGACATACTAAAACGAAACTAAACTAGACACGATAAGCCTTCGCCAAGCACCTGAGCGAGACTCCTCAATCTGAAATATTCAACAGTAAGGGTGAGCTTCTCAAATATACATTTGGTTATACATTCATAACAATCAATTCACGAAATCATAAGCATCACCCAATCAATAGCATATTTCCTAGTTTACAAAACCTTTACAATTCATATATCCATGACATATTGCCTTTCATATTTGCAAATATTCATCAAACATCATCAACCATTTATCGAATCATACGTGCATACAAACAATCAAATATAACATTGGAAAAGTCATCCATTCATGTTATATTCGAGTAATGCAACACACCCATGCATGTGGTACCACTTCACCGCCCCATTAGATCGCGGGTCACGGAAAACTCACCGTTCCATTATATCGCGGACACGGCTACCACCTCAACGTTCCATTAAATCGCGGACACGTATATTGGCCACCATGTTAATTCCACACAATGGGAATTAACAAATGCAACATGATATGTAAGTATGTAACACTCAGCATACTATGAACATCGATCAACATATCATGCACATCAACAATATCAAACATAACATGATATGAAATAGCATGTAACCACTCAGCATACTATTTAAACATCAATCCTATCAAGTTACGAATAGCATGTAATCACTCAGCATACTATTCAAACATCAACCAATCACATCAATTATATCATAATTCATGCTCGATACATATCTAAAAGCATGGCAATAAAAATCCAACGTCAAAACACTGGAATCAAAAATTCAGAAACTCATCACAGCAGAGCAACACGGCCCGTGTTGTGCAGAACGTCCAGAAAAATGCACATTTAATTTTATCAGTACAGGGGCTCTGACACGGGTACCCGTGTTGTGCAACACGGCCCGTGTCGTGCAACCAGGAGCACACCCCTTTCAACTCAGAGGAGCAACACGGGCACCCGTGTTGTGCAACACGGCCCGTGTTGCTGAGCGCGCACAGGATTTTCCTGAACCTGCGGCAGCTCAGAAAACATCAGTCCAAACGCGGGAAAACGTCCGCCAAAACGCGCATTTCAGCACCTAACGCATCGAGTTTGTACAATTCACAACAACATCACAATATCCAAGTTACCAACGATTATCATAATAACCTTAATCGGAAACTAACCGTCCTTTTGGGGAATTCTACTGACACTGAGGTTATCCCTACAACTTCCAAGGTAAATTCACGATCATGATATATACTCCTAATTCCTCATTTGGGACCTAAAACTCTTAATCGATTCATAAAAATTGGGAACCTAACCCTTTTCTAACAAGGTTCAGTCCTACAGTTATCGATCCCTAGAAACATCTAACAATTGGGATTTCCTACGATTACCCGAATCATCCGTACATAAACCCATAAACAAATATAAATCGAGTATAAACCCCCCTTACCTTATCAATTAACAGCTTTGAGTTCTTGGGCGATGTTCTTCGTTCTCCGTTCTTCAGAGCTCTATTTTCCCAAATTCCAACTTCTGTTCTTACGTGAAAACCAAAAATGAGAAAATGGCCTAAGTCCCAAACATAACTTTATTTCTCTGCACCCCCACTCTTTACTAACAACATCTAAGCCCAATAACATAAAAATTCTAATATTCCTTATTTCTTTTATTTTCCTCAAATACTCCAAAATAAATAATTCTTTTTATTTTATTAATTCTAATAAAATAAATTCCCAAATTCAAATAAATCAATTAATTGAAAACGGGGTGTTACAACTCTCCCCCACTAAAAGAGTTTTCGTCCTCGAAAACATACCTTAAACGAACAGCTCCGGATAAGCCTCTTTCATCTGGCTCTCCAGTTCCCAAGTGATATTTCCATCTGCTGGGCCTCCCCAAGCAACCTTCACTAATGCTATCTCTTTACCTCTTAACTGTTTCACTTCCCGATCTTCTATCCTCATAGGCAATGCTTCTACTGTCAGGTTATCTCTTACCTGTACATCATCTATTTGGATTACATGAGATGGGTCTGGAATGTATCTCCTCAGCTGAGAAACATGAAAAACATCGTGCAAATTCGCAAGTCTCGGAGGTAAAGCAATGCGATAAGCAACTTCTCCAACTCTTTCCGTAATCTGAAACGGACCAATAAAACGCGGAGTCAACTTCTTAGACTTCAACGCCCGACCAATACCCGTCATCGGAGTAACTCTCATAAACACATGATCTCCAGCACTGAATTCTAAATTCTTTCTCCTCTTATCATGATAACTTTTCTGACGACTCTGAGAAGCTCTCATCTTCTCTTGAATCAATTTGATCTTTTCAGTAGTCTGCTGAACAATCTCTGGCCCAACTACCGAACTCTCTCCAGATTCATACCAACACAAAGGCGTCCTACATCGTCTACCATACAATGCCTCAAACGGAGCCATACCAATACTCGAATGGTAACTATTGTTATAAGTAAACTCAATCAATGGCAAATAGCTATCCCAAGCTCCACCTTGCTCCAAAACACAAGCACGCAATAAATCTTCTAATGATTGAATCGTCCTCTCCGTCTGTCCATCAGTCTGAGGATGGTAAGCTGAACTCAATCTCAACTTAGTACCCAAAGCCTTCTGCAATCCTTCCCAAAATTTCGAAGTGAACCTCGGATCTCTATCTGACACAATACTAGAAGGAACTCCATGCAAACTCACTATTTTCTCAATATACAACTGTGCCAATCTCTCCATCGAGTAATCCATTCGCACCGGTATAAAATGAGCAGACTTAGTCAACCTATCCACAACGACCCATATCGCTTCACAATTCATAGGAGTCCTCGGCAACCCAGATACAAAATCCATAGAAATACTATCCCACTTCCATTCTGGAATAAACATTGGTTGCATAAACCCAGACGGCTTTTGATGCTCAATCTTCGATTTCTGACAGATTAAACATGCATACACAAATTCTGCTATTTCCTTTTTCATTCCCGGCCACCAAAACAATTTCTTCAAATCATGATACATTTTCGTGGCACCCGGATGAATACTCATCCCACTGCGATGTCCTTCCTCTAATATACTCTTCTTGATTTCTGCAACATCCGGAACACAAACTCTATCGCCAAATCTCATAACATCATTTTCATCAATTCTAAACTCGCCACCTTGACCTTGGTTGATCAATGTCAATTTATCAACTAAATTAACATCAGATTTTTGCCCGATCCTGATCTCTTCTAGAATACCACTAGTAAGTTTCAACATACCCAAACGAACACACTTCGGAGTACTTTCACAAACTAAACTCAAATCTCGGAATTGTTCAATTAAATCCAATTCACGAACCATCATCATAGACATATGCAAGGATTTCCTGCTCAAAGCATCTGCAACCACATTTGCCTTACCAGGATGGTAATTCAAACCAAAATCATAATCTTTGAGAAATTCCAACCACCTTCTTTGCCTCATATTGAGCTCTTTCTGATCGAAAAGATACTTCAAACTCTTATGATCGCTATACACTTCAAATCTCGAACCATACAGATAATGTCTCCACAATTTCAAGACAAACACAACTGCTGCCAACTCTAAGTCATGAGTAGGATAGTTCCTTTCATGAACCTTCAACTGTCTCGAAGCATACGCAACTACCTGTTGATTCTGCATCAAAACACCACCTAAACCCAACAGAGATGCATCGCAATAGACCACAAAAGATTCCACCGGATTCGGCAAAATCAGAATAGGAGCACTTGTCAATCTCCGCTTCAATTCTTGGAAACCTTTCTCACAATCAGAATCCCAAATAAACGCTTGTCCTTTACGAGTCAATTTCGTCAACGACAATGCTAACTTTGAGAATCCTTCGATAAACTTTCTGTAATAACCTGCAAGACCAAGAAAGCTTCTGATTTCAGAAACAGTCTTCGGCGCTTCCCACTGAGATACTGCTTCTACTTTTGTAGGATCCACTGCAATACCATTCTTAGAAATCACATGTCCAAGAAAACTAACTTCACTCAGCCAGAACTCACATTTGGACAACTTTGCATACAATTTCCTATCTTTCAACAACTCAAACACAATTCTGAGATGTTCCGCATGCTCTTTGTCGTTCTTGGAATAAATCAGAATGTCATCAATAAAAACCACCACAAACTTATCCAGATACGGATGAAAAATCCTGTTCATATATTCCATGAAAACACCAGGTGCATTAGTAACTCCGAACGGCATAACAGAATATTCATAATGCCCATACCTCGTTCGAAAAGCAGTCTTTTGAATATCTTCCGCTTTCACACGAATCTGATGATATCCAGATCTCAAGTCAATCTTACTGAATACACTGGCTCCAATTAGTTGATCCATTAAATCGTCAATCCTCGGTAACGGATACCGATTCTTAATGGTTACCTTGTTCAATTGTCTGTAATCAACACACAGTCTCATAGAACCTTCTTTCTTCTTAACCAACAATACCGGGGCACCCCAAGGTGAAACACTTGGACGAATAAACTTCTTCTCCAGTAAATCTTCCAACTGACTCTTCAATTCAGCCAATTCAGACGCAGACATACGATATGGCGCCATCGACACCGGTCTCGTACCAGGAATCAAATCTATAGAAAATTCCACTTCTCTCTCTGGAGGTAGCTCGCCAACATCATCCGGAAAGACTTCTGGAAAATCACACACCACTGGCAATTCCACACTCCTGACCTTTCCTGTTGCATCTAATGAAGCAAGTAACATAAACACATTAGCACCATCTTCCATTGCTTCTTGCACCTGCCTAGCAGTCATAGTCAAATTCTCGACACCAACTGCTTCTGGGAAAATCACCGTCTTAGCAAAGCAGTTCAGATGAACCCGGTTGAATTCCAACCAGTTCATCCCAAGGATAATATCAATTTGTTCAAGCGGTAGGCACACTAAATCCATACCGAAACCTCTACCAAAAATCTCAATAGGACAATTCCTACATACAAGTGAAGTTGTCACTGAACCCGATGCAGGAGTATCAACAACCATGCTACCTCGCATACCAGATATGTCCAGTTTCAACCTCTCAGCACAATCCAAAGAAATGAAAGAATGAGTTGCACCAGTATCAATAGTTGCAACTAAAGGTGTGCCCTGAATAAAACACGTACCTTTAATCAACCGATCCTCTGGGGTAGTCTCAGATCCAGACAAAGCAAACACTCTTCCACTTGACTGATCCTTCCTAGGCTTAGGACACTGCGGACGAATGTGACCTTCTTCGCCACAATTGTAACAAGTAACAGACTTCTCTTTGCAATCAATAGACAAATGACCAGCCTTTCCACATTTATAGCACTTCTTCTCATCACTCTTGCAATCTCGAATGTGATGACCAGATTCACCACACCTGTAGCATCTGATAGGAGCCTTAGAATCTCCCCCACTAGGCCTTTTCCAACCGCCTGATCTCTGGTTATCTCTACCATATGGCTTGCCACGGTCCATATGTTGCTTTCCTCTTTTTTCAACAGCCCCACGAGAGTGAGACGACCTATCCTTGGTAATATCTTCTTCCAAGATTCTGCTACAATCCACTAGATCAGAAAATCTACGAATACGCTGGTACCTGATTCCCTGCTTAATCTCATCTCGGAGACCATTCTCAAATTTGATACATTTAGAGAATTCTCCAGCCTCATCATTGTTGTAGTGTGCATAATACTTTGCCAGCTCAGTGAACTTAGTAGCATACTCACTAACAGTCAGATTGCCCTGCTTAAGCTCCAAAAACTCAATTTCCTTTCTTCCCCGAACATCTTCAGGAAAGTACCTCCTCAGAAAAGCCCTTCTGAAGTTAGCCCAAGTCAGTGCCTCTCCATCCTGAACCATTTCAGTCCTTGTGGCAACCCACCAGTCGTCGGCCTCTTCTGCCAACATATGCGTACCATATCTGACTTTCAGATCTTCAGCACAATCAATCACACGGAAAATCCTTTCGATTTCCTTCAGCCACCTCTGAGCACCTTCAGGGTCATGTGTACCTTTGAACAACGGAGGATTGTTCCTCTGGAAATTTCCCAATTGCCTATCAGCACCAATCACGCCTCCAGTTGGGTTTCCAGCAAGTACACCAGCCAACATCCCCAAAGCCTCAGCTAGTGCAGCATCATTTCGTCCATTACCTCTTCCAGCCATATTCCTGAGAATTAAAACATACTCCACATCAGAATACAGTATCGACAGTGTTACCTTGCACTAGTCGCATACGAAAAGGAATGACTGACTCAAGACTCTGGTCATAACGACCGACTATGCTCTGATACCACTATTGTAACACCCTCTAAACCCGCATATAATTTTCGCAAATATTAAAAATTATAAACTCAGAGTACATGTAATAATCGAGGAATGCTACAATTATCTTTTAATAAAATAAATCCCTGTCATGCATAATTCTAGTGGTAACTCATACATGTCTACACAGCGGAATAATTTATTTAATAAAATCAAATGTTATAATAATTTCCAAATCATCAGGGATTAACACCTGGAAAGTCAACATCATATCATAACAATAATAAAAAAAGAATAAACGAGTCTGACTAAAGCAGCTCGACAACCAAACGTTCCCGGAGTTACAACTATCAGAGCATGACCCGGACATACTAAAACGAAACTAAACTAGACACGATAAGCCTTCGCCAAGCACCTGAGCGAGACTCCTCAATCTGAAATATTCAACAGTAAGGGTGAGCTTCTCAAATATACATTTGGTTATACATTCATAACAATCAATTCACGAAATCATAAGCATCACCCAATCAATAGCATATTTCCTAGTTTACAAAACCTTTACAATTCATATATCCATGACATATTGCCTTTCATATTTGCAAATATTCATCAAACATCATCAACCATTTATCGAATCATACGTGCATACAAACAATCAAATATAACATTGGAAAAGTCATCCATTCATGTTATATTCGAGTAATGCAACACACCCATGCATGTGGTACCACTTCACCGCCCCATTAGATCGCGGGTCACGGAAAACTCACCGTTCCATTATATCGCGGACACGGCTACCACCTCAACGTTCCATTAAATCGCGGACACGTATATTGGCCACCATGTTAATTCCACACAATGGGAATTAACAAATGCAACATGATATGTAAGTATGTAACACTCAGCATACTATGAACATCGATCAACATATCATGCACATCAACAATATCAAACATAACATGATATGAAATAGCATGTAACCACTCAGCATACTATTTAAACATCAATCCTATCAAGTTACGAATAGCATGTAATCACTCAGCATACTATTCAAACATCAACCAATCACATCAATTATATCATAATTCATGCTCGATACATATCTAAAAGCATGGCAATAAAAATCCAACGTCAAAACACTGGAATCAAAAATTCAGAAACTCATCACAGCAGAGCAACACGGCCCGTGTTGTGCAGAACGTCCAGAAAAATGCACATTTAATTTTATCAGTACAGGGGCTCTGACACGGGTACCCGTGTTGTGCAACACGGCCCGTGTCGTGCAACCAGGAGCACACCCCTTTCAACTCAGAGGAGCAACACGGGCACCCGTGTTGTGCAACACGGCCCGTGTTGCTGAGCGCGCACAGGATTTTCCTGAACCTGCGGCAGCTCAGAAAACATCAGTCCAAACGCGGGAAAACGTCCGCCAAAACGCGCATTTCAGCACCTAACGCATCGAGTTTGTACAATTCACAACAACATCACAATATCCAAGTTACCAACGATTATCATAATAACCTTAATCGGAAACTAACCGTCCTTTTGGGGAATTCTACTGACACTGAGGTTATCCCTACAACTTCCAAGGTAAATTCACGATCATGATATATACTCCTAATTCCTCATTTGGGACCTAAAACTCTTAATCGATTCATAAAAATTGGGAACCTAACCCTTTTCTAACAAGGTTCAGTCCTACAGTTATCGATCCCTAGAAACATCTAACAATTGGGATTTCCTACGATTACCCGAATCATCCGTACATAAACCCATAAACAAATATAAATCGAGTATAAACCCCCCTTACCTTATCAATTAACAGCTTTGAGTTCTTGGGCGATGTTCTTCGTTCTCCGTTCTTCAGAGCTCTATTTTCCCAAATTCCAACTTCTGTTCTTACGTGAAAACCAAAAATGAGAAAATGGCCTAAGTCCCAAACATAACTTTATTTCTCTGCACCCCCACTCTTTACTAACAACATCTAAGCCCAATAACATAAAAATTCTAATATTCCTTATTTCTTTTATTTTCCTCAAATACTCCAAAATAAATAATTCTTTTTATTTTATTAATTCTAATAAAATAAATTCCCAAATTCAAATAAATCAATTAATTGAAAACGGGGTGTTACACTAGGCATGAGACTGACCAATTATAGGACTTGAAGAATAAGATTCAAGACTTGATCGATAACAAGACTATTGAATTTGATCCTCCTCCAACTCCGAATATGATCACCGTGCCTATGCAGAAACATGACAAGGGTGTCAATGAAGTTAACACTGTGGGTGATTCTGATGAAGAGTGCACACTTGAAGATTGGGTGTATCCTACTACAATGGAGCTGAAGAATTGGCATGCAAAGGACTTCGTGCCCATCTCCTTCATTGAGGAGTAATCATTTGTCTATTGCTTTTCTTTTAATTCAAGAACATTTTGTCTGTAATATTTAACAATGACTTTTAAGCCATGTGTCTTGCCCGAGGCACTTTGGTCCATTTGTCAAGGGTTTTATTTATGTTCATCTAATCATATGATCATTAAATACAAATCATTGGACTCTTTTGCATTCAAATCTTTGTGTTCATTGTCTTTCTTTTCTTCAAATACATTTTTCAAAATAGTCATGTATCTTACATGCACACACACACACACTCTTGCAGGTCCTCATCCACTCTGGATCTTATTGCCAACGACTCTACTATTTTCGACTATGACTTTGAATGTATAATTAACCAAGTCGAAGACGAAGGCGAGGAAGATTGTGAAATACCGGGAGAACTAGCCAGACTTCTATTAAAAGAGGAAAAATCTGTTCAGTCGCACGAAGAGTCAGTTGAAGTCATCAATCTGGGTACTGAGACGGACAAGAAAGAGGTTAAGATCGGTGCTAACTTGGAAATCAGTGTCAAGAGCAGGTTGGTGCAGATGTTGCATGATTATGTGGAAGTATTTGCTTGTTCATATGAAGATATGCCAGGGTTGGATATCGACATCGTAGTTCATCATCTGCCGACAAAAAAAGATTGTCCTCCTGTCAAACAAAAGGTTCATCGCATGAGGCCTGACATGTCTGAAAAGATAAAAGCTGAAGTGATGAAGCAATTTGATACAGGGTTCCCAGTTGTGACGTCTTATCCCCAATGGGTTGCCAATGTGGTGTCAATACCAAAGAAGTATTGAAAAGTTCGCTTGTGCATAGACTATAGGGATCAGAATAGAGCAAGCCCTAAGGATGAATTCCCTCTACCAGACATTGATGTCTTGGTCGATAATACTGCTCAACATAAAGTCTTCTCTTTCATGGATGGCTTCTCTGGCTATAATCAGATAAGGATGGCTCCCGAAGACATGGAGAAGACTACCTTCGTTACACAATGGGGAACCTTTTATTACAAGGTCATGCCGTTCGAATTGAAGAATGCAGGGACAACATATCAAAGGGCTATAGTGGCTTTGTTTCATGATATGATCCATCATGAATTAGAGGTATATATGGTTGATATGATTTCCAGATTACAAATTGAAGAGGAACATCTCGATCACTTGTACAAACTATTCGAAAGGTTGAAAAGTACAGGTTGAGGTTAAACCCTAACAAATGCATATTTGGAGTACGATCTGGAAAGCTTCTAGGTTTTGTTGTCAGCAATAAAGGCATTGAAGTAGATCCTGCCAAGGTGAAGTCTATCCAAGAAATGCAAGTCCCCCACTCTGAAAAGGAAGTTAGAGGATTCTTGGGTCGTCTCAATTACATCGCCCGCTTCATTTCTCACTTGACTGATACTTTTGAGCCAATCTTCAAGCTCTTGAAGAAAGATCAAGTAGTCCGATGGAATGATGAATGCCAAGCTGCCTTTGACAAAATCAAAGAATATCTACAATAACCTCCTATCCTCATGCCTCTAGTTGAAGGAAGACCCTTGATCATGTACTTGATAGTACTAGAGAACTCTATGGGATGTGTTTTGGGAAAACATGACGAGTCTGGCCGAAAAGAGCATGCTATTTATTACCTGAACAAAAAGTTTACCGACTGTGAAACCAAATATTCACTGCTTGAGAAAACTTGTTGCACTTTGGCATGGTCTGCTCTCCGGCTAAGACAGTATATGTTGACTCATACCACTTTGTTGATTTCTAAGATGGACCAAATCAAGTACAACTTCGAGAAACTTGCTCTCTCCGAAAGGATAGCTAGGTGGCAAATGATCTTGACTGAGTACGACATTCAATACATAACACAAAAGGCCATCAAAGGAAGCGTACTAGCAGATCATTTGGCCCATCAAGTTGTGGATGATTATCAGTCTATGAACTTTGACTTCCCGGATGAGAACATCATGCTGGTGACTGACTGTGCAAAACCTGGACCATATGACGGACCTGAACAAGGATCCCGATGGGCTATGGTCTTCGATGGGGCTTCCAATGCCTTGGGTAACGGAATTGGTGTTGTGATCATCTCCCCTGAAGGTTGCCACACTCCTTTTAGTTCCAGACTATGCTTCGATTGCACGAACAATATGGCTGAGTACGAAGCGTGCATTTTGGGTCTGGAAGCTGCCATTGATTTAAGGATCAAGCATTTGAATGTGTTTGGGTATTCTGCTCTTGTGATCAACCAAGTAAAAGGAGATTGGTACACTAAACACCCTAATCTCATCCCTTACAAGGAACTTGTGCTATCCATGATTCCCTACTTCGAATAAATCACTTTTAAGCACTTCCCCAAGGAAGAAAATCAGTTGGCTGACGCCTTGGCAACCATGTCTTCAATGTTCAAGGTCATATGGGATAACGAAGCCCCTATGATTACAATTTAAAGATTTGACGAACCTGCACATTGTTGTGAACTTGACACTGATACAGAAAAGCCTTGGTACCATGAGGTGAAGAAATACCTTGAGATACAAGAGTATCCCGAATGAGCATCCATCAATGACAGAAAGTTCTTACAGAGATTTTCATCCAAATTCTTCCTAAGTAACGAGATATTGTACAAGCGCAACCATGACTCTACTCTACTCTGATGTGTGGACAAGAAGGAGGCAGAGGAAATTATGGAAGACATGCACGATGGTCTCTTTGGCACTCACTCAAGCAGACATACGATGGCCAAGAAAATCTTGAGAGCCAGCTACTATTGGTCAACAATGGAGACTGAGTTCCATCAACTCTAGGACTTGCCATAAATGTTAAATCTATGCTGAAAAGGTCCATGTGCCTCCTATCCCTCTAAACGTCATGACCACTCCGTGGCCATTTGCAATGTGGGGCATTGACATGATTGGAGAAATAAAGCCCACCGTTTCCAATGGACATCGCTTCATTCTGGTCGCTATTGATTATTTCACCGAATGGGTCGAAGCCGCCTCGTTTGCCTTAGTCACCAAGAATTTGGTAGCCAGATTCATCAAACATAACCTCATCTGCTGCTATGGTATCCCCGAAAGGATCATCACCGACAATGGGACTAACCTCAACAATGTTATGATTATTGAACTTTGCACTCAGCTCAAAATCAAGCATCACAATTCTTCTCCATACAGACCAAAAATGAATGGCGCAGTCGAAGCGGCCAATAAAAACATCAAGAAGATTGTGCAGAATATGGTAGTGACCTACAAGGATTGGCATGAGATGTTACCATTTTCTCTTCATGGCTACCGCACTTCAGCTAGAACATCAACAAGGGCAACTCCCTTTTCCTTAGTCTATGGCATGGAAGCTGTTTTGCCAGTGGAAGTTCAGAACTCATTAAGGATCATGAATGAGGCAGGCCTAGGCGAAGACGAGTGGATTCAGACAAGATTGGACCAATTGAACTTGATCGACGAAAAGTGATTGGCTGTTGTTTGTCATGGTCAGACGTACCAAAAACGTATGACCAAGGATTTCAACAAAAAGATCAAGTCTGGAGTATATCAAGTTGGAGACTTGGTGATAAAATGCATTATTCTACCACAAGGCAATCTTAGAAGCAAATGGACTCCCACCTATGAAGGGTCATTTATCGTCAAGAGAGTGTTCTCTGGAAGTGCCATGATGCTAACTACCATGGATGGTGAAGACTTCCCACATCCTATAAACGCGAACATAGTTAAAAAATAATACGTATAAGAGACCCGCTAGGTTGACACACCTAAGCAAAATAAGGGAATCCCGGCAAACCAAAAGGTTTGGGAAGAAATTAAGGATATATGAAAAATATTGTACACCCGGCAAGTTGAAACCCTGAAAGGGAGACTTGGGCAAAAATGGGTATCCCGGTGGGCTGAAAACCTGAAAGGGAGGTCCAGGAAAAAGTTAAGGATTGGAAGCGTATGACTATGTCCCGTGGAATCGCCTCAGTCAATTTTATCACCAAGGTCCGAGTTCAAACGGTCCAAGATCAATCCAATCAACTTTTGTCAACGGCAAGGGGCATTCGAAGGCATTGGGGCAATAGTAGAGTTGGGATGAAATTAGATCATTTCACATGGCTATTTGTTTTTGTTTCAATCTTTGTATAAAAACGTTTATTCATGGGAAAAATATCAATACAAATATACTTTGAAGTGCAAACTTTCTGTTTTTGTTTTGAATGCAAAGTTGTCCAATGACTAAAATTGAACGAACATATGCATATGAACATAATTAAAACTATTTGGCACATGTGCCCTGCTAAGCAACAAACATCTCTTTAATGTATATTGGAATATCCCCATAAAGTTATTTCATTAGCATTATCCCCACAAGATGGCTACAATAAACCTTCCTCAACAGAGTTACCCATGAAGTTTCTTTGCACAGGTTAATCTCCAACCAGAGTCTCAATCTCTTGGCTTCTCTCTCCCCAGCTAAGTTGATCCTACAAGTAGAAGCCTTGTGGATTTTTTCCTCAAAGAACTCGCCTCCTCAGCAGTTCATCAAGTATTCATCAACAAGGTTTGTTTCCACAATAGGGTATATTTCCCCAACAAACAACGAGTAGTATAACTCCCCAACCGAGTTTGTATTCCCCCAGCATAGTCTATCTTCCCTAGTTGAGCCTGTTATCCCCAACTGAGTGTATCCTCCCAAGCGGAGCATGTCTTCCCCAACTGAGTCTACACTCTCCAACTTGAGTCTACCTTTCAGATTATTACAAATCAAAGGGACATAACCCCTAATCCTCAGTAAAGTCGTCAACAAAACCTTTACTATCTCCAAAAGATACTATGAAGCCTGGACCCGACAAGATATTAGTACAAATTTCAAACTACTATAAAGCTTGGACCCGACCGAATAGTAGTCAACTTCTCAAGTCACTATAGAGATTGGATCCGACCAGATAATAGTGTAACCTTTCAACTAACTATGAAGACTGGATCTGACCAGATAATAGTTAACTTCGCAAGATACTATGAAACCTGGACCCGACTAGATAATAGTTTAACTCTTCATGATATAGAAGAACCTGGAATCAACCAAACTAGGGTTTAACTTCTTTTCCCCAGTAGAGTTTGCCTCTACCCTAACAAGTTACTGTGAAGCCTGGATCCGACCAGATATCAGTTTTCAACTTCATCTTTTCAAGTAAGTTATTGTGAAGCCTGGATACGACCAGATAACAATTCCCATCAGAACTTTATTGTAAAACCTGGAATCCGACCAGATTCGTACATCATAGCATATACATATAAAATGCATTTAGCATGATCTCATGCATACATCTGCATTTAACTAACCCTTTTTCCACAGGTGAAACATCAAGTTTTAGTATAAATCGACCAAAGATTTGTGCTGATACTTCTTCCAGTGTTTACCATCATTCCTCCAAATGGAATCTATAAGCCCATTCACAATACATCTTCGAGTGCAAATTTCTGGGCACTCTAGTGTTCAATCATCTTCCACCTTCAAGTCACGAATGGCGGATTCGTCAATCTAACTCTTCGAGTTTAAGAAGATTGAACAGGGGAAGCTGTTGTACCCCAAAATTTTCCCTCTCATTTCTCAAGTAATCTCTCACAAGATCTCCTTTGGTTCAAGACTGCACAAGGGTTGATCAGCTCAAGATACCTCCTCAAGCATTAATGACTGAAAATTAGGGTTCGAGTTTGCACAAGGACAAATGGACTTTTAATGCCTCATATGACTTTCATAGATCATTTTGGACTCTCAATATTGCTCATGTCAAGTTTCAAGTCTTGAATCACATTTTTGCTCACTCAATTGATCAGTTGACCTAAAACCAGTTGTATTGGGGAAAAAAATCAATTGTGGTCAATTTATAGTCAAACTTCATAATTTTTTATCCATATCAATATTATGAACTCATATATGTCATTTAATCAAGTTTTGATCACAATTCCTCAAGAAATTTGATCAGATCATCAAAAGGGCAAAATGGTAAAAATTAGGATTTTGACTTAGAAGGTGCAATTTTTGATTTTTGACCTAGAAAATGACTTACTGGTTCAAGGCATGATCTCAAGGATTAAAATGCATAATTTTCACCTAATGGCATGGCTTAAAACATTCCTCAGGATCAATTGGTTGATAGTTGATTTTCAGTCAACTGATGAAAAGTCAATTGTACACTCAAAAGTCAAACTTTGACTTTTTGATCAAACTCAAGTTCCAAAGGTCACAATTCATCAAGACATGTCAAAATATGAAACTTGTTCATCAAGAAATCAAAAAGTCAAGATTTCATTTTGAAAAGTCAAAATTTCTAAACTTAGAAATTTTTCTAAGTGTTGGAAAATTCACATTTTTTCATAACTTTGAGCTAAATTTTCACAATGATGCAAGATGATTCAAAAGAAACTTCCAACATGAAAGTTGTTGATATCAATTAGATATGAAACATTGTAAAACATAACTTTTACTAGAAATGCATGGATTTCAAGTTATGATTTTGTGAAGACAGGTTCATGAAACTTGGAAACTTAGTGAAATTTTGCCCTAATTTAGGCAGGATTTTGACCTAACTTCATGGCAATTTTTCACATAGTTCCAAGATGAATATTAAAAAATGTACAACATAGAGGTTGTAGAGGATGTTACAATATTTATAAAATGTCCAAGAACTCATTGAGATCATACTTGAGCTAGGAGAATCAAAGGCAAGAAGTTAGGGTTTTCAAACTTGAATTACAAGCCATTTCTTGATGAACACATGAACCAAGTCCATGCTAGGTTGCATAATATTTTCTTTTCAGGCCTCAAAATTGTTTGTCACTCCATAATTAATGTTTTGCACAACTTATAAGGCCATTGTCCAAGCATTTAAGCCATTATCCAATTTGCATTTCCATTAATGGCACAAAGTAACATTGCCATTCTAGTAAAGTGGCTTTAATCACAAAGTCAACTTGTCTTGAGATTTGAATTTGTTATTTCTGCACAAGCATCCTCTACACAATCAGGTAAGCATGTTTAAAGTGCCTAACCACTTTATATAGCCTTATACCTTTCCTTGGAACAATGCTTGTCAAGCTTGCTTCAAAAACAAGCCAAAAAGCCATAACATGTGAACTTATACTTCTGATCACTCCAAGCTCTCAAAACCTTTTCCTATACATTGAGACACTATTATGCAACTTAGGACACAATTTTTGCAAGCCTGAAACTCTCTCAAACTCCCTATAGCCAGAAATTACACACAAACTCCATTTTTGTGCAAGTTCTGGCCTTGAACTTGTATCTTTTATTTCCCTCGTGTGTTCTTTGGCCTTTTAGTTCCTAAAGCTCCTATACATCAAATATAACCTATCATTGTCCCTGTTACACGACTTTAACACCATTTGCATTAAACTCCATAACCAAAACCTGAGCATTGCACATTGACTTCTCCAAGCCATTCCAGCCATCCATTGCTCAAGCTAATCATTGCATTAGCCTCCTGGGAACTTGAGGAAGCTAACCTGATCATCACAACTCCTTGAAAGTAGCTCAAACTCATTTCACGATTTCAGTTTTGAGGTACATTTTCTGAACTTCTATCTTCTCATTTAGGCATTGTTAGGCTTGCATTTGTGAAGATAAAATATAGAGATCATTGCCCTGAAACTATACATGTCCATAAATTTCATTTATTTTGATTGAGCTAGGAGAATTTTAGGATTGAATCTCTGAAAATAATTAGGTCAGAATTTGTACTTTTAGAAATTCTCATTCATCTTTGATTTATAGCTTATGATATTTATATGGTTGGATTCATATGGAAAATGGAGCAACTTTCATGTTTGCATATTTCATTTTTGTTGAGAAATTGTGAAGTTACAGATGTTCAGGCTGGAGGTTGAAGATGAAGTTATATTCAAGACTTCATTTGTGTTATATGTTTATTATTTCACCAATGTTAACAGATGTACAACCACCATAGTGGTAAAGGTAGCACATGTGTATTGGAGGTCATGGGTTCAACACCCAGCGCTATCTTTTGTTCATTTTTCACATATTTTCTTCTTTTTTGTTCCAGCAAACAGGCACATGGGCCTCCATCATTGGGCTCAGACATTTTCCTAATTTCTGACCCCCTTCCTATTTTCATACCCCTGACCCAAACCATTTTTTATTTTATTTTTCATTTTATTTATTTTCTTTTATATTTTATATTATATTCTTATTTTCTTTACTTTTTTTTATTACTACTATTATTATCATTATTATTATTTTTATTAATAAAAAATCCAAAAATATTTTTATGTATTATTTTCACATTTTATATTTTATTTACTTTCTTTATAAATATATATATATATATATATATATTTTTTAACAATTTAATTTTCCTTTTAATAAATAAATATTTAGATTTAGATTTAATTATTATTTTTTATTTTTATTAAAATTAACTTAGAATTTAGGTTTCTTTTATTAATTTTCATATTATTATTATTGATATAAAACCTTTCACAAAAAAACCCTAAAAATACTTTTTAACTTAATTTATTTTCTTAATTAGTTTAAGTTAATTTCATTTAATTTTAATTAATCATTTTCTTAATTAAGTCAAGACCAAACCCTTTCATAAAAAACTAATAGAAATCATTTTCCTTTTCCATTTATATCCCTGTACATCATTTATTCAATTCTTGTACATTTATTCAATATGATTGTAATAGTTAATTAGGTTTAATTTTCTTGCAATCCCTATTTGTAAATTTGTATACCCCCTCCCCAAATGATGTAATAGCGTAGTAATTTTAATTTCTGTAATTTACCGCTTTATATAAATGCTAGTAATTAGGGTTTGTATGGAAAGACTAAAATCAACAAGTAGCAAACCCTAATTCAAGACAAAACAATTCATGTAAATCAAACACATTTGCACACTTGCACCCTTAGGGTAATTCCACTTTGTTACCTTACAAAAATGGCCATGTTATGCATGTGAGATATCTTAGCAAAAAGCAATCAAAAATACAAGATCATAGTCCCTCGATGACGCTATCAATGTTGCCTTTCAAAATGATCTTATTCCCTCAAAGAGAAATGCTAAGATATCTCACAACATTGCTATCATGACGATACGATGATCCACGCCTGTCCCTTTACATCCAAAGATAAGGCTTCTTACCAAATCAATGGTAACATATCAATATCAAAGGAAAGGAAGAAATGAACAAAGAATTTTCAGTAGGTAGATTGTTCCTAGGTGCTTGCTCATTTTCAAATAAAACATCCTTGCTTATTTTTAAGACAAACACCAACACTTTCAAAAACACTTTCAAAATATTTTCCAAACATGAAACATTTTCAAAAGATCAACACTTTGTATACGTTCTTACGAACGAGAACTATTACAAAGTTGGCCTAATCGAAGGCGCCTTTTCAAACTACTTTCAAAAACCACACAAAGCACATTTTCAAACAAAAGCAAGTGATCTAGAAAGCAACTAAGAACCCATAGACAACTATGAATGAAAAGGGTGCTAACACCTTCCCTTTTCATAATCTACCCCCGAACTCAAGAAACAATCTCAAAGGTCTGTCCTGTTCTTTTCAGCCTTTACTTTTGGATAAGAGAAAAGTCGGTGGCGACTCTTGTTAACCGCAACATTCGCGATAAAATGCAAAACACCCAAGTCAGCTCTCCCATTGTATCACATAGAGTAAATAAGGTATTCAACTCTAGGTATGAGTCAAAATAAGACGTTTTGGATAACTAGGGTGATGGTCCTGGTTTATGAGGTGCTTGATCACCAAATTTCTCTAGAAGTTGGTAATTTAGTTCTTATTGGATTTTGAGAAACTACTCCCTTTCCTCCAGGAGAGGTAAGGGATGAGAGTGAGGGAAAATATTTGTTTAGTTTGGGAACTAGTAATGGATGTTCTATCTCCTCTTAGGAACTATAAACGAAGATAGTTGGATAACTAGTGATCTTGAACGGTGACCCTGATATTCTTTACTTTGACATGGGGTGGACCTACATGGTTAACACTCCAAAGTATAAGTCAGTTTAAGATTCAAGATGAGTATAGTGAAATTAAATATCATAAATCGTACCTTATTATTATCATGTGAATTTTGAGATTGACTGTACCTTGAATATTCGGGCCTTTGATAGGTCCATAATTGTTTCCCCCAACGCTTTGCCAGGAACTGAAGGAGCCAGGGAAGCCTGAAGTATCATTAATTAAGTTCCATGTCATGATCCGATGTTAAATGGAAATTAAACACTTGGGATAAATTTTTGAAGAAGTAATAGGAACATGCGTGTTTAATGTAGTTCAGTCAATGAAATTCTTTGTCACCCATTCTTGACACGTGCAGTGACATAACCAGCTATGGTATGGCACAATTTATTGAGTACTTGAGTGCACCTGAGTTGACGTGTATCCTTGATTAGAAATATAGTCATTGATCTTGAGATTTCTTTCCATAGTTAGTCTTGATCTTTCGGGTGTTGCTGCTTATAAACAGAGTGAGTTTGGTATTTGGAAGTTTTCGCAACCTTTTAGCTTTCAAGCTTACAATTACTTTTTAGAAAAAATGTCTTTGTTCCTCCCGCTCTGAGAGTATCATTAGAAGTTATTCGATGTTTCACTTAGAGCTTTCACATTCTTTCATTATTCATGCTTCACCAATCTCTCATCATTAAGTACCCTTCTAACTCAAGCTTTTCTTTTAGCATTCCCTATTTTTAGTCAAGATAAGTGATAATACTATCGATTTAGTGAGTGAATTTAAAGTTGAAACTTCATCTACTTCTACAATGGGACATTTTTCGATTCTCCTTTTTCTTCTCTTAGCAGAGATCACACGAGACAAAAATTGTAACACTATTTGACGATTCTGGGTCAGAAAGGATATTTGGGAATTCTTTAGAGGAACAAACTTCTTCTTCTAGTTCATTAGACACCCTTATCTCAAATTTTAATGGAAGAACAAATCATTCCAAGATCCTATTACCCCTTCCTATCTTGTCAGAAGAGAAGGCAAGAGCTAATTTACAAAGGAAGGAACACACTAGAGATTTCATTTAGCTTCATCTGCAGGCTGAAGGTTGTGAAGCTAGCAACACTGAGGTGTTGGACTAATTAAATATTCAATTTCAATTGGTTTCATCAAAGTACGATTGGATGGATGCAAAGGTAGCAGTGACTTCCTTGACTCTGAGAACTGAGGCCAGCCTAAATGATGTTGACATTGTGGTAGAGATCATTCAGAGTGGTTGGTCCTTCTATCGTTAGGGGAGAAGAGGATATGCATTAATTTTGATGTCTTCATGGACCCGTTTTATGAATTCCTATTTACAAGAAAAGGACTTCGGTTTCCTTTTGAGTTTGAGGAAGCTGTCCTAAAACATTTAAAAGTTTCTCCTTCCCAGCTTCATCTAGGGTCATGGACATACATAAAGGTCTTCCAACTATGTTTCGACCAGATATCTTGGAAGCCCTCTCTTAATTTATTATTTTATCTTCATAACCAGAGGCTCATTTACTTCCATATGGTCAACCATTGGTTCGACCCCTTTACTCTAGGATGAGGAGATTTTCTAGAACATTTTTTATTAGTGATGCCCCTCACTCTTATCTCCCTGTCGATTCTCCTCGCTTCTATTGGATTTCGTATATGAAGTATTGGTCCATGATTCATTTTAATCGTACTGCTCACTCAAACTATACCAAATAAGGTTATCTTTCTCCGGACGAGGTGATGTTGAGGGAAAGCAATCCTAATTTCAAGGGCTTGGCTATAATGATGGTTTCAACCCTAGTGAGGTGCTTTTTACCGATGTGAGGAAGAGGTGAATTGATATTCATGCTATCTTGAGTGTCGTTAGCCAAGAGGAGAAGAGGAATATTGTTGTTGAGGGTGAAGTCTTTGTGCTTTTCTTATAAAATATGTGTGATTGCATTTTGCAGATAATATGTAAAAAAATAAGCAAGTTTAATATGTTCTACACCTTCCATATTCTTGAGGTATTCATTTAGGTTTTCTACCTTTGGCACCACTCCTCTAGAAATCACCAATCCTTCTCCTACCCCGACTATATAAGCTCCTGCTTCTGTACGTGAGATGTATTAACTTGTGGAATTTATGGCCACATAATATATGACGAAGTCGACAAAGGGCTTAGGATGAGGCACATCGATCCCCTCAAGATGAGGGTTCTCTTTCTCCAAAGAGGTCTTGTGTTGTTGAGGGTGATGCTTTTAGGGTGGTGACTCCCTTCTTAAAGATATCGAACATCTTCTCTTCCCGACTTCCTCACACTCCTGAGGAGGCTACTACTATCATCTCAATGTCAAATTTATCCTTCATCTAGAATCTCCTTGAGGGGGATAATATGGAACTAGTTTCTTAGCTTGCTCACAACATGTTCAAAGATGGTACTATTTTCTATCTTGTATTTGTTGGAAGGGGTGATGTGTTAGCCCCGTATAATCCTTTTAAGAATGGGATACTAGGAAAGGGAAGGAAAAAGATATGGAGCTAAAGAGCACCAATATCTAGAAAGAGCTTGTTATGCTGCATGAGGAGATACGTTACCCCGATGATTCAAGTTTCATTTACTTTAGATATTTTTTCTCTCACTTTGACATTATTGTTATTTAGGATTTGTTGAAACACTGAGGCTTTCTCTTTAACTCTGCAAAGTATTTACTCGCTTTAGAGTTCAGGTTGGACCACTTGAGCTCATGGGCTATGGCAGGATATTTTTTTTGGGCATGAGAGCCTTAATTTTTTGCCTTATGAAGATAATAGTGTATTTGAGTAGTGAAATGGCAAATGTGCCTTTGGAATTTTTATGCTTTTTGCAACTTGGTGCGTTGAATAATTTTAGCTACCATTTTTGGTTACTATACTTGTTTGTTGTATTTATCGCTTCTCATTGTAGCGTATTAATTTATATGTCATGTTTGGAGATTTTCTTGCATTCTCCGGGGCAAGGCCCGTTATCGGTGAAGTCAACATTTTGTGATAGTACTTTGTGTTGCGCTTTGTGTCACATAGGACCTTTCCTCGGACAAGGGTGGGATCCCCGTCCCTACCCTCGAGGATTGACTCGGATCGAGGTATCCATCTCTGAGCTCCACCACCTACACCCCCAGACTAGCTAGATCCGTGGAGATGGATGCACAAGCTATGCTGAAATATGTTGATCAGTGGTTTTTACACAAACATTTACCATTGTTTTATGTTATCAATTCTTTTTATCGTTGCGTGTTTTAATTCATTTTACCACTTTTATACGTTGGTTGTGTGTTTTACTGCTTTCAGGTTCAAAGGAATAAATCTGGACGAAACAGTCCAAAACTTGGAGTTTCTGAAGAAATGCAAAAATCAACTATCAGGAGGCCTGAAACAGATGGTCGTGTTGCCCAACACGAGCCATGTCAGGAGATGCCTTGGGCGCGTTGGAAAAATATTGGAAGTCAGGGGTGCAACAGGGGCGGTCGTGTTGCCCAACACTATCGTGTTGCAACCCCTGGGGCTTGAATTGAAGAGGTAATTAATTGAAGGCCAACACGGGCGGTCGTGTTTCTCAACACGGGCGGCCGTGTTTCCCAACACGGGCCGTGTTGGCCTGTGACGCTGATTTCTGGCCTTTTGTCTACTTTTCCCATTTGTTAAGCTGTGAGGGCGTTTTGGGTACTTCCTTTCGACCTAAGTGAGTTTTGCTTTTTAGAGGAATTTACATGATTAATGAGGGGACTTTTGACTGTAAAAGATTAGGAATGATAAGGATTGGTGCTTTCGAGAGATTTGGAGATGGAGATTCCTTCATGAGTGATAGCAATTGAAGATCGAAGAATCCATACCTTTTGTAACATCTAATTTTATTTTTGCTTTTTTTTAATACTATGAGAGGATAAACCCCCCAATGCTAGGGGTGTTCCTGATTTGAAAATATAATGATTTTGAATTCTTGATTTTGATACAATAGTTTCTTTTCAACTTAATTGTTCAATGTTTTTATGCTTTTCCTATCGAACCAATAGGGATTGATTCATGGTTAACAATTAGGGCTGGACTGCTAATGATTAGACTATAGTAGATATCACCTAGGACTAGGGATACCTTATAGATTACCGTTAAAATATTGATAAAATAAATGCTTGGTTTCATCTTAATTCTCTAAGTACTTAGGTATTAGGATGAAGGATCAAAGATTTTCCCACTAAGGAATTAGGGGAAAACAAACTAAAGATTCGGTAGTTGAAGGTAATGAACTTGTTGAAGAAATCAAGAGTAAAGGTTATTACAGGGGCAAATCACACACTTACCCCTAGCATGCTCCTCATATTAGTAAAAAGCAAATTTATATTTCTGCTAATTTTACAGTGACAATAACAAACCAAAACCCCAATTCAAGTTTTTGTTTGATTGAACCACACATTAAACTCGATATTGATACGCAGTCCTTAAGATCGATACTTTGGGATTTCCCATTATTACTATATTGGAGAATTAGTACACTTGCTAATTTTCTAATCAAGTTTTTGGCGTCGTTGTCGGGGACTGCCGAATTATTAAGTTCAATTGTAGTTCTATTAACATTTTGTTTCTCTGTAACTAAACATTTATTTTATGTATTTTTATATTTTTCATTATTACTAATTTTTGTCTAACCCTTGTGTGCGAGGAAAGCCCTCACCTGAATTTCCTTTTGATGCATAAATCGAAAGAACTTTTCACGCAAAGCGCAAACAAGCTCGCTTAGTTAGACTGGAACCAAAAGGTTTATCAGATCATTCAGGTTCAGAGTCTGAAAAAGAAAGAACAATGGCTGAAGATCCACCACCACATGAGAGACTTCTTTGGGACTATGGAGGAGCCTATGCTCCAGCATGTCAGTTGACTATTGTGAATCAATCTGTAACTGTCGCAAATTTTCAGTTGCACCCTTCAACAATCCGACAGCTTGTGAGCAGATCTTTCATTGGAAAGATCAATGAAGATGCCAATAAGAATTTGTAGAGATCCCTCACCATGAATATTACTTTAAAGATTGAGGGGAAATTTGAAGAATCCAAGAAATTAAGGATATTCTCGTTCACGCTTTCTGAAGATGCTGAAGAGTGGTTCTCATTACCTGTTGGGAGTATTACTACTTGGGAACAAATGGAGAAGACTTTTCTTGATGAGTACTTTCTACTTCTGTTTATATTCGCAAATGATATGATATTGTGAATTTAAAGCAGAAGGAAGGAGAGTCTCTAGGTGATTCTTATAAGAGGTTCAAGAGGTTATTAGTAGCCTGTCCCACTCACAACACGGGTCAAACTGAGCAAATGCAAATGTTTGTAAATGGCCTTTAAATGAAGACAAAGCAGCTTATTGATACAATAGTTGGTGGCTCATCTGACTTTACAATAGCCACTGGTGTGAAGAAGATTATTAAAGCCATTACTGCAAATGAGCATCTGGAGCTATATGACAGGGTTGTAAGTAAACCAAAGAGGGTGATTGATATGAAGTTAGAAGTTAACAAGCAACTAAAAGTTGACAAGGCAAATGTTGTAGAAGTGAAGAAAAAGCTGAAAGTAATGAACATGGGTACTCAACATGTAGCTCAGGTTCAACAGGCACAGAAGGCAGATTGTGAAATTTGTAATGGACCACACATGACTGTCCATTGTCTAGCAACTCCACAACAAATTAAGGAGATAAAATTATTGAATAAGAATAATCCATATTCAAACACCTATGATCCTGGGTGGAAGAATCATGCTAACTTCTTTTGGAAAGACCTGCAACAATAAGCTCCTCAGAAGGCAGAGTGGAGGTAGCTATTGAAAAGATGGCTGCCCATACTTCTCAATTCCAATAAGAAAAAAGGAGAAACCACAACTAAAATAAAAATTTTGGAAGTTCAAATGCGCATACAAGTTTGTTTAGTTAGACTGGAATCAGAAGGTTCATCAGATCATTCAGGTTCAGAGTCTGAAGAAGAAAGGCCAATGGCTGAAGATCCACCACCACCTGAGAGACTTCTTGGGGACTATAGAGGAGAAAATGTTCCATCATGTCGGTTAACTATTGTGAATCAACTAGTAACTTTCGCAAATTTTTAGTTGCACCCCTCAATAATACGACAGCTTGAGAACAGACCTTTCACCAGAAAGATCAATGAAGATGCCAATAAGCATTTGCAGAGATTCCTCACCATGAGTACTACTTTGAAGATTGAGGGGCACTCTGAAGAAGCCAAGAAATTAAGGATGTTTCCATTCATGCTTTTTGAAGATACTGAAGAGTGGTTCTACTTATTACCTGCTGGGAGTATTACTACATGGGAACAGATGGAGTAGACTTTTCTTGATGAGTACTTTCCTGCTTCTGTTTATATTCACAAAGGATATGATTGTGAATTTTAAGCAGACGGAAGGAGAATCAGTAGGTTATTCTTATAAGAGGTTCAAGAGGTTATTAGTAGCCTGTCCCACTCAGAACACCGATCAAACTGAGCAATTGCAAATGTTTGTAAATGGCCTTTGATTAAAGACACATCAGCTTATTGATAAATCAGCATGTGGCTCATCCAACTTTGCAACAGCCACTGGTGTGAAGAAGATATTGAATTCATTACTACAAATGAGCATATGAAGATATATGACAGAGTTGTAACTAAACCAGAGGAGGTGGTTGATCTGAAGTTAAAAGTTAAAAAGAAACTAAAAATTGAAGAGGCAGTTGTTACAAAAGTGGAGAAAAAGTTGAAAGCAATGAACATGGGTACTCAACAGGTAGCTCAGGTTCATCAGGAACAGAAGGCAGGTTGTGAAATTTGTAGTGGACCACACATGACTGTCCATTGTCTAATAACTCCACAACAAATTGAGGAGATAAAATTCTTGAAGCATAATAACCCATATTTGAACACCTATAATCCTGGGTGAAAGAATCATCCCAACATCTCTTAGAAAGACCATCAACAACAAGCTCCTCAAAAGGCAGAGTGGAAGGTAGCTATTGAAAGGATGGCTTCCTACACTTCTCAATTCCAAGAAGAAATAAGGAGCAACCACAGGAATACCACAACTTCAATAAAAAATTTGGAAGTTCAAATGCGCAGACAAGCTCGTTTAGTTAGACTGGAATTAGAAGGTTCATCAGATCATTTAGGTTCAGATTCTGAAAAAGAAAGACCAATGGCTTAAGATCAACCACCACCTGAGAGACTTCTTGGGGACTATGGAGGAACAAATGCTCCAGCAGGTCGGTTGACTATTATGAATCAACCGGTAATTGTCGCAAATTTTCAATTGCACCCCTCAACAATCCGACAACTTGAGAACATATCTTTCACCAGAAAGATCAATGAAGATGCCAATAAGCATTTGCAGAGAATCCTCACCATGAGTACAACGTTGAAGATTGAGGGGAACTCTGAAGAAGCCAAGAAATTAAGGATGTTTCCGTTCATACTATTTGAAGATGTTGAAGAGTGGTTTTACTCATTACCTAATGGGAGTATTACTACTTGGGAACAGATGGAGAAGACTTTTCTTGATGAGTACTTTCTTGATTTTGTTTATATTCTCAAATGATATGATATTGTGAATTTTAAGTAGAAGGAAGGAGAGTAACTAGGTGATGCTTATAAGAGGTTCAAAAGGTTATTATTAGCCTCTCCCACTCACAACATGGATCAAACTGAGAAAATGCAAATGTTTGTAAATGGCCTTTGAATGAAGACAAAGAAGCTTATTGATATAGCAACCGGTTGCTCATCCAACTTTACAACAACCACTGGTGTGAAGAAGATTATTGAAGCCATTGCTGCAAATGAGCATATGGAGCAATATGGCAGGGTTGTCAGTAAACCAAAGGGGGTGACTGATCTGAAGTTAGAAGTTAACAAGCAACTAAAAATTGAAGAGGCAATGGTTGCAAAAGTGGAGAAAAATCTGAAAGCAATGAACATGGGTACTCAACAGGTAGCTCAGGTTCAACAAGCACAGAAGGCAGGTTGTAAAATTTGTAGTGGACCACACATGATTGTCCATTTTCTAGAAATTCCATAACAAATTGAGGATATAAAATTCTTGAAGCATAGTAACCCATATTCAAACACCTATAATCCTGGGTGGAAGAATCATCCTAACTTCTCTTGGAAAGACCGGCAACAACAAGCTCCCCAGAAGGAAAAGTGGGAGTTAGCTATTGAAAGGATGGCTGCCTACACTTCTCAATCCCAAGAAGAAACAAGGAGAAACCACAGGAATACCACAACTTCAATAAAAATTTTGAAGTTCAAATGCATAGATAAGCTCACTTAGTTAGACATAAATTAGAAGGTTCATCAGATCATTTAGGTTCAGAGTCTGAAGAAGAAATCCCAGTGGCTGAAGATCCACCACCACCTGAGAGACTTCTTGGGGACTATGGAGGAGCAAATGCTCCAACAAGTCGGTTGACTATTATGAATCAACCAGTAATTATCGTAAATTTTCAATTACACCCCTCAACAATTCGACAGCTTGAGAATAAATCTTTCACCAGAAAGATCAATCAAGATGCCAATAAGCTTTTGCAGAGAATCGTCACCATGAGTACTACTTTGAATATTGAAGGGCACTTTGAAGAAGCCAAGAAATTAAGGATGTTTTAATTCATGCTTTTTGAAGATGCTGAAGAGTGGTTTTACTCATTACCTGCTGGGAGTATTACAACTTAGGAAAAAATGGAGAAGACTTTTCTTGATGAGTACTTTCCTGCTTTTGTTTATATTCACAAATGATATGATATTGTGAATTTAAAGCAGAAGGAAGGAGAGTAACTAGGTGATGCTTATAAGAGGTTCAAAAGGTTATTAGTAGCTTTTCCCACTCACAACATGGATCAAACTGAGCAAATGCAAATGTTTGTAAATGGCTTTCTATAATACAGCGGGAGAACTGACTTTAGGATTTTACGTTTTATCTCCAATGTTGTGGATAGCAAGAGACGCCATCGACTTTTATCTTATCCAGTAGAGGAAAGGATGAAAAGAACAGGAAAAACCTTTGAGAGTTTTCTTGAGTTCAGGGGGTAGGTTATGAAAAGGGAAGGTGTTAGCATCCTTTCCATCCGTAGTTATCTACGGGCTCTTAATTACTTGATCACTTTTTGAAATACCTAGTGTTTGTGTATGTTTGAAAATATTTTGAAAACACCTAAGTATGGAAATTTTGTAATAACTCTCGTATCGTTGAGAATGTATACAAAATGTTTGTTTTGAAAATACTTGTGAAAGGAAGTGTTGTTTTGGAAAGATGGTTTGAAACTGACAATCAAGGGAAATTTTGTAATGATTCTCATATTGTCGAGAATGTATACAAAATTTTTTGTTTTGAAAAGTGTTTTGAAGATAGTTGTTTTGAAAGTGTGAAGTGTGAAAATTGTTTTAGTTTGTGAGAAAGCGATTACGAGAAATCTACCTACTCAAAAGGTTTTTGTTCTTTTCCTCCTCCTTTAGATAGTGCTACCTTACCAGTAGTTAGTAGGAATCCCTATCATTGGATGTGAGGGACATGCGTGGGTCATCGTACAGTCATAGAAAGCAACTTGTAAGACCCTTTAGCAATTGACGTAAGGGACTAAGATCGTTTACCGAAGGCAGCATCGAAGGGTCATCGAGGGACTACGATCTTTTAACCAAGGGTCTTTGCTAAAGTATCTCACGTTCCAGGGACATGACTGTTTTTTATCTCAGGAAACAAATGAGGTTACCCTAGAGGAGCGTGTGTCCAAAGTGTTTTGATTTCATTTAATTTGTCTTGGATTTATGGTTGTATAATGTTTGATTTTAAATCTTTCCATACGATCCTATTAAACTAACAATAATAAGGAAAACGATAAATTGCGTAATTTAAATGTCCTACTCTATTACAATGCTTTGGGAACGGGGGTACAAATTTGTGAAAGGGGAAGAAGGCAATAAACCTTAATTATCTATTACAGACCATTGAATAGTTACAATAATGCGAAGTAATAAAAATACGCAAAGATGAAAAATTATTAAAAGGGAAAAGAAAATGTTTTGTTTGTGATTTCTTTGATAGAAAAAGATTTGGTAATTAACCTAATTAAACTAATTAATTTTCATTAAAAGAGAAGTTAACTAATTATTTTAAACAAAACCTAAAAATCTAAGTTAATTAAAATTAAGGAAATCAAAATAAAACCTAAGTCTAATGATTTTTAATTGTTTAGAAAATAATTTGGTTATTAATGTCAATTTGAAAAAAAATAGTGTGGAATAATAATAAAACCTAATTCTAATCATTTTTTACAAGTTAAAAATAAAATAAAATAATTAATTTTTATTTATGAAAATTAAATTAGTTGATTAAAAAAACTAAACCTAATTAAAAACAAATAACATAAATAAAAAGAAAATTAAGTGAGCCAGTGGTGTAAAAGCAATCAGGGGGTGAAAAGGAAAAAATGTTAGGCCCAACATAAAAGAAATTAGGGGGGAAGGGTGATGAAAAGAAAAAGAGCTGGGCCCAAGGCCAGGAGGCCCACGTTGTTGGAATCACAAAATAAAACATAAAAATTCCAAAAGGGTACCGCTGAGGCTCGAACCCATGTCCTAAAGCTAACAGGCGCGCGCTTTAACCACTGGGGTGGTGATACATCCGGTAGTTTATACACAAACCACTCAATATATTATAAACTTGTTTCTGAATGGACTTAATCTTCTTCCTCACGCCAGTAACCATGAACATATTTTTGAATTTTTGAAAATGCTCATTTCTCAACTTAATTTAAAGATGTAAACAAGAAACTTGCTAAGAATTTCCTCACGAATTCAACCATATAAGTTTCAAAAGCTATAAATCAAAGATGGGTGAGAATTTTACTTAGTACCAAACTGAACCCTAAAATTTCATAAACTTCAGTTTCAAAATTCTCATCACGCAGGCAATATAAATGAAAAGTAAGCACATGGTTAGCTTCAGGGAAATGATATCTACATTTTATCTTTTTAAATCGAAGGAAAATGATGCTTGAATAAGGATTTCAAAGTTAGAAAAACTTTCCTCTGAAGTGAGAATCGAATATGGAGTTAGAGCACTCCTTGAGATGTTATGATGATATGAATAGCTTCACTGAACTCCTATGAAGATTTTGCAAAGCTTACTTTGGATTGAGAGTGTCTCAATTCTTCTGGACAAGTCAAATTGCAGAGCTCTATTTTTGAAAATGGAGGACAATGAAGATAATGTTACAGTGGTATAATAGGTGTTTGGATAGCTTATATATGAGTTACAGGAGCTTTGTGAATGATTTAGAGTACACACGAGTGGATTAGGTGTTTGGAGTTTAAGGTCAGAAATTGCAACAAATATGGTTTTGGATGCCAATTCCGACTTCAGAGAGTTTGAGAGGGTTAGAAGGCTTGTGAACCCGTCCTAGCTTACAAATGGACCTCTCTATTTATAGAAAAAGGTTGGAGGGAAGGAGCTGATCAAATTGTTAATTTGAAGAGTTATGGTTTGGTTGAAACATAACTTATGATTTATTGAGAAATCAAAGTTCCAATGTATGGTACAGTAGCTCATAGGATAGTTAGGCACTTTAAACATGTTTCTTTTGAGCATACATGTTAATTGTGTGTAGGGGAAGCAAGTGAGAAGCTCAAGGAGTGGACTTCTGCAAAAAAACTTGCTTTACAAGAATGACAATGGTGCCTTTCTTCCAAAAATGGAAAAATGATTTGGATAATGGCTCAAACACTTGGGTAATGGTTCAATCACTTGTATAAACATTTAATTATGGTGAGATTTTCAATTTAAGAGGCCTACAAAGCAATATTTTTATGCAGCATGGCATGAAAATTTCTTCTTGAGCTTTTCACAAATATGACCTATAATTCAAGAATGGATGTCCAACTTTATATCTTCGAATCTCCTAGCTCAAGCATGATAAAAATGTCTTCTTAGACATTTTGGAAAGCTTGAAACATTTTCTACAAATTTCATGTTGACCATTTTGGCTAAATCAAATTGGAACTTGGTGAAAACTTGCCAAGAAGTTGGGATAAAAATCTGACCAAACTTGTTGAAAATTTTACTAAGTGTTAGATAAAAATGTCACAACTTCATGGACTTATATCTCTCAAATTAAGAACTTTTTTAAGATCATCCCTCGAGGAAAAATTTGTAGAATTCATCAATCCCTAAAATTTTCATGTTGAAAGTTTTCCTTAAACCATCTTGCATCTTAGTGAAAAGTGGTCATGAAGTAGTGAATTTATTAAGGACAAAACACTTAGAATTTTTCTAAGTGTTGGAAATTTTGACTTTTTGTTGACTTTTCTTGACTTTGTTGATTCTTTTTGATCAAGCTTGATAATTTTTAATTTCTTGATGATTATTGATTTTTGAAGTTCAATATTGATCAAAAAGTTAAAGTTTGACTTTTGTGTGACAATTGACTTTTGATCAGTTGATCTCAATTCTTTAACTATCAATCACTTGCACCTTTAGAAATGTTTTTAACCATGTAATTAGATCAAGATATTATATTTTAATCCTTTAGATCATGCTTCAAGTCATTAGGTCATGTACTAGGTCAAAAGTCAAAGGTCAGTCATTCTCAATCAAAACCCTAATTTTGACAATTTTACCCCTTTGGTGATCTAAGGGATTTTATTGAGGAATTATAATCAACCCTTGATAAAATGATGAATATAACTTCAAAATGTTGATATTGACCAAAAATCTTGAAGTTTGACTGTATGTTGACCACAATTGACTTTTTACCTAATACAATTGATCTTCAGTCATCTGAGAAATTGACTGAGCAAATTTGTGATGCAAGACCTGAAACTTGGTATGAGCATTCTTGGAGACCTATGATGAACCATGAAAGTTACTTGAGGCATTAGAATTCCAATTTTCCTTGATAAAACCAAAACCCTAGTTGTGGACCCAGTGGTTAGGAGGTGAGCTTGTCTGATCATCTCTTGAGAATCCTTGAGCATTTGAGAACTTTTGTAAGAAATGTATTGAGAAAAAAGGGAGGGTAAATTTTGGGGTACAACAGCTTCCCCTGTTCAATCTTCTTAAACCTTAAGAGTTAGATTGGCATGTCCGCCATTTGTGACTTAAAGGTGGAAGATGATTGAACACATAAGTGCCTAGAAATTTGCACTAGCTTGTGCATGAAGTAATGTTGTTGGTTGATTATGTCGGGAATGGGCTTAAAGATGCCATTTGGAGAGGTAATGAAGATTTGTTGGAGATGGGATTATAGATGCCATCTAAAGTAACTATTGATAGAGAAATTAGACTAAGTCTACGCTCGACTTTAACTGGGAGAAGTATCAGAATAAATCATTGGTCAATTTAACCTGAGCCATAAAATGTCTATGTTTGTCTTTAACTAGAAAAAGTATCAGAATAAATCTTTGGTCGATTTAATATGAGCCAGAAAAGGTCTACTGGAAGAAGTATCCAAATAAATCTTTGGTCGATTTAATATGACCAAGGAAATGTCTACTTGAAGAAGCATCAGAATAAATCTTTGGTCGATTTAATTTGAGCCATAAAATGTCCACTGGAAGAAGTATAAGAATAAATCTTTGGTCGATTTAATCTGATCCAGAAGATATTTACATCCGCCTTTAACTGGGAGAAGTATCAGAATAAATCTTTGGTCGATTTAATCTGATCCAGAAAAGATCTACCAGAAGAAGTATCAGAATAAATCTTTGGTCAATTTAATCTGAGCCAGAAGATGTCTGAAGAAAGTATTCATCATGTAGATATTTTCCCCGTCTTGTTTCGGGAATTAATTTTGGACCCATTGGTGATGATATTAGTCTGTTGATTGATCTTTCCTGAAAAGGTAAAGAGTCAGACTTATGCAATGTCATGATGTATGAAATGCATTGTGTCATGATGTTCTTAAAGTGAATGAGACTGTGCTATATGTGTTTCGTATGCATATGTTATGATGTATGAATGTGAAATATTATGAAGTGTATTTGTGAGCCCGTGCTGTATTTTGTCTGGGAAAATAAATCCATGACTGTTTCTGGGGATGAAGAGTATGTGTATCTTCAATCTTGTCTAGAATTCTTCCGCTGGGGATTCCTGCTTGTTGTTTGAGGAAACTCTGCCAGGGAATGTCAGACTTTTGCTTTGGGGAGAAGAGTTTTAGGAACATTGATTGTTCATTGCTCTACTGGAGAGTTTTAATTCTTATATACCCTGACTGAGGATAAAAGAGGTGGATAACCTTCTGACTTGTCTGGGGAGTTTAATTCTTATATACCCTGACTGGGGATAAAAGAGATGGATAAACTTCTGACTCGTCTGGGGAGGATAAATTTGACTGATATCTAGTTCGGTTCCAGGTTTCGTAAAAAAATCTTTGGGGATAGTGGTGACTTTACTTGGGAGAGTATTTTTTCCGGTGATTTATAGCAATCCGAGGAGACTGTAATCTGTTGGGGAAATAAACCCTGTTGACAGAGAAATAAACCCTGTTGACGGAGAAATATTTTACTAAGGAAACAAACTCTCTTGGGGGAATTGGATTTTGCTAGAGAGAATAAATCTATAGGGGTTTTACAGTTTTAGAAGAATAACTCAGCTGGGGAAGAGAATTTCCATGAACTGTATTGATTGGAATTCTGAAGGTTGGTGATATTGTGGGGAATGTATCTTTATTGGGGATGAATTTGTGAAGATTACTCTGTGGGGATAATCTCATAGAAGTGGCTCTGTGGGAATTTCTGGGTGGCTTGGATGTCATTCCAACTCCTAGAGTCTTTAGTAAATGCTTATTCCTGTTCTTGTGCATACATTTGTTAACAATTAGTCATGTTCATATTCATATGTTCATTCAATTTTAGTCATTGGACGTTTTTGCAAGCAAAACAGAAAAAAGTTTGAACTTTAAGGTGTACTTGTATTGATAATTTGCCTAGAAACAGGCATTTTTTATATAAAGAGACATAAATCCTAGTAAGAGGAAATTGTCGTGAAACAAAAAGAATACAAAGTGAAAACAAAAAATATAGCTATGTGGAATGATCTCGTTGGGTTCCAACTATACTATTGCCCCTATGTCTTCGAACATCTCATCCCTTGCCGTCGGAAGAAATTGATTGAAATGATCTGTACCATTTGAACTTTTGACTTTGGTAATAAAGCTTGCGGTAAGTGATCCAACATGACATAGTTGTACGCTTTTAATCCCTAGTTTTTTCCTGGACAACCCTTTCGGGTTTTCAGTCCACCGGGATACCCTTTTTTTGCAAAAGTCTCCTTTTCTTGTTTTAAACTTGCCAGGTGTACAATCTTTTATATATATCCCTAATTTTTTTCCCGGACCCTTTAGTTCGCTGGAATGACCTTATTTTTGCCTAGGCCAATCAACCTAGTGAGTCATTTTTATGCGTAGTATGTTTTGACTATGTCTGCATTCACAGGGTGCAGGAAATCTTACCAGTCCATGGTGGTTAGTATCATAGCACCTCCCAAAAATAATTTCTTGACAACAAATGGCCCTTCGTAAGTGGGAGTCCATTTGCCCATGGGATCACCTTATGATAGAATGATGCGCTTTATTACCAGGTCACTAGCCTGATATACCTGATGCTTGATCTTCTTGTTGAAGGCCTTGATCATACGTTTCTGATACATCTGACTATAACAGACAACTGCAAGCCTTTTTCTTGTCAATTAAACTCAATTAATCCAACCTAGTCTGAATCCACTCGTTTTCGTCTAAGTCTGCATCCTTCATAATCCTTAGAGAAGGAATCTGAAATTCGATAGGAAGGACAACTTCCACGCTGTGATACGGTGGGAGAACTGACTTGAGGTTTTGCGTTTGTTTTCGCAAATTTTTCGGTTGAGCAAGAATCGCCACCGACTTTTTATTTTATCCTAAGGAAAGGTTAAAAAGCACAGCAAAAACCTTTTGAGATGTTTTCTTGGGTTTGGGGAGTAGATTATAGAAAGGGAAGGTATTAGCACCCTTTTTATCCATGGTTATCCATGGGCTCTTAGTTACTTGCTTGGATCACTTGCCTTTTGTTTTCAATTGTTTGAAATGGTGCTTGTGTGTGTGTGTTTGAAAATGTTTTGAAAAGAAGCCAATGTGGTGGCAACCTTTGTAATGATCCATGTGGGGATATATACAAAGGTGTATGTCTTTTGAAAAGGTTTTCATTTGCTTTTTGAAAGTTGTTTTGAAAGTGTAGTGATGTGTGGTTTTAGAAAATAGGCAAGTGTTTTGTTTTTGCAAGTTTGATTCAAGTAAATAAGAGGTTATCTACTCCTAAATTTCTCAAATGTTATTGCTATGTTTTAACCCTTTTAACAAGTTTGTTCCACCATTGTATTTGGTGGACAATCTCATGTTAGGATGTGAAAGGGACGGGCGCAGGTCATCGTTTAGACCATAATTGCAATGGTGCCAAGTATCTTTGGGCATTTTCTTTAAGGGACTTGATAATTTGTTTTTGGCAATATTTTGAAAGTGTTATTGAGGAACTATGATCATTTGATTTGTTTGTTTTGCCCAAAGAGACCTAATATGCAACATGGCTCAATTTTGAAAGGCAACAAGTGGAATACCCTAGGAGGCGCAAGTGTGATTTGTGTGTTCATTTTCATGCTTGTTTGTCTTGAGATTAGGTCATAACTATTTTGTCGTTTTTCGCATACAAACCCTAATTCTAACATGGTATAATTAGAAAGCAATAAAGTGCGAAAATAAATTTACTAGGCTATTACAAAACCATATATGGGAAGGGGGGTACAAATGTTCGAATGGGGATTTTGACAAGGAATTTAAACCTAAAACTATTACATCAATGTTGAATCATTTACAAGGTGATCCATTTGCATAAATTAAATAAAATAAAAGCAAATATGCAAGAATGCAAAAAGAATTTTTATATGTATGAAAAAAAGGTATTATTTATGTAAAATAAAAAGAAAAATAAAAAGGTATTATTTTTTGGAGTTTTTTCATATTTAAGGTCAAACCCTAATTCTATAAAAATGTATTATTTATTCAATATATATAATATTTATTATTTGTGTACAAAAATAAAATAAAAATAAAGTATATTTGTAAAAAATGATTTTTTAGTGTTTAATATTAATAAAATAAAATATGTGTATTTTTAGCATTTTATTCTAAGTATATTAATATATATGTATTTATTTGTATTATTCACAAATTATCTTAAATATGCACAAAAAATAATAATATTTAATTTTGTAAAAAAGGGTATATTTCACATAAAATATTTTCAGAATATAAAATAAATCAAAATAAAAAGAAAAATGTATTTACACCATTTTATCATTTTTTAAATAAAAGTATATTTATTTATCTATTTATGTTCAAATAACTAGTCTAACTAAATAAATATCCAATAAATAGGAAAATGGTATAAAAAAATATTTTTATGTTTTATATATGATGAGGAAAAATAAATAAATCAGGCCAAAAAAGAAAAGTAAAAAAAAACATTAAAATGAATGAAATGGGCTTGGGGGGTGCAAAACCAAAAACATGGTGTGAATAAGAAATATGAAACAAGCCCAGCCCAATAGACCCTTCTTCAACCTCCAGCCAAAAACGTTCAGAAAACGTGCGCTTGGTTCCAACATTCAAACATCCTGATTCCTGGCTTATTAATGAAAACTCATAACATAAAAAATGTTCAGCATCAAGAGACGAATCCAACCATATGCAGAACTTGTCCTAACTCTCTAAGATGAGGGAGAATTTCTTCTCCCCCAAATCCTAACCTAGATTTTCTGCCATTTTCAAACCTTAAATTCTCTCAGCTCAAGCAAAAGAAATGAAAAGTACAAACATGTACATGTTCAGTGGCATGAGTAGAACATTGTTTATTCACAAACTTAAAGCTAATGATGCCTAATAAGAGAGATACGAATTCAAAAACTTACCTGTTCAGTTGAAGTTCTATCTGACAATGGAGAAGCTCTCAGTGCAAGGTGATGATTGGGATAGTTTCCTTGAGGTCCAGGGATGTTATTCCAAGCTTTACTTTGTCTTGAAAGCTTTTGAATCGAGCTAGAGCACTTCACCTGCAAATCAAAAATGTGAAAATGGTGGAACCAGTTAGAGGGATTACAGGTTGTGTTTTAGCTTTTGGTTAGCTTGCATAGGTGGTAGGGAAGGTGTATGAACTGGTTTGGGAAAGAATGCTTGAAAGGATTGAGAGTTGGAACTCAATCTGCAGAGGTTGCTCTGTTTGAGCAGTTTCAAGGTGATTCTGAGTTTTGGGAGGGATTGGAGGTAAAAGGTTCGTGCTTTAGCTTTGGATCAATGTGTGGAATGTGTTTGATAAGTTTTTCTAAGTGTTTTTAGGCTGATATGAGAGTTGGTACAAGTTATGCTATCTTACTTGAACTTGAAGCAAACAAAGGCCACTTGATGATTCTAGCCTGTACAGGCCCTCACACTATGCTGCAATCCCTTGCCTTGATCAGTGCAATTTGCTCACAAACTTGTGCCAAGAAGATTTGGACTGTACCACTTGGATTGCAAACTTGACATAAAGTTCTCCTTTTCAAAAATGGAAATAATGCTTTTCTAGTTTAGGGTTAATTCTCCATGTAATGTCCAAATGCTTAGAATAACAACTTGGCACAATGGTTTTGCATTAAATTTATGAGTGTCAAAGGGTTTTAGGACCTGTAATGTAGCTTAAGCATGCTGAGATTAAAATGCATAGTGTTATGAACATGTACATGGCCAAGAACAAAAGTGACTTTTTCCCATTTTGCAAAATTCGATTCTCCCTAACCATGAGGTTGTTTGAGAAGTTCTTGGACATTTTGGAAAGCTTGGAATGTGTACTACAATCCATCTTTGAAATGCAAATTGAAATTCCAATTGGAAGTGTATGGAAAATGGCCTTGAAGTTAGGTAGAAAACCTTGTCAAAAAGGTCAAATTTTCACTAAGTTATGAATGGTTTAGTGCCCTTATTCAAAAATTTGTAACTTGAGATACAAGCCTCATTTGGGAAAACTTTGTCAATCAAAGTTGTAGATTATGCAACAAGATACAACTTTCATGTTTTGACTTTTGTTTGAATCCAAATGAATCTTGGTGAGAAAGTGGGGCAAAGTTTGGAAAAAATTAGGGTTTTCCATAACTTAGAAAAATTCTAAGTTATGAAAAATTCCATTTCAAACCCTAATTTGCATTTCTTGGTTTCTTGGTGAACAAGTTTCATGATTTGGCATGTTTTGATGAAAAATGAATCTTGACTCTTGATTTTGACCAAAAAGTCAAAGTTTGACTTTTCAGTATACAGTCAAAATTGATCAATTGACTGGGAAATTAAATTGTCAACCTTGTGTACTTGGGATCTTTTGAGTTTGTTGAGCATGTCAAGATAATTCCATGGGGTCCTTGAGTCCATATGTGAGCTTGGTTTGCCATTGGCTAGGTCAAACAGTCAAAAATTACCCTTGTGCAGTCAAAACCCTAAAAATGACCATTTTGCCCTTTTGGTGATCTGATCAAATTTCTTGTGGAATTGTGATCCAAACTTGATCAAATGGTTCATGTGAGTTCATAATGTTGATGTGGGTCAATTTTCATGAGATTTGACTGTCAATTGGCCACAGTTGACTTTTTCCCCAATACAGCTGATTTCTAGGTCATCTGTCCAATTGACTGGGCAAAACTTGGAATCAAGACTTGAAACTTGGTATGGATAAACTTGGGAGTCCAATATGAAGCATGAAAGTCACCTTAGGCATTTTAGGTCAAAACATCTTTGTTCAAACACAAACCCTAATTTGGGTCCACAGTGCAAGGAGAAGTCTTGAGCAGAGGAAATCCTAACTGGATCTTGATCTTCAAGGTTTTTGTGATGAGAAAATGTTGGGGAAATGGGAGGGCAAATTTTGGGGTACAACAGTTGCCCCTGTTCAATCTTCTTGAACCTGAAGAGTTAGATTGGCAAGTTTGCCTTTCGTGACTCGAGGGTAAAAGGAGATTGGACACTAGAGTGCCCGGAAATTTGCACTCGCATGTTGAAGTATCAGCAATGTGATGTTGGGAATGGGCTTATAGATGCCATTTGGAGAGGTGGTGGATAGGGATATGGGCTTATAGATGCCATCTGGAAATGTGACGGAACTTTGTCGGGAATGGGCTTATAGATGCCATTTGGAAGTGTTGATCGCATAAGAGATTCCTTAGCGAAAACTTGTGTATTTGAGAAAGACAGATGTTTTCCTGGCTTGTTACAGGTGTTTGATCTTCAGTCTCCTTATGTAGATATGCCCTGGCTAGATACAGGTATCGAATCTACAATCGGTTGTTCACAGATGTGCCCTGGCTGGATACATGAGTCGAATCTGGAAATAGTCGTCAATAGATATGCCCTGGCTGGATACAGGAATCGAATCTTCGAACTCTTCAGACGTGCCCTGGCTAGATACAGGAATCGAGTCTGGAAATATGGTCAACAGATATGCCCTGGCTGGATACAGGAGTCGAATCTGGAATTGTGATAGTTGATAGATGTGCCCTGGTTGGATACAGGAATCGAATCTTTGAACTCTTCAGATGTGCCCTGGCTAGATACAGGAATCGAGTCTGGAAATTGATCACTCTCAGATGTGCCCTGGCTAGATACAGGTATCGAATCTGGAATTGTGACAGTTGAAGGTAGTTGTCTTTGGGATTGTCTTTTTCCCTGAAAAGGCAAAAACATAAGTTGTACGCAATGTCATGATGTATGATATACATGATGTCATGATGTTCAACACGAGATAGTGTTGTATGCACTTTATCATGTATGTAAGCAAGATGTATGAAAATGTGAAATGTTTATGAATGTAATTTCGTCTTAGGAAAATAAATCCTTGACGAACGGCCGGGGAGTTGCTCTGTGGCAGAGATACTTTGCTGAAGTTTTGACGAGAGGCCTGCTGAGGACTTTAATGATGGATTCCGCTGGGGATAATGATGATAAACTCCGCTGAGGATAACTAAAGATAAACTCCGCTGGGGATAACCAAAGATAAACTCCGTTGGGGAATACCAAAGATAGACTCCTGCCGGGGAATGAAAGAATTTCGCCGAGGGCGATCTTCCGTGGCAAATAGCTGAGGATAACCCAGTTATAAGCCCTTGTGAGGGATAACTCTAAATAAGGCTCGGGAGAGACGTCCGTATCCTGTAGGGAACAAGCTTCCAGAATCTACCGGGGATGAGCTTTAAGACCTGCCGGGGAATGTTATGCCTTTTCAGGATTGACAGGGAATCAACTCCGCTTGGGGAAAGTATTGCTGAATCTTGTCTTACTCTGCGGGGCTTTGAGATGATTTGGTCACATTCTTCAGTCGAATCTACCTGGGTACCTTGGCGGACAAAGCAACCAGACTGCATCAGACAACTTCACATTGCCCCTGTCTCTGATGTCACCTGTAATTAATCTTTTTTTTATATGCAAATATTTATGAATCAGCAATTTTAATGTCAAATGCATATATCAAAAATGAACATTGGACGTTCTTCGCAAAACAAAACAGAAAAAGGAAAAACAATGGCAATTTGTATGGACAAGTGAATTTGTATTGATTTGAACTTTGCCTGTGAATAGGCATTTTTGTACAAGAGGCTGACATCCTAGTAAGAGGATGCCGCCAAATAACATAGAGTTTACAATTTTGAAAAGAAAACAAAACAACTATGTGAACAATCCCACTGGGTTCCAACTCTGCTATCGCCTTTATGTCTCCAAGCGTCTCATCGCTTTGCTGCCTAGTTGAAGATGAAGCTGATTGGTCGATGCCGAAGTCTGAGCCAGATAGTTGATGCCGAATTCCGGATGCGAAGTGATCCAATGAGACATAGTGTTACGCTTTATCCCTAACTTTTGCCTGGACCGCCCTTTCGGGTTTTCAGTCCACCGGGATACCCATTTTTGCCCAAGCCGCCTTTTCAGGTTTTCGACTTGCCGGGTGTACAGATTTTTTTATTTCATCCCTTATTTTTGCCCGAACCCTTTTGGTTCGCCGGGAAGCCCTTATTTTTGCCTAGGTATGTCAACCTAGCGGGTCTTTTATCTATGCGTAGTATTTTTTCACTATGTCTGCATTGGCGGGGTGAGGAAGGTCGTCACCATCCATGGTGGTTAGGATCATGGCTCCTCTTGAGAACACATGTTTAACCATAAATGGCCCTTCGTACGTAGGGGTCCATTTGCCCCGGGGGTCACTTTGAGGAAGGATGATGCGTTTGATCACCAGGTCCCCAACTTGATACTCTTGTGGTTTGACTTTCTTGTTAAATGCCCTGATCATCCGTTTTTGATACGTCTGACCATGACAGGTAGCGGTGAGTCTCTTTTCGTCAATCAGGTTTAATTGATCAAGTCGAGTCTGGATCCAGTCATCTTCACTCAGATCTGCATCCTTCATAATCCGGAGAGAGGGTATCTGGACTTCAATTGGCAAGACTGCCTCCATGCCATAGACCAAGGAGAAAGGAGTTTCCCCGGTCGACGTCCTTGCTGAGGTACGGTACCCATGAAGAGCGAACGGTAACATCTCGTGCCAATCTTTATAGGTCATTGTCATCTTCTGCACAATTTTCTTGATATTTTTATTAGCTGCCTCTACAGCCCCATTCATCTTCGGCCGGTAGGGAGAAGAGTTGTGGTGCTGTATCTTGAATTTTTTGCAAAGCTCAGTGATCATTTTGTTATTGAGATTGGTACCATTGTCCGTAATGATTCTTTCCGGGACGCCGTATCGACAGATCAGATTATGCCGGATGAAACGTGCCACGACGCTCTTGGTTACCGTTGCGTAGGAAGTTGCCTCAACCCACTTCGTGAAGTAATAAATTGCCACCAAGATGAAGCGATGCCCGTTGGATGCCGTCGGTCGGATCTCCCCGATCATATCAATCCCCCACATTGCAAAAGGCCAAGGTGCCGTCAGGACGTTCAGAGGAACCGGAGGGATATGCACCTTGTCAGCATAGATATGGCATTTATGACAAGTTCGAGAGTGTTGGTAACAATCGGCTTCCATTGTGGACCAAAAATATCCTGCCCGAAGGATCTTCTTTGCCATGGTGTGTCCACTGGAATGTGTCCCGAATGTACCTTCATGCAATTATAACATGATCTTCTCTGCTTCAGCCTTATCCACACAACGTAGTAGAGTTGAATCATGATTCCGTTTGTAGAGGATGTCGTTGCTGAGGAAGAATTTTGCCGCAAACCTCCTCATCAATTTCTTGTCATTGACAGATGCACCTTCAGGGTATTCCTGAGCTTCCAAGTACCTCTTCACCTCATGATACCAGGGTTTTTCAGTCACCTTTTCAGCCTCAAGCTCGCAGCAGTATGCCGGTTCATCCAACTTCCAGATAATGATCCGGGGAGACTCATTGTCCCATTTAACTTTGAACATTGAAGACATCGTAGCTAGTGCGTCTGCTAGCTGATTCTCCTCTCTTGGGAAGTGCTCAAAAGTTATCTCTTCAAAGTGGGGAAGCAAGGTTGACACATACTCCTTGTAAGGAATAAGATTTGGGTGTTTCGTATCCCACTCGCCTTTGATCTGATTGATCACGAGAGCGGAATCTCCGAAGACACTCAGAAATTTGATCCTTAAGTCGATTGCAGCTTGTAAACCCATGATACATGCCTCATATTCTGCCATGTTGTTGGTGCAGTTGAAACATAATCGGGCGGTGAGTGGAGTATGGTTTCCTTTGGGAGATATGATTACAGCGCCGATGCCGTTACCCAAGGCATTGGAGGCTCCATCAAAATGCATAGACCATCGGGATCTTTCCTCAGGTCCTTCATCCGGTCCAGGTACTTCGCAGTCGGTTACCACCATGATGTCCTCGTCTGGAAAATCAAAGTTCAATGATTGGTAATCGTCCACAGGTTGGTGCGCCAAATGATCTGCCAGTACACTTCCTTTAATTGCTTTCTGAGTTGTATACTGGATGTCATATTCTGTCAAGATCATTTGCCATCTCGCTATTCTTCCCGACAGAGCAGGCTTTTCAAATATGTACTTGATGGGATCCATCTTTGAAATCAATAGAGTAGTGTGAGTCAGCATATACTGTCTCAGCCGGCGAGCAGCCCATACTAGAGCGCAGCAAGTTTTCTCAAGAAGTGAGTAACGAGACTCACAGTCGGTAAACTTTTTGCTCAAGTAATAAATAGCGTGCTCTTTTCGGCCAGACTCGTCATGCTGCCCCAGCACACACCCCATTGAATTATCAAGCACTGTCAAGTATAGTATCAGAGGCCTTCCTTCCACTGGTGGCATAAGAATGGGTGGCTCTTGGAGATATTCCTTTATCTTTTCAAAGGCGGCCTGACATTCATCGTTCCAGCGTACTACTTGATCTTTCTTCAATAATTTGAAGATTGGCTCACAAGTAGCAGTCAGATGCGAGATGAATCGGGCAATGTAATCCAGTCGTCCTAGGAAGCCTCTGACTTCTTTCTCTGTCTTTGGAGTTGGCATCTCTTGTATGGCTTTTACCTTGGCAGGGTCCACCTGAATACCTTTGTCACTTACAATGAAACCTAGCAATTTTCCGGACCTCACCCCAAAGGTGCATTTGTTGGGATTCAATCTCAGCTTGTATAACTTGAGTCGGTCAAACAGCTTCCTCAAATGATCAAGATGCTCCTCCTCAGTTTGAGACCTTGCAATCATGTCATCAACGTATACCTCAATCTCATGATGGATCATATCATGAAATAAAGCAACCATGGCACGTTGATAGGTTGCCCCAGCATTCTTCAACCCGAATGGCATGACCTTGTAGCAGAAGGTGCCCCACTGAGTCACAAAGGTAGTCTTTTCCATATCTTCCGGAGCCATCTTGATCTGATTATACCCTGAAAAACCATCCATGAAGGAGAACACCTTGTGTTGTGCAGTATTGTCAACAAGAACATCGATGTGAGGTAAGGGGAAGTCATCCTTGGGGCTTGCCCTGTTCAAGTCCCTATAGTCGACACACATTCTGACTTTACCGTCCTTCTTCGGCACTGGCACCACATTGGCAACCCACTGAGGGTAAGAAGTTACTGCTAGAAACCCGGCGTCGAATTACTTCATAACCTCAGCCTTGATCTTTTCAGACATCTCTGGGCGCATACGGCGGACCTTTTGCTTTACCGGAGGGCAGTCTTCCTTGGTTGGCAGGTGATGAACTACAATGTCGGCATCCAAACCAGGCATATCTTCATAGGACCAAGCAAATATCTCCATGTAATCACGTAGCATCTGGATCAATCGTTGCTTCACGCTGAGCTCTAGATTAGCCCCAATCTTGACCTCTTTCCTATTTGTCTCAGTACCCAGATTAATTGTTTCTACCGGCTCTTCATGTGGTTGAATAGCCCTCTCTTCCTGGAGTAGCAGTCTTGCGAGTTCACCAGGCACTTCGCAATCATCTTCACCTTCGTCTTCGGCCAAGTTGATCGGATTCTCGAAGTCATAACTGGCGGTAACAGAGCTGTTACCAGTGAGATCCAGAGTGGATTGAAACCTGTATAAGTGAGTGTGTGTAAATATAGCTGTTTTAGAATATATATAACACAAAGAAAAAAGAGCACAAGATTTGAAATGCAACAAACGTCCAATGTTTTGATTGATGATATATGGAAATGTTATACAAAAAGCCCTCACAAATGGAGCTACGATGCCCCGGGTAGGACACCGAGCCAATAAAGTTTTAACACATTGTTTGTTACAAATTGAAAATCAAAAGAAATAATTACTGCGTGACAAATGTGATAGGTGTAAAATCCTTTGCCGTCCAGTTGCTCGGTCCGTTGCTGGTAGTCGGGTAGATCCAACTGTCAAACTCTGCTTCCTCTACATCCTCCTCAATAGCATTCACCCTTGGGTTGGAGATAAACACCGGAGCCTTTCTGATCTTTTCCTTGCGCACAGCCCTCTGAGCCTCTGCAGTAAAGCCCAGCCCAAACTTGTCATTCTTTTGAGTGAAGTCAGGAAGCTGACCCCAGTTTGCACAATTGCCTTTCTCGATTGCAGCCCGGGCATCCTTCAAGGACGCCATCTTCAACGGAAAATCTTCTTCAATCACTGCCTCAGCCGATGCCAACACTGGAGGTACTTCCTCAAAATGCTGAAAGGGGGTTTCAATAAACTCCCCGTCCATCTCGATATACCGGAATGAATTCAAGTGACTAACCATGTATTCCTCCTCACCCTGCACAGTAACAATCTTCCCTTTGACAGGGTATTTGAGCTTTTAGTGTAGAGTGGAAGTTACTGCCCCAGCTTTGTGAATCCAGGGTCGACCCAACAAGCAGGAATAAGATGGACGAATATCCATTACATAGAACGTTGAGTTGAAAACTTGGGAACCCACACGAATAGGGATGTCTACTTCACCGTGCACCATCCTCTTAGAACCGTCGAAGGCTCTAACAATGATGTTACAAGGTTTCAACTCCAGGCCCTCACAATCCAAGCGATCCAATGCTTTCTTGGGCAAAACATTCAGGGAAGAACCGGTATCCACCAACACGTGTGCGAGAGTAGTGCCCCTGCATTCTATGGAAACATGCAGGGCATCATTGTGATTTTTCCCCTTGGCGGTAAGGTCAGCATCTGAGAACCCTAGGCCATTGTCAGCCGTCAAATTAGCCACACAGTCGGTGAATTGGTCCGCGGAGGTCTCTTGCGGCACATGGGCCGTTTTCAGAAATGAAATCAGGGCTTTCGCATGAGCCTCTGAGCATAGCAGCAATGATAACATAGAGATTTTGGAGGGAGTATGCCCCAACTGTTCAACAACGTTAAAGTCACTCTTTTTGATAATTTTAAGGATTTCCTCCATTTCTTGTTGGGAGGCTTCCACAACGGTCTTCTTTTTTGGTGCCTCCATCCTGGCAGGCAAATCGGTAGCAACTTCTTTGCCCCGAGTATCAGAGGACTCGGCGACAGGAGTAGACACAGGAACTCGAACTGGAACATGCACACTTGTGGGTGTGATGGTGAGAGGTTTTCGGATAACTGGCGGTGCAATGTCAGGCGAGAAGAGCCTGCCACTGCGGGTAATCTTGGCGGGACCAGTGATGTTACTGATACTGGTATTGGTGTTGAACTTCTGCTTCACCCCAAGCACATACACGTCGGCTCCATAATGCCATGGAACAGCTTTATCAGACTCATACGGGAGAGGCCCCGGGACAATAATAGTGATGGGTGCAACAGACATAATTTGGACTGGTTTCTTCACGGGAGCTTTGGCAGGATTGTAAATTGTGACAACTGATATTTCTTCAACGGAAACAAACGGAACAGCAGTTTTCTTGAACAGAATCTCCTTGCTATCCATCAGGCTTTGGATGCCTGATTTCAGCAGTGGACAACCGGTAGGGATAACAGCACACAGGAGGCAACCCTTGCTACAACTCGAAAATAAACCGGCTAGTAGCAAGTTCCTTTTAACAGTCAAAAGAGGGGTAACAACTTCATTCACCGAAACAGCATACAACTCTTCCTCAATGGCATTTACTCTATGTTGGGGCATAGGAGCAGTTACAACATTCGGTCTTTCAGGCGCTTCAAACTGAATTTCCTTTGCGTCGATAAGATTTTGCACTTTGTTTCTCAAAGCCCAGTAATCATCAGTAGTGTGCCCGGGACTATCAGAATGATAAGCACACCGGGCATTTGGGTTATACTTAGGAGACGCAGTGTTGACGACCTTAGGAGCTTCTTTGAGGGTCACCAAGTTGGTTGATAACAGTTGGGGTAAAATTTGAGATAAGGTCATACTCAGCCGAGTATACTGCCTCTTGGGCCTTTCACCTCTTTGTTGATTGTACTGCTGAGGAGCAGCAACAGGTTTTGAAATGACCAAAGCATTGACGGCTTGGCGACTTTCGGGCTTGACTTGTCTTCTAGGACCATAGACGGCACTTGCTTCTTTCTTAAACGGCCTTTTCTTAGTACTTGTGGAGGCAGCTTTTTGTATCTTTCCTGACCTGATGCCAGCTTCAATTATTTCTCCCGTCAAAATCAAATCCGTAAACCCAGCGGAGGAGTTACCAACCAAATGATTGAAAAATGGACCAGACAAAGTCCCTAGAAACATATCAACCAGCTCACGATCAGTCAATGGAGGCTGCATCCTGCCAGCCAAATCTCTCCATTTTTGTGCATATTCTTTGAACCCTTCACCCGTTCCTAGAGACATACCGTGAAGTTGGGTACGCGTTGGAGCGAGATCAGAATTGTATTGATATTGTCTGTAGAATGCGGTTGCCAAATCTTCCCAGTGTCGGATGCTAGTTCCATCTAATTGGTAGAACCATTCAAGCTGCGACCCCGAAAGGCTATCTTGGAAGAAGTGAATCCAAAGGTTCTTATCCGCCGTGTAAGGTTGGATCTTCCTTACGTACGACCTTAGATGCAGCTTTGGGCAGGAGACCCCATCATACTTGGCGAAGGCAGGCGCCTTAAACTTGTGTGGAATTACTACCCCAGAAGATAACCCCAGATCTCTGAAATCCAGCCCCGGCACATTCTGAATTTCCATGGCGCTCAAGCGGTCCTCCAATTGCTTGTATCTGTCAGCAGCAGGCGGGTATTGTTCGTCATTATAGTCCGTCTCGTTGTCGGAGACTGCGGGACTAGGAGCTCCTCCCCCTTGGGGATTGTTTTTCTCAGCAGAAGAAGTAGTTGGATCAGCTTCATTATGGAGTGTGTTCCCAAATCTGCGTCCGGTGTTGAACAACGCAGTCCTCTTTTTCTTCTTCTTCTTCAGGAGTAGAGTCTTCAACTCTTGCTGACCTTGGGCCAGGCTCAGGACCATTTCTTGAAACTGGGCACTTTGGGCCTGAAGGGCCTTGATGGCTTTCTCACTGGATGAGTCTGGATTCATGATGACTGTTCAAAATAAACAGCGAAGGAGATTAAGAAACCTGTGAAATAGGGTACCTGCTATGCATATGGTGCAATGGAATGCGTATGTTTTATGTTTTCAAAGACAAACAAGATTCAACTTTGTATACAAAAAGGGAAACACACTTCATTAGATTAAAAGTTTCAATTGTTCAACAATTTGCCCTTAGGCATTACAGGAATGAAAAATACTGGAAAGGAAATAAAAGCTATAAAGGGAAATATCCAAAGCCCATCAATGCTCCCATGGCCTCCTTTTCTCAGTGTTGATGTAGTTGTTCAGGACCCTCTCTTCCTCCAATTGCTTAGTCAGCCTCTGGATCTTCCGTTCCTGCTCGTTGAACTTCTCCCGATAGAAATCCCGTTCTTCCTTTAGCTGCGCCCAAGATCTCTTCATTGTGTCAAAATCAGTAGGTATCTGAGGAGGGGGGACAGTTGGAGGAACCCCATATTCATCAGGAGATTCAAGAATGAGAGGTCTAACAGCTTCGTACGGCATACCTAACCTCTGAGCACGGACGCGGACCCATTTGCAATAGGGCTCCATTGGTAGAGAAGTCTTTGGTCCCAACTCATGTGGGTCAGCTTTGTGAATTCTGTCCCCAGCTCTAATGAATCCATGGCGTAGTTTGTCACTGTCTGCCTGAAACTCAAAATGGAAGTGAGGAACCAGCATTTCATGAGGCCCTACTCCCCTGGCTCTTCCAAACTAACAGAGAGCTAAGCATGGATTGTAAGAGATTCCTCCTTGGATACCAATCAACGGAACATTAGGGTATTCTCCGCAACGGTCAATAACAGCTACCTCATCCAAACCTCTGAGAGTCCAGGTGATGTCATTATCAGTGAGAGACATTAACCTCCGAGCCCAACCTTTTCCTTCTTCATTCTTCAGCACGAACTTAGGAAGGTGCGAAATAAACCACCTTACTAGCAAAGGAGCACAACACCACGGAGTTCCCCGTTTTCGAGCAGTACGAGCATAGAGTTGTTGTAGAATATCACCCAAAAGAGTGGGTACAGGATACCGAGACATGAAGATCCTTATGACATGGGTACTGATAAAGGTGTCAGGATTGGGAAACAATACCAGACCATAGATCAAAAGATCCAGAATATCCTCGTACGCCTTGAAGTCCAAGTCATTCCAGAAATCATTAGCCTTGCCAACCAGAAATTTGACCAAAAATCCTTTAACTCCACTTCTAGTTTCCCAGTTAGCCAATACCTCTTCTTTGGTCAAGGGGAGGACTGCAGCAACCTCTTCAGGCCTAGGAGTCTTTTCCAAACCAGTGAATGGAGTTTGTTCCAAGACAGGGATCCCAAGCAAATAAGAGAATTCTTCCAGGGTAGGAACCAACTGGAAGTCTTGAAAGGTGAAACAATGATACAGAGGGTCATAAAACTGGGTCAGAACACTCATCAGTTGTTGGTCCCATTTTGCAGTGATCAAGCCAAGGAGAGAACCATGTATGTTGATGAAGGAAGAAGTGTTTGGAATCCTACCAACCAAATCTTTGAGCAAAGTTGGTGGTTGAACAAAGTTGAGCCGGATAGTATTCCTACGCACGGGCATCATGATGTCCTACAAAACAGAGCAAAGATGAAACTTTTTGTCTTTGAAATGGGTTAGTCCTTTATACAGGATGCATGCAATGGTATGATGGCATGATGCTATGATGAAGCACACCACAAGTATTCACACAGGAAAACATGATAAGGCACACAAGTCATACAAGACACCCTTAGGTTTCAGGACATCATGAATTTCAGGTATTACCCTCTTTTGGTTTTGTTGGTTAAAACCTGTCCTATCAAAAGTAACCGGGTTCTAGGGGATCTCAAATCATTGGCTACCCTCAATCGGTCATAACTCCAGCATCGCAATCTTTTCTCGCGGTCAGAACCATCTCGAGAGTTTAGCCTCAATGAGTGTAGCATACTGATACTGTCCTAATAGCCAAGTTTGGTCAATTTAGGGTTCTAAGGTTGGTTGGTGTTTAATGACTCCTTAGAAGACCTATATTCTCCCTGTTGCAACACAAGGGATATAGGTACAGACCAAGATGCCACACCAACGTAGCCACTGCTTCACCCATGTCGGTCTACGCCGGACAGGTCCCTCACAGATTATGCTACCTAAAAAGGGTATTTCCCAGATCCGGGTTAGGATCTATGAAACTCCGATGCAAAGCCCACAAATATAAAAGCAAACAAAGCAAACAATTGAAAACAAAGGTGATCTAAACCCTAAGGTTACTCCACTTTTAAATTAGTCCCCAGCAGAGTCGCCAGTTCTGTGATACGGTGGGAGAACTGACTTGAGGTTTTGCGTTTGGTTTCGCAAATGTTTCGGTTGAGCAAGAGTCGCCACCGACTTTTTATTTTATCTTAAGGAAAGGTTAAAAAGCACAGCAAAAACCTTTTGAGATGTTTTCTTGGGTTCGGGGAGTAGATTATAGAAAGGGAAGGTATTAGCACCCTTTCTATCCATGGTTATCCATGGGCTCTTAGTTACTTGCTTGGATCACTTGCCTTTTGTTTTCAATTGTTTGAAATGGTGCTTGTGTGTGTGTGTTTGAAAATGTTTTGAAAAGAAGCCAATGTGGTGGCAACCTTTGTAATGATCCATGTGGGGATATATACAAAGGTGTATGTCTTTTGAAAAGGTTTTCATTTGCTTTTTGAAAGTTGTTTTGAAAGTGTAGTGATGTGTGGTTTTAGAAAATAGGCAAGTGTTTTGTTTTTGCAAGTTTGATTCAAGTAACTAAGAGGTTATCTACTCCTAAATTTCTCAAAGATTATTGCTATGTTTTAACCCTTTTAACAAGTTTGTTCCACCATTGTATTTAGTGGACAATCTCATGTTAGGATGTGAAAGGGACGGGCGCGGGTCATCGTTTAGACCATAATTGCAATGGTGCCAAGTATCTTTGAGCATTTTCTTTAAGGGACTTGATCATTTGTTTTTGGCAATATTTTGAAAGTGTTATTGAAGGACTATGATCATTTGATTTGTTTGTTTTGCCCAAAGAGACCTAACATGCAACATGGCCCAATTTTGAAAGGCAACAAGTGGAATACCCTAGGGGGTGCAAGTGTGATTTGTGTGTTCATTTTCATGCTTGTTTGTCTTGAGATTAGGTCATAACTATTTTGTCGTTTTTCGCATACAAACCCTAATTCTAACATGGTATAATTAGAAAGCAATAAAGTGCGAAAATAAATTTACTAGGCTATTACAAAACCATATATGGGAAGGGGGGTACAAATGTTCGAATGGGGATTTTGACAAGGAATTTAAACCTAAAACTATTACATCAATGTTGAATCATTTACAAGGTGATCAATTTGCATAAATTAAATAAAATAAAAGCAAATATGCAAGAATGCAAAAAGAATTTTTATATGTATGAAAAAAAGGTATTATTTATGTAAAATAAAAAGAAAAATAAAAAGGTATTGTTTTTTGGAGTTTTTTCATATTTAAGGTCAAACCCTAATTCTCTAAAAATGTATTATTTATTCAATATATATAATATTTATTATTTGTGTACAAAAATAAAATAAAAATAAAGTATATTTGTAAAAAATGATTTTTTAGTGTTTAATATTAATAAAATAAAATATGTGTATTTTTAGCATTTTATTCTAAGTATATTAATATATATGTATTTATTTGTATTATTCACAAATTATCTTAAATATGCACAAAAAATAATAATATTTAATTTTGTAAAAAAGGGTATATTTCACATAAAATATTTTCAGAATATAAAATGAAATAAAATAAAAAGAAAAATGTATTTACACCATTTTATCATTTTTTAAATAAAAATATATTTATTTATCTATTTATGTTCAAATAACTAGTCTAACTAAATAAATATCCAATAAATAGGAAAATGGTATAAAAAAATATTTTTATGTTTTATATATGATGAGGAAAAATAAATAAATCAGGCCAAAAAAGAAATGTAAAAAAAAACATTAAAATGAATGAAATGGGCTTGGGGGGTGCAAAACCAAAAACATGGTGTGAATAAGAAATATGAAACAAGCCCAGCCCAATAGACCCTTCTTCAACCTCCAGCCAAAAACGTTCAGAAAACGCGCGCTTGGTTCCAACATTCAAACATCCAGATTCCTGGCTTATTAATGAAAACTCATAACATAAAAAATGTTCAGCATCAAGAGACGAATCCAACCATATGCAGAACTTGTCCTAACTCTCTAAGATGAGGGAGAATTTCTTCTCCCCCAAATCCTAACCTAGATTTTCTGCCATTTTCAAACCTTAAATTCTCTCAGCTCAAGCAAAAGAAATGAAAAGTAAAAACATGTACATGTTCAGTGGCATGAGTAGAACATTGTTTATTCACAAACTTAAAGCTAATGATGCCTAATAAGAGAGATACGAATTCAAAAACTTACCTGTTCAGTTGAAGTTCTATCTGACAATGGAGAAGCTCTCAGTGCAAGGTGATGATTGGGATAGTTTCCTTGAGGTCCAGGGATGCTATTCCAAGCTTTACTTTGTCTTGAAAGCTTTTGAATCGAGCTAGAGCACTTCACCTGCAAATCAGAAATGTGAAAATGGTGGAACCAGTTAGAGGGATTACAGGTTGTGTTTTAGCTTTTGGTTAGCTTGCATAGGTGGTAGGGAAGGTGTATGAACTGGTTTGGGCAAGAATGCTTGAAAGGATTGAGAGTTGGAACTCAATCTGCAGAGGTTGCTCTGTTTGAGCAGTTTCAAGGTGATTCTGAGTTTTGGGAGGGATTGGAGGTAAAAGGTTCGTGCTTTAGCTTTGGATCAATGTGTGGAATGTGTTTGATAAGTTTGTCTAAGTGTTTTTAGGCTGATATGAGAGTTGGTACAAGTTATGCTATCTTACTTGAACTTGAAGCAAACAAAGGCCACTTGATGATTCTAGCCTGTACAGGCCCTCACACTATGCTGCAATCCCTTGCCTTGATCAGTGCAATTTACTCACAAACTTGTGCCAAGAATATTTGGACTGTACCACTTGGATTGCAAACTTGACATAAAGTTCTCCTTTTCAAAAATGGAAATAGTGCTTTTTCTAGTTTATGGTTAATTCTCCATGTAATGTCCAAATGCTTAGAATAACAACTTGGCACAATGGTTTTGCATTAAATTTATGAGTGTCAAAGGGTTTTAGGACCTGTAATGTAGCTTAAGCATGCTGAGATTAAAATGCATAGTGTTATGAACATGTACATGGCCAAGAACAAAAGTGACTTTTTCCCATTTTGCAAAATTCGATTCTCCCTAACCATGAGGTTGTTTGAGAAGTTCTTGGACATTTTGGAAAGCTTGGAATGTGTACTACAATCCATCTTTGAAATGAAAATTGAAATTCCAAGTGGAAGTGTATGGAAAATGGCCTTGAAGTTAGGTAGAAAACCTTGTCAAAAAGGTCAAATTTTCACTAAGTTATGAATGGTTTAGTGCCCTTATTCAAAAATTTGTAACTTGAGATACAAGCCTCATTTGGGAAAACTTTGTCAATCAAAGTTGTAGATTATGCAACAAGCTACAACTTTCATGTTTTGACTTTTGTTTGAATCCAAATGAATCTTGGTGAGAAAGTGGGGCAAAGTTTGGAAAAAATTAGGGTTTTCCATAACTTAGAAAAATTCTAAGTTATGAAAAATTCCATTTCAAACCCTAATTTGCATTTCTTGGTTTCTTGGTGAACAAGTTTCATGATTTGGCATGTTTTGATGAAAAATGAATCTTGACTCTTGATTTTGACCAAAAAGTCAAAGTTTGACTTTTCAGTATACAATCAAAATTGATCAATTGACTGGGAAATTCAACTGTCAACCTTGTGTACTTGGGATCTTTTGAGTTTGTTGAGCATGTCAAGATAATTCCATGGGGTCCTTGAGTCCATATGTGAGCTTGGTTTGCCATTGGCTAGGTCAAACAGTCAAAAATTACCCTTGTGCAGTCAAAACCCTAAAAATGACCATTTTGCCCTTTTGGTGATCTGATCAAATTTCTTGTGGAATTGTGATCCAAACTTGATCAAATGGTTCATGTGAGTTTATAATGTTGATGTGGGTCAATTTTCATGAGATTTGACTGTCAATTGGCCACAGTTGACTTTTTCCCCAATACAGCTGATTTCTAGGTCATCTGTCCAATTGACTGGGCAAAACTTGGAATCAAGACTTGAAACTTGGTATGGATAAACTTGGGAGTCCAATATGAAGCATGAAAGTCACCTTAGGCATTTTAGGTCAAAACATCTTTGTTCAAACACAAACCCTAATTTGGGTCCACAGTGCAAGGAGAAGTCTTGAGCAGAGGAAACCCTAACTGGATCTTGATCTTCAAGGTTTTTGTGATGAGAAAATGTTGGGGGAAATGGGAGGGCAAATTTTGGGGTACAACACACGCCATATACCAGAGAGAATGGGGTTGCCCTAGTTGATGCTCGCGCTGAAGTGCGATAACCATGAAGAGAAAATTGTAACATCTTGTGCCAGTCTTTGTAGGTCACAACCATCTTTTGCACAATCTTCTTTATGTTCTTGTTGGAGGCTTCCACTGCGCCATTCATCTTTGGTCTATACGGAGAAGAGTTGTGATGCTTGATCTTGAACTGCATGCAGAGTTCAGTGATCATATTGTTGTTAAGGTTGGCACCGTTGTCTGTGATGATTCTCTCGGGGATACCATACCGACAAATAAGGTTATGCTTGATGAACCTGGCAACCACACTCTTGGTAACAGAGGCAAACGAGGTTGCTTCAACCCATTTTATAAATTAGTCAATGTCAATGAGAATGAAACGTTGTCTGTTGGAAGCAGTAGGCTTGATTTCTTCAATCACATCAATGCCCCACATTGCGAATGGACAAGGAGAAGTCATGACGTTCAAAGGTATTAGAGGCACATGAAATTTATCAGCATAGATCTGGCACTTATGACAAGTTCTCGAGTGGTGATGACAGTCAGTTTCCATGGTCGACCAATAGTAACCTGCTCTCAAGATTTTCTTAGCCATAGTATTCCCGCTGGAGTGAGTACCAAAGATGCCTTCGTGCATATCCTCCATAATCTTCTTTGCTTCCTTCTTGTCAATACAATGAAGCATAGTTGAATCATGGTTGCGCCTGTACAGAATTCCATTGCTCAAGAAGAACTTAGCTGAGAACCCCCGTATGAATTTCTTGTCATTGATTGATGCCCCTTCAGGGTATTCTTGAGCTTCAAGGTACATTTTCACTTCATGAAACCAAGGCTTCTCTTCTACTCCATCAGTATCAATTTCGTAGCAGTGTGCTGGTTCGTCGAATCTTTCAATGGTAATTTTGGGGGCCTCATTGTCCTATCTAAGCTTGAACATGGATGACATGATTTTTGATGCATCCGCCAACTGATTCTCTTCTCTTGGGATGTGCTCAAAAGTGATCTCCTTGAAGTATGGAATTAAGGTTAGCACATGATCTTGATATGGAATGAGATTCGGGTGCTCCGTATCCCAATCTCCTTTGACTTGACTAATTACCAAGGCTGAATCCCCATATACGCTCAGGAATTTGATTCTTAGGTCAATAACATCCTTAATACCTAGGATGCACGCTTCGTACTCAGCCATGTTATTGGTGCAGTCAAAGCAAAGTCTGGCCGTGAATGGTGTATGGCAACCTTGAGGAGAGATGATTACAACACCAATTTCGTTCCCCAGTGCATTAGAAGCTCCGTCAAAAACCATAGTCCATCAGGATCCTAGCCCGGGTCCTTCATACGGTCCAAGTTCTTCACAATTTGTAATTAGAATGATGTTCTCGTCGGGGAATTCGAAGTTCATAGATTGGTAGTCGTCTACAGCTTGATGTGCCAAATGATCTGCCATTACACTTCCTTTGATTTCTTTTTGAGTAGTGTACTGAGTGTCATATTCCGTTAAGATCATTTGCCATCGGGGTATTCTTCTGGAGAGAGCTGGCTTCTCGAATATGGATTTGATGGGATCCATTTTAGAGATAAATAGAGTAGTATGAGTCAACATATACTGTCTTAGTCAGCGAGCAGCCCATGCCAAAGGGTAGCAAGTTTTCTCGAGCAGTGAATATCTTGTTTCACAGTCGGTAAACTTTTTGCTAAGGTAGTATATTGCATGCTCTTTTCGACCAAACCCATCATGCTGCCCCAACACACACGCTATTGAGTTCTCTAGCATTGTTATGTACATGATTAGAGGTCTTCCTTCAAATGGTGGCATCGGAATCAAAGGTTCTTGTAAGTACTCCTTGATTTTATCAAAGGCTATTTCACAGTCCTCATTCCATTTTACTACTTGATCCTTCTTCAACAGCTTGAAGATTGGCTCACAGGTAGCAGTCAAATGAGAAATAAATTGGACAATATATTTTAGTCATCCTAAGAAACCTCTTACTTCCTTCTCGGTGTGGGGAGCCGACATTTCTTGAATATCTTTAACCTTTGTGGGATCGACTTCAATACCTTTACCACTGACGAGGAAACCTAAGAGTTTTCCAGACCTCACCCCAAAGGTGCATTTGTTTGGATTCAGCCTTAGCTTGTACTCCTTCAGTCTTTCAAATAACTTGTGGAGACGATCAAGATGTTCTTCCTCAGTCTGTGATCTTGCTATCATATCGTCAACGTAGACTTATATCTCACGATGAATCATGTCATGAAACAAAGCTACCATGGCACATTGATAAGTTTCCCATGCGTTCTTCAACCCAAAAGGCATGACCTTGTAACTGAATGTGCCCCACTGTATGATGAAAGTAGTTTTCTCCATGTCTTCAGGCGCCATCTTGATCTGATTATAACTCGAAAAACCATCCATGAAGGAGAATACCTTGTGTCGAGCAGTGTTGTCGACAAAGACATCAATATGTGGAAGTGGGAAATCATCTTTGGGGCTTGCTCTATTTAGATCCCTATAATCTACACACATACATACCTTGCCATCTTTCTTTGGTACCGAGACAACATTAGCAACCCATTAAGGATATGACATCACTGCTAAGAAACCTGCATTGAATTGTTTCATAACCTCAGCTTTGATTTTCTATGACATTTCAGAGTGCATGTGACAAACCTTTTGTTTAATTGGAGCACAACCTTCTTTCATCGGTAGACGGTGAACCACAATATCTATATCGAGCCCTGGCATGTCTTCGTATGACCAAGAAAAGACCTCAACATATTCATGAAACACCTGAATCAATCTGCTCTTGACACTGTCCTCCAGGTTGGCGCCAATCCTTACATCTTTCCTATCTGTCTCAGAACCTAAGTTTACCACCTCAACCAACTCTTCATGTGGTTGGGTAGCCTTTTCTTCTTGTATTAAGAGTCTGGAAAGTTCTCCAGGTATTTAACAATCTTCCTCACCGTCATCTTCGGCTTGGTAGATTGGATTTTCAAAGTCATAAGCGGCAATAGCAAAATCGTTATCAACGAGATCTGGAATGGACGGGGATCTGCAATATAGTGTGTGGGTGTGTGTAATAACACATAGTTATTTGAAAGTGTAATAAAGTAAAATAAAGACATAGATCGCAAAATTTGAATGCAAAATGTTCAATGTTTTTCATTAAATGAAAATATGACATATGAAATGACAACCCTTAACAAATGGACCATTGTGCCCCGGGCAAGACACAAGGTTTAAAGTCATTGTTTTAAAAGAAATTACATAACCAAACTTCTTAAAGAAATAAAACAGAAATAGCTATTACTCTTGGCTGAAGGAGATTGATACAAAGTCTTTAGCCTTTCAGTTGTAGAGTCAACTGCCAATGGTAGGGAATATCCAGTTGTCCATGTCACTATCACTATCAGTGTCTTCTATTGCATTAACTCCATTGTTGCTGATACGAAATGAAGGTCTTCCAGCTCTAGCGCGACGAACAAATTTTTGACCCTCTGCAGTAAAGCCCAAACCGAACTTGTCACATTTGTACGGGATATCAGGAAGCTGACCCCAAACAGTATAACCGCCTTCTTCTATCACAGTCCTAGCATCCTTCAGAGAAGCCATTCTTAGTGTGTCCTTAGTAATCTTAGAAGTGGCAAGAGTAGCTTTAGCAACGAAAGTCGTCGGAGGGATTACTTCAAATGTATGGCAGGGAGTTTCAATAAATTCACCATCCATTTCAACATATTTGAAAGAATTCAAATGGCTGACTGTGATACGATGGGAGAACTGACTTGAGATTTTGTGTTTGTGTTCGCAAATGTTTCGGTTTAGCAAGAGTCGCCACCGACTTTTTATTTTATCCAAAGGAAAGGTCAAAAAGCACAGGAAAGACCTTTGAGATGTTTTCTTGGGTTCGGGGGGTAGATTATGAAAAGGGAAGGTGAAAGCACCCTTTTCATCCATGGTTATCCATGGGCTCTTAGTTACTTGTTTAGATCACTTGCTTTTGCTTTTCAATTGTTTGAAATGGTGCTTTGTGTGTGGTTTTGAAAATGTTTTGAAAAGAGGCCTATGTTTAGGCAACCTTTGTAACAATTCTTTGTTTGAATGTTTTACAGAGGTGTTTGTCTTTTGAAAAGATGTTTCAATATTTGAAAGTTTATTTTGGGAAAATGTTTTGAAATTGTGTTGTGTGCTTTTGAAAATAGCAAGGATGTTTCCAAATTTGATCAAGTAACTAGGAGTTTTCTACCCTACTCAAAGATCTTTCCTACACATTTTTAACCCTTTGACATTGTTGTTTTACCATTGTATTTGGTAAACAAACTTGTGTTTGGATGTTAAACGAGACAGGCGTGGGTCATCGTATGACCATGATAGCAATGGTGCTAAGTATATTAGCAAATTTTTGAGGGACTAGATCATTTATGTATAGGCAACCAAGATAGAGTCATCGAGGGACTATGATCTTTTGTTTTGTTTTTGTTTTACCAAGATACTCAACATGCATACCATGGCCATTTTAAAGGCAACTAGTGGATGAAACCCTTGGGGTGCTTGTGTGCATTGTGTTGTCATTTTCATGCATTTTGTCTTGTATTAGTCAAGCTATTTGTTGATTTTGGATTTTTGCATACAAACCCTAATCTCTATCATGCATATTTGAAAGCTATAAAATGCGTAAAAGTAATCTAAGCTATTACAACATTGATATGGGGAGGGGGATACAAATTTGGAGAGAGGGGATATTTGCAAGAAATAAAAACCCTAAAATTATTACAACCATATTGAATTCTTTGTTCAAATAATAAATAAGCAAATATTTAAATGGACAATTAAATAAATATGCAATATATTATAAATATGCAAAAAAATGTTTTTGTATTATTTTTATGTATGTAAAAATAAACTATTTAATGCATTAAAAATAATAAAATAAAAGATTATTTTTATTAAGGGTGGAAATCCTAATTTGTTTTAAGAAAGTATATATATTAATTATATTATTTATGTACAATAAAATAAAATAAAATATATACAAAATGTTTGGAAAATAAAAATATATGAGAAAATATTATTTGAGTGTATAAATAATAAAAATAAAAATATATGATATTTTTTGTATTATTTATGAGTTTTTATTTAAGAAAATAAAAGTATATTTATTAAAGTAATTATTTTTATGTCAAAATAATAATAAAATAAAATGTGAAAATTAAAGAAAATATTTTTTGGTAATTTTTAATGTTTATAAAAATAAATAAAAGTCAGAAAATAAAATAGAAATACAAAAATATGCAAAATAATAGAAATGGGCCAATGGGGGTGTGAACAGCAGGCTAAAGGGTGCAAACAACATGGAATGTCCAGGCCCAACCCAACTGGCCTTTATCTTCAACCCTGTGACAAAAAATGTGTGCCTGGATGTTCAAACAGGGAAATCCTGCATACGTGCTCTAAAGCAAAAACTTGCAACATGAAAGTTATAGAGCATGATCATACGATGCTAACCATATAAAAAACTTAATCTAACTCTCAAAGACCAGAGAGAATTTATCTGGCCCTAATTTCTAACCTAGTTTTTTCAGAAAGTTCATCATTCAAATTCTACCAACACACTTAACTTAAATGAACTCTATGCATATGTACAACTTAAGGGAAATGAGTACTACATTTTTTATTCACAAACCTAAGCCTAATGTTTCTAAATAGAGAGATAGAAGTTTGAACTTTACATGTTTCAGTTGAACTCGAGTATGGCAATGTAGGGATTTTCAGTGAGGCCTGAGATGTTTGTGAGCTTGCTTGAAGTTCCTTTGACCTTCCCCAATGCTTAGTTTGCTTGGAACTTGCTTGAATAAGCTTGTAGAAGTCAACCTGCACAGTCAGAATTCAAAAATGGTGAAGCTTGAAGACAAGGTTATATTTGCTGGCCAATGGTTGGGATAGCTTAGGTGGGTTGTTTAGAAGGTGTTTGAAGTGTTTGCAAGCAAAACGCACGAGTGGATTTTGCTTTGGATGTCAAAATGCAGAAGCTGACCTATTTTGCAAGTTTTTGGTGTTTTGGTGTTCAAGGGTGTTTAAGGACTGGCTAGCTCGTGTTTATGACATTAGGCAATATGCAAAACTTGTTTGAAATGGTTACAACACTTGGTTTTTATTAGATACCAAAGTTATGTGATTTTGGCAAGTTGACTTGGTTTTGAAGAAAAGTGTGAAGTGACCAAGGGCAGGCCTGTACAGGCTAGCTTCAAGCATGCACAAAGTTGTTGTACCTTTGCCTAAGTTTATGGAGTTTGTTTTCTTCAAAGAGATGGGTTCAAGGCTCAAGGGAAACAAGTTGACATAAAGCCATCTTTATCAAAATGGCATTGTTAGCTTTTTGCCATTTTTAGATTAATTTAATGTGTAAACCTCTATTAATCAGAACAATGCTTTAATCCATTGAGTTTGCATTCAATTTTTGAGTGTGGAAGGGTTTAGATACCTGTAAGCAATTACAAACAAAGCTAGACAGAAATTGCAACTTGTAGCAACATGAAAAATGCCATGGATCGAAGTGACATTTTGCCAAATTCAAACCTTCGATTATCCCTAACCATAAATGATTTTGGAGAGTTCTTGGACATTTTGGAAAGCCTGTAACATTATCTACAATCCATATTTGAAATGAATTTTTATATTCCAATGGGAACTATGTGAAACATTTCCATGAAGATAGGTCAAAATCCTGCCTAAACTAGGGCAAAGTTTCACTAAGTTAAAAGTTTCATGGACCCTTATTCCAAAAATCATAACTTGAGATCCAAGCATATTTTTGGAAAACTTTGTGAATAAAAGTTGTATATTTTATGGAGGACTACAACTTTCATGTTGGAAGTTTTGTTTGAATCCAATTTAATCATGGTGAAAATGTTGGGCAAAGTTGGGAAAAAACAAGAAAATTTCATAACTTAGAAAATTTCTAAGTTATGAAAATTTTCAATCTTAAACCCTAATTTGCAAATTTAGGTTTCTTGATGAAAAAGTTTCATGTTTTGACATATCTTGATGAAAAATGACCCTTGGCACTTGATTTTGACCAAAAAGTCAAAGTTTGACTTTTCAGTGTACAGTTGATTTTTGATCAGTTGACTGGAAAATTTATATGTCAATCCAATGCACTTGAGATCTTTTTAACCTTGTGAATAGGTCAAGATGATTCCATTGAGTCCTTGAATCCATGCTTGAACCCAATTTTCCATTTTCTAGGTGAAAAATCAGAAATTGCCCTTTTGTAGTCAAAACCTTAAAAATGACCATTTTACCCTTTTAAAGATCTGATCAAATTTCTTGAGGAGTTGTGGTCCAAACTTGATCAAATGGTTAATATGAGCCTATAATATTTATGTGGATCAAAAATCATGAGGTTTGACTGTAAATTGGCCACAGTTGACTGTTTCCCCAATACAATTGATTTCTAGGTCAACTGTCCAATTGACTGGGCAAAAATTTGATTCAAGGCTTGAAACTTGGTATGAGCAATCTTATAAGTCAAACATGAAGTATGAAATTCACATTGAGCATTAGAAGTACAAAATTCCTTGTGCAAACTCAAACCCTAATTTAGGTCATCAGTGCAAGGAGATGTCTTGAGCAGAGCAAACTCTAATTCTGTCTGGAATCCAAAGAGTCTTGTAAGGGGAAATCTTGATAAAATGAGAGGGCAAATTTTGGGGTACAACACTGACCATATATTCTTCTTCACCACAGACTGTAATAATCTTCCCTTTCACCGAATACTTCAATTTTTGATGTAAGGTAGAGGTAACAGCGCCTGCCCCATGAATCTAGGGGTGTTCGAGCAAACAGGAGTAGGCCGAGCGAATATCCATTATATAAAAAGTGGAGTTGAAAACACGAGATCTCACCTTAATCGGGAGATCAAATTCTCCGTGCACCGTTCTTTTTGACCCATCAAAGGCTCTTACCACAATATCGCTGGGTTTCAGCACCAACCCTTCATAGTCCAATCTATCTAGAGAACCTTTTGGTAATACATTCAGGGAAGAACCTGTATCGACTAACATATGCACCAAAGTAGTTCCCTTACACTCAATAGATATGTGCAAGGCCTTGTTATGATTCTTTCCTGTCGGAGTTAAGTCGACATCAGAAAATCCTAAACCATTATCAGCTGTTAGGCTTGCAACATAATTCTCAAACTGATCAGCAGAGGTCTCTTGTGGTACATGAGCATTTTTCAAAAATTTCAACAAAGCCTGAGCATGGGCTTCAGAGCATAATAACAAGGACAACATGGATATCTTGGAGGGTGTCTTCCCCAGTTTTTCAACTATTTTGTAGTCACTTTTACGAGTGATCTTCAGTATTTATTTCATATCTTGTTTAGAGGAGTCTTCAATTGTAACATATTTTGAGGGTGCCTCCATCTGGGTAGGCTCAGTCACTTTTTCTTTGCCCCGAGCTTCAGCAGTTGACCCAACAGCAGGAATATGAACAGGTGTTGTGATAGTTTTTAGAGGAGAGATCTCTGAGGAGAAGAACTTTCCCGATCATGTAACCTTACTAGTCCCGACAATATTATTGAGATTGGTAACTTCAAAATATTCATCTTCGGTAATCCATGGCTCTTTCCTATCACCATGATAATAAACTTCTGACCCATAGTTCCAGGGAACAGCCTTGTTAGAGGAGTAGGGGACTAGCCCCGGTGCAGTGATGATTAGGGAAGTCACCCTCGGCTCAGCAGAAATTGTTATAGGACCTCTAGAGTTGATCCTTACAGGAGTATTGGAAATTGTGATTATAGAAACATCTTCAAGTCTCACCTCTTGAGGTATACTTTCATGCAAACCCTTTATGGACAGAGTTTTCTCGAACAGAATTTCATGGCTGTCAATAAGGCGTTGAATACCCTTCCTCAGACATATACAACCATTAGTTTGGGAAGCACAATGGTAAAAAAATTTAGGACAACCCAGAAATAAACAGACTCGTAACAGATTCTTCTTAACGGTCATCAAGGGAGTGGTCAAGTCACTTATGGTAGAGACATAGGAAACATCGTCAATAGCATTAACACCTTTACCGTGACTGGGCATGGGCGCAGTAATCACATTAGGGGTCTCAGGAGGATCAAATTCAATTTCCTTTGCATCAATCATGTCTTGGATTTTGCTCTTTAGGGACCAGCAATCGTTGGTGTCATGCCCAAGAATATTGGAATGATATGCACACCTTGCACTAGGGTTATACTTTAGAGAGGATGTGTTGGGATTCTGAGGAGGATCCCGCAATGTTATTAATTGTGCTTTCAGTAGATGTTGTAATGCTTGAGCCAATGTCATATTAATCCTGGTGAACTGCCTCCTTGGAGCATCTGGCCTACGTTGATTGCCCGATTGTTGTGGTCGAACATGTGTTGGATTAGAGATTAACACTACCCCTACAGACTGATAAAGATCATACTTACTACGGCTCCTCTGGACATAGACAACGTTGGTTTCTTTCTTTCCAATGAATTATTTCTTCACAGTACTAGAGGATGTAGCCATCTGAATCTTCCTGCTCTTGATATCACTTTCAACTTGTTCGCAAGTCAAAATCAGCTCAATAAACCCTGATGAAGAACTCCTAATCAGCAAATTAAAGAATGGACCCGTTAGAGTGCCCATGAACATGTCCACCAACTCCAGTTCAGCCAGAGGAGGTTGCACCATTCCAGCCAAATCTCTCCACTTTTGGGCATACTCCTTAAAGCTTTCATTCGAGCCCATAGTCATACTCTATAATTGCATGCGAGTTGGTGCAAGGTCAGCATTGTACATATATTGTTTGTAGAAGGCAGCAGCCAAATCCTCACATGTGTGAATATTGGTTCCTTCCAACTGGTATAACCATTCGAGTTGAGTACCAGTTAAACTTTCTTGAAAGAAGTGGACCCGCAGTTTCTGTTCAGTAGTATAGGGTTAAATCTTTCAGACATACGACCTCAAATGGAGTTTGGGACAAGAGACCCCATCATATTTAGCAAAGACAAGGACCTTGAACTTATGGGGGATTACTACCCCTGGGGTCAAACCTAAGTCCCAAAAGTCCAATTCGGGAACTTTTTGAATTTCCACGGCTTTGAGTCGCTCTTTTAACTGCTTGTATTTGTCATCCGCGGGAGGGTATTGCTCGTCAGAGTAGTCTTCATCCTCAGAAATCTGGTCATTTCCACCCCTAGCCCTGGTGCTTATAACACCCTCTTCTTGATTGTTGTCTTCCTCGGAGGAAACATCATCTGCTTGAGCCAGTCGGGAAGGTCCTTTGAATCTCCTCCCTATGTTGAGGATAATATCCCGCTTCTTATTCTTCTTTTTTGTGGTAAGGAGCGCCATCATCTCTTGTTTTCCTTTGGCTAGGTTCGGGAGAGTCTCTTGAAACTATGCGTGTTGAGTTTCTAGATCTTTGACGGTTTGCTTAAGAGCCATCTTATATTGAAATAAATAGTAAATAGATGAGGAAACCTGTATTGGAAAACTTGCTTATGAAATGATGCATGATATGTGGATGTAATGTTTTCAAGGACCTTAGGAGATTTTAAATTTTCTAGCCAAAAAGGAAACAGGAACAAAGATTGTATTAGTAAGTTCAAAAATTACAATTGCCCCTTGGGCTTACAATGAAAAAGAAAAAGGGTCTCAAAGAGACAACAAAATGAACTCATAGACCTAAGACTCAAGTCTCCCATGGACGCTTCCTCTTCGTGTCAATGTATGCATTAAGCCTATGCTCCTCGTGAAGTTGCCTTGTGAGCCCTGACACTTTCTTCTCGCTTGCATATAATTGAGATTCAAAAGTGTCTCGTTCTCTCTTGAGTTGAATCCAAGACTTTTGCAATTCTCTGAGGTCAGTGGGCAAGTCTGGATGGAGAATGACATAAGGAATATCCCCCTCGGCAACAAGCACCATAATTACCGGTAAAACAGTAGGATATGGCATCATAAGGTTTTGAGCACGAGCTCGTACCCACTAGAGATATGGCTCCAAAGGGATAGAATTATTATGTCCTAAAGTCTTTCTATCAACTTTGTTTACCATGCCCCAAGCACATACAAACCTTCAACGATAACCTTGAAAATCATTCTCATAGTCGAACACAATACCCTGGATAAGCACATTACGAGGACCATCTCTTCGAGCATAACTAAATTGTCGTAGAGCCAGAGAAGGGTTGTAAGTAATACCTCCCCTAATGCCAAGGATTGGAACATTAGGGAATTCCCCACAATGGTCAATGATAGTAATATTCTCATGAGACCGGGAACACCAATAAATATCTGAATGAGAGAGTGACATCATCCTTTGAGACCACCTCAAACCTTGTTCATTCTTCAATACTGATCGGGGAAGGTGCAAAATAAAACACATTGACAGTAAAGGTATGCAACACATGGGAGTCCCTCTCTTCCTCATGGTACGAGTGTGAAGATAATACAAAATGTCTCCGAGCAAAGTAGGCACAGGATTACGAGAAAGAAATATTTTGATGGCGTTCACATCTATGAGTTGGGACAAATTAGGGAATAGTACCAAGAAATATATCAGAAGAGCCAAAACTTCTTCGAAATATTGAAAATTCAAAGCATCCAAAAACAGTCGAGCCTTCTCTAATAGAAATTTATCCAGGAAACCCTTGACTTCGCTCCTTGTTTCCCAATTAGCTACAATGTCGGACCGCTTCAAATGTAAGACTGACATAATTTCTTCAGGTTGTGGCTCTTTCTCTAAACCAGTGAATGGTATTTGATTGAGAACAGGCACTCCCAGTAATTGAGAAAACTCCTCCATTGTGGGAACCAACTGATAATCAGGAAAAGTGAAGCAGTGATGCAAAAAGTCAAAGAACTGGAACATAACGCTCATCATGTCTTCTTCAAAACCCGAGGTAACCAAACTGAGTAGTTGATCATGCCTCTCGATGAATGGAGAATCTTCAGGAACCCTTGAGACTAACTCCTTAAGTTGAGAAGGTATCCTCACATAACTGATTCGGATAGTGTTTCTATGAGAAAAGGACATAACCTACAAAACAGAACAAAGATAAATCCCTAGGTCCTTGAAATGGTTAGTGAAAATGTTATGGCATGATGTCATTATGTTTATGATGTCATGTTTGAATAATTAATCATACACAAACAAAACACACAAGGCCTTATGTTTAAGCTTGCATGGAGTTCATAGGTAAGTACCCTCTTGAAGTTTTAGTTGGCTCAATATGTTCTAGAAGAAGTAATCGGGTTCTCGGAATCTCAATATCACTGATCCTTCTCGTAGGCATTGTTTCAGCACAAGCATCTAAATTGCGACCAAGATATCCCAAGAGTAAAATCTCAATGAGTGTAGTATCAAGTATTAACCAACTTCAGTCTGCACCAAATCTATCTATCTCACTACTTTCTATTGGCTAAGTTGTTCAACTAAGGTTCTATAGTCAGTTAGTGCTTTATGACACCACACAGCGACCCCATATTCTCCTTGATTTAACTCAAAGGACACCGGTACCAACAAATGTGTCACACTAACGTAGAAATCATTTCAACCATATTGGTCTACACCGTACAGTTTTCACGATCTATTACTACTTACCTAAAATGCCCCAGATCCGGGTATAGGATCTATACAAGAAATAAACTCAAGGATATCCCAAAATACAAAGCAAACAAGACAAACAAGTAAAGTAGTAAAGGTGATCTAGCTCTTAAGGTAACCCCACTTATAGTTTAAAATTTTCCCAACAGAGTCTCCAGTTCTGTAATACAGTGAGAGAACTGACTTTAGGGTTTTGCGTTTTATCACAAATGTTGCGGATAGCAAGATTCGCCACCGACTTTTCTTTTATCCAATAAAGGAAAGGGTGAAAAGAACAGGAAAGACCTTTGAGAATTTTCTTGATTTCCGGGGGTAGGTTATGAAAAGGGAAGGTGTTAGCATCCTTTTTATCCGTAGTTATCTACGGGCTCTTAATCATTTGATCACTTTTTGAAATACTTTGTGTTTATGTATGTTTGAAAATATTTTGAAAATACTTAAGCATGGAAATTTTGTAATGACTCTCGTATCGTTGAGAATGTATACAAAATGTTTGTTTTGAAAATACTTGTAAAAGGAAGTGTTGTTTTAGAAAGATGTTTTGAAACTGCCAATGTAGGGTAATTTTGTAATGATTCTCATATGGTCGAGAATGTATACAAATTTTTTTTAAAAAATGTTTTGAAGATAGTTGTTTTGAAAGTGTGAAGTGTGGAAATTGTTTTAGTTTGTGAGCAAGCGATTACAAGTGATCTACCTACTCAAAAGGTCTTGTTTCTTTTCCTCCTCCTTTAAATAGTGATACCCTACCATTAGTTATAGGAATCCCTATCATTGGATGTGAGGGACAGGCGTGGGTCATCGTACAGTCATAGAAATCAATTTGTAAGACCCTTTAGCAATTGTTGTAAGGGACTAAGATCATTTACAGAAGGCAGCATCGAAGGGTCATCGAGGGACTACGATCTTTTAACCGAGGGTCTTTGCTAAAGCATCTCACGTTCGAGGGACATGACTGTTTTTTATCCGAGGAACCAAGTAAGGTTACCATAGAGGTGCGTGTTTGCAAAGTGTTATTTCTTCATTTAAGTTGTCTTGGATTTATAGTTGTCTAATGTTTATTTTAAATCTTGCCATACAATCCTATTAAACTAACAATAATAAGGAAAGAAATAAATTGCGGAATTTAAATGTCCGGCGCTATTATAATGCTTTGGGAATGGGGGGTACAAATTTGTGAATGGGGAATAAGTCAATAAATCCTAATTGTCTATTACAGACCATTGAATAGTTACAATAATGCGAAGTAATAAAAATTCGCAAAGATGAAAAATGAATAAAAGGGAAAAGAAAATGTTTTGTTTGTGATTTATTTGATAGAAAAATATTTGGTAATTAACCTAATTAAACTAATTAGTTTTGATTAAAAGATAAGTTAACTAATTATTTTAAACAAAACCTAAAAATCTAAGTTAATTGAAAAGGACCAGCAACAACAAACTCCTCAGAAGGCAGAGTAGGAGGTAGCTATTGAAAGGATGGCTTCCTACACTTTTAAATTCTAAGAAGAAACAAGGAGAAACCACAGCTTCAATAAAAAATTTGGAAGTTCAAATGCATAGACAAGCTCGCTTAGTTATACTAGAATTAGAAGATTCATTAGATCATTTATGGTCAGAGTCTGAAGAAGAAAGACCAATGGCTGAAGATCCACCATCACCTGAGAGACTGCTTGGGGAATATGGAAGAGAAAATGCTCCAGCAGATCGGTTGACTATTGTGAATCAACCAGTAACTGTCGCAAATTTTCAATTTCACCCCTCAACAATCCGACAGCTTGAGAGCAGATATTTCACGGGAAAGATTAATGAAGATGCCAATAAGCATTTGCAGAAAATCCTCACCTTGAGTATAAATTTGAAGATTGGGGGGCACTCTGAAGAAGCCAAGAAATTAGGGATGTTTATGTTCACGCTTTTTGAAGATGTTGAAGAGTGGTTTTACTCATTACCTGCTGGGAGTATTACTACTTGTGAACAGATGGAGAAGACTTTTCTTGATGAGTACTTTCCCGCTTTTGTTTATATTTGCAAATGATATGATATTGTGAATTTTAAGCAGAAGGAAGTAGAATAACTAGGTGATGCTTATAAGAGGTTCAAAAGGTTATTGGTAGCATGTCCCACTCACAACACAGATCAAACTGAGCAAATGTAAATGTTTGTAAATGGCCTTTGAATAAAGATAAAGCAACTTATTAATACAGCAGTTGGTGGCTCATTAAAATTTACAAAAATCACTGGTGTGAAGAAGATTATTTAAACCATTGCTGCAAATGAGAAAATGGAACTATATGACAGGGTTGTAAGTAAACCAAATGGAGTGATTGATCTGAAGTTAGAAGTTAACAAATAACTAAAAATTGAAGAGACAATTTCTGTAAAAGTGGAGAAAAAGCTGAAAGCAATGAACATGGGTACTAAACAGGTAGCTCAGGTTCAACAGACACAGAAGGCAGGTTGTGAAATTTGTAGTGGACCACATATGAATGTCCATTGTCTAGAAACTCCACAACAAATTGGGGAGATAAAATTCTTGAAGCATAATAACCCATATTCGAACACCTATAATCCTAGGTAGAATAATCATCCTAACTTCCCTTGGAAAGACCAGCAACAACAAGCTCCTCAGAAGGTAGAGTGGGAGTTAGCTATGGAAAGGATGGTTGCCGATATTTCTCAATTCCAAGAAGAAACAAGGATAAACCCAGGAAATACCACAACTTTAATAAAAATTTGGAATTCCAAATGCATAGACAAGCTCGCTTAGTAAGACATGAGTTAGAAGGTTCATCAGATCATTTAGGTTCAGAGTATGAAGAAGAAAGACCAGTGGTTGAAGATCCACCACCACATGAGAGACTTCTTAGGGACTATGGAGGAGAAAATGCTCTATAAAGTCGGTTGACTATTGTGAATCAACCAGTAACTGTCGCAAATTTTTAATTGCACCCCTCAACAATCCGACAACTTGAGAGCAGATATTTCACCGGAAAGATCAATGAAGATGCCAATAAGAATTTGCAGAGAATCCTCACCATGAGTACTACTTTGAAGATTGAGGGGCACTCTGAAGAGGCCAAGAAATTAAGGATGTTTCCGTTCACGCTTTTTGAAGATGTTGAAGAGTGGTTTTACTCATTACCTGCTGGTAGTATTACTACTTGGGAACAGACGGAGAAGACTTTTCTTGATGAGTACTTTCCTACTTCTGTTTATATTTGCAAATGATATGATCTTATGAATTTTAAGCAGAAGGAATGAGAGTAATTAGGTGATGCTTATAAGAGGTTCAAAAAGTTATTGGTAGCATGTCCCACTCACAACTTGGATCGAACTGAGCAAATGAAAATGTTTGTTAATGGCCTTCTGTAATACGGTGGGAGAACTGACTTTAGGGTTTTGCGTTTTATCGCAAATATTGCGGATAGTAAGATTCGCCACCGACTTTTCTTTTATCCAAAAAAAGAAAGGGTGAAAAGAACAGGAAAGACTTTTGAGAATATTCTTGAGTTCTGGGGGTTGTTTAGGAAAAGGGAACTGTAGCGGTGAAAATCGGAGGTCAAGCTATTAATTAACTTGACTCACAAATAAGCAAGAGTCGCCACCGTGCTTTATTATTTCCAAAGGAAAAGGGAAAAGTGTGAAATAAAACCCATAAATATAGAAAGTGCAATTCTAAAAGTAAAGAAAATTACAATGCATTTGAAAAGATATTAGGTTCGGGGGTTTGTTATACAAAGGGAAGGTACTAGCACCCTATGTATCTATAGTATCCTATAGGAACCTTTTGAAATATATGTATTTTTGGTTAAAAAGTTTTTTTGCAAAAAAGGATCGGGGAGATGAGAAATTTTGAAAATGCAACGACCTAATATCGAGGTTTTGACTTAAAAGGGTGTAAATTTGAAAATATGGTTTTAAAAGTTTTAACTAATGGGAAACAAATATATGGGACACAATATAAAGACTCACAATAACATAAAGTCAAAGAGACGATCATTTCCCTTGGATTCAAATACAAAGATAATAATCAGATGAAGACCGGACAAGAACCATGCATCAAATAAAAATGGATAGTGACCATAGTCCAAGGATTAAAGAAATAATTTTAGATTTTTTTCTTTATTAAGTGGCTTATAACAAGTAAAAGAAAATAAGAAGCTCAAGTGAGCAAAGAGAAGATAAATGCTCAAGTGAGCAAAGGAAAAAATGCATAAAGTAAAGAAAATAAAATGCTATGGATGATAAATGGTATAAAAGTAAAGAGAAGAAAAAATAAAGTGCAGACATATAAATGATATTAAAGTAAAGTTAGTACAATATAAAGTTAATAATCTGATTTGGGTTAAGTGTAACTTCATATAGAGCATATAATATATGTATCCATACATGTTAAAGAAATGACACTTTGAATTTCATTCTGTTATACATGTTGTACAATTAACAAATATGGAAGATTAAGACAAAGTCAGTGAAGATACATTATGACAAACTTATCATCAATCCCAAGTACCTTGAATGATCAAAGGATCATTTAGAGGTAGATTGGAAATGATGAAAGTTCATCAAATACCCGACAAACTTAGATGAACTAAAAAAACTAAAATACTTTCCAAATTGATCCAAATAAAAATAAAAATTAAATAGATAAAGAACAATAAGATGAAGTCTATAATAAAAATAGTATAAATGTCATAACTTTCTCAATTTTTCATGAAATTAAACAAATGAATAATGAAAGTTTATCAAATCAATCTTACAACCAAGGATCCATGCTCAAAATAAGTAAATAAACAACAAAAAATTGCCTAAAAAATGAAAATTAAATAACAATAAATCACTTTTTCTTTTGGAGGTTCAAGAACACTTTTCAACTCTTGATTTTGAATCAATAGAGTTTCCTTCCAAAATGGTGATAATTATGGTACTAAATAAATAAATAAAGAATAAAAATACAATAAAATTAAATAAAAAAATAAGTATAATAATCTACTTATTCAATAAAAGGAAGAAATGACTTGAAAGAAAATGAAGAGGAAAAAAAGAAAAGAGTTTTTCCTTAGTTTAGTGAATGATTTGTGGTATTGTCCCTACAAATAAAAGAAAGAAAGGTCTTATGTATATGGTGAATGAGGTGAGAATATTAATATGGTAATCCATGTGACTTTATGAGAATAATTTTTGGTCATTGATAAGTCCAAGTTGGCAATACATGTGAAGCGTGAGAATGATTCTTGGCCATTGATAAGTACAAGTTGACAATTTATGTGAAGTGTTTGTACTATATTATAGTAGTCTCAACTTTTCTTTATTGACACAGAAAAATAAAATGACAAAGTAATAATAATAATAATAATAATAATAATAATAATAATAATAATAATAATAATAATAATAATAATAATAATAATAATAATAATAATAATAATAACTAAAAGTGTTAGTAATAATAATAAATACAAAAGTAAAAAAATAAAAGAGACATTAAATTAACTATTTACGATTTTTTTCTTGAATTAAAATAAATGAAAATATAAGTGCAAATTAAAATATAAAAAATAATATATATATATATATATATATATATATATATATATATATATATATATATATATATATATATATATATATATATATATATATATATATATATATATATATATATATATATATATATATATATATATATATATATATATATATATATATATATATATATATATATATATATATAAAAGAAAGTAAAAGGACTTATATAAATTTTTCTAGATTTTTTTTTGAAATAAATGATACCAATATATAAATTAAAATTTATGAAAGAACATATTTTTGATACTTTTTTAGTAAAGAGGTAAAAATAGTAAATAAAAAATAACATGATGCTAAGTACATTTTTTTATGATTTTTTTAAATGGAAAAGAAATCATGAATAAAACACAATAAAAATCAAATTCCACTAAATTCATAAATGACTTCTAACGTTTCTATTTTTTATGGGTTTTCAAAGTATAATCAGTTCTTGACTTGTAAAAAAAATTATAGATGATGTCAAGGAGAATCATATGTAAAAAGAACCGCTCAAAAATGTCGAAATTTGAAGAAGTTATAAATTTTTGAAATCTAATTCAAGAATTGGGAAAAAATAGGTCAAACCTCTCGTGAACACTTGTTATGCAATGATGCAAATGGAGGGTGGGATCTTAGGTAAAAAATTTGAGTATGACAGGAAGGTGTTAACATCCTTTTCATTCGTAATTATCTACGGGCTTTTAATCGCTTGATCACTTTTTGAAATACTCTGTGTTTGTGTATGTTTGAAAATATTTTGAAAACACCTAAGTATGGAAATTTTGTAATGACTCTCGTATCGTTGAGAATGTATACAAAATATTTATTTTGAAAATACTTGTGAAAGGAAGTGTTATTTTGGAAAGATATTTTAAAACTGACAATGTAGGGCAATTTTGTAATGATTCTCATATTGTCGAGAATGTATATAAAATGTTTTATTTTGAAAAGTGTTTTGAAGATAGTTGTTTTTAAAGTGTGAAGTGTAGAAATTGTTTTAGTTTGTGAGCAAGCGATTACGAGCGATCTACGTACGCAAAAGGTCTTTGTTCTTTTCCTCCTCCTTTAGATAGTGCTACCCTACCATTAGTTGGTAGGAAGCCCTATCATTGGATGTGAGGGACAGACGTGGGTCATCATACAGTCATAGAAAGTAACTTGTAAGACCCTTTAGAAATTGTCTTAAGGGAGTAAGATCGTTTATTGAAAGCAGCATCGAGGGACTACAATCTTTTAACCGAGGGTCTTTGCTAAAACATCTCACGTTCGAGGGACATGGTTGTTTTTTATCTGAGGCAACAAGTGAGGTTACCCTAGACGTGCGTGTGTGTAAAGTGTTTTGATTTCATTTAATTTGTCTTGGATTTATGGTTGTCTAATGTTTGATTTTAAATCTTGCCATACAATCCTATTAAACAAACAATAATAAGAAAAGCGATAAATTACGGAATTTAAATGTCTTACGCTATTACAATGCTTTGGGAATGGGGGTACAAATTTGTGAATGGGAAAGAAGGCAATAAACCCTAATTATCTATTACAGATCATTGAATAGTTACAATAATGTGAAGTAATAAAAATATGCAAAGATGAAAAATAAATAAAAGGGAAAAGAAAATGTTTTATTTGTGATTTCTTCGATAGAAAAAGATTTGGTGATTAAGCTAATTAAACTAATTAGTTTTGATTAAAAGATAAGTTAGTTAATAATTTTAAATAAAACCTAAAAATCTAAGGTAATTGAAATTAAGGATATCAAAATAAAACCTAAGTCTAATGATTTTTAATTGTTTAGAAAATAATTTGGATGTTAATGTCAATTTGAAAAAAAAATAGTGTGGAATAATAATAAAACCTAATTCTAATCAGTTTTTACAAGTTAAAAAAAATAAAGTAATTAATTTTTATTTACAAAAATTAAATTAGTTGATTAAAAAAACTAACCCTAATTAAAAAACAATTAACATAAATAAAAAGAAAATTAAGTGAGCCAGTGGTGTAAAAGCAATAAAGGGGTGAAAAGGAAAAAATGTTAGGCCCAACATAATTTGTTTGAAATAGAAAAAATAAAAAGAGAGTGGGCCTACGTGTAAAGTAAACCAGGGGTGATGAAAAGAAAAAGAGCTAGGCCCAAGTCCAGGAGGCCCACGTTGTTGGAATCAAAAAATAAAACATAAAAATGCCAAAAGGGTATCGTTGGGGCTCAAACCTAGGTTCCAAAGGTAACAGGCACTCGCTTTAACCACTGGGGTGGTGATACATCTGGTAGTTTATACACAAATCGCTCAATATATTATAAACTTGTTTCTGAATGGACTTCATCTTCTTCCTCGCGCCAGTAACCATGAACACATTTTTGAATTTTAGAAAATTCTCATTTCTCAACCAAATTGAAAGATATAAACATGAAACTTGCTCATAATTTCCTCATGAATTCAACCATATAACTTTAAAAAGCTATAAAGAAAATATGAGTGAGAATTTTACTTAGTACCAAACTGAACCCTAAAATTTCAGAAACTTCAGTTTCAAAATTCTCATCACACAGGCAATATAAATGAAAAGTAAGCACATGGTTAGCTTCAGTGCAATGATATCTACATTTTATCTTTTGAAATCAAAGGCAAATGATGCTTGAATAAGGAATTTAAAGTTAGAAAAACTTACCCCTGAAGTGAGAATCGATTATGGAGTTAGAGCACTCTTGGAGATGTTGTGATGATCTGAATATCTTCACTGAACTCCTAGGAAGCTTTTGCAATGCTTAGTTTGGATTGAGAGTGTCTCAATTCTTTTGGATAAGTCAAGTTGCATAGATCTGTTTTTAAAAATAGAGGATGATGAAGATGATGTTACAGTGGTATAACAGGTGTTTCGATAGCCTCTATATGAGTTATAGGAGCTTTGTAAATGATTTAGAATGAAAACGCACGAATGGATTAGGTGTTTGGAGTTTAAGGTTAGAAATTGCAACAAATGTGGTTTTGGATTCCAATTCTGATTTCAGAGAGTTTGAGAGGGTTAGAAGGCTTGTGAACCCATCCTAGCTTGCAAATGGACCTCTCTATTTATAGAAAAAGGTTGGAGGGAAGGAGCTGGTCAGATTTTCAAGTTGAAGAGTTATGGTTTGGTTGAAACATAACTTGTGATTTCTTGAGAAATCAAAGTTCCAATGTATGGTACAATAGCTCATAGGGTAGTTAGGCACTTTAAACCTGTTGCTTTTGAGCATACATGTTGAGTGTGTGCATAGGGAGCAAGTGAGAAGTTCAAGGAGTGGACTTTTGCAAAAAAGCTTGCTTTACAAGAATGACAATGGTGCCTTTCTTCCCAAAATGGAAAAACGATTTGGATAATGGCTCAAACACATGGGTAATGGTTCAATCACTTGTATAAACATTTAATTATGGTAATATTTGTAAGTTAAGAGGCCTGCAAAGCAAGATTATGCAGCATGGCATGAAAGTTTGTTCTTGAGCTCTTCATAAATATGACCTATAATTCAAGAATGAATGCCCAACTTCATCTCTTTGAATCTCCTAGCTCAAGCATGATACAAATGTGTTCTTAGACATTTTGGAAAGCTTGAAATATTGTCTACAACTTTCATGTTGACCATTTTGGCTAAATCAAATTGGAACTTGGTGAAAACTTACCAAAACCTTGGGATAAAAATCTGACCAAACTTGTTGAAAACTTACTAAGTGTTAGATAAAAATGTCACAACTTCATGGACTTATATCTCTCAAATTAAGCACTTTTTAAAGATCATCCATCAAGGAAAAATTTGTAAAATTCATCAATCCCTAAAATTTTCATGTTGAAAGTTTTCCTTGAATCATCTTGCATCTTAGTGAAAATGGTCATGAAGTAGTGAATTTATTAAGGACAAAACACTTAGAATTTTTTCTATGTGTTGGTAATTTTGACTTTTTGTTGAATTTTATTGACTTTGTTGATTCTTGTTGATCAAGATTGATAATTTTGAATGTCTTGATGATTCTTAATTTTTGAAGTTCAATATTGATCAAAAAGTCAAAGTTTGACTTTTGTGTGACAATTGACTTTTCATCAGTTGATCTCAATTCTTTAACTATCAATCACTTGCACCTTTAGAAATGTTTTGAACCATGTAATTTGGTCAAGATATTATATTTATATCCTTGAGATCATGCTTCAAGTCATTAGGTCATGTACTAGGTCAAAAGTCAAAGATCAACCGTTCTTAGTCAAAACCCTAATTTTGACAATTTTGCCCCTTTGGTGATCTGAGGGATTTTCTTGAGGAATTATGATCAAACCTTGATCAAATGATGAATATGGCTTCAAAATGTTGATGTTAATAAAAAATCTTGAAGTTTGACTGTATGTTGACCATAATTGACTTTTTACCCAATACAGCTGATCTTCAGTCATCTGAGCAATTGACTAGCCAAATTTGTGATGCAAGACTTGAAACTTGGTATGAGCATTCTTAGATACATATGATGAATCATGAAAGTCACTTGAGGAATTATAAGTCCAATTTTCCTTGAGTAAACCAAAACCCTAGTTGTGGACCCAGTGCTTAGGAGGTGAGCTTGTCTGATCATCTCTTGAGAATCCTTGAGCATTTGAGAACTTTTGTAAGAAATGTCTTGAGAAAAAGGGAGGGTAAATTTTGGGGTACAACACCTTCGAATAAAGAGAAATCAACTTATTGATACATCAGTCAATGGCTCATCCAACTTTATAATAACCACTAGTGTGAAGAAGATTATCGAAGCCATTGCTGCAAATGAGCATATGGAGCTATATGACAGGGTTGTAAGTAAACCAAAGAAGGTGATTGATCTGAAGTTAGAAGTTAACAAGCAACTAAAAATTGAAGAGGAAACTGCTGCAAAAGTGGAGAAAAAGATGAAAGCAACGAACATGGGTACTCAACAGGTAGCTCAGGTTCAACAGGCACAGAAGGCCGATTGTGAAATTTGTAGTGGACCACACATGATTGTCCATTGTCTAGAAACTCCACAACAAATTGAGGAGATAAAATTCTTGAAGCATAATAACCCATATTCTAACACCTATAATCCTGGGTGGAAGAATCATCCTAATTTCTCTTGGAAATACCAGCAACGACAAGCTCCTCAGAATGCCGAGTGGGACGTAGCTATTGAAAGGATGGCTGCCTACACTTCTTAATTCCAAGAAGAAACAAGGGGAAACCACAAGAATACCACAACTTCAATAAAACTTTGGAAGTTTAAATGCACAGACAAGCTCGCTTAGTTAGACTGGAATTTGAAGGTTCATCAGATCATTTAGGTTCAGAGTCTGAAGAAGAAAGACCAATGGCTTAAGATCCACCACCACCTGAGAGACTTCTTAGGGACTATGGAGGAGCAAATTCTCTAGCAGGTCGATTGACTACTATGAATCAACCAGTAACTCTCAAAAAAATTCAATTGCACCCCTCAACAATCTGACAACTTGAGAACAAATCTTTCACTGGAAAGATCCATGAAGATGCCAATAAGAATTTGCAGAGAATCCTCACCATGAGTACTACTTTGAAGATTGAGGGGCACTCTGAAGAAGCCAAGGAATTAAGGATGTTTTCGTTCACGCTTTTTGAAGATTTTGAAGAGTGGTTTTACTCATTACCTGCTGGGAGTATTACTACTTGGGAAAAGATGGAGAAGACTTTTGTTGATGAGTACTTTCCTGCTTCTATTTATATTCGCAAATGATATGATATTGTGAATTTTAAGCAGAAGGAAGGAGAGTAACTAGGTGATGCTTATAAGAGGTTCAAAAGGTTATTAGTAGCCTGTCACACTTACAACATGGATCAAACTAAGCAAATGCAAATGTTTGTAAATGGCCTTTGAATAAAGACAAATCAACTTATTGATACAGCAGCCGATGGCTCATCCAACTTTACAACAACCACTGGTGTGAAGAAGATTATTGAAGCCATTGCTGCAAATGAGCATATGGAGCTATATGAGAGGGTTGTAAGTAAGCCAAAGGGGGTGATTGATCTAAAGTTACAAGTTAACAAGAAACTAAAAATTGAAGAGGCAATTATTATAAAAGTAGGAAAAAGCTTAAAGCAATGAACATAGGTACTCAACAAGTAGCTCAGGTTCAACAAGCACAAAAGGCAGGTTGTGAAATTTGTAGTGGACCATACATGACAGTCTGTTGTCTAGCAACTCCACAACAACTTGAGGAGATAAAATTCTTGAAGCATAATAACCCATATTCGAACACCTATAATCTTGGGTGGAAGAATCATCCTAACTTCTCTTGGAAAGACAAATAATAACAAGCACCTCAGAAGGAAGAGTGGGAGGTATCTATTGAAAGGATGGCTGCCTACACTTCTAAATTCCAAGAAGAAACAAGGAGAAACCACAGGAGTACCACATCTTCAATAAAAATTTGGAAGTTCAAATGCATAGACAAGCTCGCTTAGTTAGACATGAATTAGAAGGTTCATGAGATCATTTAGGTTCAGAATCTGAAGAAGAAAGACCAGTGGCTGAAGATCCACCACCACCTGAGAGACTTCTTGGGGACTATGGAGGAGCAAATGCTCCAGCAGGTCGGTTGACTATTGTGAAATCAACCAGTAATTTTCGTAAATTTTCAATTGCACCCCTCAACAATCCGATATCTTGGGAACAAATCTTTCACCGGAAAGATCAATGAAGATGCCGATAAGCATTTGCAGAGAATCCTCACCATGAGTACCACTTTGAAGATTGAGGGACACTCTGAAGAAGCCAAGAAATTAAGGATGTTTTTGTTCATGCTTTTTAAAAATGCTGAAGAGTGTTTTTACTCATTACATGTTGGGAGTATTACTACTTGGGAACAGATGGACAAGACTTTTCTTGATGAGTACTTTCCTGCTTCTGTTTATATTCGCAAATGATATGATAATGTGAATTTTAAGCAGAAGGAAGGAGAGTCACTAGGTGATGCTTATAAAAGGTTCAAAAGGTCATTAGTAGCCTGTCCCACTCACAACATGGGTCAAATTGAGCAAATGCAAATGTTTTTAAATGGCCTTCGAATGAAGACAAAGAAGCTTTTTGATACAGCAGCCGGTGGCTCATCCAACTTTACAACAACCACTAATGTGAGAAGATTATTGAAGCCATTGCTGAAAATGAGCATATGGAGCTATATGATAGGGCTGTAAGTAAACCAAAGGGGGTGATTGATCTGAAGTTAGAAGTTAACAAGCAACTAAAAATTGAAGAGGAAATGTTGCAGAAGTGGAGAAAAAGCTGAAAGCAATGAACATGGGTACTCAACATGTAGCTTAGGTCCAACAGGCACATAAGGCAGGTTGTGAAATTTGTAGTGAACCACACATGACTCTCCATTATCTAGAAACTCCATAACAAATTGAGGAGATAAAATTCTTGAAGCAGAATAACCCATATCCGAACATCTATAATTCTGAATGGAAGAATCATCCTAACTTATCTTGGAAAGACCAACAAAAACAAGCTCTTCAGAAGGCAGAGTGAGAGGTATCTATTGAAAGGATGGCTTCCCACACTTCTCAATTCCAAGAAGAAACAAGGAGAAAACACATGAATACCATAACTTCAATAAAAAAATTGGAAGTTCAAATGGGACAGATTGCATAACAATTATCTCAGCAAGCACAAGGCCATCAGAAAACTCATGATAATGTTAATGTTGTTACAACAAGAAGTCAGAAGGGGTCAAAAAGCGAAAATGAGGTAAAATTGGATGATAGTATCATAGAAGTTGATTTGGAAGTGTGAGAGATCAAGAAAAAGCAGGAAGAAGTGATATCACCTATGCAGCCAACTGAAGAAAAGAGTGCAAAGGATGCTAAACCAATGATCAAGTTGACATATCCCTCTCGAGTGGCAAAGAAAGACACGAAAGAAAAAGATTTTGAGAAATTTTTTCAAAAATCTAGAGATCCACATACCGTTCTTTGAAGCACTCAAGAAAATGCCCGTGTACCGGAAATTCATGAAGGAAGTACTTGTAAAAAAGAGATCGACAGAAGATGGACATGTACCCATATATGAGAAATTATGCGCAATCACGCCCGAGAGGAAAATTCCCATCAAGCAGGAGGATCCGGGGTCGGTTGCAATATCGTGCATAATAAAAGACAAAAAATTCAAGAGGGTTCTAATTGATTCTGGTTCTAGTGTGAGTTTAATGCCATTGTCTATTTTCAAAAATCTGGGTATTGAGAAGATAAGCGAGAGTGGGGAAAACTTGAAATTTGCTTATCATACCATCAAACGGTCATATGGGATAGCTGAAGATGTATTGGTGGAAATTGAAAATTTTGTTTTCCAGTTGATTTCCAGATCATGAGCATTCTTGAAGATGAAGGGAGACCTATCATTCTTGGTCGACAATTTTTGCTTACTAGTCGATACAATTTTGATATCGAGATAGGTAATATTACATTAAAATCATTTGATGAAGAGATAAACTTGAAAGTGTTGGAGATCAAGAATCAGGGTGCAAGTGGAAATAAACAATCTTTATTTGGAATGATCAAAGTAGAAGGAGAAAGAAAAATTTCAAAATCACTCCCAGAAGAAGTCTCGGGCATAATCTCTCAGGTGGCATAATAAAAATTTCTAAGCTCAATCAAGAAGGCAAAAAGAGAAAGAAGAAGGAACACCGACCTGAGAAGATGGAAGTTGGAAGTGTTTGGAAGCACAAAGGGGTTGACACTTTTGATCTGAATGAGTTTTGGGTTGTGGAAAGGACAAGCAACTAGGTGTGGAAGAGGAAGTACCCCCAATAGTGGATGAACCGTCGAGCCATGCAATGTTAAAAGAAGTTCTTCGTGGGAGGAAACCCACACTTTTAATAACTTAGTTTTTATTTTTGTGTTTGTTTAGTTTTGTCTGCAGGTAATAAAAAGGGAGCTTTATTGGTGAAATCTAGGAGGCAGCAACTGGTGTTGCATTACCCTCTGTGAGTCACCTTCTCGAGCTTGTTCTGAAACATCAAGGGTCAATGTTTAGTTCAAGTTTGGGGGGGGGGGGGGGGGGGGGTTACTTCTTTTATTTTCAAGTTATTTGTTAGTTCTATGCTAACTGCTATGTAAATCCACGAGTTGAAGTCCTTCCCAAATTTAAACCAAAATTTCTTGTTTTGTTTTGCTCAAGAGCTTGTATTTCACGGAGATCGGGAATAGTTAATAGAGACAAAGGGATGAATGTTCTAGGGTTGGAAGTTCAGAATAACGTGACAGTGTTATGATTCTAACATGTAGATTTGTACCATAGTGCTTGAATCCTCAAAAGAACTCCTTGAGTAGTTTATCTTTACAGTCTGACATAATATAGATTCACATGCAGGTCTGATTGGTTGAGAAATAAATAAAGCTAGCACCAAATGATGAAAATGCGGAAAAATGAAACTGGCTCGCTAAGTTGGGTAGCCCTCACCTGGTTATTCAGCCTAAAGGGGGTTGATCCCCAAACGTCGTCCAAAATGGACAATATATAAACTGAAAAGTTTTGAAAATTTCATCTGAAATTAAAAAAGATCAAAAGTTGCTTATTTGGTGCCTGAACAAAAAATTTCTTGATTAGTCTTGTGCGTGTGATGATCATCAAAAGTCTCATTGTCTTAATTTGACTGTTTGAATGAAAAAAGAGGAAAATCAGAAAAAAGACTTAAGTACAAAGCATAGTTAGAGGGGTATCTAAAGAGGACGCTCAAAACTTAAAGGATTTTACACAAACTCTCCGCGTCATGTGAACATCGGACAAACTACCTCTTGATCAATTTGAACGGATGTCTCACGCATGAGTACCATGCTGCTATGGTTTTCATGAGTTCTTGTAATAGTCGCTTGAGGTCAAGCAACAATTTAAGTTTGGGGGAGTTTGATCAGTGATTTTTACACAGTCATTTACCATTGTTTTATGTTATCCTTTCTTTTTATCGCCGCATGTTTTATTTCATTTTACCACTTTTTATGCGTTGGTTGTGTGTTTTACTATTTTCAGGTTCAAAGGAATAAATCATGATGAAATAGTGTAAAACTTGGAGTTTTTGAAGAAATGCAAAAATCAACATTCAGGAGGCCTGACACGGGTGGTCGTGTTGCCCAACACGGGCCGTGTCAGAAGGTGCCTTGGGCGCGTTGGAAACATATTGGAAGTTAGAGGTGCAACGCGGGCGGCCGTGTTTCCCAACACGAGTCGTGTTGCAACCCTTGGCGCTTGAATTGAAGAATTAATTATTTGAAGGCCAACGTGGGCGGCCTTGTTGGCCTATGATGCTGATTTCTGGCTGGTTGTCTACTTTTCCCATTTGTTAAGTTGTGGGGGAGTTTTGGGTACTTCTTTTTGACCTAAGTGAGTTTTTTGCTTTTTATAGGAATTTCCACAATGAATGAGGGGACTTTTGACTGGAGAAGATTAAGAACGATAAGGATTGGTGCTTTCAAGAGATTTGGAGACAAATATTCCTTCATGAGCGATAACAATTGAAGATCTAAGCATCTATACCTTTTGTAATATCTAATTTTATTATTGCTTTTTTTATATTATGAGAGGATAAACCCCCCAATGCTAGGGGGTGTCCCTGATTTGAAAATGTAATGATTTTGAATTCTTGATTTTGATACAATTGTTTCTTTTCAACTTAATTGTTCAATGTTCTTATACTTTTCCTATCAGACTAATAGGGATTGACTCACAGTTAACAATTAGGGCTGAATCGTCATTGTTAAGGTTTTTGAACGATTAGACTATAGTAGATATCACCTAGGACTAGGGATATACTACAGGGTACCGGTAAAATCTTGATAAAATAAATGCTTGGTTTCATCTTAATTCTCCAAGGACTTAGGTATTAGGATGAAGGATCAAAGGTTTTTCCACTAAGAACTTAGGGGAAAATAAACTAAAGATTCGGTAGTTGAAGATAATGAAATTGTTGAAGAAATCAAGAGTAAAATTTATTATAGGAGAAAATAACACACTTACCCCTAGCATGCTCCTCATATTAGTAAAAAGCCAATTTATATTTCTGCTAATTTTACAGTGACAATAACAAACCAAAAGCCCAATTCAAGTTTTTGTTTGTTTGAACTACACATTAAACTCGATACTGATAAGCATTCCTTGAGATTGATACTTTGGGATTTCACATTATTACTACATTGGAGAATTAGTACACTTGCTAATTTACCGATCATGTGTTTAATAAGCCTCAAATGTTGAGTCATGCGAGGTGTCCGTTTGATCCGTATCGAAATCGCAAGATTCCATTGAGTCTGTATCAGATATGTGATAGGGCATGGAATATACTAAAGTTGTTTCAGATTTACATAGATGCGTCAAGTCTGTATCGAAAAGGTATTCATGCATTTTATCTTTGTTTTCCTACTTCAAGCATTCTAGCAGAAAGAAACAAAAATCACATAACATATGAAGGAATATATATATATATATATATATATATATATATATATATATATATATATATATATATATATATATATATATATATATATATATATATATATATATATATATATATATATATATATATATTAATGATGAATTAATTTCTTTATAAATAAACGAGGAAATGAAGAGGTAGATAGACCTTCAACAGCGACCTCGACGCGGTCGGGCGATGTCTGGAGTCTTTTGGCCATTGTTTTTCATCGAGGCTCCGGGTCGAATATACTTCACACTTCAAAGTGCCTTCTTTGGTTGGACGGTGTCCTAGGTGTATTCCTTTGCATTTTCCTGCTGATGTGTGTTGGGTGGTCGGCTCATCCGACATCTAAAGAAGGAATGGATGTTACCGTTTCCATCCAGTCTTTCCCTTATATGATGACTAGATTTTTGGGTCCATTCTCTCCTATTCTCTGACCAATCATTTACGTCCGCTTTCGTTAGCCCGCCTCTATGGATTCAATAGACAACTTATCAAATTCGGGCTATGCCATTTGAAGGACATTATTTGGGAACATCCTTATATGGACCCCGACATTATGGAATGGTTTCACCTATTTAGGGGCCAAAATTTGAGCTTGGACGCCCCTATTCTTTAATCAGCGCTCCCGGGTTAGCCTTCGTGGATAGAAATAGGCCAGGTGGGTAGGACAACGACATATCTGCCCTGGTGTAAGCTCATCGATCGGCCATAGATTCTTTTATACCTATAAAAGGTTCCTCGGAACTGGATTTGTGACCAGTGTTAACTATGGACTTGTGGTATCTTCTAATGTCGCTCGTGTAAGCACCCTGAGTGATTGGAAGTACGGGTGTTGTTAGGTCGAAGGGTAAATTATGAGTTTTCAGTCTAGCCTTTGTGAAAGTTTCCTTCCAGCCCCAATGCAGCCCTATATATGGATATAAGACTCTTTCTTTTGCTACTCTGCTGAGTTTGCGAGAGAATCAAGTATTCTAGGATCTCAAAGAATCGTAGCCGAGACAGTGATTTGTCTAATTAAATGTGTTGGATCTCGCTATTCACATCTCAACAATTCTTGATTCTGACATTTGAAGATTTTGGGCACAATGAAGCTGAAAGGCGGTTGTGGATTCACGAAAAGCATGGAAATCGAAAGCCAATTTGTTCTTGATACAATGACCTAAGAAGAGGTTGTGAACTGGTCACTCGAAGGCTCGAATCTGAATCACAAGATTCCATATCTAGAACTTTTGTTAGTTTAATGGTGTGGTGAAATGAATATGATTTTCGTGGAAATTGTAGGAATCAGAAGTCGTTTCCCATAGAAGAAGCTATTATTCCAATCAGGAACCAAAAACGGATGTTCTAACTCTGCTTAGAAACCATAAATGAAGGTAGTTGTATAATTGATGGTCTTGAATGACGACTACAATATCCTTTACAGTGGCGCAGGATGGACCTGCATGATCAACACTCCAATGCCTAAGTCAGTTCAAGATTCAAATGAGTATAGTGAGATTGAAGATCAGAGATTTTGTCTTTTTCTTAGCATGTGAAATATTTTATACGTTGAGTCAATTGGAGTGGATTTTGAGATAGATTGGTCCTTGGTCATTTAGACCTTTAACCGGTCTAGAACAAGATTAATAATCGTCTTATAAATTAGATCTAATCTCGTTGGTAAAATTTGTAATGACTATGATGGGAATTTCGAAGAAAGAGAAAGAGGAATAAGAAAGCAACAAAAATGGATAATTTGTTGAAGTTGGTATGTGTGTTGTTGGAGTTTGTTTGAAGTCCCACATTGATTAGGTTCCCGGACTGTTGGATGTATAAGTATGTGAGGGCAACCTCATCTTTTGAGCTAGCTTTCAGGGTTAAGATCCAAGCATATTTAACATGGTATCAGAGTCGAGTTAAGGACCGCAATGTGGGTATTTGACCCAAACTCACGCTAGTCGTGAGGATGGGTGTTGAAGTTGGTATTTGTGTTGTTCGAGTTTGTTTGATGTCCTACATTGGTTAGATTCCTGGATTGTTGAATGTATAAGTATGTGATGACAACCTCGCCCTTTAAACTAACTTTTAGAATTAAGGTCCAAGCATATTTAACACAATTTTCATGTAGTTTGTGAGCACTTCCTTTTTATGTTGATAGATCTATAATTGAGGCGGGACTCTTGAATTTTTATACATTGTTGCTTCCTTACGATTAACACTATAATTGATATTAGGTTGGTCTACTATCCTCTTCTGATGATACCTTGTCCTTAGGGTCTTACTTGACCTTTCATCCATCCTCCAATTCTCCATATTGTGTGATTGAGGTAGTCGACCTCTACTCAAATATATTTAATCAGTTGCTTAGATTGTAATTTGAATAGTATAAGACAAATTTGACATTGAAAAATTGTCAACGAAAAAAATTCACTATCAAAATCTATATCCACACAAATTTGGTGTCACTAAATTGTAAAGTGGTGGAAGAGAGCTGTAGCCAAAAAAAAAAAAACTATAAGTTCTCAGTAAGATTTATATCTATAGTCAAAAGTCATAAGTATCTGGTGTATTTTCATTGTTTTCTTCCCTCCTTTTCTAGGATAATTTAGATTTGTGTTGTTCTTTATTTCTTGTCCCTACTCTTATCTTTTTTCAACGGTAGTGTGTTGATATGATACATATTGTACCCCTTGCTTAACCGTCCTTTGTACTTTCGAGTATTATCTGTCTGCTAACTAATTTATAATTGCTTACCATTAAATCAAATAAGTGGGTGATTCATATCACTCAAGTTAGATTCATGAAAAACGTTTTAAATGTAGTGCAAGGTTTAATACACTATGTAAAACTTTTTTAAAAGTCAAGACAAATATAAAATAATTAATATTTATTGAAAAAAGAGAACAATTAATGAATTAAAAGATAGTGTAATGATAATATAAAATAATTTTATACTATTATCTAATAAAAATTTATCATTTAACTATGTTATATAATTCATTTAAAAATAATAGAATAATTTAATATTTAACATTATTGTGATTGTTTGATAATATAAAATTATTTAAAATGTCAATTTTTTTTTTATCCAATAACCAACTTTCTTAAATTATTACTATTCAATATAATTTACTTTTTCACATATATTTCAAAATGGCGTTGTTTCAAGAAAAGAAAAATAATTCCACATAGAACTAGTGAATCCAATTGGCCCGTGCATCTGAAATTTATAGGACACGCAATTCAATTGGTGTATGTTCATTCCTTCATTCCTTTATATGAATGCGTCAATTGGATTGATGCAATTAAGACGAAAATTTATATAAATAGATGTGTTCTGTGAATCATTTTACACTTCTTTTCATTTCTTTTCTAAATGTTTTTGTTCTAAGATGAGTATTGTTGAACATGTTATATATACATGAAGATCAAGTTTTTCTTGGAGATCTCTTTTAGTGTATTTACGAAGACCAAGTCTTCTTTGAAGATTTTTGTGTGTGACCGGTAAAACGATGTATATTATATTTTCTTTTCATTTTGTCAAACGTGTTCATTTCGATTCTAATATATATGTTATTTGGACAACATTTTTTCTTCCTTCTTATATTTTCGTTGTGGTAAATTACATCCATTAATATGTAGGTCAATATTCTTCACTAGCTACCATTGAGAATCTATTGTTGTAGACATCGAATAAGTTAAAACCTTGTAAACACCAGATAAATGCAAGAGTTCTTCCTGAAAAACACTGGAACATGCCACAATGACTTGGGAGCAAGACATATGTAATCCTTGAATTTTTCTGCAACCCCACTAACTTTTATGTAGTTCGACCCGGTAATGTCCCATTGGCCATCCATCATTGTGGTCTATTGTCTCCTGGACACTAAAACTGAAATTTTGACGATCAAATCTTGTGACCAATGTGTGTTAGATTTTCTAGTTTCCTCCTTCATAACTTTCATGTAGTTATCACTGAACAATTTCCTTGATTCTAATAGTGAACTCCATTTTGAACCTTTGTTAGAGAACAATGCTCCCAACCTATAATAGGTTTCTCTCACCAACACAATTATGAGTAGGTTTCTTGTGTCTTTAGATACATAGTTCATTGATTCCATAAGATTTGTTATCATGTGACGCGATCATCGAGCCTCATCAAATGTCTTTGTCCAATTCTCTATTGGAATATTATCCACCCACCTTAATGCTTGCACATTTTACAATCTTATTTCCTCGCGGTAGTGTCTGAATGATGTTAATCGAAATGTCTATTGAGCAACAAAAAATAATTTAAACTAGAATTTATATCATGTTACTAATAGGTTTATTTTTATTTCCAGATACTTTGAGTTGTAGTATACATATTATGTATTTACATTTGTTAAGAAATATCGATAAAATAGGATCATATAGTTGGAGTTTTGTTTGTTTAGTGTGTCGTTGTAGATCTTTATGTAAAACTACAAAGGTAGGTTCATCTACTTTTGTTGGATGCGTCATATTACTTCAAACATGGGGTTGGTCGAGAATGATGTCTCATACGCATGTTAATTTTGCAACTTTAGATTCCTTTACACAACAAAGTGTGTTTCTAGCCTAATAAATATTTTAGCTCACTTAATTTATACTATTAAATATAAATTATTTATTTTAAATTTTTTGGTTTAGGTGGTCCATCCATGGAATGAATTACGAAAGATGTTTGTGACACTGCATCATGGTTTATTGATATCTCTTAGATCCCCTAGGACCAAGCGATGCATCACTATTAAACTATTTATTTCATAATAATTTATTTTTAATATTAACTTTTACTAAACTAACAAATACATTTTCCGCAACAATTTGTTTGGAGGTCATATCTAGGTCTAGAAAAATATCATTAAAGGAATGAAGACGATGCCAGAATTTTGACTAGAAAAATACGGATTATATGTTCACTAATGCAGATATGCACAATAGTGATCGTATGAAACTTCAGTTCGACATGCATCAAGAAATATCAGGTCTTCTGAGGTGCTTAAAAAACACCACTACAATAAAGTCTCGAACCAATGGATCTACCCTAATTGGAAAGAGTACGCAAAAGCAGATTATCATCAATGGAGGCACCACCATAAACGTATTCTAAATAACTTTGTAATGTCAACCAAATCTAAACCAACTCCTCATTACATGCATTGGTATAGGCGGCTATAATTGGGTTTCTTTCCGAACCCATATATTTAGTCTACCCACATCAACAACATCATCATTAAATACCCAATGAAAATAACAACACAGTTACACTAAACTCTCAACCCAACAAAATTACAAACCCACAAACACTGAAGCCCATATCCAATACATGTCATACACACAATAAAAAATCAAGAGCATACCCCATACTACCAACAAAAACCACAAGATTTTTATCAATCTCAACACCAACAAACACCAACCACTAACCCATTATATGTATACCAAAACACTCAACAAACAACTCAGACAAACATAAACTACCATACATCACAACAAAAAATTCCTTTTTACCCTAACGAAACATTCTAACCAGTGTCACCACTCAACCGGCATGGCTACCACCCAACCATGAACACATCGACCCAAACAACACAATTGTACTACAAAAACATGGGTATTGAACTCTGTTAGAACATCACTGACATTGATGCACGTAGCTTTCACGAATTATGAGAATTACTTATAGGTTATCCAAATCCGGGACTTCGTATCAAGCACATGAGAAAAATCAAATGAGACCTATATAACAGATAGAAGATCTTTCTTGAGGAATCAGTGACTACTTCAATCAACCGTGTCGTAATCAATAATGTAAAAAGTAATCTCATGTGTGTAATCCAACTTTAATTAAGTAATATTAGTATTTTTATTTTTTGTATTTTCGTTAATTGATAATTTCTTCATTATATTATATTAATTAATTATTAAAAACCAAAATATTAATAATTAAATAATAAAAATAATTGAAAAACATAAAATATAGGATATTTACAACCAATTGGTGCGACCTATTAAAGATAAGAGGACATACCAATTAGTTTAGCGTGAATTCTTTAAAACACGTTGCTCGCGCCAATTACATATGGCAAAAGATCTATGTGGAGAAGAATTTGTTGTGGCAAGAAATCTTTTATATGCAATCACTTTAGTTGTTAACTTATGGCTAGGAGGAAGATGTCTCATGAGTTTGGTAGAATATGTTGCCTCTGCACCCTTGACGCTGTTATTAAAGCTTGATGGTGGGATACAACCAATAACCGCAGGTTCTATTTGGAGGCAGTTGGTATCCAAGGTTGCTATGAAAAAGGTTAGTAAATATGTTGCATATTATATCAATGATTTCCAGTTTGGGGTTGGGGTATCGGGTGGTGCAGAGGCCATTTTTCATATTTCTAACATGGTTTTAAGCAAGCGACACAAAGATGGTTCTTTGTATATGCTTAGAGTAGATTTATCAAATGCTTTAACCACGATAGATCGATCAACCCTATTGTGAGACGTGAGGGTTAAATTCCCATATAATTCTTTCTAGGTTGAGTTTCTTTATGGTTAGGTAACAAGTTTGTACCTTAGGGATGGACATATTATGTCAGCCATTGGAGTGAAACAGGGTGACTCGTTAGGGCCACTCCTTTTGGATCTTATGTTACACCCACTCATTCATCAGGTTAGAGTAAATTGCAAGATTCTCCTTCATACTTGGTATCTTAATGACGAGACAATTATAGGGGATTCACATGAAGTGGCTAAAGCCCTCGTCATCATTTCGAAGATAGGTCCAAGATTAGGTCACAAATTAAATATTCGTAAGACTAAGGTCTTTTAGCCTTGGTAGTAAACTTCATGATGATTTATTTATGTTGGACATTAAGAGAATGATGTTGGGGATGAAGCTGCTTGGAGGGGGTGTTAGTCAAGATGGAAACTTTATCAAGAGGGTGTCCATGAAGAAAGCTTCCAAGACTATTGAGTTAATACATCTTCTACCATAACTAAGGGATCTTCCGAGTGAGATTTTTCTACTTTGATCTTGCATGGGTATTGCCAAATTATTTTTAACCTAAGAATATACCAACCTAATCATATGAAAGAAGAAAATATTTAGTTTGATAAAGAGTTGCGAAGGGCGATTGAAGATGTTGTGGTTAGTGGAGGTCCTTTCTTCGAGGAACTTCAATGGATAATGGTTTCTTTACCCATTAAAGTTTATGGATTGGGTATGTACTCGATAAGAGAGAGTCTCATACGCTTTTATGGCTTTTGGGGCCCAATCTTGGTTGTTACAAGATCACATATTGAGAGACATTGGGGTATATTTCAACAGAGCTTTGGATGGTCTTAGTGTTGCGATTCCAGATTTTGACCTTGCCAATTTTACTAGGAAAGTCATCATCCCTCCTAAAGCACATGTTTTGGCAAGTTCCTTTTTTTAGTAAAAATGTTCAGGACAATGATGTAAAGTTTGACATGACCACAAGACAAAAAGTAGTTTTTGGTTGTTTGCAAGCCGTACATGCTCAAGACTTTTTCCTTACTATTCATATTGATGAGTTAGTCCAATATATGTTATTGGTGGAGTATCGTACTATCCTGATATACTACCTTATGATTCCCTAATTTCATATTGATGAGGTTTTCCCTGTTTGTCTCAAGATGTGTTTGGATATATTCGGGGAACATGCGAATCATTGTAAGGAACTTTCAGACTTCAAGTGTCAACATAACCTTTTTAGGGATGTCATATCTGATATATTTTGGAGGGCTGAAGTGTCAGTGAAGAAAGAAGCGCCTGTGAATTTTTTGAGTTACCCACATAAAGGAAGATCGATTCTTAGGCTAACCTATATTCAGGTGTACGAGTGAGTAGGAAAAAACATGCATGTACGGACTTGACTAGGATTTCTCCATTGATGGAACTGAGGACTTGAGTTTTTATTGGGGGACATGTATACCTCAAAGCTGCTTCAAGCAAAGGGGTCAAACATGAGAAATCATGTTCCAACAATCGACATGCTTCTATACCATTTTCCTTTGACACTTTTGGTTTTCTATCACCAAAAACAGTGAATCTCTTTTAGAGATATCAAAGGCTTATGCATAATAATGTTGTATCTCCTAGGTTAATAAATGTAGTTTTTAAAAGAATTAATTTTGTCATTCAAAAAGGGGGTGCGATACAACTTTGTGGTCGTTTGCTTTATATACCTATATAAACCTTATTATTATTACATAGTGAAATATAAATCATGTATCATAAAAAAATTGAGTGTGAAAATTAGTCTATTTAGATGAATTAAAAATAACTTATATGATTTTAAAAGTTATTTTTATAAAAATTATTTCTTAAAATATAATATAAGGATGTATATGTTGGAGAATCTGGGTAAGAGAGAAATAATTAATACTCAATGTTCCATGATCATAAGAGAGGTAGATGCCACATCTCTATTAAAAATGTAAGGTATTGAATATATAAGTCACTTCTCTTTCAAATATAGCATTCCAACAACTCATTATAAATGTAATGTTTAAACACTCACAAAAGCTAAATGTGTTTCTGATTTAAAACTACAACATACCAATTGTTAAGAGAAAAGGATAATTCAAGTTCCTGTAACCGGTTACTGCGGGGCAGTAATTGGTTACACATTTTTGGCATAATCAAACATAATCGTTTTGTAACCTGTTACAACTGAAATAGGATTTAGGCATAATCGTTATGTAATTGGTTACATATTTGATCTAATCGATTACAACTGTTAGTTTTCAGTTTTTCTATTTTGTCAATTACATCTCAAGTAATGTACTTTGTATAAATACCTTATGGTATGCCATTAATGAATAGTGCTAATTTTAACCCTCAATTACTCTCTCTTATTCTCCCACTCTCTCCCTATCTACACTTAATTATTGACAAACCTTGTGGTTCCAAAGTTCCAACATTTGGTATTAGAGCCTAGCTCAATCCATTAAACACCTAGTATGCGAAAATGATATATGTTTTCAATGAAAAAATGCATGTTAATTTACCTATTCTTGATGCGAAGAATTACAAAAAATAGTGCAATAAAATGAGGTATTATTTGGCTACTAAGATATTCTTGATGTGATCAAGAACGATGTATATCCTCTTGTTGAAGGTTTTAATCCACCGCAAAGAGCATCACATAAGTAAGAAAAAAAGAAAGATTACAAAGGGCATTTCTTAGTCCATCAATGTCTTGATACAAACAACTTTAAGAAAGTTGGTGATTATGAATCTTCCAGTCAAGCGTGGGAGATTCTTGAGCATGCATATGTAGGAGCTAATAAGGTGAAGGTTTTGAGGTTACAAACTCTAAAATATATCTTGAGTTGATTCAAATAAAAGAGAAGGATACTACCAATGATTTTACAACGATAATTACTCGGTTGATGAACCAAGTAATGGAGTATGGAGAAACGATTACATAGTGTATGTTGTGACGAAAATCTTGTGTTATTTGATGACAAGATTCAATAACATAGTCGTAGAGATTTAAGAATCAAATCATTTTGCGACGATGAGAAAAGAGGAGCTACAAAGCTCTCTTAAAGCACATGATAAGATTGAAGGAAAATCGCGATTTAAAATGCAGCGAAAATTAAAATTTTCCTTTAGTTATCCTTACGAATGAGCATGGCCAGTGATAGAAACTATTACCTCTTGTGGCAATTCAGACCTTTGATTTTGTGATCACGAGCGTTGATGAAGAACTACGCCTCTACTCAGTCCACACGAATAAATCGCTTCTGGTCACAGTGCTAGCTGCTTACGAACAAAAACTTTGAGTGAGAGAGTGAGAGAAAATATGACTAGGGTTTCAAGACCGAATTTTCATCAAGTGAAAATGCTTCAGCATAAGGGTTCTATTTATAGAACCACTTGTATGGGCTGCAAGATAAAATCCCAATTAATGCTGCAAGCTAAAAGCCCAATTAAGTATACATACATCATACCTTATGATGTACCTTATATCACTTAAGCGCCTGGTACCTTACCATATTTCGTATTCCACTTAAGTGTATCGTACTTTACGGTGTTCTACAATTATCTTAAGTGCATCGTACCTTACAGTGTTACTTATTTACTTTATCTCTCATCAACTTGTCCTTATGTATGTGACTCTGTAGGTTTTCGCGATGTTGGAAATTATATTAAATTACACATTTAACATAATAAATAGTGAGTGGTATCTAGCAACACATCACTGCTACCCAAGTCACGAAAATGTCAAGTGTGTAGTGCTATAATTGCCAAATGCTTGACCATTTTGTAAAATAGTGTAATGTCGATAATAAAGAACCTCAAATTATGAATCTAGAGTTTATAGACAAGACTTTTATGATGATAACACATTCTTGGTGATGATCACTAAAGGAGAATGCAAAAGTAATAGAGTTTCGAACAACTGTCACGCGTTATAGCAGACTGGTAGACAAGGATGTAACCTGTTACGTATATGTTGTAACTGGTTACATGCAAAAGAAAACATAATGATGACTATGAAAGAGGAAGTATAATGTAAATATCAATGGTATTTGGAATCTAGATGTTCAACGCATATAACAGGAAGGAAATATTGGTTTGTTACAATTAATCGTGCCATGAAGAACAAGGTGAAGTTCATAAATAATAACACTCTAGTGGCATATGGGATCAGTGACCTATTGATTGAGATAAGGGTTGGTAGATATCCTTTGATAAAGAATATGTTTTATATTTCCGGAATTAAGTGTAGTATTTTAAGTATTGGCCAATTGATTGAGAGGGATTACAAGATTCATATGGAGAACAAGACATTACACGTTATGGATGCAAATAGAGCTTTGGTCCTAAAGTCTCCTATGGCTCTAAATAGAACTTTCAAAGTTGAGTTGAAGGTTATGGAGCATAGGTTTCTTGATATAGTGGCTAGTCAAGAATAGTGGATATGTCACTATAGGCTTGGGAATCTTAATTTTCGGGATCTCAATGCATTGTAAAAGAACAAAATGGTGACGTGGCTGCCATTGATCAACATACCGGCTGAAATTTCTGAAAAATGTGTGGAAGTGAAGCAACATAAGGGAAAAGTTCAACGATGATGCAGGTTGTAGAACTAATTGTCACTGTGAGGTGGTCTATTTGGATGTGTGTGGCTTGATGAAAGTTGATTCCATTGGTGGTAATAAATATTTTGTCACATTCATTAATGATAATAGAAGAAAATTATGGGCGTACCTAATCAAGAGAAAGGATGAGGTACTTGAAGTGTTTAAGAAGTTCAAGTCCATGGTTGAAAGGCAAAGCAGTCACAAACTCAAAGTTCTATAAATGGATGGTGGGGGTGGAGATGTCTCAAATGACATTGGGAGATTTAATGATCAGGAGGGCATTGTACATGAAGTAGTACCACTTATACACCACAAAAAATGGTGTTGCCAAAAATAAGAATTGATCAATTATGAAAATAGTAAGAAGCATGTTAAAAAGGAAGAACATTGAAAATAATTATGGGGAGAAGTAGTATCCACAACTGTGTATTTTTTGAATAGGTGTCCAACCAAGAAGCTGGAAAAGATCACACAAAAAGAAGCTTGGTCCGGATTCAAACCAAACATGAGTCACTTGAGAGTTTTTGGCTCAGTGGCGTATCGACATATGCCAAGTGTAGCGGTAGAAATATTGAGACTAAGTCATTGGATTGATTCGACTCGCACAAATCAAAATAAAAATTGCCACTGCGCTTTATTATTTCCAAAGGAATGGGAAAAGAGCGAATAACCCAAAAGATGGGGAAAGAATCTAAGTTCGGGGGTTAGTTATACAAAGGGAAGGTATTATCCCCCTAAACATCTACGGTACTCCGCATGAACCTCTTTGAAAATTTATGTATTTTGGCTATAAAATGTTGCATATAAAAAAATAGATGGTGGAGATGAGAAAAGAAGTCTTTTTTATATCTTTTGCACCCTCCGCGGTTAAGAACCTTTAGTGTCTACGTACCACCTTCCGTGCAATAGGGGATCAGGGTACTCGTAGTTCACCTTTAAAATTTTAAAACACAAGTGTGTTGGTTAATTTTAAGAGACAAGACATCATCGTCTTATCCGAGTGGAAAACATACTTCCTACCCACGATTATGAGAAAGGAGAATTTACGTCATCTCAAAGTGGAGGATATAACTTGGATTTTAAAATCAACAAAGCCTTACTCAACACCCAAGAGGAGAATATATCACTTCACTATATATCGTAGAAGTATAGTAGCTTGCGTCACTACAAGGATTGACAAGAGTCTAATCTTTTGAGAAAATTTTTTAAAGCAAAAGGCCAAAGTAGCAAAAATAGTTTGAATGAGATTGATTGACTTTTAGCCTTCTCACAAAAATGTTAAGGTATTATTAAGTTGATTAAAATTTGATTAAGAAAATATTTTGAAAATGCATGGACCTAAGTCCAAGTTTATTGTGAAAGCGATTCAAGTTTAGAAACAAGAAGGGTTTTTAAAAGGAGGAAGAATATTTTTGAAATTAAAGAAGATGGGAGGAGATGAAGGGACTATCCTAAAGCATAAGGTAAAAGCTAGGGAAAAGAACCGTCTAACCAACAAGAAGCCAACACTTGACACAATGAGTCAATATAGAACTACCATCCTTTGGATTTGAAACCAAACAAGAAAAGATAATAAACCTTTTAAAAAAACCAAGCTTCAATTGCATTAAGTCTTCACAAAAATTGGGTAGAGTAACTGATGTATACAGATGAATTCCCAATACAAAGCATGTAATCACAATAACCTGCACACAAGGAAAACAAACAACCCAGATACTTGGGGTAAACCCCAAGAGCTCTAGACAAAAAAAAACAATTGAGGTTACAAAGTCTCAAGGTAGGTCAAGGTCTCTAATCCTAAGTCCAAGAAATCCATCACTCCATAATGCCAAGGATAGTAACAAAATAGTCCAAGTAACATTAAAAAGTTTTATGGTTCAAGTTGATTATTAAGTATCTTCAAAAAGAAATGAAAAGCTCAAGTGAGAAAAATAAAAATAAAATTACACAAAAAAATGCTCAAGTGAGAAAAGATAAAAATAACATGAAATGTAAATGCTAAAATAAATGTGCTTAAAGTAAAAGCATAAAGTAAAGGCACAAAATAAAGTCAATTGTTACAAATTAGAGGTTAGTTGAATGACCATCTTGAAACTTGCATTTTAAACTCATTATAGGATTGATAAAATCGAAGCCTCTCAACAACAAGTTTCATTTGCTTTTTGTCAAGTATATCATTCATTTAAAATTCTCAAGGAAACCATAAATGATCAATGATGTTTAAGTGATTCACTTTGACCAAAGCTTATGAAGATTCACTAGAGGATTGATAAGACCAAAGCCTTCTAACAATGATTCTAAAGGTTATTGGATCAAAGGATTCTAATTAACATACTTGGGCTTACAAACATGGGTTTGGGCCACGAATGATCATTTCTCGAATCGGGACAAAATTTAGCGCTATGTTAAGCAATCGTAAGTGGACTTATAAAGAAGTCGCGCCTATTTTTAGGCAGATCAATAGCAATCTATGTACCATATGTTTTGAGAAATGATATTCAAATTATTCTCCAACAACATGTGACACAATAAGAAGAAGATAAGATGAAGAGGGATGAGATAAGAATTAAATCACATTTGAACCAAAAATTTAATCAAGCCATCATTAAAATTATTCATCCATTTTAGTGGAGTTAAACTCAACACCCAAGATCCAATGGTGTTAATGAAGCTCATGATCAAAATCTCATAGTCCAAGACCAACCAACATATATACAAAATAAAATTGTATTTAAAAAATAAAGAAAAAGATTTTTAAATGAAAATAAAAGGGGAAATTAGAAACTATATTTAAAATATCCAAGAAAAATTAAATAAGACCATAAAAAAAATCATAAATGAGCTCAAATATTATTATAAAATTTTTGATAATTTTTTTAAGTCAGAAACTATTTTTAAAATTAAAAGAAATAGGCAAAATAAACCAAAAATTGTGAAAAAATAGTAAAGTCGGAAATAAAAATAAAATGAGGCACCAATATTTGTCAAGAGGTCATTGGATCCTTCCATATTTTTTTCATAATTTAAAAATTGGGAAAATTATTTTTAAACATTTAAAACAATTCAAATAAAGTGAAAAAATATCAAAACACAAAATAAAATTGTTATAAAATAATAATCAGAAAGAGAAAAATCAAAAGTATTTTTAAGAATTTTTCAGATTTTTTGAAGTTAAAATGATTTCTTTATGAATTTTTGAAGTTTAAATCAATTAAAATAAAAATCAGAAAATAAAATATCAAACCAAAAAAATATGGGTCATCTAATCATTGTCAAAATGTGTTAGTAAACAGATCCAGTGGATCTGGCGTGCTGTGCATGTCATAGACTGTATTAAATTTCACATTGAATCAATCTTTATTAAATAAAAACAACTTAAAATGTGGCACGTTGGATGGAGTCTAACTCACTAAAGTAATCAGATCAAAAGGCTCCTGAGACACGCTTATGGTAAAACAAATGTATTAGATAGAATTCAAAAAGTCACATGTCATGCATTCATTGGCTGAAGCACGACACGTAGGTCGTCTTCAACCTCCAGACGCCCTAGATTGGTATTCTTCAAACCGTAAAATTAGAGGACCAGATCGGTACCATTAGCTAAGTCTCTTTAAGACGATTCTAATGATTCCCTCACACCAAATTTATATAAAGTGTGCAAGGCTGAATTTGAAGAAAACCATGAAAAATAGCGAGCACGAAAATCCCAAGTATCTCCTTCAATTCTCAATGAAAACGCAAACCGTAAGAAGTGTGAGAATCAAAAGGATGAATAGATTAGAATAGGACTTTATTTGGTTCAATTTGATGGAGAATTCTACCTGAACGAATTAGATGAAAATTATTTTGAAACAGGACTTGGTTAGAATGATTTAGAACACCTCAAGGCTTGATTCTTCTTCTGTTAGCTTCAAGGAAGTTTATGGATGAAGGATCAATGGAGAAATTGGATTGAAAAGTAGGAAACATAAGAATTCGGAAAATTAGAAAAGTGAGTTATGTTGGGAGTTTGGCAGGGTGATTTTGGTTGTTCAAGCTTGAGAAAATGAATGAGGTATGACCCTCTATTTATAGGGAAACTAATGGAATGCTTAAGCATGTGAAATGATAAAGTTTAGAGGGAAATCGTGTGAATTTGCAAACATGAAAAATGTGACTTCTATTTTGCTTAAAACTCAACCAAAGCTTTCATTTCAATATGCTAATCATTTATGGAAGTTCATTAAATATGATTAGAAGGAAAACACGCAGAAATTTTGTGTTTAGAGGCCAAATCAAGGATTTCAAATTCTGACTTTGGAGAAAACTTCAGTTTCAAGGTACCATCTTTGAATCAATGGTGTGCACGATTTAGGGAACCTTAAGACCTGATTATTGATGTTTGGAAAGATGAGATCTCAAACTTTACAATGTGAAAAGAATGTAATCAAATGGATGCTCGAGTTGAAAGTTGTGATGAGTCAAAGTTGAGAAAAAATACTGACTTTTTGTACTTAGAAAAATTCTAAGTTTTTTCTTCAAAATGATCTATAATGTTTTGCATCCAAACATGGCCTTCCATTTAAAATTTCCTCTTGACCAAAATATATGGAATTAATTAGACCTCTTGAATGACATTTTGAGACTTGAACCATTTAAAAACTCCAAAAATTGAGAAAGTTATGACTTGGTGAAGTTGGTGAAAATTCATGAGATGACCTATAATCTTTTGCATCTTTAGGGCATCTTCCATCCATTTACAAGCTTAGAACATAAAAGAAGAGTTGAAGTTCACATATTTAAGATCATTATGGAAAAAGAATAAGCTCAAGGAGAAAACAATTGACCAAGTTATGATCTTTTGAAGTCACATAAGGGATTTTGATGGCTTATCTAAAGGATTTGTGTTCTCTCTTCATAATTAGGTATCCTCCATACAATTTTTTTTTTGAAACTTTTGAAGTGATTTATTGATAAACCTTTAAAGAGAAGCATGTTTTTGGAATAAATAAAAAATACCAAAAGTTAAGCAAGATACAGCCTTTAGAAGTTCAAAACCCTAGCTCCTATAGCAAAAAAATGCCTTGGAAAACCTTTTCAAATTTGACAAACCTTCTTGCACAAATAATTTTGTCATGTAAATATAAGTTGTTGAGGATGATAATGAGAAACCATGGCAACCATAACCACTTCCAAATATTGAGAATGAGGGAGATATGCACTTGTGATCAAGAAATCAAAGACTTGTTCAATTAGGTCAAACTTCTCCAATCAAACCTTGCATCTTTGGACTATCTTTGACAACTTGAGGCATGATGGATCATAATAGAATTTGTCATGATATTACTTCAAAACATCTTCAATGATGAAGCTTGAATCTCAATGAAGATTTGTTGAAGAAGGCATGAGAATAAACTCATGAAACTATAGATTAACTTGATGGAATGTGTTGTGCTTTCACCTATAATATCATTAATTAGGGAAAAAATTCATTGTATTTATTAGTTAAAAGTTAATCAATTCAAAACATAGATGATCACAAAATACAAGTTAAGGTGCTTGGTGATTTCCATGAGCAAAGCTAAAGATAAGGAGAAGAACCAAACCCTAGTATGATCTTGTTGTGATTGAGTTGATATGATATGATAGAGGAATCTTAGGGGCAAAAATTGGGGTACAACTGACCTTATTTAAGTGTCTTCTATTCGGAGATGCGAAGGTTAAAATCTTCGTGTCGACGTAATTGAAGATACTTAAATATAAAACAAGCCCTATTTTTAGCCCTAAGATGCCATGCAATGCTTATGATTATGAATGTAAATTAACAAATACAATAATGACACAAGACACCACTGGGAATGTAGCAAACTGGGATCGAAAGAAAAGCCCGACCAAGAAAATAAATCACTGGTGAAAAAGAGTCCCAGATCTACTAGGGTAGAGCCCAAAGAGGAGATAAGGCGTCATCAACTCAAAGATTGAGTAGAAAAAGTAAAGGATAACTGTGATCAACAAATGACTGCGAACTATCCACTCACTTATAAGATAGCAAAAAAAGTAACGTCGACCTACCGGGGAAAGAAATGGTAAGATAATACCGGTAAATACCAATATTAGGTTAGATAATAAACTATTAGCACTAGTATTCACGACTGGGAACAAAAGAACTTCTTCAGAGTAATGTGAATCTCAACGACGAACTATCTCCCATAATGACGAGACTACCAGCCATTGGAAAAAGATCTCAATAATGAACTATTTCCCATAATGATGAGACTACCATTCATTAGAGTAACAAATCTCAACAACGAACTACCTTCCATAATGACAATGCTACCATTCATTGGAGTAACAAATCTCAACAACAAACTACCTTCCATTATGACAAAGCTACCATTCATTGGAGTAACAAATCTCAACATCGAACTACCTTCCATAATGACAAGGCTACCATTCATTGGAGTAACAAATCTCAACAACGAACTACCTTCCATAATGACAAGGCTACCATTCATTGGAGTAACAAATCTCAATAACAAACTACCTTCCGTAATGGCAAGGCTACCATTCAATGGAGTAACAAATCTCAACAATGAACTACCTTCCATCATGATAAGGCTACCATTCATTGGAGTAACAAATCTCAAAAATGAATTACCTTTCATAATGACAAGGCTACTATTCATTGGAGTAACAAATCTGAAGTTTCTCTGAGAATTGAAAGACTTACTGGGGAAGTACAGGTTGCTCAAATAAAGAGACCTGCCACTTGTTGTTACGAGAAGGAATTGCAATAATGATTTCTTGGGGAAAGAAATAGTACTTCCTGGGGAAATGTTAATGTATTCCTGCTGAAGAGATAAAGTATTCTCGTGGCAAAATAAATACACATTCTTAAACCAGGGCTCAAAGCTTGCAGAAATAAAAATAATAATATTGTTGGGGACCATAGATTCAATCCAGAAATAAACCGGAATGAATCAGTCAACCAAAATAACACCTCATGAGAAATAAACTCAAGAGGGAACCACTTTCTATCCAGACAAAGACTATACAGGGAGGCTAAAGCAAAAATCTCCCACGAGGGATAACTCAGTGGGGAAATTGAAAGAATATATACTTTCTTCCTAAGGTTGACATTCTATTGGAGAGAGGATAACACAATTATGCAAAATAGGGTAATATTCCAACAAGATATATAATGAATGCAAATGAGTAATGAATTTTAATTCAACTATGGATGATGTATGTATGAATGTTATCACGTATATGATGACAAAACAAACATACAACACTGTGGATAACTAGACAAAACTAACTTGGGTAAAGTCAATACTCGGCTAAATCACATCCAAGATGAAAATTTCTTAAGAAAGTAAGTACCAACTGAGGAAACAAATTCCTATTTCGCGGCTTAACTTCGTTGGGAAAGAACATAATCAGAAAATAATCAAATCATAACAATAAATAAGTACAAATATAGGGATATAACATCCTCCTTCAGGCTCCACCGGGGATAATCACACAGACTTTAATGGGGAAAAACAAATGTTTCAAGGTTTGTACTTCTACTGGGGATTGCAATACTGATTTCAATAGGGTAGATAAAAACCACATTGTCGAGATATCAGCTGAAGATTTCGTACTGACTTCATTGGGGAGGGAAACACTACATCATCGAGGGGAACCCAAGATACATTCTTCAATACTGAGAGTGATGATTACACCAACTTCTCTGGGGAGAAATTATGAAACCTCATGGGGGTAGCAATTTTCAGAGAGACCTGTTATCTCGACTTTTCTTGGAGATTTAAGAAGTCAAAAAATACAGCAAGAAATCAAAATTATGGGGATTTTAAACCAAACCCAACACTTGGCGGGAGACAACCTATAAATTTGACAACTATTTCAACACTTTTTAGAAAAGATATTGCCCTTGTCTGATTTTCCTGGGAAACAAATAACAACCATAATGATAACACTGCAAAGGGCGATGTTTTTCAAATGATTCCATCTCATCATACAAAGGGAAAGAGACTTTTGTCATGTCAGCAAAGACCTTACTGGGGAATTTGGGATAGGGAATTCATACCATGCAAACCCGAAACTAAAATGGACCAAGACTTGTTTGGGGAAAACAGGATCACAAACCCAACACGGAACCACACATCAATTGGTATTATCTTCAATTATCTGAGAAACATAAGAAGATCATACTCATACCAGCAAAAGTAACCTGGGAGCCTTCCTAGGGAATTCATACTTCCAAAATTTCGGAGTTTGTCCATCCTTGGAGTCATTATTTTTGTTCTCCTTGAGTCACAAAATCTAAAGCAAGAAGTAATTTGTAAATTCTTTTCAAAAAAACAATTTTGTTATTTAATATCTCTGCTTTGAAAATTACTATCAATAATAAATGGAGTCTTTGTAAGCTGAATAAAATAAGAATTGCAAATAATTAGATAAAAGCTCAAACTTTATTAATAGGATGGTAGTCCGCGAATGGCAAGACTCCATAGATGATTACAAAGTTTGGAAAATGGTAATATATATGAAAAGATACATTGAAATACAATGACCATTATTCTCCCTAACAACTTTGAATTCTTGAGTAGCGCCTTCTATTGAAGTGTGGTGAGGATCCAAGAAGATTGTTGCTTCAATGGTCAAGTCTTGTCTGTCGTAGTTACTTGCCAATAAATCCTAAACTTTTGACTAAGTTGCCCTTGCGGGTTTTCAACCTAGAGGGAGAATTTATTCTGTTTATGTCTCTTACTTTTGCCTAGACCGCCCTTTCGATTTTTCAGCCTACCGAGTCACTCTTTTTAGCCTAAGTCGCCCTCTCGAGTTTTCGACTTAATGAGTTGTCCTTTTATTTCTTTAGGCGAAGTATTTCTTGACTGCATCAACATTCAAAGGACGCGGGAACTCCTCGCCATCCATTGTTTCAAGAATCAATGCACCGCCAGAGAAGGCTTTCTTGACAACATGCAGACCTTCAAAATTGGGAGTCCACTTGCCCCTAGAATCAGCGTTAAAAAACATGATCTTCCTGAGCACGAGGTCACCTTCTCTGAATTCACGAGGTTTGACCTTCTTATAAAAAGCTTTCTTCATTCTCTTCTGGTATAACTGACCATGACACAAGTATGTCATTCTCTTATCTTCAATGAAATTCAACTGGTCAAACCTGTTCTGGACCCATTCAGCCTCTGACAACTTGGTTTTCATTATCACGCGTAAAGAGGGGATCTCAACTTCCACGGGGAGCACTGCTTCCATGCCATACACAAGAGAGAACTGGGTTTCCCTTGTTGAAGTGAAGACATATGTTTGATACCCGTGCAAAGAAAAAGGGAGCATCTCATGCCAATCTTTATAAGTAACAACCATTTTCTGGATGATCTTCTTGATGTTCTTATTAGCAGCTTCAACAGCCCCATTCATCTTTGGCCTGTAAGGAGATGAATTATGGTAGACAATCTTGAATTCTTCACAAAGTTTTATCATTATCTTATTATTCAGATTTGAGTCGTTGTCGGTGATAATCCTGCTTGGCACACCATACAGACATATGAGATTATTCTTGATAAAGCACACTACCACCTACTTAGTAACATTAGCATATGAAGTTGCTTCCACTCATTTGGTGAAGTAGTCAATTGTCACCAAGATAAAATGATGTATGTTCGACGCCTTTGGTTCAATCATCCCAATCACATCAATACCCCACATAGAAAAAGGCCATAGGAAAGAAATGACATTGATAAATGTTGGAGGCACATGAATTTTGTCAGCATAAATCTGAAATTTATGGCACTTCTTTGCAAATTTATGACAGTCAGATTCCATTGTCAGCCAATAATAACCTGCCCTAAGCATCTTTTTTGTCATCGAATGTCCATTGGCATGGGTACCAAAGGAACCTTCATAGATTTCATGCATCAACATGTTTGTTTCGTGTCTATCCACGCATCTGAGCAAGACCATGTCATAATTTCTTTTCTATAACACATCTTCATTGAGGAAAAAGCTGTCTGACAACCTTCTCAATGTCTTTCTATCTTTATTTGGCGCATCAGCTAGGTATTCCTGAGTCTAGAAAATGTTTGATATCATAATACCAAGGTTTCTCATCTGACATCTCCTCTGTTGTAAACACATGAGACAGTCTATCCAAACGTCGCACTATGATACGAGGCACATCATTCCAAGTATTCACTTTATACATAGATGCCAGAGTCGCCAAAGCATCCGCCATCTGATTTTCATATCTAGGAATATGATGGAATTCAACTTTATTAAAGAAGGGTAATAATATTCTAGCATAGTCTTTGTAAGGGATCAAGCCAGGGTGACGAGTATCCCATTCTCTTTTAATCTGATTTACTACCAAATCTAAATTGCTATACACATCTAGAACTTTGATTATGAGATTAATGGCCTCCTCGAGACCCATGATACAAGCCTCATACTCTTCCATATTATTGGTACAATCAAATGCCAACCTTGCCGTAAAAGGAATGTGTGATCCATGAGAAGTGATAATCACATCACCAATTCCTTTCTCGTAAGCATTCATAGCTCCATCAAATACCATGCACCAACGAGATTCAGGATCAGGACCTTTCTCAGGCAACGCTTTATCACAATCTTTCACTTTCATAAACATAACATCCTCATCAAGGAAATCATATTTAACAGACTGATAGTCATCAACCGGTTGGTGAGCAAGATAATCCGCCAGCACACTGCTTTTTATAGCCTCCTTAGTATGGTATTCAATATCATATTCAGACAACAACATCTGCCAGTGGGAAATTCTCCCAGTAAGAGCAGGATTTTCAAAGATATACTTAATTGGATCCATTTTGGAAATCAACCAAGTAGTGTGATTCAACATATATTTCCGCAACTGCTTTGCTGCCCAGGCCAGAGCACAACATGTTTTTTCTAGTATAGAATTCCGTGACTCACTGTCAGTAAACTTCTTGCCGAGATAATAAATGGTGTATTCCTTCTTTCATGTGTCATCTTGTTATCCCAAAATACAACCCATAGAATTATCTAACACTGTTAGATACATGATCAATGGTCTTCCTTCAACAGGAGGAAGCAAGATAGGAGGTTCAAGCAAATACTCTTTAATACTTTCGAATGCCCTTTGGCAATCATCTGTCCATACACAACCCTGATCTTTCTTTAATAACTTGAAGATCGGTTCACACGTTGCAGTCATATGGGAAATGAATATGGAAATGCAATTCAGACGTCCAAGGAAGCCTCTAACTTTCTTTTCAGTTATTGGCGCATGCATTTCTTGAATTGCTTTGACTCTATCAGGGTCAACTTCAATTCCTTTTTGGCTGACAATGAAACCTAACAACTTCCCTGATCGGACACCAAAGGTGCATTCATTTGGATTCAAGCGGAGACAATATTTCCTCAAACACTGAAACAATTTCAACAAATCTTCTACATGCCCTTCTTCAGTCTGGGATTTGGAAATCATATCATCAACATATACCTCAATTTCCTTGTGCATCAGGTCATGGAATAGGGTTGCCATAGCCCTATGGTACGTTGCACCAGCGTTCTTCAACCCGAAGGGCATCGCTCTGTAATAGAATATTCCCCAGGGTGTGATAAACATTGTTTTTTCCATGTCCTCAGGAGCCATTCTAATTTGATTATATTCGGAAAATCCATCCATGAATGAGAATACTTTGAATTTTGATGTACTATCAACCAACATATCAATATATGGCAATGGAAAATCATCTTTTGGACTAGCTTTATTTAAATCTCTATAATCAACGCACATGCAAACTTTTCCGTCTTTCTTTGGTACTAGGAAAATATTGGCAATCCATTGAGGGTACATTGATGTCATAAGAAAACCGACATTAATCTTCTTTAAGACTTCTTCTTTAATTTTTACTGCCAAATCTGGGTGAGTTCTTCGTGATTTCTGCTTGACTGGCGGGGCACTCTGGCTTTAGCGGCAAATGATGCTCTACAATATCCGCATCCAAACCTGGCATATCTTGGTATGACTAAGCAAAGACGTCCACATACTCTTTCAACAATTCAATCAACCTTTTCTTTACATCGGGATGCAATAATGCTCCAATCTTGACTTCCTTCGGATCTTCCTCTGAACCCAAATTGATTGTCTCCGACGACTCTTTATACGACTGAATGGAATTTTCCTCACGCTCGAGCAACCGTGAAACCTCTTCTGGAATTTCATCATATTCTTCTTCTTCTGCCACATACACAGGATATTCAAATTTGGGAGAGGGTGCGGGGTCATTATATTCAACAGGTTTTTTAATTAATCTGCACATATGATTTATGATTTCTTTTAGAATCTGACACATATATCAAGTGATTATGCATATTTATTTACAGTCGTTATTTATTTAAAAAGGGTTTTTTATGATTACCATTTTTCCAAGAAAAAAAGCAGAAAATAAAAATACAATTTGGGAATGAAAGACAACTTTTATTAATGATTTTAATGATCAAAGCAAATAGATAAGCCCATACAATATCAACTTCCACCTTGGGAAAAGTGAAAGCCCTTTGAAAATATTAACAAAAACAAATTACTTTGAGACATGGATGCAAGAGGGAACATCAATAGTGACCCAGTTCTGGACTCTGACTCCATGCGTCACATAGTTCTGCATTTCCTGCTCTTCTTCATCCTCCACAATAGAATTTATCCTAGAAATAGTTGGATGAAGGTAACCTCCGCTGTGGAAAATATCCTGATACTTTCCTAACGTAGTATTTGGCTTCATGTTCTCACCTTTATCATTCTTCACAGAAAATCCCAAACCAACCCTATTCTCGTTCACCGACAAATCAACAATATGTCCCCATACTTTACTAGGGCCATCACGCACAACCTGCTGAGCATCTTTGAATGAAGCCATATAATTCTCATTCTCCCTTACATTATTAACATATAAAGCTTGGAACTGAGTTCCAACAACAACTTCATCCGCTTCCGCAACACTGAAAGAGGATAAATGAGATATTAACAATGCTTGCTCTCCATTTATGATAACCTCTTTTCCTTCACGCATGAACTTCAACTTTTGGTGCAAAGTTGAAGTGACAGCCCCTGCCTCATGTATCCATGGTCGTCCCATTAGACAACTGTAAGCGGGCACAATAACCATGACTTAGAAAGTAATCTGAAACAAGTGCGGGCCTATGGGAATAGGCAGATCTACTTCCCCAATAACGTACGTCCTTGATCCATCGAAAGCTTTTACAATTATGCCACTTGGGTGCATGGGAGCTCCTTGGTATTTCAGCTTCATAAGTGTGCTCCTCGGTATGACATTTAAGGAAGACCCATTATCAATCATCACATTTTACAATGAATCGTTCTTATAGTTCATGGATATATGGAGGGCTAGATTGTGATTCCTTCCTTCGTCAAGAAATTCATCATCACATAAACTTAGGTTATTACAGGATGTAATATTCCCTACCGCACTACTGAATTGGTCCAACGACATCTCACTTTCCATGAAGGCTTGATCAAACACTCTCATCAAATATTCCCTGTGGGCAGAAGAATTCATTACCAAAGTTAGAATAGATATCTTTGAAGGAGTCTGCAACAATTGATCTACGATCCTGTAGTCGCTCATCTTGATAATCTTCAATATATCATCCACATCTTTTTCCAGAGTAGCACCATTGGATTCCCCCACCGCTTTCTTAGTTTCAACACTTTCAACAACCTTCTTATCGGCACTGGCATTCCCTCGAATAACAGGCGTTGATCATCGGTGTGAGTAGACATCCTTCTCACATACATTACTAAGTAAGCACGAGGACAAGTATTTCCCTTGTACTTCTCGAATTCCGGTACTTTGAACTTCGCAGGTATTTTCACATTTGGAACCAAACACAGATCATTCACATTCTTCCCAAAAAATTCTTTTCCTCTGAGGGCCTTCAACTCTTTCTGCATCTTATCAAACTAATCCTGAAAATCGTCCATTCGATCATAGACACCCAAGGTTTCACTTGGTGGAGGAATAGGGTGATAAACTTCATCATTAGTAAATGGTACAACATTCATCGAAGGAGGTGTGGCATAGTGAATCTCATTTCTAGTAGCAGGAGTAATATGCACTACAGGAGGTACAAGAGCAACAACAACAACCTGAGAAAATGGAGCAACCTGAGCATCTTGATTATAACCTTCTGGCATGAAGTTCTCTGGCATTCCCCATGTATAACCCTGAGGCATATGATTCTAAACAACAGTAACAGGAGTAACAAAAATAGGAGTTGTCGGGGTTTCAGAAGTAACCGTTGTCTGTTGAGGTTGAGCAAGTGGTGGCTGATTCTGAGCAGCCGCCAACGATTCCATCAAAGTAGTTAGATTGGCTATACCAGCTTTCAGAGAAGTAACTTCTTTGCATAACTCGTGATTCTCTTGTTCTAGATTATCCATATTCCTTCTGAAATTAGCTCGAGTATTATACTGGTGAGACAACTTGCTGAATGAAGTAAAGAAGCACAATAAGACACCTGGATATGAACAGAAATGCAAGAAGTATGTACAATATGATGCATGATATGCAATGCGCATGATTTACTTTATTATTCAATATTTCAAGGAACTCAAAGATTTATAGACAATTTGCAAATATTAGTACTAACACATTTGAAATACTGAAAATCTAATTATAATAACTTCAAAACAGATTACAAATTTTAGTACAAGTTTAAATAATCCCAAGTACAAGATAAGATAAAAATCCTAAGAAAGAAAAGTTAATGAATATCACTCCACACACTGACGTTTCCTTGTGAGTCTTGTAATCTGAGCCTTCAACTGCTTGTTTTCTTCTGCATACCTGTTGGCGTCCTCTCTCCAATCACCAGAGTCAGGAAGTGAGCAACTAGGTCCTGACTGAACTCTATAGGAAAATAAATCCTCTTGCCTCTCCATCGTCTCTACAACACGACTCTCAAGAATATTGATCAGGTCATCTTTCTCTTTCAAGCCTGCTCAGTAGGAAACCTCTAAAGTCTGACACTTATTCTTCCAAGCTTCCTTTTCCTACTGCATCCTGACTAGGGTGAGCTGAAGCTCTTCCACATTATCTAAAATAGGAGGAGTGGTCTTCACAAACATATCAGGTAAAGGTTCCTCACGAGAATATGGCATCTTTAACTGAATTTCCCTCGCTTGTACCCATCAGAGATAAGGCTCCAAAGAAACAAATCCTCTAGGTCCCAAGTCCTTTCTACTCTTCCTGTGAATATAGCGCCAAGCCTTTGCAATTTCCTCCTTAGATTTCTTATGATCCTCTCCCTCTTTGAGAAATAAACCACTCAGATGAATACTATTTGGCTTATCCCTCATTTAATATCCAAGCTGTCGTCGTGCAAGAACGAGATTATAGTTAATTCCTCCATTTATACCAAGAAGAAGTACATTGAGGAAACTACCACAACTGTCAACAATATCTACATCACGGTAAGCCTGATGGTACTAAACAATATCTGAATGAGTGAAGGCTATAATCTTCAGAGCCCAACAAGATTCCTTCATGAGATCCCAGAAAGCATCAGACCTAGGTAAGTGAGAAATAAACCATTGATACAACAAAGGCGTGCAGCAAATGATCATCCCTTCATGGTAATAATCCCGAAGATGAATAGAATAATAAGAATCACCTAATAATGTAGGAACTGGGTTCCCAATCATAAAGATCCTGATGGAATTGATATCCACAAACTTGTCAACATTAGGAAATAAGAACAACCCATAAGCAAGTAGAGCAAAGATGGCCTCAAAAGTAACCATACTCTTCATCCTAGCAAAATAGTGAGCTTTCTCCAATAAGAACTGAGAGGGTAATCCTCTAATCCCTCCTTTGGTAGTCATGCGAGCTTCAACCTCAGCCTTCCCCAAATGGATCAAAGCAGCAATCTCATGGGATTTTGGTTCCCCCTTCAAACCAGTAAAAGGAACACGATCGATAATAGGTAAACCTAATAGATAAGAATACTCTTCCAATGTAGGCATCAACTGATAATCAGGGAAATTAAAGCATCGATACATCGAATCATAGAACTGGACCAAAGTCGAGAGAATACCCTCCTTCATCCCAAGCTTCATAAGAGAAATGATGGACCCATACTTTCTCCAAATATTTGCAGAACTCTCGATCTCGGGAACCAGACTCATCAACTCATCTATCTTGGGATCTTTGAAACTATACTTCTTAGTCTTTATTTTTCCAGAATCCATAGTTAAAAAGTACCTGAGATATTTGCAAAGAGTCAACTTTTAAGTCCCTTGAAACAAAATGTTTTTAACGGATGCTCATGGGTGCATGAATGCATGATGCAATAATCACACACAAGATCGCAAACATAGGATTCATAGGTTTGACGTCACGAGCATGAGGTCGAAGGTATTACCCACAAGGTATGATCTAAAATTTTATCACATGCCGAACAAGGTTCTAAGAGGTTCCCAGAGTCTACATCCTAAATTCCGATATCACCAACATTCCGATTGACTCGGTAATTAGCAATATTCTCAGGAAAAACTCGTCCGAGCGTAGTATCGCGTGACAACCATTTCCGGATTACTCCATTATAGCTTTCACACTACACCTAAAAGGCCAAATAGGTTAATGGTTTTACGGTTCTCAGTTTCAGTAGGCTCCCAGGTTAAAAGCAACGTCTTCCCGATTACTCGGTAAACGACACTACAGTTAAAGGGGCCTCCACTGAGTGGGGGATCTCATGTCTCCTTTTTTTGGGATTACTTCCTCAAAGTTAACATGACTATACCTCCCGTCCTATCTTAAGTTTTCCCATGTCTGGATATAGGACTTATGAGAAATCACCAAGAACCCTGAAAACCAGGAAAGTCCATACAAACATATATACATCCCATAACATACAACATATAATAACACATACTCAAATAAACAAAGATAGGCTCAACCCACTTAGGGATGGACCAACAATAGGTCGATATTTCCCTAGTGAAGTCTCCATTTTTTATGTAGCGGTAGAAATGTTGAGACTAAGTCATTGGATTGACTCGACTCGTACAAATTGAAATAAAAATCACCATCACGCTTTATTATTTCCAAAGGAATGGGAAAAGAGAGAATAACCATAAAGAGGGGGAAAAATCTAAGTTCGGGGGGTTGGTTATGCAAAGGGAAGGTATTAGCACCCTAAACATCTACGCTACTCCGCATGAACCTCTTTGAAAATTTGTGTATTTTGGCTATAAAATGTTGTATATAAAAAAAGTAGATGATGGATATGAGAAAAGAAGTATTTTTTTTATAATTTTTGCACCCGCCGCAGTTTCGAACCTTTAGTGCCTACGTACCACCTTCCGTGCAATAGGGGATCAGGGTACTCGTAGTTCACCTTTAAAATTTTAAAACACAAGTGTGTTGGTTAATTTTAAGAGACGAGACATCATCGTCTTATCCAAGTGGAAAACATACTTGCTACCCACGATTATGAGAAAGGAGAATTTGCGTTATCTCAAAGTGGAGGATATAGCTTGGATTTTAAAATCAACAAAGCCTCACTTAACACCCAAGTGGAAAATATCTCACTTCACTACATATCATAAAATTATAGTAGCTCGCATCACTACAAGGATTGACAAGAGTCTAATCTTATGAGAAATTTTTTAAAGCAAAAGGCCAAAGTGGAAAAAATAGTTTGAATGAAATTGATTGACTTTTAGTCTTCTCACAAAAATGTCAAGGTATTATTAAGTTGATTAAGAAAATATTTTAAAAATGCATGGACCTAAGTCCAAGTTTATTGTGAAAGCGGTTCAAGTTTATAAATAAGAAGGGTTTTCAAAAGGAGGAAGAAGATTTTTGAAATTAAAGAAGATAGGAGGAGATGAATGGACTATCCTAAAGCATAAGGTAAAATCTAGGGAAAAGAACCGTCTAACCAACAAGAAGCCAAAACTTGACACAATGAGTCAATGTAGAACTCCCATCCTTTGGATTTGAAACCAAACAAGCAAAGATAATAAACCTATTAAGAAAGCCAAGCTTCAACCGCATTAAGTCTTCACAAAAATTAGGTCGAGTAATGGCTGTATACAGGTGAGTTCCTGATCACAGACAAAGCATGTAATCACAATAACCTGCACACAAAGCAAATAAACAACCCAAAGTCCTTGGGCAAACCCCAAGATCTCTAGACAAAATAACAGTTGAGGTTACAAAGTCTCAAGGTAGGTCAAGGTCTCGAATCCTAAGTCCAAGAAGTCCATCACTCTATAATGCCAAGGATAGTAACCAAATAGTCCAAGTAACATTAAAAAAATTTATGTTTCAAGTTGATTATTAAGTATCTTCAAAAAGAAATGAAAAGCTCAAGTGAGCAAAATAAAAAAAATGACACAAAAAAATGCTCAAGTGAGCAAAGATAAAAATAGCATGAAATGTAAATGCTAAAATAAATGTGCTTAAAGTAAAAGCATAAAGTAAAAGCACAAAATAAAGTCAATTGTTAGAAATTAGAGGTTAGTTGAATGGACATCTTAAAACTTGCATTTGAAACTCATTAGAGGATTGATAAAACCAAATCCTTTCAACAACAAGTTTCATTTGCTTTTTGTCAAGTATATCATTCATTTAAAATTCTCAAGGCAACCATAAATGATCAACAATGTTTAAGTGATTCACTTTGACCAAAGCTTATGAAGATTCATTAGAGGATTGGTAAGAGCAAAGCCTCCTAACAATGAATCTCAAGGTTATTGGATCAAAGGATTCAAATTAACATACTTGGGCTAACAAATATGGGTTTGGGCCACGAATGATCATTTCTCGAATCGGGACAAAATTTAGCGTTATGTTAAGCAATCGTAAGTGGACTTATATAGAAGTCGCACCTATTTTGAGGCTGGTTAATAGCAATCTATGTACCATATGTTTTGAGAAATGATATATAAATCATTCTCCAACAACACGTGACACAATAAGAATAAGATCAAATGAAGAGGGATGAGATAAAAATTAAACCACATTTGAACCAAAAATTTAATCAAGTCATCATCAAAATCGTCCATCCATTTTGGTGGAGTTAAACTCAACACCCAAGATCCAATGATGTTAATGAAGCTCATGATTAAATCTCATAGTCCAAGACCAACCAACATATATACAAAAAAAAAATTGTATTTAAAAAATAAAGAAAAAGATTTTTTAAATGGTTTTTAAATGAAAATAAAAGGGGAAATTAATAACTATATTCAAAATATCCAAGAAAAATTAAATAAAATCATAGAAAAATCAGTAATCAGCTCAAGTATTTTTGTAAAAATTTTGGTAATTTTTTAAAGTCAAAAACTATTTTTAAAATTAAAAGAAATAGGCAAAATAAACCAAAAATTATGAAAAATAGTAAAGTCAGAAATAAAAAAAATAAGGTCACCAATATTTGTCAAGAGGTCATTGGATCCTTCCATATTTTTTTTAGAATTTAAAAATCAAGAAAAATATTTTTAAACATTTAAAACAATTCAAATAAAGTGAAAAAATGTAAAAAATATCAAAACACAAAATAAAATTTTGAAAAATTAATAATCAGAAAGAGATAAATCAAAAGTATTTTTAAGAATTTTTTCAGAATTTTTGAAGTTAAGATGAATTTTTTATAAATTTTTGAAGTTTAAATCAATTAAAATAAAAATCAGAAAATAAAATATCAAACCTAAAAAATATGGGTCATCTGATCATTGCCAAAACGCGTTAGTAAACGGATCCAGTGGATCTGGCGCGTTGTGCATGTCATGGACTTTATTGAATTTCACATTGAATCAATCTTTATTAAATTAAAACAACCTAAAATGTGGCACGTTGGATGGAGTCTAACTCAATAAAATAATTAGATCCAAGGGCTCCTGAGACACGCACACAGTAAAACAGATGTATTGGATAGAATTCAAAAAATCACATGTCACGCTTTCAAAAAATCACGTAGGTCGTCTTCAACCTCCAGACGCCCTAGATTGGGATTCTTCAAACCATAAAATTAGAGGACCAGACCGATACCATTTGCTTCGTCTCTTTAAGACAATTCTAATGGTACCCTCGCACCAAATTTATATAAACTGTGCAAGGCTGAATTTGAAGAAAATCATAAAAAATAGCGAGCATGAAAATCCCAAGTATCTCCCTCAATTCTCAATGAAAATGCAAACCGTAAGAAGTGTGAGAATCAGAAGGATGAATAGATTAGAATAGGACTTTATTTGGCTCGATTTGATGGAGAATTCTACCTGAACGAAGTAGCTGAATTTTTTTTTGAAACTGAACTTTGTTAGAACGATTTAGGACACCTCAAGGCTTGATTCTTCTTCTGTTAGCTTCAAGGAAGTTTAAGGATGAATGATCAATGGAGAAATTGGATTGAAAAATAGGAAAAATAGGAATTCGAAAAATCAGAAAAGTGAGTTATGCAGGGAGTTTGACACGGTGATTTTAGTTGTGTTAGAACATAGTTTGATTCTACAACCCTTAATTAGAGTTTTGATGATAACAAACACAAAGAACAAATATGCACTCTAAATTTATGTTATTTTGTATGCAGAAGTTCTGACTGAAACAACATCATAAGTTAAGCTACATAAGCTTTCAAGCTGAGACAATCAGAATGCTCTGAAGAATGATGATCAGAATCTGCGCTAAAGTAAAGATACTCTGATTCTGAACATAAGTCTAATATACCACCAGATCCTCATATCTTTGAGTCATCAATGTTCTGAAGTAAAAGCAACATGCAAGATTCTAGTTCTGAAGCGTTACTTTTCAATTAAGACAGTATCATATGCAACGACTTCATTCAGATAAGAATTTTCTCAATATGGAAATAGCATTGAGTGTCCATTATCACGCTTTATGTTGGACAAGATTTACACGCCTATATAAACAAGCATAAAGGATAAATTGTTTATGATTTTGACTACCACTGCTCTTACATCTTAAACACTGCAATATTTCATATTCACTTACGCTCAAATTGTGTAATATATCACAATTGTGATACACTTTTTGTAACGAAAAACAACAGTACACAGTAAACCAGTTTCTTTTGATTATGCTAGTTTTCCATGAGATAAACTGAGTTGTGGTTGTACTCAAGAAGACTTTGGCAGTTGTCAAAGCAGTATTGTAATCAAGTTTTTATTAGTGAATTAAGTCCTCGTTGGAGAGAGGCAAAATCACCTTGGCGGGTGGACTGGAGTAGTTTGAGATCAAACGAACCAGGATAAAAATATCGTGTCTGCTGTTTTTGATTTTAAGTTTCAACCCAACCCCCTTCTTGTGTTTTTCACTTCTTCAATTGGCATCAGAGTGCCTGGTTCTGAGTTCATACACTTAACCATGTCAGTACAAGATCCAAGCTTTAGAAAAACACTATGGTGGGACCAATCCAAAACATCAGCAATGACTATCATGAGGACAAGGACAAAATCAGCGATAAACCTCTAGTCTTTGATGGAGAAAATTTTGACTACTGGAAAGACGGAATTGAGAGTTTCTTTCTGGCTCATGATGCTGATCTATGGGACATGGTAATTGATGGATACACACATCTTGTGGATGAAAGTGGTCAGAAGATAGATAGAAAAAGGATGTCTAACCAATAAAAACGTGATTTCAAAAATCATCATAAAGCCAGAACAATACTTCTCAGTGCCATCTCATACTCAGAATATGAGAAAATATCAAACAGAGAGACAACCAAAAACATGTTTGACTCTCTGAGAATGACGCACGAAGGCAACATACAAGTCAAAGAAACTAAGGCCCTTGCGCTCATTCAGAAATATGAAGCATTTAAGATGGAAGACAGTGAATCCATAGAAGCAATCTTCTCAAGGTTCGAGATTCTTGTTGCTGGGCTGAAAGTTCTTGACAAAGGATATTCTACTACTGATCACGTAAATAAGATCATCAGAATTATACCCAAGCAATAGAGTCCAATGGTCACTGCACTTAAGCTAGCTAAAGATCTCAACAAGATATCTCTGGAGGAACTTGTCATCTCCCTCATAAGTCATGAGATAGAGCTATAAGAAGACGAGCCTCAAAAGCAAGGTAAGCCTCTAGAATTAAAATATAAAAAAAAATTGATTCTAAAGTTTTGCAGGCTATGGAAGAAACCTCTGATGGATCCTCATCAGAAGAAGATGAATTGTCTCTTCTCTTCAAAAGGGTCAATCAACTATGGAAGAAGAGACAAAGAAAATTCAAAAACCCGAGAAGATCAGAGAATCAGAATGAATCGTCCTCCAGATAGATAAAGTCCGAGTCCTCCTCTGGGCATAGAAGATCTGAAGCTTCCTCTGGTCACAGAAAGTAAAATAAAAAAGACATCATCTGCTATGAGTGCAATGAACAAGGGCACTAAAAAAGTGACTGTCTAAGGCTTTATAAGGAGAAGCCCAAAAAGAAGTTCTTTAAGGAGAAGAAGAAAAGCCTCATGGAAACATGGGATGATTCAGACACTTCTGATGCTGACTCGGAGTCAGATGATGAAAGAGCCAACATAGCTCTTATGGCAAATGTGACAGAAGACAGCGAAGCTTCTCGTTCAGACTCAGAATCAGACTTAGAAGAGGTATTCCCTGATTTCACTGTTAATTTTACTAAGGCTAAACTTGCAGAAAGTCTGAATGAAATTCTGGAAAGGTATCAGTAGATCAGAGTCAAACCCAAGAACCTGAAAAGGGATCTTGTCTCTGACTCTGAAAGAACCGGCAGTATTAGATTAGAGAATTCTGAGTTTAAAGAAAATATTTTAAAATTAGAAAATGATCTACAAAACTCTCAGAAAGAAATAATCTCAGGACTTCCAGTAATGCTGATAAGATCATCAAAGAGTATGATCACAACTTTCAGAAGTTTCTGGCTAAAAACATAGATAGAAGCAAGATAGCTTCAATGATCTATGGAGTTAGCAGGAATGGCAGAAAAGGAATAGGATACCAAGGTAAGGTATCTCCACCTAAGAAAGTCATGGACCTTATTATAAAACGCACACCACTAAAATTACACTTCACATACGGGCGCACACATGACCTAAAATACACTAGTAATGTTTACTCTGTCAAACCAAAATTCAAACAGAATTTTGGTAAAACTAACAAACCAGGACCCAAAAAGATATGGGTACCTAAGGAAAAAATTATATATGTAGTAGATATCTTTAGCAGCAAGGCTAAAAAACCAGTCATGGTACCTGGACTCTGGATGCTCTTGGCACATGATGGGAAGAAAGCATATGTTCCAAAGCCTGGAACTTAAAACTGGAGGCTACGTGGGCTTTTGAGGCAACCAAAGAGGAAAGATCATTGGCTCTGGAACAGTAGGTAATGGTAATCTTCCTTCTATCAATAATGTGCTTTTAGTTGATGGATTAATGCATAACCTGTTGTCCATAAGTCAATTAAGTGATAACGGTTATGATATAATCTTTAATCAAAATTCATGCAAAGCTGTTAGTCAGAAAGATGGAACTATCCTTTTTAATGGAAATAGGAAAAACAACATTTATAAGATAAAACTTTCTGAACTAAAAAGTCAGAATGTAAAATGTCTTCTCTTTGTTAACAACGAGCAATGGGTCTGGCACAGAAGATTGGGGCATGTTAGTATGAGAAGAATATCTCAGATTAACAAACTCAATCTGGTCAGAGGACTTCCTAATCTGAAGTTCAGCTCAGATGCTTTGTGTGAAGCACGTCAGAAAGGAAAATTTGTAAAACCTGCTTTTAAAGCTAAAAATGTTGTTTTCACCTCTAGGCCATTAAAACTTCTTCACATAGACTTATTTGGACCAGTGAAAACTGCGTCTGTCAGTGGCAAGAAGTACGGGTTAGTGATCATAGATGACTATAGCAGAAGGACATGGGTAAAGTTCTCAAGACACAAGGACAAGTCACATTCTGTGTTCGTTGCATTCTGTAACCAAGTTCAGAATGAAAAGGATCTTAGAATTGTCAAAGTCAGAAGTGATCATGGTGGAGAATTTGAAAATAAAAAGTTTGAAACATTTTTTAATGAAAAAGGCATCTTGCATGACTTCTCTTGTCCTATAACTCCCCAACAAAATGGAGTTGTAGAACAAAGAACAGAGCATTGTAAGAAATGGCCAGAAGCATGATCAATGAGACTAACATTTCTAAGATCTTCTGGGAAGAAGCAATTAACAGAGCGTGTTATATTCAGAATAGAATCTATATAAGACCTATTCTGGAAAAGACTCCATATGAATTGTGGAAGAACAGAAAGCCCAACATTTCTTACTTCCATCCTTTTGGATGCACATGTTTTATTCTGAATACTAAAGATCATTTGAACAAGTTTGACTCTAAAGCACGGAAGTGTATTATGTTAGGATACTCTGAATGCTCAAGAGGGTACAAAGTATACAATACCGAAACACAGATTGTTGAAGAGTCAATCAATGTTAGATTTAATGATAAGCTTAACCCTCAAAAGTCAAAGCAGAATGAATCTTCTGCAGATATAGAAGTTGAATTCACAGGTACTGAAGACGACTCATCAGAAGTTCCCAACAGAGACGCTCCAACAACTTCAGAAAGAAATACTACAAGTGCTCCAGTACCCTCTATTGATCAACTCTAGAAAAGTTTATCCAGAAGCAGTATAGCTCACCCAGAAGATAAGATCCTGGGAAAGAAGGATGATCCAATCAGAACAAGATCAACATTCAGAAACTCTGAAGAATCCCTCATGGAACTGGTCTCACTGATTGAACCAACAACAATTGATGAAGCTCTTCCGGACAATAACCGGATTCTGGAAATGCAGGAGGAATTAAACCAGTTCACCAGGAATTACGTATGGGATTTGGTTCCCAAACCAAAAGGATTCAACGTCATTGGAACAAAGTGGGTGTTCAGAAACAAACTGAATGAGCAAGGAGAAGTTATCAGAAACAAGGCACGACTAGTGGCACAAGGTTATAGTCAGCAATAGGGGATAGACTATACAAAAACCTTTTCTCCAGTCGCTAGGTTAGAATCTATCAGACTCTTAATCTTCTTTGCTGTAAATAATAACATCACTCTGTATCAGATGGATGTCAAAAGTGCATTCTTAAATGGTTACATAGATGAAGAGGTGTATGTGCACCAACCCCCTGGGTTTGAAAATTACAAACACCCAAAATATGTTTTCAAACTAAAGAAGTCACTTTATGGTCTGAAACAAGCTCCCAGAGCTTGGTATGAAATACTAAGTAACTTCCTGTTAGAAAAGGACTTCACCATAGGGAAATTGGACACAACCTTGTTCTGTAATACATTTAAGAATGACATTTTAGTTTGTCAGATTTACGTAGACGATATCATTTTTGGATCCACTAAACCCTCTCTGGGAAGATAATTTGCTAAGTGCATGCAGGTAGAGTTTGAGATGAGCTTAATGGGGGAACTTAAATTCTTTCTGGGCATGCAGATAAACCAAACTCCAGAAGGAACTTACATTCATCAGAGCAAATATGTCAGAGAACTTCTGAAGAAGTTTGACCTCTCAGAATGTAAGCCCTCAAAGACTCCAATGCATCCCATGTGCATTCTGGAAAAGGAAGAGGTAACTAAAAAGGTAGAATAGAAAATCTACAGAGGTATGATTGGATCTCTCTTTTATCTGACGGCTTCAAGGCTTGATATTTTATTCAGTGTTTGCTTATGTGCTAGATTCCAATCAGATCCTAGAGAATCTCACTTAATAGCAGTTAAGCGAATTTTCAAGTATCTGAAAGGTACTACTAATCTGGGTTTGTTTTATAGAAAATCCAATGAATACATCTTAGTAGGATACTGCGATGATGACTTTACTGGAGACAAAGTAGAGCGTAAAAGCACTTCTGAAAGCTGCCAGTTTCTGGGAGACAACATGATCTCATGGACCACCAAGAGACAGTCCATAATAGCATTGTCAACAGCAGAAGCTGAGTACATAGCAACTGTTGGATGTAGCACTCAAATGCTCTGGATGAAAAGTCAACTTGAAGACTTCAACATATTTGAGAGTAACATTCCTATCTTCTGTGATAACACTTCTGCCATATGTCTATCCAGAAATCCCATTTTTCATTCTAGGGCTAAGCATATAGAAATAAAACACCACTTTATTAGGGATTATATTGAGAAAGGAATTCTTACTTTAAAATTTATTGACACATACCACCAATGGGTTGATGTGTTTACAAAACCCCTTTCTGAAGATAGATTCAATTTCATTCTGAAACATCTCAGCATGAAACTGTGTCCAGAATGAAATGTTTTATTTTCATATTCTAACCCTCATAATTTTATTGTTTTTTGTGAACATCTGATCAACTTGTCTTCAGAAGTTAGGAGTACAGTTGCATCAGAATCTATCTATGAAGATCTGAACTATTCAATTCAAGGATAGAGGCGTGCAGTTCACACCATCAAACATCTGTCATCCTCTCACAAGCTACCTTCTGAGGCTGAACACGCGTTCAAATTCTGAATGGTCCAAGGCTCTGATTGGATGCATTGAGACATTTGTCATTGGTAACTGTTCAATATCTCTCTAAATCCTCCAATTTCAGGTTTCATTAATTTAATATAATCATTACTTATTTTCTCTTTCTTACTGATTACATTTTCTAAAGAACTTATATAAACTCAATTTACTATTTCATTCATTCATGTTTTACCATCTTCAATATTCTCTTGTTAAAGTTTTTTAAAAAAAAAACCCTTATATCAATTTTCTTCAAAGAATCCGTGTGAACAATGGCATCCTCATCAAGTCTCAAGAATCTCAACAGTGCTACTGGTTCTTCATCTACTGAATAATATGAGGACCCCATTAGAACACTACTCACTTCGATCGACAACCTTGAAGTTCTCTGTGAATTGATTGTCGATTTTGAAAGCTTACAAGAAAATGGGTTTAATCTATATGAAGATGTAACTGCACAAGGATGGAACAGATACTTTAATTGTCTGTTGGGTCCAACTTTTCCCATTCTTGTTAAAGAGTTTCGGATTCATGCTAATTCATCCAACCACCAGGTCACATCATATGTTATGGGGAAGAAGATAGTGATTACAGAGGATTTGATTGGGAAACTCATTGGATACAATGGCGGCGGAGTCAGATGCATTGATATGGATGATAAGTGTTCTGACCTAAAATCCATTGCTAGGGTCATCTTCACTTCTGGACAGCCATCCAGCAAGATCAGAGACTTGAAAGATCATTACAGAATCTGGGCAAGAATAATTATGGGATGTATCAATCACAGGAAGCCTACAAGCTCTCCTGATTACATCAACATTGATCAGCAGTTTCTGATATACTTCATTGCAAAGAAGACCAAAATAAACCTTCCACATTTTCTCTTCAACCATCTCAGAACAAGTGTGAAAGGGACAAGAGAAGAAGAAAGAACTAATAGGGACTGGATTCCTCTAGGAAGATTGATTTCAGATATTCTCGGAAAATAGGCTGATAGAACATCTGGCAGAGGCTCAAGAAATCAGTACTCTGGAAGCAACTGCTAGGAAACCTTTGAATGCCAAGAATCTGAAGAAAATGAAGATTATTGAAAACATTAAGAAGGAACCAACACTTGATTCTCATGAGGTCATCACTTCTAGGAGAATCCCTCTTAAGGACTTTCCACTATTCTCTGAGATAGATGCCTCTCCAGAGATTATAGTCAGATATCTTGAAGCTTGCAAGGTTGATGGGACTATTCCAGAAATAAACATCCAAGATCTGCACAAGCCAGGTTCAGAGGTTGTGCTAAAGAAATCCAGAAAGAGGAAGGCATCAGGAGAAGGATCCTCTCAGAGAACACCCAAAGTTGCGAAAAAGAAAGGTAACACATCTTTTGTTTCTGTTGTAGAATCAATAGTTATTCCAACATCTGAAACCATTCCCCCTCAACCAACAAAAAATCCTTCACCCAAAACATTTGAGGATTTTGACATAGAGTTTGACCCATCTGTAACTCTTGGAAATTTCTCAAATGAACCTCACTCCCCCAATCCAAATCTAGAATAACATCAACCAGAACTTGCAAGAGTTCTCTCTGATATTGAACTGTTTGATCAAGACTTTTCCTCACCACTCCCAGAAAAATCCAAATACTCAATCTCAACAACCAGAAAATCCACAACCATACTCTCCTCAACCAGAAAATCCATAACCACACTCTCCTAAACCAGAACATCAAAACCTCCACTCACCCCAACCAGAAAATGAAAACCCTCTCACTCCTCAATCTGAGAATCCATCTTTTGAAATACCTGAACCAGAAATTCAAACGCTACCGCAAACCAATCAGAAGACTCCCTTTTAAGACTCTGATACCTCTACCCCAATTCCTGAGATAATAGAACCTCTTACGGATCATTTACCTCTCTCCATTTATGATATTCCAGAAATACCTTCACCATATGAATCCACACCACCAAACACCCCCTCACTCACCAATCCTGATTTCTGATTCTTCCACTCCCTCACCTATCAACCTTCCAGCTGACCACCTCAAAACTGTCATTGATCTAGAAGCGCTAGACCATCTAGCTTCCACCTCACACAAAATTGCCATCCCCAAACCTAAACCAACCTTAACTAAATCAGATGTTGGTAAGAATTTATTGAGTTTTGAAACAGAAATACAGGAATGGGTTACTTCTTTGAAGCAAGCAAGTCAAGAGAATTCTAATCCTGGTGCTTCTGATTCTATGTGGGAAAGATTCAGAAAATGGTTAGACTCTGAAACCTAGAAGCTGAAAGAATTAAGCTATGAAAGGGCTTAACAGAACTTCAGTGATCAGCTGAAAGCCTTCAAAGATCAAGTTTTGAGCCACTGGGACAAGAAAGAAATTCTTTTGCTGGAAAATGCTCCCTGGAAAGAGCACCAACCTTCAGAAGCCACTAAACTAGATTCTGAACTAGAAGAAGTTGTTCAATCAGAAGAGGCTGCAGAGTGTTCTGAATGACTAGCAACCCTAAAGATACACCCGCTTCGTCTCTAGTCATGCAAACTCTGGAAGAGTTGAAAAATGATAATGCCTTAATCCATGTTAGACTGGATAAGAAAGAAGACACAAACAAAGAGATAAGGGATATATTGGATAAACAAGAAGATACAACAAAAGAAATCAAAGACTTTCTGGGAAAGAAGGAAGAATCAAGCACTCAGATTAAGAGCTTGTTGGAAGCGTTGTTCACACGACTTCCCCCCTCCTTCTTAGTTTTTCTTTAACTATTTATCTGTATTTTTTCATCTTATCCTCCTTATTTCTGAAAAATGTCATTGCATTCTGTTTTCAGTATAAATCATCCTTTTGACTCTGATTATATTGCTTTTTGATACCTGACAAAAAGGGGGGAGAAAGTAAGATATTTTCAATAACAGTATACTGGGACATGGCTCAAACATTCTGAATATCTTAACCTCTATGTTTTCTGAAAAGCTTGAATAGGAACATACTCTGATAAGGACAGAAGGAGATGCATCAAAAGATCTAACGAGAAGGAACTTCAGGGAAGTAACGCATCTCTATCTGAGTAATCAACTCAGGGGGAGACTCTCTTAAGCTTTTTGTTCTATATTTTTCATTGAAAATCCTAGTTTTTATCATCATCAAAAAGGGGGAGATTGTTAGAACATAGTTTGATTTTACAACTCTTAATTAGGGTTTTGATGATAACAAACACAAAGAACAAATATGCACTCTAAATTTGTGTTATTTTGTATGCAGAAGTTCTGACTGAAACAACATCAGAAGTTAAGCTACAGAAGCTATCAAGCTGAGACAATCAGAATGTTCTGAAGAATGATGATCAGAATCTGTGCTAAAGTAAAGGATACTCTGATTCTGAACAGAAGTCTAATATACCATCAGATCCTCATATCTTTGAGTCATCAATGTTCTGAAGTAAAAGCAGTATGCAAGATTCTAGTTTTGAAGTGTTACTTTTCAATTAAGATAATATCATATGCAATGGCTTCATTCAGACAAGAATCTTCTCAATATGGAAATAGCATTGAGTGTCCATTATCACGCTTTATGTTGGATAAGATTTCCACGCCTATATAAACAAGCTTAAAGGACAAATTGTTTATGATTTTGACTACCAGTGCTCATACATCTTAAATGCTGTAATCTTTCATAATCACTTACGCTCAAATTGTGTAATATATCACAGTTATGATACAGTTTTTGTAACGAAAAACAATAGTACACAGTAAACCAGTTTCTTTTGATTAAGCAAGTTTTCCTTGAGATAAACCGGGTTGTGGTTATACTCAAGAAGACTTTGGCAGTTGTCAAAGTAGTATTGTAATCAAGTTTTGATTAGTGAATTAAGTCCTCATTGGAGAGAGGCGAAATCACATTGGCGGGTGGACTGGAGTAGTTTGAGATCAAACAAACCAGGATAAAAATATCTTGTCTACTGTTTTTGATTTTAAGTTTCAATTCAACTCCCCCTTATTGTGTTTTTCACTTCTTCAAGTTGTTCAAGCTTGAGAAAGTGAATGAGGTATGATCCTCTATTTATAGGGAAATTAATGAAATGCTTAAGCGTATGAAATGATAAAGTTTGGAGAGAAATCGTGTGAAGTTGCAAACATGAAAAATGTGACTTCTATTTTGCTTAAAAATAAACCAAAGATTGTGTTTCAATGTGCTAATCATTTCTGGAAGTTCATTAATAATGGTAAGAAGTAAAAACACGCAAAAATTTTGTGTTTAGAGGCCAAATCAAGGATTTCAAATTCTGACTTTGGAGAAAACTTCAGTTTCAAGGTACCATCTTTGAATCAATGGTGTGCATGATTTAGGGAACCTTAGGACCTTATTCTTGATGCATTGAAAAGATGAGATCATAAAATTTACAATGTGAAAAGAATGGAATCAAATGGATGCTTGAGCTGAAAGTTATGATGAGTCAAATTTGAGAAAAAGATGCTGATCTTTTTGTACTTAGAAAAATTCTAGGTTTTTTCTTCTAAATGACCTATAATGTTTTGCATCCAAACATGGCCTTCCATTTAAAATTTGCTCTTGACCAAAAAAGATGGCATGAACTAGACCTCTTTAATTACATTTTGAGATTTGAACCATTTAAAAAATCCAAAAATTTAGAAAGTTATGACTTGGTGAAGTTGGTGAAAATTCATGAGATGACCTATAATCTTTTGCATCTTTAGGGCATCTTCCATCCATTTACAAGCTTAGCACATAAAATAAGAGTTAAAGTTCACATCTTTAAGATCATTGTGGAAAAATAATGAGCTCAAGGAGATACAAATTGACCAAGTTATGATCTTTTGAAGTCACATAAGGGATTTTGATGGCCTATCTAGAGGACTTTTGATCTTTCTTCTTTATTATGTATCCTCCATACAAAACTTTCTTGAAACTTTTGAAGTGATTTATTGATAACCATTTGAAGAGAATCAGGTTTTTGGAATCACTCAAAAATACCAAAAGATAAGCAAGATATAGCCTTTAGAAGTTCAAAACCCTAGCTACTAAAGCAACAAAATGCCTTGGAAAACCTTTTCAATTTTGACAAACCTTCTTGCACAATTACTTTTGTCATGTAAATAGATTTTGTTAAGGATGATAATGAGAAACCATGGCAACCATAACCACTTATAAATATTTAGAATTGAGGGAGATATGCACTTGTGATCAAGAAATCAAAGACTTATCCAATTAGGTCAAACTTCTCCAATCAACCCTTGCATCTTTGGACTATCTTTGACAACTTGAGGCATGGTGGATCATAATAGACTTTGTCAAGATATTTATTCAAAACATCTTCAAGGATGAAGCTTGAATCTCAATGAAGCTTTATTGAAGAAGGAATGGGAATAAACTCATGAAACTCTAGATCAACTTGATAGAATGTGGTTTGCTTTCACCTATAATATCATCAATTAGTGCAAACATTCATTGTATTTATTAGTTAAAAGCTAATTAATTCAAAACATAGATGATCACAGAATAAAAGTCAAGGTGTTTGGTGATTCCCCATGAGAAAAGCTAAAGATAAGGAGATGAACCAAACCCTAGTATGATTTTATTGTGATTGAGTTGATATGATATGATAGAGGAATCTTAGGGGCAAAAATTGGGGTACAACACCATGTCAAATTAGAAACAAGCTAGATGTCAAGGGAGAGTAGGTGATAATTATAGTGTATCACTCTTCCGGTAGTTACAAGTTATATGATGCAGAAAACATAAGAAACATGATCAGTATGGATGTCGTTTTTGACAAAATCAAGCAGATACAACAACTTGCAACAAGTTACCAACAAACTGTAATCAGTAACACCAATCAAAAATTCAATCCTATAATGCTGGAAGGTACAAAATCAACCCCAATTTAAGCCCGAATGGAAGATAATGTGAAGAGATCAACAAGACAAAGAGGTTTTCTTGCAAGTCTCCAAGATTAGGAGTTGTTCCAAGATAACAAAATCAATGATGATGGTTATTTCGTCCATTTTGAACTTATGGTCGAATTCGAACTTGTTAAAATGAAGGAGGTTTTGAGTGATCCAAAATGAATTTATGCTAGGAAGAAGGATATTAAATCTATGTAGAAGAATAAGACTTGAGTGCTAGTTGATTTACCTCAAGGGATAAAGCCTATAAGTGTGAAATGGGTATACAAGGTCAAAGAAAATCCCAAAAGATAGGTAGTGAAGCACAAAGCTAGGTTGGTAATTAAGAAACTTTTGCAAAAGAAGGGAATAGACTTTGAGGGAGTGTTTACATAAGTATCAAGGATTGAAACCATTTGATTGTTTTTTGGAATCACAAACAACAACAATTGATCTATTTATCAAATGGACGTCAAATATGCATTTTTGAATGGATTGCTTGAAGAGGAGGTATACATAGAACTAACCCCTGATTTTGTTATGAAAAACCAAGAGTCAAAGTCCTATAAATTGAAGAAGGCATTATATAGTTTGAATCAAGCTCCAAGAGCTTGAAATAAGAGGATAAATGGTTTTTTTAAAAGAGATTGGATTTGACAAATGCATATGTGAACATGGTGTGCGTGTGAAAAAGGATGTAAACGAGTGGTTGATAATTCTCTATCTCTACATAGTCGATTTATTGGTTACAAGCAACAATGAAAGGTGCATTTCTAATTTTAAGAGTGAGTTTATGAAGGAGTTTGAGATAAATGACCTAGGCCTCATTACATACTTCCTTGGATTTGAGTTTTACCAGTCCAAGAAGGGTCTGCTCATGCACCAAAGAGGATATGCACTTGAGATTTTGAATAAATTTGAAATGGAGCATTGTAATGTTGCAATTACTCAGGCTGGACTGATGTTGCAATTGTTGAAGGATGAGGATGAGCAAAATGATAACCCAACTCAGTATCAGAGGCTGATTGGATCTTTACATTACTTATGCAATACGTGATCAGATTTGGCGTTTAGTGTCGGTATTGTGAGCATATTCATGGAGAGACTGAAGGTGTCTCACTTGATAGAAGTCAAGAGGATTCTAAGATATTTCAAAGGATCTATTGACCGTAAATTCTCTTTCCCGCAATGGACAAGGGCGGGAAATGAAATATACTTGGATATACTGATTCCAATTGGTACAAAGATAAAGATGACATAAAATATAAAACTAGAAACATCTTTATGTTCGTAGAAACAACAATCGCTTGGTGTTTGAAGAAGGAATCAGTAATGACACTCTCTACTTGTAAGATTGACTACATTGCATCTTTGTTGTGTGTGCCAAGTTGTATGATTGAAGAATATGTTAAGAATTAACACAAAGTCATTCAAATTTAAAAAAAAAATACTCATGGTGTTGTTAGGAAATGAAGAGGGTGACATTGTAACGCTCATGGTTGATAACGTTTCTGCTACAAACCTTGTTAAGAATCACATTCCACATGAGAAAAGAAAATATTCAGATGATATTTCACAACTTGAGAGAACTTGTTAGTGAAGGAAGATTGATGTTGAGGTATTGTAGAAGTGAAGACTAAGTGGTCGATTTACTGATCAAAGATTTGTCAATTTAAGTGTTCAAGAGATTGAAGAAGCATATAAGCATAGAAGACTCGAGACACATGAATTAAGATGATGCATTAAGAGAAAAAACTAATTCAAATTATTCGATTTCTGCGAGGTTGTAACTAGTTACAACCTTTTGATAGAATCAAACAGAATCGTTCTGTAACTAATTATATATGAAACAAAATTTAGGCAAAATCGTTCTATAATCAATTAGAGATTTAATATAATCAATTACAACACTTAGTTTTTGACTTTTCTATTTTATTAATTATATCTCAAATCATATATTTGTATAAATATTTTATGGCATCTCATTAGTAAATAATGCTAATTTTCACCTTTAATTACTCAATCTCATTCTCCCACTCCCTCTCGCTTTCTACATTCAAATTATTCACAAATCTTGTTATTTCAAAATTCCGACACCAATACCTATACCTATACAAAAATATAAAGAATCAGGTATATTAATCACTTTTTCTTATATATCATTTAACCTATGTAAATAGACGATAAAAAACTAGCCTCATGAATCAACACAAAGTCGTTCAAAGTAAAAAAAGAAAAAACACAAGAGCATAAGGAAAGAAGGTTACGTAGTATTTCATATATAATGAATCGTTCACATGTGAAGCCATTGACCTAGCTAGTGGAGGAAATAGTTTCCACTTGTTCCAAAGGAATGTTTGTAGGCCCCACAAAAATACCGAACCAAAATATAATCACAGTTTTTTCTATAGTCCTAACATATAGTCACATACTACATATTAATTAATTATAGTGGATGCATGACATAGAACCCTCTCATGATATTGAAGTCTTGTTCAAATTAAATTTAACCTTCAAGTGGATGACAATAATATATATACAAATAGGGTTAGTGTTTTAGTTGGGGCAGGTAATCTAATTCTCAAGATTTGTCTAATTTACTAATTATATGGTTTAATCTTATAGTACATTTAATTAAATATTGTTTTATAATTATATTGTTAGCATTAAAAGTGGGTGTGACATTAATTCCTTATTCAGCTAAAACACTGAGATCTTACAAAAACTCTCTTGTCCTTCCTTTTCATTATTCTTTTACTATTTATTCTTTTGAATAATGCTATCAAGTGGTTTCATAGTTGGAAGAATCTCAGATGTGATAATTTTGACAACAAAGCTGCCAATCCACTCATTTATTTAGTTTTATAAGGGAGACATTGATAGAAAGAGTAGCTGGAAAAAGTGTTCAAAGCAAATCAATATTTTTTCTTCATGATTATAATTGTGCACTTGCACAATTTCATCATATCTGGTTAATCCAACTCGATTAATAGCTATAGGAATATTCGAGTAAAGTGTTATTTTGAGAGCCGTATTTGAAGACATGTAAAACGGACTATCATGCATATTTTAAAATATGTTATGGTTAAAATGTGACTTTGAAAAAATTTCATAAAATATTTCTCACATGGATATAGTGGTTAAATAAAACATCTTTTTATTTCATTAGGGTTAAATTGAGACTAAATATATATAACTTCTAAAAATTTGAGACGACTCTGATTATTCCTACATTATTCCTATATGTGATTGATTTATAATAATCAAAAAAATTTGAGAAATATGTTTAGAGTTAAATTATGACTCGCATAACATACTAACTATTAATATTTGTCATGTAAAATAACATATAAATCAAACCAATCTACTTCTTAAAGAAGAATTCATGAATACAGGTTGCATGCATGCCATGGACATAAACAAGGTCCAATATTCACCTATTCTTCTATCCCTCTATATATATAAAAACAATCCTCACATTACACAAATTAATACCAAAGGCATTAATTGTATACAAAACAAAGTAAAATAATCACTACTAAAGAAAATAAAATTTAGGTCGAAATATTAGAGACAAAAAAATATAAATCAATCTCTAATTTTAACATCTTAAAATAATATTTAAGAGAAAATTAGAGAGAGATTCTATATTTTCTTGTATGCTCATTGATTCTATTGTTAGTTTTGAACAACTTAAGACAAATGATATCCTTAAAGGAGGAAAAAATAGAGAAATAAAAATAATGCATGATGTTTATCTCACTTTCCTTGGCCTTCAACTTCTTCAACTTCTTCATCTTCTCTTCTTAATTACCATGATCCTTCACCAATCATTCCATTCCAATATCCAGTTGAATTTCCTTGTTGATCTTTATTATGTTCCACTTGAACACCACTTGTAGGAAGCTGTTTATTAACTTCTCCAAAAGGGAACAAAAGTCTTCCACCACCACCATCACTGCCACCGCCACCATCTTGGACTTGAACATGATCATATGATCTATTTCCATTGATTCCATCAATTGAAAATCCAAGACTAGGTTTAACTTCTTGCATGGGAAATCCAGAAGGGTAAATAGCATTTGAGTTTGGCATCAAAGAAATATTATTATTATTAGCATAAGGGTTTATGCCTCTAGATGCCATGCTAGACCTAAGTAGGTCAAGAGCTGAAGAAGAAGATGATTCATTATTGTTATGCATCTCAATATATGATGATGACATACCATGATGATTCTGATGATGAGGATTATGATGATGGTGATGATAGTTTTCCATAGATGGAAAAGCTAGGTTAAGATCTTGGCCTCCATGCATTTTAGGGTTTTGATGAGATGAAAGATGTGAGACTTGAAGGGTTGGTGGATTTAGGTCAGGAATTTTTGGTGAGTTATTATTATTATTAGGTGTGGCTAATGATGATGATGAAGGAACTTTCTTGTTCTTCCTTGAACCTCCTCCAACAGGAACATTTCTTAGAGATCCTCCTTCAGTCCAATACCTTCTACATGTCTTGCAAAAGTATCTTGGTTGTGTGAGACTATAGTTGTTGTAATAACAAAATTTTGTGTTGGTTGAATTGCACCTTGGACAATTTATTTGCTCTTGTGGCCTTGCTTTCTTCTCTAATCCTTGCCTTGGACATGAATTTGGACCTATCCCTTCCATGAGTGAATGAATACCTATACTTATATATAGTGTTCATCATGTCACATGAATCCATAGAATATAATCATTATTTCTTGAATATAGTAAAATATTTATATTATAGAAAGGAAACTCCAAGAACATTTTAAGGTCATCAAAGTTGCTCCCAACAAATAGAATTACATCCATAGAATATATATTAAGCTTACATAAATTTTTAGACATGTTTAGTCATAAATTAATCAAAACAAGAGAGTGTAAAATAAAATGTAAAAGATTAGAAGTTGAGAACTCAAAGAAATTATCATGTTTTAATTTTATGCATGTTCTTTAAAAATAATATGAGGAAAAAGGTAAAGGTAAAGAGAAAGGAAAAGGAAAAGTTGAGTTTGTGATGATATTAGGGTACGATCAAAAAAAACTTCCTTTAATTGGAAGAGAAAAAGAGAGAAGAAATATAGAATATCAAGATATATATGTGAGTGTGTACTTTAAAGATTTTATATATATAATGAATCACCTAGGTATAGCTAGAAAAATGAAAATCAAAGATACAAACAAGTAACAAGACATAAATCTAGATGTGTCAGCTTTGGAACAACCCTAAAACCCAGAATAAATATCAAAGAAAAGACACATGAAAAATCCATATCTACCTTTCTATGGCTAGCCATGAATTGAAACAAAAGAAAAGAGAAAAAAGAAAAGAGAGGATTCACCTTGTTTGTCTACAAGACTGCACCTGCTCTATACTTAGTGCAAGAAAGAATGTTTTTGTTTCGTTTGTGGGATGGCTTTATGTGTTAGCTTTACTTTATGAATGAATGATATAAAGGAAAAGGGAAAGAGAGAAGATAGAAGAGAGAAGAGAGAAGAACAAGTGTCTATTTTGACTACACAAGCATTAATATTTTATTTTTTCATTAATGATGTTTTTGCATATGGTACACTCACTTTAATTTAATGATGACTATGATGCTTATATATTTAACTTTTTTTATCTTCCATTATTAAATATAATTCTATATTAGTTTCTTTTGGTTTTCTTTATGGTCATGCTTTTTTGTGTGTGGTGGAATATAATAAGTATTATGTACTGTGGTGGTTTCTACTTTTTGAATGATATAGACTCTTATTTATGATTCAAATTGTCAAACTTTCTTTTTCTATAATCAAGCACCTTTCTTTATGTTTTGCCAGAATCAAGGACTATTCTTGTTTAATCAATGATTTCAATGGGATCACTTATATGAAGTTTTTGATTTAAATTTGATTGCCTCAATTCAGGCTTTGCTTCCTTTAATTATGGATTTGATTTCTAACTATCAATAGTGTATTTATATTTAAATAAATATTTTTTTCTAGGTCACTTAGAGTTATAGATTCACCAAGAATAAAGCAAACTCAAAGATTTATAGAACGCTTATAAATATATTTATAAATCATTCAGCAAAGAAGTTATAACATTGCCTTCTTTTGATTGAAGTGTAATTTAAATCTAGGTGATTAAATTAGTTAAGTTACTTGTTATACAAGTAACTAGCAAATTAAGTTGATTAAGTTGTTAGGTCTTGTTAGTAGTTGGACGTTTAACTAATGTTGTATGAATAATAATCATTGGTTTATTAGTAAATGTACACAAAAAAACAGGAAATTGAGTGTTAAGTGCAATACACACACATTAGTTTTGCTTTCTCTTCTATGTGTGTTAATATAGTCATCACAAATGCTATCTAGAGCCTTAAACTCTTGGATTTCAAAAAATGTTCAAGATTGTGTGTCCATTCAACTTGTTCATTGAGTGGACGTGGCAAGTTCCTTCGAGAATTTTGAAAACAACTTTAAGTAGGAAATTCCATGTTTTTTACCACAAGAATTGTGACATATGAAGTAAGCAAATGAAGGTGATCTTTAGGTTCTAAAATGTGATAGAAATAATGCACAATCTTCTCAATGACGCACAAGATGTTGAAGTTTCTACCCATAATGAATTGAAGAAGAAATATTTTAAGGAAATGTTTTTTATTCATTAAAATGTTGATACTGTCGATTCTCGGAAAATTGTGAATGCTATTTTGTCGAAAGAATCGTCGGAAATTATTGAGAAAGGTCATGTTGGTTATGAAATACTCAAGAAAGTTCATTTATGATCATTAAGAAGACAATTGGAATTGTTGTAGATAGAGGACAATGAGAAGGTTGTTGAACATTTCACCAGGTTTAATTGTAACTCGTTAGAGAGTTTAGATCTTTTGATTTTCCTCGTTCTAGGATTTAGGCACTCAGATCAAATATTAGAAATATAATAGATTATTGTGGTTCTTTGTGACATGCATGTTAAAGCTTTATGAAGTTTTTATTATGACAACTGAACCAGGCAAAATCAATCAGAAGCATCATCAAACAATAAGCTATCAAAAATTAAAGTTGATCAAAATCTAATGTTAAATGTAAAACAAGATAAATCAATTTCAAAGATCAACATTGAAAGGAACTAAAGATTTGATAGCTCACCTGATCTTTCACTTAAGCATTTTTATCTTTCTAATTAGTTATATACAAATAAGCAAGAATAAGTCTTGAAGTATTAAGGTGATTGTTGTACCCCAAAATTTGTCCTCTCATCTTTCTCAAGACATGGCAAGAAAAATCTCCAAGTGGCTCAAGATTGCTCAAGAGTTGGACAGTCAAGCTATCTCTTAAGGAAGTCAACCCCAAATTAGGGTTTTGTGTTGCATCAAGATCCTTGAGTCCAAATGACCTAAAATGCTCCCTAATGTCCTAATATATTCTCAAGGTCATCCATGTCAAATTTCAAGCCTTGCAGAGGAAGTTTGCTCAGTCAATTGCTCAAAGGGTCCAAAAATTGACTGTGCTAGGGCAAAAGTCAACTGTGACCCAAATACAGTCAAACTTCAAGATTTTTTGTCAACATTCTAATTTTGAAGGATATTTCATCATTTTATTAAGGGTTGATCATGATTCATCAAGGATTGCTCAAAATTCATCAAGGCTCAAAAGTTGCTAAATTAGGGTTTTGTAGGAAAAGTCAACTCAACTTTGACCGAGCATAACTTTCTCATACTTTATGAGAAATGACCCATCCAAAGCTCATTTTGAATAGGATGCAATTTCATACAATCCATCTTCATACCCCAAGATCATAAAATGCACTCACAAGAAGTTATAAATTTGGACATTATAGGTCATTTTTGAAAGTCAACAAAAACACCTTTTTTGCCAAAGCTTATAACTTGAGCATGGAATATCAAAATGAGATGAGACCAAAAGGGTTGGTTATAGAACATCTCAAGATTTCTAAAAAGTCCAAGAACACTTCCAAAAGTTCAAAATTGAAGAAGTTATGCATTGTTGAAGTTGGGCATTTTTGCAAAATTGCCAAAAGTCAACTATCCCCAAAACTTCAAATTTTGTCAAATGGGCCCATTCTTTTCCACTTGATTTGAACTTTCCACATTGCACACGTGTCCTAGATTCAGCCTTGTGTCCATTTATCAATTTTATTATTTTATTTGATTTTTTATTGAATTATTTCATTTTTAATCAAATTAAATCAAATAAAATCCAAATATTGATTGCTTGATATCTTTTTGGCTATTTCAGGACTGAATCATCATCATCAAGGGTATCAAACTTGTATCAAGCATTCCATGTGAAAAAAGATTGAGTTTTGACAATTTTGGAAGGTTTAGTAATGGTGAATTAAATCAAATCCCATGGCATTGATGTGCAAAGATTCAAGGCATATTTGTTAACCTAATACATTCTATCATACATAAGGAAGCTAGAGGGCGCGAAAACAAGGCTGGAGGCTGCAGAAAGAAGAAAAGCAAAACTTGCAAAATTCACAAAAAAGTGTGAAACCAAAATCATACTTTGAGGCATTTTCAGAAGCAAAGCTTGACACCAATCAATTGCTGGAGGTTCACTGAGTCAGAACCAATCCAAAGCAAGCTCGCATACACATCAAAACTCGCTGTGAGTGTCACGTTTCTTGGCCCTGTTTTCAAAATCGTGGCTCTCTATTTCTGCATCATTCTGGCAAATCATTGATACATTTGTGACTCTCATGAGATTTCTAAGCTTTTGGCAATATTTAATTTCATTTATATGGACTGTAATCTCATAATAGAATGGCTAGGGTTTCGTGTTGGGTTTTAGGGATTTGCGTTTCAGGTGAAATTGAATCTCGTGATGGACATGGTTGCACTCAGGAGAGGGAGACGAACCTAACCATGTCTTTGGGGGTCGTTTTTATGGCCTAGAATTAATTTTGGGATCGACCTACGAATTTAGCTGCGAATCTAAATCTGCAGGTAAAGTTACAGGGGCTGGAGGTAGGGGACGGAGACGTGGCAATTCCCCAGTGGACCATTCAAACACGCGCGCCTTTTTTTTCCTGGCATATTAATCCATTTTCTCATATTATTATTATTTTGTATATACTTAACAACTGAAATGCACTGGCCTAGTGGAAGCAAGCGCTGGCAATGACCAACTGGACCTGGGTTCGAATCCCAGGTCCCCCATATGCCTTATTATTATTTTTTCTTCAGGAAATCAAGTGTTGATCCAAGCGTGAAATCTATCATGCACTCTCAAGCATTCAATGGACAGATGGCCATATGCCAGATCTAAGGGCCAAGAGATGAACGTCCATCATGGGATCCAGTCAACTAGCACACATGGAATCTAGGGAAGTCAACCAGGCCAGCGCTTAATGGGCCCCAAATTGCCATTCTGACCTCCTATTCAGGCCCAAACCCCCCTAACTCTTTCTATTTCATTTTTATTTTATTTAATTGTTTGTTTAATTATTTTTATTATTAACTAACCAATCAAATCTTTTTTTATAAATTAAAACCAAAAAAATATTTTCTTTATTAAATTAAATTTCAGTATTTTAATTTTTTATTAACAAATATTAATTTAATTAATTTAGGCCATTAATTAGGAATAACTTTAATACCTTTTTTGTAAAATAATTAAAATTAACTTAGACACAATTAGGTTTTTAATAACATTGATTAAATTTATTTTTATTTCTTTAAATACCAAAAACCCAAAAAATATTTATTTTTATTAATTAGTTTAATTAATTTAATTTAATAATTAATTTAGGATAGTTTATTTCTTAATTCAAAAATAACCAAAAAAATATCTTTTCTTTAATAAAGGGTCAAAACCCTAGAACTCACATTCGATTTAATTTCCCGCACGCGATCCATTTTATTCAATATTGTATTTGTTTCCGGAATGTAATAGATAATTAGGACTATCTTTACCGCTTTATTTATTTTCTGCATTTAAATTTCAAAGGGTTGCTTTTGGCGATGTAAATACCCGACGCCTTGTAATAGTTAGTTAAATTTCCGCAATTTAATTTCCGCAACTTATAAGCTGTTAGATGTTTGATAATAGGGATGCATGACAAGAATGAATGTTTAACCTAAAATCAACTTAGATAACCATTAATATGTACAAAGATAAAATTAACTGAAAATGACACACTCGCACATGCGCACTCTTAGGGTACACCCCACTTGGTTGCCTTCGTAACGCGGTCATTGAGTATAGGTTGTTTTAGAGGTCGCCCTCTTGTCCAAAGATCATAGTCGCCTCGAAATGATTGCCTCGAATATTGTTGCCTCAAAACAAATGATCTAAGACATTAGGGTTACCGCTAAGGCATCCTAACATTGCTTTGGTGACCGCACATCCCTCTTTCAAATTGACCCTTAAACTCCAACGACGGTGCTACCTACTCATCAATAGTAGGACAGCATTGCCTAAAGGAAGATAGCATAAAACGATTCCTTTTTCGAGTAGGTAGATGGTTCTTAAGTACTTGATCTTTCCAAAACAAAATAAAACTTTTCACACTTACACTTTTCAAACGAAGTTTCAAAACAAAAACTTTTTCAAACCTACAAGCACAAAGAAAAGCAATTTTGAAAACAATATGAGCAAGTACCTAAGAGCCCGTGGATAACCACGGATAGAAAGGGTGCTAACACCTTCCCTTTCTATAATCTACCCCCCGAACCCGAGAAATATCTCAAAAAAGGAATTTTTCTGTGCTTTTTTCCTTTCCTTGTTGGATAAAATAAAAGTCGGTGGTGACTCTTGCTTACCGCGACATTTTGCGAAAACAAACGCAAAACACAAACCAACATTCCAAAAAACAGTCAGTTCTCTCCCACCGTATCACAGAACTGGCGACTCTGTTGGGGACACTTAATAAGTGGGGTGTACCTTAGGATTAGATCATTGTGTTTTCAATTGTTTGCTTTGTATGATTTATCTTTGTGGGCTTGAATCGGAGTTACTATAGATCCTAACCCGGATTTGGGGGATACCCTTTAGGTAAGTAGCAATAAACTGTGAGGGAATTGTACAGCATAGACCGATACGGTTGAAACTGTAGCTACGTTGGTGTGGCACTTTAGTTTGTACCGATATCCCTTGTGTTGGAACGAGGAGAATATGGGTCATCTAAGGGGTCATTAAGCACCAACCGACCTTAGAACCTTTAAATTGACCAACTTGGCCATAGAACAGTAGCAGTATGCTACACTCATTGAGACTAAACTCTCGCGATGATTCTAGCCACAAGAAAAGGTTGCTAAACTCAAATTATGACCGATTGAGGGTAGTCAGTGATATTGAGATCCTCTAGAACCCGATTACTATTTTTAGGACAGGTTTAAACCAACTGAACTGAAAGAGGGTAGTACCTAGACTCCTTGCCAGCCTAAAATTTAAGGGTTCTCTGTGTGACTTGTGTGCCTTTACCATGTTTGCTATTTGTGGATACTTGTGGTGTGCTTTCTATCATGACATCATGACATCATAACATTGCATGCATATTGCATTGGACTAACCTATTTCAAAGACAAGAGGGATTCATCTTTGTTCTGTTTTATAGGTCATGGCACCCATGCGTAGGAACACCATCCAGATCAACTTTGTCTAAGTTCACACTATGCTTAAAGAGTTGGTTGCAAAGATGTCTGATACTACTTCCTTCATCAGAAGACATGGGCATCTTCTCAGTTTAGTCACCTCCAAATTGGCCGAACAGGTGATGAGTGTCCTAGTCCAGTTCTATGATCCACTGTACCGTTGCTTTACTTTTCAGGACTACTAGTTGGTCCCTACCTTGGAAGAGTTTTCTGATCTGCTCGGTATCTCTATTCTGGAGCAGACCCTGTTCACAGGTTGGGAGAAGATCCTGAGGCCGAAAGAGACTGCTTCATCCCTTCATATGACAAAGGATGAGGTAATGGCTAATTGGGAAACACGTAGTGGAGCAAAGGACTTTTTGACTAAGTTCTTGGTTGGTAAGGCTAATCATTTCTGGGATAGTCTAGACTTCCAGGCATTCGAAGATATTCTGGCTCTTCTGTTGTATGGCTTGGTATTGTTTCCTAACTCTGACTCCTTTGTTGATGTGAATGCGGTAAAAATCTTCATCTCTGGTAATCATGTACCCACTCTCTTGGGTGACATTCTTCATCAGCTTTACGCCCGTACTGCTAGGAAGCGGGGAACCTTGATGTGCTGTGCTCCACTATTGGCGAGGTGGTTTATTTATCACCTCCCCAAATCAGTTTTAAAAAAACAAAGAAGGCATGGGATGGGCTTATAGGGTTATGTCTCTCTCTCACAATGACACCATTTGGACTATTAAGGGTATGGACGAGGTGGCCATTATTGATCGCTGTGGGGAATACCCCAATGTTCCATTGATAGGAACCCATGGAGGAATTACTTATAATCCATGCTTGGCCCTACGTCAGTTTGGGAGAGCCAGAAGGGAAGGACCTCATGAGCTGCTAATGCCTAGCATAATCTTTGATTTTCAAGGGGATAGCGACGAGCAACGCCGCAGATTTATAAGGGCTTGGGATAAAGTTCACATATCTGATCCACACGAGTTGGGCCCAAAGACTTCACTTCCGATGGAGCCATATCTCAGATGGGTTCGTATCCGTGCCCAAAAGCTGGGAATGCCCTACGAGGCCGCCTTGCCTATTATTGTTGAAGTTGCTGATGAGGAAGGGGTTCTTCCTACTATCTTACACCCTTACATGCCTACTGACATTGGGGCATTGAAGAGGTCCTGGATGCAGCTAAGGGAAGAGCGGGACACTTACCGAGAAAAGTATCACGAGCAAGAGCAGAAGATTCAGAAGTTGACTAGGCAGTTGGAGAGGGAGCAGATCATCAATGACTATGTCAGCACTAAAGGCAAACAGCCATGGGAGTGTTGATGTCCTTTGATTACTTCCAGTTTTTTTTATTTACTTTTCAGTATTTCCTTTCTTGTAACGCCTTAAGGGAATTTGTTGAACAATTAATTTCAAAGATTATCTAATAAAAGTGTGTTTCATTTCTTGTTTACGAATTTGAATCTCTCGATGTCTTTGAAATCATATCATACGCATTTCATTCCATGCGCCTCATAACAGGTACCCTTACAGGTTTTCTCATCTTCTTCGCTGTTTATTTCAGTATCATGTCTTCTGAACCATCGACTGAACAAGCAATCAAGGCTCTGCAGCCTCAAAATGCCCAATTCCAAGAGTTGTTCATGAATCTAGCTAAGGGTCAGCAAGATCTGAAGACCCTTATTCTGAAAGAAAAGAAGAAGAAGAAGAAGAGGACAATCCTGTTTAACATGGGTCACAAGTTTGGAAACAGGCTATGAGACGAAGTTGATTTGACCACCTCATCTGGAGGGAAAGATAGCCAGGAAGAAAGGAGGGCTCCTAGCCCTGTGGTTTCAGACAACGAGACGGACTTCGACGAAAACCAGTATCCTCCGGCTGAGGATAGATATAAACAACTGGAAGACCGTTTGAGTGCGATGGAAGTTCAGAAAGTGCCTGGTCTGGACTTTGGTGATCTGGGACTGTCGTCTGGGGTGGTGATTCCCCACAAGTTCAAAGCGCCAACTTTTGCTAAGTATGACAGAGTTTCTTGTCTGAAACTGCACCTCCAGTTGTATGTAAGGAAGATTCAGCCGTACACCACTGATAAGAACCTATGGATCCACTTCTTTCAAGACAGTCTCTCAGGGACTCAGCTTGAATGGTTTTACCAATTAGAAGGAGCCAGTATCCGCAGTTGGGAAGATTTGGCTGCTGCTTTCTACAGGCAGTACCAATATAATGCCGACCTCGCTCCTACGCGTACCCAACTCCAGGCTATGTCTATGGGAACAGGCGAAGGTTTCAAAGATTATGCTCAGAAATGGAGGGATCTCGCTGGAAGAGTGCAACCACCCTTGGCTGATAGGGAGCTAGTTGATATGTTTCTGGGGACCTTGTCTGGTCCATTTTTCAACCATCTGATCGGAAGTTCTTCATCTGGGTTTACAGAGCTAATTATGACTGGTGAAAGGATTGAGGCTGGTATTAAGTCTGGTAAAGTACAGAAGGGTGCTTCATCAGGCACCGAGAAAAAGCCTTTTAAGAAAGAGTCCAGTGCTGTTTACAGTTCGAAAATCTAGAATAGACCTGAACACCGCCAAGCTGTTAATGCGGTGGTCATCTCAAGACCTGCTGGTGCTCCTCAGCGCAACAATCAGCAAAGGGCCGAGAGGTCCCGAAGGCAATTCACCCATCTCAACATGACTTTGTCTCAGATTCTGCCGCAGTTATTGAAAACCAATCTAGTAACTCCAAGGGAGGCTCCGCAGAATCCCAACACTGCATCACCTAAGTACAACCCTAATGCCCGCTGTGCTTTTCACTCAGATAGCCCGGGACATGATACAGATGATTGTTGGGCTTTGAAGAACAAAATACAAGACTTAATTGATTCTAAGGAGATTGAGTTTGAGGCGCCCGAAAGACCTAATGTTGTGACTGCTCCTATGCCCAAGCATGGAGTGAATGCTGTAGAGGAAGACTCGTTTGTGGTTTCTGTTAAAGATATTTCCACTCCCTTGATGACTGTGAAGAAGAATCTTTTGTCATCCGGTTTATTTCCGGGTTATGACGAAGGTTGCCGTATGTGTTCTGCCCTACCAATCGGTTGCCATCTTTTGAAATCAGGTGTCCAACGCCTGATGGATAGTAAAGAAATTCTGTTTGAGAAGACTGTTGTTCCGTTAGTTCATACTGAAGAAGTTGCTATAATCACCATTTTCGACAATTCTTCCAAGGCTTCCTCGAGAAAGCCTGTTAGAATTACATCTATTCCAAGAATCGCACCATTGATCATCACTGTTCCTGGGCCTATCCCCTATACATCTGATAAAGTTGTCCCTTGGCACTACGGGGCAGATGTTTATTTTCATGGAGTTAAACAAGAGTTGGATGTTGATACTGACGTCAGCAATATTGTTGGACCAACTAAATTCACCCGCAACGGAAGACTTTTCTCCCCTGATATCTTTCCACCAACTGTTCGGAAACTTGTTGTTATTACACCTGCCAGTGTACCTACTGCTATTCCTGTTCAAGTTCCTATTCTTACCCCTGTCGCCGAGTCATCTGACACTCGGGGCAAAGGGACCACTGATGAGCCTGCCCAGACGGAGGCACCAAAGACGATTACTGTTGAAGCCTCTAGACAAGAGATGGAGGAAATTTTGAAGATCATCAAAAAGAGCGACTACAATGTAGTCGAGCAGCTGGGGAAAACTCCATCCAAAATCTCTATGTTGTCACTGTTGCTATGCTCAGAAGCCCATGCCAAGGCTCTGATTGCTTTCCTGAAGACTGCACACGTACCACAAGAAACATCAGCTGATCAGTTTAAAGATTGCGTGGCTAGTCTGACTGCTGATAATGGGTTGGGTTTCTCTGACGCTGATTTGACTGTTAAGGGGAAGAATCACAACGATGCCCTGCATGTCTCTATTGAATGCAGGGGCACTACTCTTGCTCATGTATTGGTGGATACTGGTTCCTCATTGAATGTTTTGCCTAAGAAAGCTCTAGACCGGTTGGACTGTGAAGGGTTGGAGTTGAAACCAAGCAACATTGTCGTCAGGGCTTTTGATGGGTCTAAGAGGAAGGTGCACGGAGAAGTGGATATTCTGATTAAGGTTGGTTCTCAGGTTTTCACCTCTACATTCTATGTGATGGACATTCGACCATCTTATTCTTGTTTGCTGGGTCGTCCATGGATCCACAAAGCTGGGACAGTAACCTCAACGCTCCACCAGAAGCTAAAGTACCCGGTGAAAGGGAAAATTGTGACAGTACAAAGAGAAGAGGAGTACATGGTGAGCCACCTCAACTCTTTTCGATATGTAGAAATGGATGGGGAGTTCATTGAGACCCCATTTCAGCATTTTGAAGAGGTTCCCCAGACGTTGGCATCAATTGAGACTGCGGTTGAAGATCCTCCTATGAAGATGGCTTCCTTCAGGGATGCTCGGGCTGTTGTCAAGAAAGGTGGGTGTGCAAATTGGGGCCAACTCCCTGATTTTGCACAGAAGACTAACAAGTTTGGATTGGGTTTCACTGCAGAAGCTCAAAAGGGTGTTCAGAATGCACGGATCGGAAGACCTCCCCTGTTCATCAACAATTCAGAAGTAAATGCCATTGAAGACGACGTTGAAGAGTCTGAGTTTGACAGTTGAATCTATCCTACTACTGATGGAGGACTAAGCAACTGGACCACAAAGGACTTCATTCCAATTTCTTTTGTTACCCAGTAATTAGACTTTTGTTTTGAATTTGTAACAGACAATGTTTTAAACTTTACGACCCGGTGTCTTACCCGGGGCACCGTGGCTTCATTTGTGAGGAATTTATGTGTGTCATTTACATATATCATTAATAAAAGCATTGGACGTTTCTTGCATTTCAAATTTTGCGCTCCTTGTTTTTTTTATTACATATTGCAAAACAACTATTTTACACACACTCACATATACAGGTCTACATCCATTCTGGATCTCACTGGTAACGACTCTGCTACTGCCAGTTATGACTTTGAAAGTCCGATCAACTTAGCCGAAGACGTAGGTGAAGATGATTGCGAAGTGCCTGGTGAACTTGCAAGACTGTTACTTCAGGAAGAGAGGGCTATTCAGCCGCACGAAGAGCCGGTGGAATCAATAAATCTGGGTACAAAGATAGACAAGAAAGAGGTCAAGATCGGGGAAAATCTGGAGCTTAGTGTGAAGAAACGGTTGATTCAGATGTTGCATGACTATGTTGAGATATTTGCCTGGTCTTATGAAGATATGCCTGGGTTGGACACTGATATTGTGGTTCACCGATTGCCTACCAAGGAAGACTGTCCTCCAGTGAAACAGAAGGTCCGCCGAATGCGCCCAGATATGTCTGAGAAAATCAAGGCTGAAGTTATGAAACAGTTTGACGCCGGTTTTCTAGTAGTTACTTCTTACCCACAGTGGGTGGCCAATGTGGTTCCTGTGCCGAAAAAGGATGGTAAGGTTCAGATGTGTGTTGACTATAGGGATCTGAACAGGGCGAGCCCCAAGGATGATTTCCCTCTGTCTCATATCGACGTTCTGGTTGACAACACCGCTCAGCATAAGGTATTCACCTTTATGGATGGTTTCTCCGGTTATAATCATATTAAAAAGGCTCCCGAAGACATGGAGAAGACAACCTTTGTTACTCAATGGGGTACTTTTTGCTACAAGGTCATGCCTTTCGGATTGAAAAATGCTGGGGCAACGTATCAGCGTGCCATGGTTGCTTTGTTTCCTGACATGATCCATCATGAGATTGAGGTATACGTCGACGATATGATTGCAAGGTCCCAGACTGAGGAAGAACACCTTGACCATCTGCAGAAGTTATTTGACAGGTTGAAATTGTACAAGCTGAGGTTAAACCCGAACAAGTGCACCTTCGGAGTGAGATCCGGTAAACTACTGGGTTTCGTTGTAAGCGATAAGGGTATTCAAGTGGATCCTGCAAAGGTGAAGGCTATATAGGAAATGCCAGTTCCCCAAACAGAGAAAGAAGTCAGAGGCTTTCTGGGACGTCTGGACTACATTGCCCGATTCATCTCGCACCTAACTGCTACTTGTGAGCCAATCTTCAAGCTGCTGAAGAAAGATCAAGTGGTACGTTAGAATGATGAATGTCAGGCCGCTTTCGAAAGGATCAAATAGTATCTCCAGGAGCCACCTATCCTTATGCCACCAGTTGAAGGGAGACCTCTGATCTTATACTTGACAGTACTTGACAACTCAATGGGGTGTGTGTTGGGTCAGCATGACGAGTCTGGCCGAAAATAGCATGCTATTTATTACCTTAGCAAAAAGTTTACCGACTGTAAGACCCGATACTCACTGCTCGAGAAAACTTGCTGCGCTTTTGCATGGGCTGCTCGCCGGCTGAGACAGTATATGCTGACTCACACTACTCTATTAATATCGAAGATGGATCCAATCAAGTATATCTTCGAAAAGCCTGCTTTGTCCGGAAGAATAGCGAGATGGCAGATGATATTGACTGAGTATGACATCCAATACACGACTCAAAAAGTAATCAAAGGAAGTGTGTTAGCAGACCATTTAGCACATCAGGAAGTGGATGATTACCAGTCTATGAATTTTGAATTCCCGGACGAGAATATCATGTTGGTAACTGATTGTGAGACACCTGGACCGGATGAAGGACCTGAGGAAGGATCTCGATGGTCTATGTACTTTGATGGAGCTTCAAACGCTTTGGGTAACGGCATTGGCGCCATGATCATATCTCCTAAAGGCTCTCATACTCCGTTTACCGCCCGAATATGTTTCAACTGCACCAACAATATGGCGGAATATGAAGCATGCATCATGGGTCTTTGAGCAGCAATTGACCTAACGATTAAGTTTCTAAGTGTCTTCGGAGATTCCGCTCTCGTGATCAGTCAGATCAAAGGCGAGTGGGATACAAAACACCTAAATATTATTCCTTACAAGGGGTATGTGTTGACTTTACTTCCGCACTTTGAGGAGATAACCTTTGAACACTTCCCGAGAGAGGAGAATCAGTTAGCGGATGCGCTGGCTACGATGTCTTCTATGTTCAAAGTCAATTGGGACAACGAAGCTCCTCGGATTATCATTTAAAGATTGGACGAACCTACACATTGCTGTGACATTGAGACAAAAGAGGTAGCAGATAAACCCTGGTTTCATGAGGTGAAGAGGTATCTTGAGGCTCAGGAATACCCCGAGGGTGCATCTGTTAATGACAAGAAGTTTCTGAGAAGGTTCGCGGCGAAGTTCTTCATCAGCAATGGTATTCTTTACAAGCGTAACCATGATTCGACCTTACTACGATGTGTGGATAAAAACGAAGCAGAAAGGATCATGACAGAGTTACATGAAGGTACTTTTGGAACTCATTCCAGTGGACATACCATGGCAAAGAAGATCCTTCAGGCAGGATATTATTGGTCCACCATGGAAGCCGACTGTTATCAGCATTCTCGGACATGTCACAAGTGCCAAGCCTATGCTGATAAGGTGCACATACCTCCAGTACCTCTGAACGTCTTGACAACCCCTTGGCCTTTTGCAATGTGGGGCATTGATATGATCACCGAGATCAGACCTACATCGTCCAACGGGCATCGTTTCATCTTGGTAGCTATCAATTACTTTACGAAGTGGGTTGAAGCAGCTTCCTTTTCTACTGTAACCAAGAATGTCGTGGCACAGTTTATTCAACATAATCTGATCTGTCGATACAGTGTACCAGAGAGGATCATTACGGACAATGGTACCAATCTCAACAACAAGATGATCACTGAGCTCTGCAAGAAATTCAAGATACAACATCACAACTCTTCTCCCTACCGGCCGAAGATGAATGGGGCTGTAGAAGCAGCTAATAAGAACATTAAGAAGATCGTGCAGAAGATGACGGTAACGTACAAAGATTGGCACGAGATGTTACCATTTCCTCTTCATGGGTACCATACTTCAGCGCGGACGTCAACAGGGGCAACACCTTATTCTTTGGTTTACAACATGGAAGCAGTCTTGCCCATTGAAGTTCAGATACCCTCTCTTCGGATCATGAAGGATGCAGGTTTGAGCGAAGATGACTGGATTCAGACCCGGCTTGATCAGCTGAACCTAATCGACGAAAAAAGACTTACTGCTATTTGTCATGGTCAGACGTATCAAAAACGGATGATCAAAGCATTTAACAAGAAAATCAGACGACAAGAGTATCAAGTTGGGGAGCTGGTTATCAAGCGCATTATCCTACCTCAAGGTGATCCCAGGGGAAAATGGACCCCTACTTATGAAGGGCCATTTGTGGTTAAGAACATTTTCTCAGGAGGAGCTATGATTCTAACCCCCATGGATGGTGATGATCTTCCTCACCCCGTCAATGCAGACATAGTGAAAAGATACTACACGTAATCAAAGACCCGCTAGGTTGACTGGCCTAGGCAAAAATAAGGGCTTCCCGGTGAACCAAAAGGGTTCGGGCAAAAATAAGGGATGAAAATGAAAAAAAAACTATACACCCAGCAAGTCGAAAACCTGAAAAGGCGGCTTGGGAAAAAAAGGGTATCCCGGTGGACTGAAAACCCGAAAGGGCGGTCCAGGAAAAAATTAGGGATCAAAGCGTAACACTATGTCTCATTGGATCACTTTGCATCCAGACTTCGGTATCGACTATCAAGCTCGGACGACACTAATCAATCTGATCTACCTTCAACCAAGTAGCAAAGTGATGAGATGCTCGAGGACATAAAGGCAATAGTAGAATTGGAACCCAGTGGGACTATTCACATTGCTGTTTTGTTTAGTTTTTCACAAATTGTGTAAATTCTATTATTCGGCGGCGTTCTCTTACTAGGACGTCAGCCTCTTGTACAAAAACGCATATTTTACAGGCCAAACTTCAAAATCAATACAAATTCATTTACAGAAAAATTTCAAACTGTTTTTCCTTTATCTGTTTTGTTTTGCAAAGAACGTCCAATGTTCATTTTTGATATATGCATTTGACATTAATTGCTGTTCATAAATATTTACAGGTGAAACAAAAGACGATTACTGGTAATATCAGAAACAGGGGCAATGAAATTATCCAAACTGTGCAGTTGCCCTATCCACCAGGTACGAAGGTAGATTCAGCTGAAGAATATAGCTAAGATACTTTCACTCCCCGCAGAGTAAGACAGTAATGATAACTCTCCCCAGCTGAGACTTGCAACTGTGAATGAATCGGTAATATTCTCCCCAAGCAGAGTTTATCTACCATCAACACTAAAAAGGCTTGATATCCCCGGCAATCTTAATATTCCCCAACGGAATATAAGAATGCTCCCCGGTAGAGTACAAGATATCCCCAGTGGAGTTAAAATTTTCCCAGCGCAGTCTGAAAAAGCTTCCCCAACGGAGTTGGGAGAATCATCCTCGGTAGACTCTGGAAGTTTATCCCCAGCGGAGTACAAAAATAAATCTCCCCAGCCGAGTTCAAAGGATCATTCCCAGCAGAACTTAAAGGATTATCCCCATAAGAGTCTAAAAGGTTATTCCCAGAGAAGTCACAACCGAAGATCATCCCCAGCGGAGTTCTTTCCTTTCACAAACAGGAATTCAATCCCCAATAGGATTCAATATCACCAGCAACGATAATTCATCCCGACAGAATTTATCAGTGGAATCTTCAACAGAACATCTCTTCCCCATAGAGTAATCTCCTCATCGGTTTATTCCCCCAACGGAGTCATCCTCTCCTGCAGGTTTATTCTCTTCGTTCGCCATCCCCAGCGGAAAATGAAAAAAACAACTCTATTCTTCAGCAGCTGTCCGGGATTTATTTTCCCCAGCTAGAAACATTACATTTCACATCATGATACAAGTATATACGCATCATACCACACAATCTCATTTATTTTGAGAGCATCATTACTTGATATATATCATGCATTTCATACATCATGACATTGCATATGACTAACTCTTTACCTTTTCAGGGAAAGAAGAAATCAATAAACACTGTTGACTACTTATATGACCTGGTAGTCCCCTCAAAAACTACATCTATTGAGGGCTGTTTCAGCGGATTCCTTAGAAAGATATCACAAGACTTTCGTCTGGTTCAGTTAAATCGATTCTAAGATTTTTCTAATTCTTATCCAGTCAAAGTTAATCCAAGACCTTCTCTGGTTCAGTCAAATCGACGCTAAGATCTCCCTGATTCTTATTCCAGTTGAAGATATTCCAAGACTTTCGTCTGGTTCAATTAAATCGATTCTAAGATTTTTATTATTCTTATCCAGTCAAAGTTAATCCAAGACCTTCTTTGGTTCATTCATATCGACGCTAAGATCTCCCTGATTCTTATTCCAGTTGAAGATATTCCAAGACTTTTGTCTGGTTCAGTTAAATAGATCCTAAGATTTTTCTGATTCTTATCCAGTCAAAGTTAATCCAAGACCTTCTCAGGATCAGTCAGATCGATGCTAAGATCTCTCTGATTCTTATTCCAGTTGAAGATATTCCAAGACTTTCGTCTGGTTCAGTTAAATCGATTCTAAGATTTTTCTGATTCTTATCCAGTCAAAGTTAATCCCAGACCTTCTCTGGTTCAGTCAGATCGACGCTAAGATCTCCCTGATTCTTATTTCAGTCGAAGTTCAGACGTCCTATCAACAGTCTCCAAATGGCATCTATAATCCCATTCCTGACATCACCAGGCTGATACCACTTCATGCGAGTGCAAATTTCTGAGCACTCTAGTGTTCAATCATCTTCCACCTTTGGATCACGAAAGGCACGAAAGCCAATCTACATCCTCAGGTTTAAGAAGATTGAACAGGGGCAGCTGTTGTACCCCAAAATTTTCCCTCTCATATTTAATAATACACGGCAAGAAAAATCTCCAAGTGGCTCAAGATTGCTCAAGAGTTGGACAGTCAAGCTATCTCCTAAGGCAGTCAGCCCCAAATTAGGGTTTTGTGTTGCTTCAAGATCCTTGAGTCCAAATGACCTCAAATTCTCCCTAATGTCCTAATGTGTTCTCAAGGTCATCCATGTCAAATTTCAAGCCTTGCAGAGGAAGTTTGCTCAGTCAATTGCTCAAAGGGTCCAAAAATCGACTATGCTAGGGCAAAAGTCAACTGTGACCCAAATACAATCAAACTTCAAGTTTTTTTTGTAGAAATTCTCATTTTGAAGGATATTTCATCATTTGATCAAGGGTTGATCATGATTCATCAAGGATTGCTCAAAATTCATCAAGACTCAAAAGTTGCTAAATTAGGATTTTGTAGGAAAAGTCAACTCAACTTTGACCAAGCATAACTTTCTCATACTTTGTGATAAATGACCCATCCAAAGCTCATTTTGAAGAGGATGCAATTTCCTAAAATCCATCTTCATACCCCAAGATCAGAAAATGCACTCACAAGAAGTTATAAATTTGGACATTATAGGTCATTTTTGAAAGTCAACAAAAACACCTTTTTTGCCAAAGCTTATAACTTGATCATGGAATATCAAAATGCGATGAGACCAAAAGGGTTGGTTATATAACATCTCAAGATTTCTAAAAAGTCATAGAACACTTCCAAAAGTTCAAAATTGAAGATGTTATGCATTGGTGAAGTTGGGAATTTTTGCAAAATTGCCAAAAGTCAACTATCCCCAAAACTTCAAATTTTGTCAAATGGGCCCATTCTTTTCCACTTTATTTGAACTTTCCACATTGCACACGTGTCCTAGCTTCATCCTTGTGTCCATTTATCAATTTTATTATTTTATTTGATTTTTTATTAAATTATTTCATTTTTAATCAAATTAAATCAAATAAAATCCAAATATTGATTGCTTGATATCTTTTGGCTATTTCAGGACTGAATCATCATCATCAAGGGTATCAAACTCGTATCAAGCATTCCATGTGCAAAAAGATTGAGTTTTGACAATTTTGGAAGGTTTAGTAATGGTGAATCAAATCAAATCCCATGGCATTGATGTGCAAAGATTCAAGGCATATTTGTTAACCTAATACATTCTATCATACATAAGGAAGCTAGAGGGCACGAAAACAAGGCTGGAGGCCGCAGAAAGAAGAAAAGCAAAACTTGCAAAATTCACAAAAAACTGTGAAACCAAAATCATACTTTGATGCATATTCAGAAGCAAAGCTTGACACCAATCGATTGCTGGAGGTTCACTGAGTCAGAACCAATCCAAAGCAAGCTCTCATACACATTAAAACTCGTTGTAAGTGTCACGTTTCTTGGCCCTGTTTTCAAAATCGTGGCTCTCTATTTCTGCATCATTCTGGCAAATCATTGATACATTTGTGACTCTCATGAAATTTCTAAGCTTTTGAAAATATTTAATTTCATTTATATGGACTGTAATCTCATAATAGCATGGGTAGGGTTTCGTGTTGGATTTTAGGGATTTGCATTTCAGGTGAAATTGAATCTCGTGATGGACATGGTTGCACTCAGGAGAGGGAGACGAACCTAACCATGTCTTTGGGGGTCATTTTTATGGCATAGAATTAATTTTGGGATCGACCTACGAATTTAGCTGCGGATCTAAGTCCGCAGGTAAAGTAACAGGGGCTGGAGGTAGGGGATGGAGACGTGGCAATTCCCTAGTGGACCATTCAAACACACGCGCCTTTTTTTATTTTTCTGGCATATTAATCCATTTTCTCATATTATTATTATTTTGTATATACTTAACAACTGAAACGCACTGGCCTAGTGGAGGCAAGCGCTGGCAATGACCAACTAGACCTGGGTTCGAATCCCAGGTCCCCCATATGCCTTGTTATTTTTTTCTTCAGGTAATCAAGTGTTGATCCCAGCGTGAAATCTATCATGCACTCTCAAGCATTCAATGGACAGATGGCCATAGGCCAGATCTAAGGGCCCAGAGATGAACGTCCACCATGGGATCCAGTCAACCAGCGCACATGGAATCTAGGGAAGTCAACCAGGCCAGCGCTTAATGGGCCCCAAATTTCCATTCTGACCTCCTATTCAGGCCCAAACCCCTAACTCTTTCTATTTCATTTTTATTTTATTTAATTGTTTGTTTAATTATTTTTATTATTTAACCAATCAAATCTTTTTTTATAAATTTAATCCTAAAAAATATTTTCTTTATTAAATTAAATTTCAGTATTTTAATTTTTTATTAACAAATATTAATTTAATTAATTTAGGCCATTAATTAGGAATAACTTTAATACCTTTTTTGTAAAATAATTAAAATTAACTTAGACACAATTAGGTTTTTATTAACATTGATTAAATTTATTTTTATTTCTTTAAATACCAAAAACCCAAAAAATATTTATTTTTATTAATTAGTTTAATTAATTTAATTTAATAATTAATTTAGGATAGTTTATTTCTTAATTCAAAAATAACCAAAAAAAATCTTTTCTTTAATAACAAAGGGTCAAAACCCTAGAACTCACATTCGATTTAATTTCCCGCATGCGATCCATTTTATTCAATATTGTATTTGTTTCCGGAATGTAATAGATAATTAGGACTATCTTTACTACTTTATTTATTTTCCGCATTTAAATTTCAAAGGGTTGCTTTTGGCGATGTAAATACCCGACGCCTTGTAATAGTTAGTTAAATTTCCGCAATTTAATTTCCACAACTTATAAGCTGTTAGATGTTTGATAATAGGGATGCATGACAAGAGTGAATGTTTAACCTAAAATCAACTTATAAAATTAACTGAAAACGACACACTCGCACATGCGCACTCTTAGGGTACACCCCACTTGGTTGCCTTCGTAACGCGATCATTGAGTATAGGTTGTTTTAGAGGTCGCCCTCTTGTCCAAAGATCATAGTCGCCTCGAAACGGTTGCCTCGAATATTGTTGCCTCAAAACAAATGATCTAAGACATTAGGGTTACCGCTAAGGCATCCTAACATTGCTTTGGTGACTGCACGTCCCTTCTTCGAATTGAATCTTAAACTCCAACGACGGTGCTATATACTCATCAATAGTAGGATAGCATTTCCTAAAGGAAGATAGCATAGAACGATTCCTTTTTTGAGTAGGTAGATGGTTCTTAAGTACTTTCTCTTTCCAAAACAAAACAAAACTTTTCACACTTACACTTTTCAAACGAAGTTTCAAAACAAAAACTTTTTCAAACCTACAAGCACAAAGAAAAGCAATTTTGAAAACAATATGAGCAAGTACCTAAGAGCCCGTGGATAACCACGGATAGAAAGGGTGCTAACACCTTCCCTTTCTATAATCTACCCCCGAACCCTAGAAATATCTCGAAAAAGGAATTTTTCTGTGCTTTTTTCCTTTCCTTATTGGATAAAATAAAAGTCAGTGGCGACTCTTGCTTACCGCGACATTTTGCAAAAACAAACGCAAAACGCAAACCAGCATTACAAAAAACAGTCAGTTCTCTCCCACCGTATCACAGTGATGCTAACACACACTAAATTTCTCTCTCTCTCTCTCTCTCTCTCTCTCTCTCTCTCTCTCTCTCTCTCTCTCTCTCTCCCTCTCTCTCTCTCTCATTTCTTCTAAAAACTAATCTTAAAAAGTTCTTAATTGATTAAGAAGAAATTTTGACAAATTAGAAAAGCAAAACTTGTTGTTTAATAAATCAGAGCATCCTGCTAATCAATTAAGGAGTGATTTCTTCTCCTAATCAATTAGGAGTCAATAGATTAAGGAGAGAACATGTTCTAAGGCTTGCTTTTCCAACTTAATTGAATTGATAAACTCGTTGTTTCTAATAAAATAGAGAGTGGTTAGTACCATGCATTGTTTCCTTTTTAATCCAAATTATTTTCCTATATAAAGAAGTTATGTGATGACTTCTAAAGCACAAATTTTTATGAACTATCTAGTCCTCTATCTCCCTCATTCTTCTTCTAAATCCAGTCTTATTCACTACACATTGTCTTAGTGGTGAGAGAGTGAATAATTTATCCTGAGAGTTGTGTATTTCTATTGTTGTGATTCATTTGTTTATTCAAGAGCTTAGTTTTCTTGAGAATTTTTAATTAACTAAAGCTGTAAAAATCTTGGTATAAGGAAGGTTGTTGGGATGAATATATGTAAAATTTTAAGTTGTTGGTATGGAAATATCAAGAGGAAACTCTTGGGGATTGTAATAGGTCGTATGGTTTAAGGCCAAACTAGTATAATCACTAGTGTAATCTTTCTAACTCTATCTCTTTTATTTATGTATTTTATTTTTTCCACTGGCTAATTCCATTCTTCTAACTATTTCTTAAAATCACATAACTTATAATCAATGTTTCAAAAAAACTTTTTAAAACTCAAATAACACAATTTACGCCCCATCTCTGTTGGAAAAGTGACTTCAAACACAAGAGGGGCTATTTATGGAATTCAAAATTTGAGATTAAATTTAGAGTTTTGTTACTTCAAAATGAATTGTGTTATTACTCTTTAAGATCAAAGTAAAACAAACAGTGTACAATAAAAATGGTAAAGTAATTAGCAGAAGTTAAAATATAAGAGTTTCAAGAGATGGCACCACTGATTTATGTATGTTCGGATGAACGTTTCCCTACTCTTGTCCCCAAGAGAACTTCTTGAGATTTTGACTATAAACTTGAGCTTTTATAGATTATGTCGACGAATCTTCAACACAAGAAGATCTAGAAATTTTCCCCAACCAAAAAGAAAGCTCTTACCCAGTCTAAGCCAATGAACCAATTAGAGATTTTACAAACTAATCTCAATAACCTAACATAAATTTTCCCAACTATGACCTATAAGCAAACAGGGATTTTAAATTTTTTTAATCTCAATAACCAAACTCAATTTCCCAAGAATATCACACTCTTGAGAATAATAACAACTTAACACCAATATAATTTCTTCCTCACAAGTAGTTCTCACTCAAGGGTACTAAGGTGTTAAACAATGACAACTTATCTAGTGGGGGATGGGGGGGGGGGGGGTGGTGAAAAGATCCCCAAAGTAAAAATACATTTTTAAAATTCCGTTTTAAAAACAAATGAAAATCTATGGCAAGCGGAAGATTTAGCCTAGATCAAACAAGTTGTCTAAACCGAACCGACTATTGGAAACTCAGATATGCGTTAGAAACCAAAAGGAATGTGAAACAATGATAAGCTATTAATACAATAGATTCTCAATTAATCATTTTATTATGAACATGATGCAAACTTATTTCCAATGAAATTATTGATAAAATGTAAACTAGCAAATTATCGAATACTTGGTGTGCAATCAAATTTTCAGATTTTCCTTTGGACTTTGTTGATATGAAATACCATTTACAATCTAATTGATTGTAATGTAATCAAAAAATAAATTTCAAGTATAGCAATCAAATGGTTTGTATTTACGTATCGATTACACAATTAATAAATTTAACAATTTTCTATAAAAATTATATAGAAGTAAATGAGAGAGAGAGAGAGGACACAAGGATTTGTTTAGGCAGTTCACTAATCATCCTCGTTATATCTATGTCTGCTCCCAGTTCTGTTAGAAATTGAGATATAAAATTCTTACTTTGCAAAAAGTTGTGTTGTACCCTAAAAGTTTCCCTCTCATTTCTCAAGTAATCTCTCACAAGATCTCCTTTGGTTTAAGACTGCACAAGGGTTGATCAGCTCAAGACACCTCCTCAAGCACTGATGACTGAAAATTAGGGTTTGAGTTTGCACAAGGACAAATGTAATTTTAATGCATCATATGACTCTCATGGATCATTTTGGACCCTCAAGATTGCTCATGACAAGTTTCAAGTCTTGGATCACATTTTTGCTCAATCAATTGATCAATTGACCTAAAATCAATTGTATTGGGGAAAAAGTCAACTGTGGTCAATTTACAGTCAAACTTCATAGTTTTTTATCCATATCAAAATCATGAACTCATATATGTCATTTGATCAATTTTGGATCACAATTCCTCAAGAAATTTGATCAGATCATCAAAAGGACAAAATGGTCAAAATTAGGGTTTTGACTAAGGTGCAAATTCTGATTTTTGACCTAGAAAATGATTTATTGGTTTAAGTTATAATCTCAATATTTAAAATGCTTCATTTTGACCTAATATCGTGGCTCAAAATATTCCTCAAGATCAATTGGTTGACAGATGAATTTCAGTCAATTGATGAAAAGTCAACTGTACACTGAAAAGTCAAGCTTTGAATTTTTGGTCAAAATCAAGTATCAAAGATCACAATTCATCAAGACATGTCAAAATATGAAACTTGTTCATCAAGAAATCAAAAATTCAAGATTTCATTTTGAAAAGTCAAAATTTCTAAACTTAGAAATTTTTCTAAGTGTTAGAAATTCACTTTTTTTCTCATAACTTTGAGCCAAATTTCCACCATGATGCAAGATGATTCAAAGGAAACTTCCAACATGAAAGTTGTAGATATCAAGATATAAAACATTTTAGAACACAACTTTTTCTAGAAATTCATGGATTTCAAGTTATGATTTTAAGAAGACATGTTCATGAAACTTGAAAACTTAGTGAAATTTTACCCTAGTTTAGGCAGGATTTTGACCTAACTTCATGGCATTTTTTCACATAGCTCCAATATGGATCTTTATAAATGTCCAACATAGAGGTTGTATAGGATGTTACAAGCTTTCCAAAATGTCCAAGTACTCATTGAGATCATGTTTGAGGAAGGAGAATCAAAGGCAATAAGTTAGGGTTTCATTCTTGAATTACAAGTCATTTCTTGATGAACACATAATTCAATTTCAATGTTAGGCCGCATAATATTGCTTTAAAGGCCTTCTAACTTGTGTATCTATCCATCATTAATGGATTACACAAACTTTTGAGCTATAATCCAAGTGGTTTAAGCTTTATCCAATTCAAATTGCCATTTTTGGAAGAAAGTGAAGAATGCCATTCTTGAAAAGCAAGCTTTATGCACAAAATCAACTCTTGAGCCTATAACTTGTTCCCTCTGATAACACTCCATCTAAAAAGTCAGAAACATGTTTGTTTAAAACATAACCACTCTACATTAGCAAGTACACAAGACATTGAAACTTGATTTCTAAAAAAAAATCACATGTTAAGCTTAAACATGTGATTTTGAATTCTGATCAAAGACAAGCCTCCAAACTTGTTGCTTATAAATAGAGGCACTATTTGTGAGTAAGACACGAGCTTAAGCACCCTGAAATTCTCCCAAACTCCCTCTAGCCAGAAATTGTCCAAAAACTTCATTGATGCACAGGTTCTGACTATTAATTTGAAACTCATAATCTACTCGTGCATTTCTTGGCTTTTTGGTTCGTAAAGCTCCTACACATCAAATATAAGCTATCCCTGACCCTGTTACATAATTGTAACTCCATTTACATCAAACTCCATAACCAAAAAACAGTGTCTGCACATTGACTTCTCCAAGCCATTCCATCCATCCATTCCTCAAGCTAATCATTGCATTAGCTTCCTGGAAACTTGAGGAAGCTAACCTGATCATCACAACTCCTTGAAAGCAGCTCAAACTCAATTCACGATTTCCAATTTTGAGGTATATTTTCTGAACTTCTATCTTCTCATTTAGGCATTGTTAGGCTTACATATGTGAAGATAAAATGTAGACATCATTGCCGTGAAACTGTACATGTCCATAGATTTCATTTATATTGATTGAGCTTAGAGAATTTTAGGTTTGAATCTCTGAAAATAATTAGGTCAGAATTTGGTACTTTTATAAATTCTCATTCATCTTTGATTTATAGCTCATGATATTTATATGGTTGGATTCGTATGGAGAAATGGAGCAACTTTCATGTTTGCATATTTCATTTTTGTTGAGAAATAGTGAAGTTACAGATGTTCAGGCTGGAGGTTGAAGATGAAGTCACATTCAGGACATAACTTGTGTTATGTATTTGCTATTTTGTTTATGTTACCAGATGTACAGCCACCCCAGTGGTAAAGGTAGCGCGCGGGTATGCTGAGGGTCAGAGGTTCAACACGCAACGCTACCTTTTGTGCACTTTTCTCACGTTTTTTCTCTCTTTTTGTCACAAATAGGCGCATGGGCCCTAAGTCAGTGGGCTTTGGATTTTTTGCTAATTTCTAACCCCCCTATTTACTTTTGCATGCTAGCCTAATTTCTTTTTTCTATTTCATTTACTTTTATTTTCTTTTTCCTATATTTATTTTATTTCAGTTTTCTTATTATTTTTTTTATTATTATTATTAATATTATTTTTATTTTTATTAATAAAAAATCCAAAAATATTTTTATTTATTATTTGCTCATTTATATTTTATTTTCTTTATAAAACAAAAAGGATAAACAACATTTTCTTAAACAAATTAATTTCTTTTTCTTAAATAATAAATATTTAGACTTAGGTTTAATTATTATTTTATTTTCTTTTTAAATTAAAATCAACTTAGAATTTAGGTTTCTTTTAATTAATTAATTTCATATTATTTTTATTAAGTTAAAACCTTTCACAAAAAACCCCTAAAAATACTTTTTAACTTAATTTATTTCTTAATTAGTTTAAGTTTAATTTAGTTTTTTTTAATTAATCTTTTTTTTCTTCTTTAATTAGGTCAAGACTAAACCCTTTCATAAAAATCAAACAAAAATCATTTCTTTTCATTTTATCTTCTTGTACATTATATTTCCAATTCTTGTATATTATTCAATATGGTTGTAATAGATAATTAGGTTTAATTTTCTTGCAAATACCCATTTGTAAATTTGTATACCCTCCCCTAATGATGTAATAGCATAGTAATTTTACTTTCCGCAATTTATCGCTTTATACAAATGCTAGTAATTAGGTTTTGTATGGCAAGATTAAAATCAACAAGTAGCAAACCCTAATTCAAGATAAACAATGCATGTAAATCAAACACATTTGCACACTTGCACCCTTAGGGTAATTCCACTTTGTTGCCTTACAAAAATGGCCATGTTATGCATGTGAGATGTCTTAGCAAAAAATAATAAAAAATACAAGATCATAGTCCCTCGATGACGCTATCAATGTTACCTTTCAAAATGATCTTAGTCCCTCAAAGAGAAATGCTAAGACATCTTACAACATTGCTATCATGGTTATACAATGACCCACGCCCGTCCCTTTTACATCCAAAGATAAGGCTTCTTACCAATCAATGGTAAGACAGCAATATCAAAGGAAAGGAAGAAATGAACAAAGAATTTTGAGTAGGTAGATTATTCCTAGTTGCTTGCTCACTTTCAAATCAAACATCCTTGCTTATTTTCAAAACAAACATCAACACTTTCAAAAACAAACTTTCAAAATATTTTCCAAACATGAAATATTTTCAAAAGCTCAACACTTTATATACGTTCTTACGAATGAGAACTATTACAAAGTTTTCCTAAACGAAGGCGCCTTTTCAAAATACTTTCAAAAACAACGCAAAGCACATTTTCAAACAAAAAGCAAGTGATCTAGCAAGCAACTAAGAGCCCATAGATAATTATGGATGAAAAGGGTGATAATACCTTCCCTTTTCATAATCTACCCCCCGAACTCAAGAAATAATCTCAAAGGTATTTCCTGTTCTTTTCAGCCTTTCCTTTTGGATAAAAGAAAAGTCGGTGGCGACTCTTGCTAACCGCAACATTTGCGATCAAATGCAAAACACCCAAGTCAGTTCTCCCACCGTATCACAGAACTGGCGACTCTGCTGGGGAAAACTTAAAAGTGGGGTTACCTTAGGGTTAGATCACCTTTATTTGCTTTCATTGTTTGGTTTGTTTACTTTACATTTTGGTTCCTTGTTTGGGCTTGTTTTAATCCTCTACCCGGATTTGGGATACCTTATAGGTAAGTAGCAATACATTATGTAAACTGTACAGGGTATACGGTCTAAGCAATAACTAAGTTAGTGTGACACATTTGTGGGTACCGGTAGCCCTTGAGTAGTCAAGGAGAATACGGGGCCGCTGTGTGGTGTCATGAAGCACTAACTGACTTTAGAACCTTTACTTGACCAACTTAGCCATTAGGACATAGTGAGATAACTGGCTTTGGTGCAGTCTGGAGTTGGTTGATACTCGATACTACACTCATTGAGGTTTGACTTCTCGGGATATTTCGGTTGCCGTGAAAGAGGCTTGCGCTGAAACAATGCCCGAGAAGACATATCAGTGATATTGAGATCCCTTAGAACCCGATTACTATTTCTAGGGTAGGTTTGAGCCAACTTACCTTCAAGAGGGTACTTACCTATGAGACTACATTCAAGCCTAAACCTAAGGACTTGTTTTCCTTGTTTGTATATACTTACTTGTACATGACATCATAAACATCATAACATCATACTCATTCTCACTAACCATTTCAAGGATTATTGGGATTTATATTTGTTCTGTTTTGTAGGACATGGCTTCTATCCGCGGGAATACTATCCAAGTCAATATCGTAAGAATTCCTCCTAAAATCAAAGAGTTAGCATCAAGGGTCCCTAAGAATTCCTCATTCAACGAAAGACACGGTCTCCTCCTAAACTTGGTTACCTCCAACACTGATGAAGATATGATGAAAGTGTTGTTCCAGTTCTTTGATCCTCTACACCATTGCTTCACTTTCCCCGATTATCAGCTTGTACCTACTTTTGAAGAATTATCTCAACTCTTGAGGATTCCCATTCTCAATCAACTACCCTTCAACGGTATGGAAAGAGATCCAAAACCTTAAGAGATTGCCCAAGCACTGCACTTGCAACAATCTGATATCAAGGCTAATTGGGAAATAAGGAGTGGTGTCAAAGGTTTCTTAGTCAAGTTCTTGTTCAAGAAAGCTCAATATTGTTGGAACTCTTTGGACTTACAAGATTTTGAAGAAATCTTGGCCCTTCTCATCTATGGGATGGTTTTGTTTCCAAACCCTGACCAACTCATAGATGTAAATGTTGTAAAAATCTTCATGTCTCGCATTCCAGTGCATACTTTGTTGGGAGATATCCTACATTCTTTTCACTCTCGCATTATGAGGAAGAGAGGGATCCCCATGTGTTGCACTCCTCTCTCGGAAAGATGGTTTATTTCGCATCTTCCTGGATTTGTGTTGAAGAATGAGCAAGGTTTGAGGTGGTCCCATAGGCTGATGACGCTCAGACATTCAGATGTTCATTGGTGTTCTCGGTCCTTGGAGAACGTTACTATTGTCGACTGTTATGAGGAATTCCCTAATGTCCCTTTGCTTGGAATTAGAGGAGGTATCACTTACAACCCTTTCTTAGCCTTACGACGTTTTGGTTACGCCCGAAGAGATGGTTCTTATGAGATGCTCATTCAAGGAGTGGTATTTGACCACGAGAGCGATGATCAAGGTTACCGCCAGAGGTTTATACGAGCTTGGAGGATGGTAAGCAGAGTGGATAGTAAGACGCTGGGACACAAGAATTCCATCCCCCTTGAGCCTTACCTTAGGTGGGTACGAGCCCATGCTCAAAAACTTGTGATGCCTTATCCCTTCATCTTACAAGTTATCATGGAACCTGTGGTTGAAGGAGATGTCCCGTACACTGTCCTTCATCCCGACATGCCTACTTCTCTTGAAGACTTGCAAAAGGGTTGGATTCAGCTAAAGGAAGAACGAGATACCTTCGAAGCTCAATTCTATGCTAGTGAGAAAAGAGTCTTGGAGCTTACAAAGCAGCTACAAGAAGAGCAAAGTGTGAACGCCTACCTTGCACCGAAGAGGATGCGTTCAGTATTTTTATCTTAGAGAGTTATTTTGTAAGCCGAAGAGGCATGTTGTAATCTTTTGATGCAATTAATGAAAATTGACGTTTGTTCATTCTTTTGTCTATGAAAATTTAAATTTCATCAATCCTTGAAATTATTTGCATATACATCTTCCATGCATCATAACATGACAGGTTTTCACACAACAGGTTTCGTTATCTTTCTACTGTTTATTTCAGGAAGATGGATCTAGAGAAAACTGTGAAGGATCTTCTGGCACAAAACTCTCAATTCCAAGAGACTCTACTGGCCCTAGACAAGGGAAACAAGATATGATGGCATTTCTGGAAGTTAAGAAGAAACCCAAGAAGAGAACCCTGGTCAACATGGGTAGAAGGTCCAAAGAGTCGGTTCGTCAGATCCCGGTGGTGGAAGACTCATCTGAAGAAGACGAGAATCAGATTGGTGAGGTTAGGAGTACCCAGGATGACTATATTAATGATCAAGCGTCTGATGATGATTATATTGACGAGTAGTATCCACCCGCCGATGTCAAGTACAAACAACTAAAAGACCGTTTGAAGGCTGTTGAGATCCAAGCCATCCCTAGTTTAGATTTTGATGATTTGGGTTTGATATTCGGGGTTGTCATTACCCACAAATTCAAAATACCAGTCTTTGCAAAGTACGATGGGGTTTCCTGTCCCAAACTCCACCTGAAATCTTATGCACGTAAGATACAGCCGCACACTGCTGATAAGAAACTCCGGGTTCACTTTTTCCAAGAGAGCTTGGCCGGAACACAACTAAAGTGGTTCTACCAGTTGGATGGTTCCCGTATCAATACCTAGGAAGACTTAGCTACCGGTTTCTACCATCAGTACCAGTATAATGCTGACTTGGCGCCAACAAGAGTTCAATTACAAGATATGACAATGGGGAAGAATGAAGGATTCAAGGAATACGCACAAAAGTGGAGATACCTCGCCAATAGGGTTCAACCACCTTTGAATGATAGGGAGCACATTGACATGTTTATGGGTCCATTATTTAATCTATTGGCTGACTGTTCTTCTTCCGGTTTCACTGAATTAATTTTAACCGGTGAAAGGGTTGGAAGCGTCATCAAAAGAGGATAGACCCCCCCTGGCATCTGCCTCCACTTCTAATCCTGTAAATAAACCTTTTGCTGCAAAGAAAGAAATCAATGTTGTGTATGGGGCAAGTTCCCGTACCAAGAAGGATGACCTCCAATCTATTAATGTTGTCCAAATCTCCAATCTAACTCCTTCTCAAAGACCATCTGCTAATCACCAAAGTTTTGAAACTCCTAGAAGACAATTTACGAGGATAGGAATGTCACTATCACAAGCCTTACAATATTTGCTAAAGGCTAATTTAGTGACATTGCGCGATCCTCCTTCCAATTCAGATACCTCTTCACCAAAGTACAACCCAAACGCCAAATGTGCTTACCACACAAGTAATCCCGATAATGAGACTGACCAATGTTGGGCCTTGAAGAATATGATTCAAGACTTGATCGATAACAAGACTGTTGAATTTGATCCTCCTCCAACTCCGAATGTAATCAGCGCGCCTATGCCGAAACATGACAAGGGTGTCAATGAAGTTAACGCTGTAGGTGAATCTGATGAGGAAGCTGCATTTGAAGATTGGGTGTATCCAACTACAACGGAGCTTAAGAATTGGCATGCAAAGGACTTCATGCCCATCTCCTTCATTGAGGAGTAATCTACTTGTTTATTTCTGTTTATTAATTCAAGAACATTTTGTCTGTAATATTTAACAATGACTTTTAAGCCATGTGCCTGGCCCGGGGCACTTTGGTCCATTTGTCAAGGGTTTTATTTATGTTCATCTAATCATATGATCATTCAATATAAACCACTGGACTCTTTTGCATTCAAATCTTTGTGCTCATTGTATTTCCTTTCATACATTTTTCAAAATAGCCATGTATCTTACATGCACACACACACACTCTTACAGGTCCTCATCCACTCTGGATCTCATTGCCAATGACTCTACTATTGCTGACTATAACTTCGAATGTCCAATTAACCAAGCCAGAGACGAAGGCGAGGAAGATTGTGAAATACCGGGAGAACTAGCCAGACTTCTATTACAATAGGAATAAGCTATTCAGTCGCACGAAGAGTCAGTTGAAGTCATCAATCTGGGTACCGAGACAGAGAATAAAGAGGTTAAGATTGACACTAACTTAGAAAGAAATGTCAAGAGAAGGTTGGTTCAGATGTAGCATGATTATGTGGAAGTGTTAGCTTGGTCGTGTGAAGATATTCCAGGGTTGGATACCGATATCATAGTTCATCGTCTGCCGACAAAAGAAGATTGTCCTCCTGTAAAACAAAAAGTTCATCGCATGAGGCCTGATATGTCTGAAAAGATAAAAGCTGAGGTGATGAAACAATTTGATGCAGGATTCCTAGCTGTGACATCTCGTCCAGAATGGGTTGCAAATGTGGTTCCAGTTCCGAAGAAAGATGGAAAAGTTCGCATGTTCATAGACTATAGGGATCTGAATAGGGCAAGCCCCAGGGATGACTTCCCTGTACCTCACATTAACGTCTTGGTCGATAATACTGCGCATCATAAAGTCTTTTCTTTCATGGATGTTTTCTATGGCTATAATCAAATTAGGATTTCTCTCGAAGACATGGAGAAGACAACTTTCATTACGCAATGGGGAACCTTTTGCTACAAGGTCATGTCGTTTGGATTGAAGAATGCAGGGGAAACATATCAAAGCTATGGTAGCTTTGTTTCATGATATGATCCATCATGAAATAGAGGTATATGTGGATGATATGATTTCCAGATCACAAACTGAAGAGGAATATCTCAATCACCTGTACAAGCTATTTGAAAGGTTGAAAAAGTACAAGTTGAGGTTGAACCCTAACAAGTGCACATTTGGAGTACGATCTGGAAAGCTGCTAGGTTTTGTTGTCAGCAATAAAGGCATTGAAGTTGATCCTGCCAAGGTAAAGGCCATCCCAGAAATTCCAGTCCCTTATTCTGAAAAGGAAGTTAGAGGATTCTTGGGTTGTCTCAATTACATCGCCCGCTTCATATCTCACTTGACTGCTACTTGTGATCCAATATTCAAACTCTTGAAGAAAGATCAAGTAGACAGATGGAATGATGAATGCCAAGCTGCCTTCAACAAAATCAAAGAATATCTACAAGAACCTCATATTCTCATGCCTCCAGTTGAAGGAAGACCCTTGATCATGTACTTGACAGTACTAGAGAACTCTATGGGGTGTGTTTTGGGCCAACATGACGAGTCTGGCCAAAAATAGCAGGCTATTTATTACCTGAGGAAAAAGTTTACCGACTGTGAAACTAGATATTCATTGCTCGAGAAAACTTGATGCACTCTGGCATGGGCTGCTCACCGGCTGAGACAGTACATGTTGACTCATACCACTCCGTTGATTTCTAAGATGGACCCAATCAAGTACATCTTCGAGAAACCCGCTCTTTCCGAACGGATAGCCATGTGGCAAATGATCTTGACTGAGTACGACATCCAATACACAACATAAAAGGCCATCAAAGGAAGCGTACTAGCAGATCATTTGGCCCATCAAGCTATCGATGATTATCAGTCTATGAACTTCGACTTCCCTGATGAGAACATTATGCTAGTGACCGACTGCGTGAAACCTGGACCGTATTACGGACCTGAACATGGATCCCGATGGACTATGGTATTCGATGGGGATTCCAATGCCTTGGGTAACGGAATTGGTGTTGTGATCATCTCCCTTGAAGGTTGCCACACTCCTTTCACTGCCAGATTATGCTTCGATTGCACAAACAATATGGCCGAGTATGAAGCATGCATTTTGGGTCTGAAAGATGCCATTGATTTGAGGATCAAGCATTTGAACTTGTTTGGGGATTCCGCGCTAGTGATTAGCCAAGTAAAATGAGATTGGGACACTAAGAACCCTAATCTCATCCCTTACAAGGAACTTGTGCTATCCCTGATTCCTTACTTCGAAGATATCACCTTTGAGCACTTCTCTAGGGATGAAAATCAGTTGGCTGACGCCTTGGCAACCATGTCTTCAATGTTCAAGGTCAGATGGGACAACGAGGCCTCTATGATTACAATTGAGAGATTCGACGAACCTGAACACTACTGTGAGCTTGACATTGATACAGAAAAGCCATGGTACCATGAGGTGATGAGATATATTGAAGCGCAAGAGTATCCCGAAGGAGCACCCATCAATGACAGAGAGTTCTTACGAAGATTTTCAGCCTAATTCTTCTTAAGTAACATAATCTTGTATAAACACAACCATGACTCTACTCTACTCCGATGTGTGGACAAGAAGGAGGCAGAGGAAATTATGGAAGACATGCACGATGGTCTCTTTGGCACTCACTCAAGCGGACATACCATGGCCAAGAAAATATTAAGAGCTGGTTATTATTGGTCAATAACGGAGACTGATTACGATCAATATTCAATAACTTGCCACAAATGCCAAATCTATGCTGACAAGGTCCATGTGCCTCATATCCCTCTTAACGTCATGACTGCTCTGTGGACATTTTCAATGTGGGGCATTGACATGATTTGATAGATCAAGCCCACTGCTTCCAATGGGCATCGCTTCATTCTGGTCGCTATTGATTATTTTACCAAATGGGTCAAAGCCGCTTCATTTGCCTCAATCACCAAGAATATGGTAGCCAGATTCATCAAACATAAACTCATCTACCGCTATGGTATTCCCAAAAGGATCATCACCGACAATGGGACTAACCTCAACAATGCTATGATTACCAAACTTTGCACTCAGTTCAAGATCAAGCATCACAATTCTTCTCCATATAGACCTAAAGTGAATGGTGCAGTCAAAGCGGCCAACAAAAACATTAAGAAGATTGTGCAGACGATGGTAGTAACCTATAAGGACTGGCATGGGATGTTACCGTTTGCTCTACATAGCTACCGTACTTCATCTAGGACATCAACTGAGGCAACTCCTTTTTCTTTAGTCTATGGCATGGAAGCTATTTTGCGAGTGGAAGTTCAGATTCCCTCATTAAGGATTATGAATGAAGAAGTTCTAGGCGAAGACGAGTGGATTCAGACAAGATTGGATCAGTTGAACTTAATCGATGAAAAGTGACTGGCTGCTGTTTGTCATGGTCATACGTACCAAAAACGTATGATCAAGGCTTTCAACAAAAAGATCAAGCCTCGAGTATATCAAGCTGGTGACTTGGTGGTAAAGCGCATCATTCTTCCACAAGGCGACCCCAGGGGCAAATGGACTCCCACCTACGAAGGGCCATTTGTTGTCAAGGGAGTGTTCTTTGGCGGTGCCATGATGCTGACTACCATGGATGGTTAAGACTTCCCACATCATATAAACGCGGCCATAGTTAAAAATACTACGCATAAGAGACCCGCTAGATTGACACACCTAGGCAAAATAAGGGCATCCCGACAAACCAAAAGGTTTGGGCAAAAAATAGGGATATATGCAAAAGATTGTACACCCGGCAAGTTGAAAACCCAAAAGGGCGACTTGGGCAAAAATGGGTATCCTGGTGGGCTGAAAACCCGAAAGGGCGGTCCAGGCAAAAGTTAAGGATTGAAAGCATATGACTATGTCCCGTGGAATCACCACAGTCAACTTTATTGCCAAGGTCCAAGTTCAAACGGTCCAAGATCAATCCAATCAACTTCTGTCAACGGCAAGAGGCATTCGAAGATATTGGGGCAATAGTAGAGTTGGAATGCAATGAGATCATTTCACATAGCTATTATTTTTATTTTCAATTTTGTTTTCCTTCCGACGATTTCCTCTTTCTAGGATCTCCGTCTCTTTGTATAAAACCTCCTATTCATGGGAAAAATATCAACACAAATATACTTTAAAGTGCAAACTTTCTATTTTTTAATGCAAAGTTGTCCAATGACTAAAATTGAACGAACATATGCATATGAATATAATTAAAACTATTTGGCACGTGTGTCCTGCTAAGCAGCAACAAGCATCTCTTTAATGTATATGGAATATCCACACACAGTTATTTCTTTAGCATTATCCCCATAAGGACGGCTACAATAAACCATTACTCAACAAAGTTACCCACAAAGTTTCTTTGCACAGGTTAATCTCCAACCAGAGTCTCAATCTGTTGGCAGCTCTCTCCCCAGCTGAGTTGATCCTACTGTTGTACCCCAAAATTTTCCCTCTCAAATTTCTCAAAATGTGTCAAGAAAAATCTCCAAGTTGCTCAAGATAGTCCAAGGGTTGGCCAGACAAGCTCTCTCCTAAGGCAGTCTACCCCAAATTAGGGTTTCATGTTGCATCAAGATACTTGAGTCTAAGTGGTCCCAAATGCTCAAAATTATCCTAATATGTTCTCAAGATCATCCATGTCAAGTTTCAATCCTTGCAGAGGAAGTTTGCTCAGTCAATTGCTCAAAGGTCCAAAAAATCGATTGTGCTAGGGCAAAAGTCAACTGTGACCCCCATACAGTCAAACTTCAAGATTTTTTGTCAACATTCTCATTTTGAAGTATATTTCATCATTTGATCAATGGTTGATAATGATTTATCAAGGATTTCTCAATTCATCAAGATTCAAAAGTTGCTAAATTAGGGTTTTATAGGAAAAGTCAACTCAACTTTGACCAGGCATAACTTTCTCATAATTTATGAGAAATGACCCATCCAAATCTCATTTTTAAGAGGATGAAATTCCCTACAATCCATCTTCATATCCCAAGATCAAAATATGCACTCACAAGAAGTTATGAATTTGGACATTATAGGTCATTTTGAAAAGTCAACAAAAACACCTTTTTTGTCAAAGCTTCATACATGCGCATGGAATATCAAATTGAGATGAGACCAAAAGTGTTGATTACAGGACATTTCAAGCTTTCTAAAAAGTCCAATAACACCTCCAAAGGTTCAAAATTGAGGAAGTTATGCATGGTTGAAGTTGGACTTTTTTGCAAAATTACCAAAAGTCAACTTTGCTCAAAACTTCAAATTTTGCCAAATGGGCCCATTCTTTTTCACTTGTTTTGAGTTTGCATTATATCCCACGTGCTCTAGCGTTGGCCATGTGTCCATATCATATTTTTATTAATTGTTTTGATTTTTATTTGAATTAATTTGAATTAAATCAAAACAAATTAAATAAAATCAAAAAAATTGAAAACCAAAGATCTTTTGATGATTTCAGGTTTCATTGGACAGCTAGAACCATTCCCAATTTGTATCAAAGCTTGTGTGCACAAAAAGATTCAAATAAAGCCACATTTGGAAGGTTGTAAAAGAGAATCAAATCAAATATCAAAGCATTGAAAGAGAGAGATTTGGACTGAGTTTGCAACCCTAATACATTGTGCAATACATAAGGGTTGCGTGCACATCAGAATAGGGGTTGGAGATCAAGCATAGAGCCAGAACCAAATTTGCAAAAACAAGAAAAAAGTGTGAGATCGAAACAGGGCTTAGAGGCATCCTCAAGGCTTGGCAATTGTCCCAATCGTCTCCTGGAAATCTCCACAAGCGAAAGCAAGCAAAACCACACGCTTTCAGACCCTCCCAAGCGTTGTAAGTCATTCACGAAGCCGCCTTGTTCTTGATTTCGTATTTTTGAAAATTACGCATTGTTAATATGAATTGATTGCATATTATTGATCACCATGATGTTTTCAAGCTTTTGCCAATAGCCAATTTCATTTATATGTCCTATATCGTGAATCACCATTGCTACGGTTTTTTATTTGGTTTTAGGGTTTTTTCTTTTCAGGAACAATTAGCCCTAATTATGGACATGGTTGTGATCAGAAGAAGATGACGAATCTAACCATGGTCCTAGAACTCATTTACATGGCCTGTAGGAGATTTTTGTATAAGCCTGACTTGTAGCAACGGACAACGTCCGTGGGTATAGCCCCTTTGATTTTTAGCCACGGTGCAGAGGACAGGGACGATGCGTTGTCACGCTACCACTCGTCCATTCAAATCTTGGCGCATTTTTTCTAATGATTATCCAATAAAATTTGTTTTCTTATATTATCATTTATTTACATTATATTAACAAATGAAAACAAGTGCTTCAGTGGTAGGCGTGGCAGGAAGTTCCCCTTGGGGCCTGGGTTCGAATCCCAGGTCCCTTATTTTCTCTATAACATTTTCCTTCAGGTAATCACATGCACGCAGGAGCTTGAGGTCTACCATATGCCTTCCTCATCAATGGGCCAGATGGCCAGATCTGGTGGCCAACATTGAAGGTACATCATAGATCAAGTCAACGCCAACACACTGAATCCAAAAAGTCCAACGGATCTTCATCAAATGGGCCAGAAAATTGCAATTGACACCCTTGATATTCAGGCCCATTCTCTACTTTCTTATATTTTGTTTATTTTTTTATTTAATTGTTTTATTTTATTTTATTTATTTACTAACCAATAAATTAATTTCTTTTTATCAAAAAAATCACAAAAAATATTTTTACCCAATTAAATTTTAGAATTTTATTTTTCATTAATAAATATCAATTAATTAATTAGGTTGATTAATTAGGTAACTTTGATTTATTTTGTAAATATTTAAAATTAATTAGAATTAATAGGTTTTAACCCTAACTTAATTATTTTATTTTCTTTCCTAAATCAACAAAATTCCAAAAATATGTCATTTAATATTTTTCATTAAATAATTTATTTAATAATTAATTTATCATTTAATTTAGGACCTAATTTCTTTTCTTAAAAAATAATAAAAACAACAACAAAAAATTCTTTTAAACGGGTCAAAACCCTAATTTCGCATCACGCGCTTTATTTTTCTTTATCCAATTAATGTATCTGCTCCCGGTTTGTAATAATTAATTAGGATATTTACTTTTCCGCTTTTTAAATTTCAAAGGGTTGCTTTTGGCGATGTAAATACCCGACACCTTGTAATAATTTAGTTTAATTTCCGCACCTTTAATTTTTGCAAATATTTAACTGCTAAATGTTTGATAATAGGGTTTGCATGACAAGAATGAACATTTAAACTTAAAACGGTTAGATCACCCTAAACATGTGCAAAGATAAAAATAACTGAAATCAACACACTCGCACATGCGCACTCTTAGGGTACACCCCACTTGGTTGCCTTCGTACACGGTCATTAAGTATAGGTTGTTTTAGAGGTCGCCCTCTTGTCTAAAAGATCATAGTTGCCTCGAAACGGTTGCCTCAGATATTGTTGCCTCGAACAAATGATCTAAGACATTAGGGTTACCGCTAAGACGTCCTAACGTTGCTTTAGTGACCGTATGTCCCTCTTTCAAATTGACCCTAAAACTCCAACGACGATGCTACCTACTCACTAATAGTGGGATAGCATTATCTAAAGGAAATTAGCATAAAATGATTCCTTTTCCGAGTAGGTAGATTAGTTCCTAGATACTCGTTCATACAAAACAAAAAATTTTCACACTTACACTATTCTACAAACAAGTTTTCAAAAACACTTCATTACACTCTTAAAGACAGACGCAAGAGTTAAATCGAAGTTAAAACAAAGCTTTTCAAAACCCACAAGCACAAAGAAAACATTTTGAAAATGATGAGCAAGTACCTAAGAGCCCGTAGATAACTACGGATAGAAAGGGTGCTAATATCTTCCCTTTCTATAATCTACCCCCGTACTCAAAAACATCTCAAAAAAGGAATTTTCTGTTCTTTTTTCCTTTCCTTGTTGGATAAAATAAAAGTCGGTGGTGACTCTTGCTTACCGCGACATTTTGCAAACACAAACGTAAAATGCGAACCAGCATTCTAAAAAATAGTCAGTTCTTCCCACCGCATCACAGAATTGGCGACTCTGCTGGGGACTTGAATAAGTGGGGTGTACCTTAGGAATAGTTCATCATAATGTTTTCAATTGCTTGATTTGTATGCTTTATCTTTGTGGGTTTGAATCAGAGTTACTATAGATCCTAACCCGGATCTGGGGATACCTTTTAGGTAAGTAGCAATAGATTGTGAGGGAACTGTACGACGTAGACCGATACGGTTGAAGCAGTAGCTACGTTGGTGTGGCACTTTAGTTTGTATCGATATCCCTTGCGGTGGAACAACGAGAATATGGGTCAGCTAAGGGGTCATTAAGCACCAACTGACCTTAGAACCTATAATTGACCAACTTGGCCATAGAAAAGTAGCAGCATGCTACACTCATTGAGACCAAACTCTCGCGATGATTCCGGCCGCAAGAAAAGGTTGCCAAACTGGAATTATGATCGATCGAGGGTGGTCAGTGATATTGAGATCCTCTAGAACCCGGTTACTATTACTAGGACAGGTTGAACCAACTAAACTGAAAGAGGGTAATACCTAAACTCCATGCCAGCCTGAAATTTAAGGGCTACTGTGTGACTTGTTTTCCCTTACCATGTTTGCCATCTGTGAATACTTGTGGTGTATTTCTATCATAACATCATGCATCATGACATTGCATGCATCTTGCATCAGACTAACCCATTTCAAAGACAGAGGGGATTCATCTTTGTTTTGTTTTGTAGGTCATGGCCTCTATGCGTAGAAACACTATTCAGATCAGCTTTGTACAGATTCCTACTCAACTTAGAGATTTGGTTACAAAGGTTCCTGATACTTCCTCCTTTATCAGAAGACATGGTCACCTCCTTGGGTTGGTCACTTCTAAGATGGATGAGCAAATGATGAGTGTCTTGTGCCACTTCTTTGACCCTTTGCACCACTACTTCACCTTCCCGGACTACCAGTTGGTCCCTACTTTGGAGGAGTTCTCTGATTTTCTTGGTATTTCTATTCTAGAGTAGACGCCATTTACAGGTTGGGAGAAATCTCTTAGGCCAGAGGATGTTGCTACAACCCTACATATGACAAAGTATGAGGTAATGTCTAACTGGGAGACTCGGGGTGGGACAAAAGGCTTCTTGGCTAAGTTTTTGGTTGATCAGGATAATCAATTTTGGGACAGTTTGGACTTCCAAGCATTTGAAGATATCCTAGCACTTCTCATACATGGCTTGGTTTTGTTCCCTAATTCAGATTATTTCGTTGACGTGAATGCAGTGAAGATTTTCATGTCCCGCAATCCAGTGCCCACTCTCTTAGGTGACATTCTGCATGCTCTTTATGCCCGTACTTCTCGGAAACGGGGAACCCTTATGTGCTGTGCACCATTGCTGGCGAGGTGGTTTATTTCTCACCTCTCCAAATTTGTTTTGAAGAACAAGGAAGGAATGGGTTGGGCCTACAAAATTATGTCCCTGGCTCACACATACATCATCTGGAGCACTAAAGACATGAAAGAAGTAGCTATTATTGACCGGTGCGGAGAATACCCCAATGTTACTTTGTTGGGAATTAGAGGAGAAATCACCTATAATCTTTGTCTGGCCTTACGGCAATTTGGGAGGGCTAGAAAGGACGGTCCTCATGAGTTGCTGATTCCGAGTATTGTCTTTGATTTCCAAGGGGATAGTGAGGGACATCGCCGCAGATTCATACGAGCTTGGAATAGGGTTAACAGATCTGATCCGAATGAGCTGGGAGCAAAGACTTCTCTTCCGATGGAACCGTATCTCCCGTGGGTTCGGGTCCGTGCCCAAAAGCTAGGGATGCCGTACGAAGCTGTCTTACCGGTAATTGTTGAGAGTGCTGATGAATAAGGGGTTTCTCATACTGTCCTCCATCCATAAATGCCAACTGACACAAGGAATTAAAGAGGCCGTGGATCCAGTTGAGAGAAGAGCGAGATACTTACAGAGAAAAGTATCACGAGTAGGAGCAGAAGATTCTAAAGCTTACAAGGCAGCTGGAGAATGAGAAGGTCCTCAATGACTATGTCAGCACCAACGGAAAGCGACCATGGGAGCGCTGATGTCTTTTTCTATTTCTAGTTTTGATTTACTTTTCAGTTTTTCTCTTTGTAACGCCTTAAAGGCATTTGTCAAAAATTGTTACAAGTTTCTAATCTAATAAAAGTGTGTTTTCTTTTGGTTTACGAATTTGATTCTCTAAAGTCTTTGAAATCATATCATATGCATTCCATTCCCATGTACCTCATTACAGGTACCCTTACAGGTCTCTTATCTTCTTCGCTGTTTATTTTGGCATCATGTCTGCTGAAACATCCACTGATCAAGCTATTAAGTCCCTTCAAGCTCAAAATGCTCAGTTCCAGGAAATGTTTATGAACCTGGACAAGGGGCAGAAAGATCTGAAGACTCTTATCTTGAAGGATAAGAAGAAGAAGAAGAAGAAGACGATCCTTCTGAACATGGGTCACAGGTTTGGAAACAGGTTGCGAGACGAAGTTGATATGTCCCACTCATCTGGAGGGGGAGAGAATCAGGAAGAAAGGAGGGCTCCTAGCCCTGTTGTTTCTGACAACGAGACTGATTTTGATGAAGACCAGTATCCTCTTTCCGAGGATAGGTATAAACAACTGGAAGACCGATTAAGTGCGATGGAGATCCAGAAGATACCTGGATTGGACTTTGGTGACTTGGGTCTGGCATTTGGGGTGGTGATTCCCCATAAGTTTAAAGCGCAAGTCTTTGCTGAATACGACGGGGTCTCCTGCCCAAAGCTACACCTCCGTTCGTATGTTATAAAGATTCAGCCATATACCGCTGATAGGAACCTATGGATCCATTTTTTTCAAGATAGTCTCTCAGGGACTCAACTTGAGTGGTTCTATCAGCTAGAAGGAGCTAGTGTCCGTAATTGGGAAGACCTTGCTGCTGCTTTTTACAAGCAGTACGAATATAATTCCGACCTTGCTCCCACGCATACCCAACTTTAGGGTATGTCTATGGGTGCGAGCGAAGGTTTTAAAGATTACGCTCAGAAGTGGAGAGATCTTGCAGGTAAAGTCCAACCCCCGATGGCTGACAGGGAGTTGGTGGATATGTTTTTGGGGACCCTGTCTGGTCTGTTTTTCAACCATTTGATCGGAAGTTCATCGTTCGGTTTTACTGAGTTAATCATGATCGGGGAGAGAATTGAAGCCGGTATCAAGAGCGGCAAGTTACAGAAAGGTGCTTCGTCAAGTACCAAGAAGAAGCCCTTCAAGAAGGAGTCTAGTGCAGTTTACAGCTCTAGGAACCAAAGTCGACCCGAGCGCCGCCAAGCAGTTAATGCGGTAGTTATTTCAAGACCAACTATTGCCACACAACGCAACACTCGGCCAAGGGCAGAGAGGCCTCAAAGACAGTTTACTCGGCTCAGCATGTCGTTATATCAAATTCTGCCACAATTGTTGAAGACTAACTTGGTGATCCCGAGGGAAGTTCCGAAGAATCCCAACACCACCTCACCGCTGTACAATCCAAACGCCCATTGTGCTTATCACTCTGATAGCCCGGGGCATGATACCAATAATTGATGGGCCTTGAAGAATAAGGTACAAGATCTGATTGACGCTAGGGAGATCGAGTTTGAAGCACCTGAAAAGCCTAATGTCATAACGGCTCCTATGCCGAAACATGATGCGGGAGTAAATGCTATTGGGGATGATGATGAAGAGTTTGATATTGATAGCTGGATTTACCCAACCACCGATGGTGGCCTGAGCAATTGGACAACAAAGGATTCCATGCCAATTTCTTTTATCACACAGTAATAGACTTTTGTTTTGAATTTGTAACAGACAATTTTTAAACTTTACAGCCCGGTGCCTTACTCGAGACACCATGGCTTTGTTTGTGAGGGCTTTATGTGTGTCATTTTCATATATCATTAATAAAAGCATTGGACGTTTTCTTGCATTTCAAATTTTGCGCTCTTTGTTTTTCTTTCTATCTTGCAAAGCAACTATTTTACACACACTCACATATACAAGTCTACATCCACTCTGGATCCCACTAATAACGACTCTGCTACTGCCAGTTATGACTTCGAAAGTCCGATCAACCAAGCCGAGGACGAAGGTGAGGATGATTGCGAAGTTCCTGGTGAACTTGCTAGACTGTTGCTTCAGGAAGAGAGGGCCATACAACCGCATGAGGAGCCAGTGGAAACAGTAAATTTGGGTACAAAAATGGACTAGAAAGAGGTCAAGATCGGTACAAATATGGAGTCTAGTGTTAAGAAACGGTTGATTCAGATGCTGCGTGACTATGTTGAGATCTTTTCCTGGTCTTATGAAGATATGCCTGGGTTGGATACCGATATTGTGGTTCACTGCCTGCCCACCAAGGAAGATTTTCCTCCAGTGAAACAGAAAGTCCGCCGAATGCGCCCGGAGATGTCTGAGAAAATCAAGGCCGAAGTTATGAAACAGTTTGACGCCGGTTTTCTAGCAGTTACTTCTTACCCACAGTGGGTGGCCAACGTGGTTCCGGTGCCGAAGAAGGATGGTAAGGTTCATATGTGTGTTGACTATAGGGATTTGAACAGGGCAAGCCCCAAGGATGATTTCCCTCTGCCTCATATTGACGTTCTGGTTGACAACACCGCGCAACATAAGGTCTTCTCCTTTATGGATGATTTCTCCGATTATAATCAGATTAAAATGGCTCCCAAAGACATGGGGAAGACAACCTTTGTTACTCAATGTGGTACCTTTTGCTACAAGGTCATGCCTTTTAGATTGAAGAATGTTGGGGCAACGTATCAGCGCGCCATGGTCGCTTTGTTCCATGACATGATTCATCATGAGATTGAGGTATATGTCGATGATATGATTGCAAGATCCCAGACTGAGGAAGAACATCTTGACCACCTTCTAAAGCTATTTGACAGGTTGAAGTTGTACAAGCTGAGTTTAAACCCGAACAAGTGCACCTTCGGGGTGAGATCTGGTAAGCTGCTGGGTTTCGTCGTAAGTGATAAAGGTATTCAAGTGGATCCTGCAAAGGTGAAGGCTATGCAGGAAATGCCAGCTCCCCAAACAGAAAAAGAAGTCAGAGGCTTTCTGGGACGTCTGAACTACATTGCCCGATTCATCTCGCACCTGACCGCTACTTGTGAGCCAATCTTCAAGTTGCTGAAGAAATATCAAGTGGTAATATGGAACGATGAATGTCAAGCCGCTTTCGAAAGGATCAAAGAATATCTCCAAGAGCCACCTATTCTGATGCCTCTAGTTGAAGGGAGACCTTTGATCTTATACTTGACAGTACTCGACAATTCAATGGGGTGTGTACTGGGGCAGCATGACGAGTCTGGCCGAAAAGAGCATGCTATTTACTACCTTAGCAAAAATTTTACCGACTGCGAGACCCGATACTCGTTGCTTGAGAAAACTTGCTGCGCTTTGGCATGGGCTGCTCGTCGGCTGAGACAGTATATGCTGACTCACACTACTCTATTGATATCAAAGATGGATCCAATTAAGTATATCTTCGAAAAGCCTGCCTTGTCCAGAAGAATAGCAAGATGGCAGATGATCTTGACTGAATATGACATCCAATACACGACCCAGAAGGCAATCAAAGGAAGTGTGTTGGCAGATCATTTGGCACATCAGGCAGTGGACGATTACCAATCTATGAACTTCGAATTCCCGGATGAGAATATCATGTTGGTGACTGACCTTGAAACACCTGGACCGGATGAAGGACTTGAGGAAGGATCCCGATGGTCTATGTACTTTGATGGAGCTTCAAACTCTTTGGGTAATGGCATTGGCGCTGTGATCATATCTCCTGAAGGCTCTCATGCTCCGTTCACCGCCCGACTATGTTTAACCTGCACCAACAACATGGCAGAGTATGAAGCGTGCATCATGGGTCTTCGAGCAGCAATTGACCTAAGGATTAAGTTCTTAAGTGTCTTCGGAGATTCTGCTCTCGTGATCATTAAGATCAAAGGCGAGTGGGATACAAAACACCCAAATCTTATTCCTTACAAGGAGTATGTATTGACGTTGCTTCCGCACTTTGAGGAGATAAACTTTGAACACTTCCCTAGAGAGGAGAATCAGTTGGCGGATGCACTAGCTACGATGTCTTCTATGTTCAAAGTCAGGTGGGACAACGAGGCTCCCCAGATTACCATTGAAAGGTTGGATGAACCTGCACATTACTGTGACATTGAGACTGAAGAGGTAGCAGATAAACCCTGGTTCCATGAGGTAAAAAGGTATCTTGAGGCTCAAGAATACCCTGAGGGTGCATCTGTTAATGACAAGAAGTTTCTGAGGAGGTTCGCGGCGAAGTTCTTCATCAGTAATGGTATTCTTTACAAGCGTAATCATGATTCAACCTTACTGCGTTGTGTGGATAAGAACGAAGCAAAAAGGATTATGGTAGAGTTACATGAAGGTACTTTCGGGACTCATTCCAGTGGACACACCATGGAAAAGAAAATCCTACGGGCAGGATACTATTGGTCTACTATGGAAGCAGACTGTTATCAACATTCTCGGACCTATCATAAGTGCCAAGTCTATGCTGATAAGGTGCACATACCTCCAGTACCTCTGAACGTCTTGACAGCTCCTTGGCCTTTTGCAATGTGGGGCATCGACATGATCAGCGAGATCAGACCTACGACATCTAACGGGAATCGTTTCATCTTGGTAGCAATTGATTACTTTACAAAGTGGGTTAAAGAAGCTTCCTTTGCTACTGTAACCAAGAACGTCGTAGCACGGTTTATTTGGCACAATCTGATCTGTCGATACGGTGTACCAGAGAGAATCATTACTGGCAATGGTATAAATCTCAATAATAAGATGATCACCAAGCTCTACAAGTAATTCAAGATACAGCATCATAACTCTTCTCCTTACCGACCGAAGATGAATGGGGCTGTAGAAGCGGCTAATAAGAACATTAAGAAGATTGTGCAGAAGATGACAGTGACATACAAAGATTGGCACGAGATGTTACCTTTTGCTCTTCATGGGTACCGTACCTCAGCACAGACGTCAACAGGGGCAACACCTTATTCCTTGGTATATGGCATGGAGGCCGTATTGCCCATTGAAGTTCAAATACCCTCTCTTTGGATTATGAAGGATGCAGGTTTGAGCGAAGATGACTGGATCCAGACCCGGCTTGATCAGTTGAACTTAATTGAGGAAAAGAGACTTACTGCTATTTGTCATGGTCAGACATACCAAAAACGGATGATCAAGGCATTTAACAAGAAAGTCAGATGACAAGAGTATCAAGTTGGGGATTTGGTTATCAAGCGCACCATACTGCCACAAGGCGATCCCAGGGGAAAATGGACCCCTACGTACGAATGGCCATTTGTGGTTAAGAACATTTTCTCAGGAGGAGCTATGATTCTAACCACCATGGATGGTGACGACCTTCCTCACCCCGTCAATGCATACATAGTGAAAAATACTACGTATAATCAAAGACCCGCTAGGTTGACTGGCCTAGGTAAAAATAAGGGCTTCCCGGTGAACCAAAAGGGTTCGGGAAAAATAAGGGATGAAAATGAAAAATATGTACACCCAGCAAGTCGAAAACCTGAAAAGGCGGCTTGGGCAAAAAAGGGTATCCCGATGGACTAAAAACCCGAAAGGGCAGTCCAGGCAAAAATTAGGGATCAAAGCGTAACAATATGTCTCATTAGATCACCTTGCAACCAGACTTCGGTATCGACTATCAAGCTCGAACGACACTAATCAATCTGATCTACCTTCAACCGAGTAGCAAAGTGATGAGATGCTCGAGGACATAAAGGCAATAGCAGAGTTGGAACCCAAAGGGATTATTCACATAGCTGTTTTTTTTTTGTTTTTCACAAATTGTATAAATTCTATGTGTTCGGAGGCGTTCTCTTACTAGGACGTCAGCCTCTTGTACAAAACGCCTATTTACAGGCTAACTTCAAAATCAATACAAGTCATATTCACAAAGAAATTTCAAACTGTTTTTCTTTTTCTGTTTTGTTTTGCGAGAACTTCCAATGTTCATTTTTGATATATGCATTTAACATTGATTGCTGCTCATGAATATTTACATGCGAAACAAAAGACGATTACTTGTAATATCAGAAACAGGGGCAAACGAAAAATGCCTGAACCGTACAGTTGCTCGGTCCACTAGGTATAGGAATAGGCCTAGCTGGAGGAAACGATTGAAAGTACATTCGTTCCCCGCAGAGTAAGAGAAAGACAGTGGTGTTAGCTCTCCCCAACTGAGACTCGCAACTGTGAATGAATCAGTAATAATCTCCCCAAGGAGAGTTTATCTACCGTCAACACTGAAAAGTCTTATCATCCCCAACGGAGTATAAAAAATATCCCCAGTGGAGTTTGAAGAACAATCCCTAGTAGCCTCTGGAAGATCATCCCCAGTAAAGTCTAAAAGGGCTATCCCCAGTAAGGTCGCTATTGGAAAATCATCCCCAGCGGAGTTCTTCCCTTTCACAAAATAGGAATTCAATCCCCAACAAGGTTCATTATCACCAGTAATGGAAGATTTATCCACAGCTGAATTTGTCAACAGAATCCTCAGCAGAGCATCTCTTCCCCACAGAGTCATTCTCTCATCAGTTTATTCCCCAACGGAATTATCTTCTCCTGTAGGTTTATTCTCACAATCATCATCGTTCACTATCTCCGGCAGAAATGAAGAATTCAACTCTTTTCTCCAGCAGCTATCCGGGATTTATTCTCCCCAGCTAAAAACATCGCATTTTCATACATCATGACATGCATACGCATCATACAACGCAATCTCGTTTATCTTGAGAACATCATTGCTTGATACATATCATGTATTACATACAACTAACCTTTATCTTTCAGGAAAGATTTTCACAAAATTTAAGCTATAAAGCCTTTACATCAGTTGAATTACGGACAGACTCCTAAATCTCAACAAAGTTGTTCTCAAGTTGAATTACGGACGATGTTCCTAAATCTCAGCAAAGTAGTTGAATTACGGACATGCTCCTAAATCTCAGCGAAGTTTGAATTACGGACGAGCTCCTAAATCTCAGCAGATATCACCTCAGTTGAATTACGGACGATGTTCCTAAATCTCAGCAGAGATGCTTCCACAGTCGAATTACAGACGAGTTCCTAAATCTCGACAAATATGTACCTCAGTTGAATTATGGACGAGTTCCTAAATCTCAGCGAAGTTATTTCCCCCAGTTGAATTACGGATAAGTTCCTAAATCTCAGCAAAGTTGTTGAATTACGGACGAGTTCCTAAATCTCGACAGATATGTTCCTCGGTTGAAGTACGAACGAGTTTCCTAAATCTCACCAGAGATGTTTCCTCAGTTGAATTACGAACGAGTTCCTAAATCTCAACAGATGGTTGTTTAGTTGAATTACGGACAAGCTCCTAAATCTCGACAAAATCAGTTGAATTACGGAAGCTCCTAAATCTCGACAAAATCGGTTGAATTACGGAGAAGCTCCTAAATCTCGACAAAATCAGTTGAATTACGGACAAGATCCTAAATCTCGACAAAGTCAGTTGAATTACGGACGAGCTCCTAAATCTCAGCAAAAGATGTTCCCTCAGTTGAGCACGGACGACCGAAGTTCCTAAATATCAACAGATACAATTCACCAGCAAAATAACGGACGACCAAAGCTCTTAAAATTCTACTTCTCTCAACAAAGATCAGGCTTCCCCAGCGGAATCTTCCTCAACAACAGGTATACAAGCTCTCGCTAAGGAATCTCTTATGCGATCGACACTCCTCCAAATGACATCTATAAGCCCATTCCCGACATCACAAGACAATTACCACTTCATGCGAGTGCAAATTTCTGGGCACTCTAGTGTTCAATCCACTTCCACCTTCGAATTACGAAAGGCACGAAAGCCAATCTGCATCCTCAGGTTTAAGAAGATTGAACAGGGGCAGCTATTGTACCCCAAAATTTTCCCTCTCATATTTCTCAAAATGTGTCAAGAAAAATCTCCAAGTTGCTCAAGATAGTCCAAGGGTTGGCCAGACAAGCTCTCTCCTAAGGCAGTCTACCCCAAATTAGGGTTTCATGTTGCATCGAGATCCTTGATTCCAAGTGGTCCCAAATGCTCAACATTGTCCTAATATGTTCTCAAGATCATCCATGTCAAGTTTCAAGCCTTGCAGAGGAAGTTTGCTCAATCAACTGCTCAAAGGTCCAAAAAATCGACTGTGCTAGGGCAAAAGTCAACTGTGACCCCCATACAGTCAAACTTCAAGATTTTTTGTCAACATTCTCATTTTTAAGTATATTTCATCATTTGACCAAGGTTTGATCATGATTCATCAATGATTGCTCAATTCATCAAGATTCAAAAGTTGCTAAATTAGGGTTTTGCAGGAAAAGTCAACTCAACTTTGACCAGGCATAACTTTCTCATACTTTATGAGAAATGACCCATCCAAAGCTAATTTTTAAGAGGATGCAATTCCCTACAATCAATATTCAGTTCCCAAGATCAAGATATGTACTCAGAAGAAGTTATGAATTTGGACATTATAGGTCATTTTGAAAAGTCAACAAAAACACCTTTTTTGTCAAAGCTTCATACATGAGCATGGAATATCAAATTGAGATGAGACCAAAAGGGTTGATTATAGGACATCTCAAGATTTCTAAAAAGTCCAAGAACACCTCCAAAGGTTCAAAATTGAGGAAGTTATGCATGGTTGAAGTTGGACTTTTTTGCAAAATTGCCAAAAGTCAACTATGCTCAAAACTTCAAATTTTGCCAAATGGGCCCATTCTTTTTCACTTGTTTTGAGTTTGCATTATAGCCCACGTGCTCTAGCCTTGTCCATGTGTCCATATCATATTTTTATTAATTGTTTTGATTTTTATTTGAATTAATTTGAATTAAATCAAAACAAATCAAATAAAATCAAAAAAATTGAAAACCAAAGATCTTTTGATGATTTCAGGTTTCATTGGATAGCTAGAACCATTCCCAATTCGTATCAAAGCTTGTGTGCACAAAAAGATTCAAATCAAGCCACATTTGGAAGGTTGTAAAAGAGAATCAAATCAAATATCAAAGCATTGAAAGAGAGAGATTTGGACTGAGTTTGCAACCCTAATACATTATGCAATACATAAGGGTTGCGTGCATATCAGAATAGGGGTTGGAGATCAAGCATAGAGCCAGAACCAAATTTGCAAAAACAAGAAAAAAGTGTGAGATCGAAACAGGGCTTAGAGGCATCCTCAAGGCTTGGCAATTGTCCCAATCGTCTCCTGGCAATCTCCACAAGCGAAAGATAGCAAAACCACACGCTTTCAGACCCTCCCAAGCGCTGTAAGTCATTCACGAAGCCGCCCTGTTCTTGATTTTGTATTTTGAAAATTAGGCATTGTTAATATGAATTGATTGCATATTATTGATCACCATGATGTTTGCAAGCTTTTGCCAATAGCCAATTTCATTTATATGTCCTATATCGTGAATCACCATTGCTAGGGTTTTGTATTTGGTTTTAGGGTTTTTTCTTTTCAGGAACAATTAGCCCTAATAATTGACATGGTTGTGATCAGAAGAAGATGACGAATCTAACCATGGTCCTAGAACTCATTTACATGGCCTGTAGGAGATTTTTGAATAAGCCTGACTTGTAGCAACGGACAGTGTCCATGGGTATAACCCCTTTGATTTTTAGCCACGGTGCAGAGGATAGGGACGATGCATTGTCACGCTACCACTCGTCCATTCAAATCTTGGCGCATTTTTCTGATAATTATCCAATAAAATTTGTTTTCTTATATTATCATTTATTTGCATTATATTAACAAATGAAAACAAGTGCTTCAATGGTAGGCGTGGCAGGAAGTTCCCCTTGGGGCCTGGGTTCAAATCCCAGGTCCCCCTATTTTCTCTATAACATTTTCCTTCAGGTAGTCACATGCACGCAGGAGCTTGAGGTCTACCATATGCCTTCCTCATCAATGGGCCAGATGGCCAGATCTGGTTGCCAGCATTGAAGGTACATCATAGATCAAGTCAACGACAATGCACTGAATCCAAAAAGTCCAACGGATCTTCATCAAATGGGCCAGAAAATTGCTATTGACACCCTTGATATTCAGGCCCATTCTCTACTTTCTTATATTTTGTTTATTTTTTTTATTTAATTGTTTTATTTTATTTTATTTATTTACTAACCAATAAATTAATTTCTTTTTATCAAAAAAATCACAAAAAATATTTTTACCCAATTAAATTTCAGAATTTTATTTTTCATTAATAAATATCAATTAATTAATTAGGTTGATTAATTAGGTAACTTTGATTTATTTTGTAAATATTTAAAATTAATTAGAATTAATAGGTTTTAACCCTAACTTAATCATTTTATTTTCTTTCCTAAATCAACAAAATTCCAAAAATATGTCATTTAATATTTTTCATTAAATAATTTATTTAATAATTAATTTATCATTTAATTTAGGACCTAATTTCTTTTTTTTAAAAAATAATAAAAACAACAAAAAAATCATTTTCTTTTAAACGGGTCAAAACCCTAATTTCGCATTCGATTTAATTTCGCATCGCGCGCTTTATTTTTCTTTATCCAATTAATGCATCTGCTCCCGGTTTGTAATAATCAATTAGGATATTTATTTTTCCGCTTTTTAAATTTTAAAGGGTTGCTTTTGGCGATGTAAATACCCGACGTCTTGTAATAATTTAGTTTAATTTCCGCACCTTTAATTTTTGCAAATATTTAACTGCTAGATGTTTGATAATAGGGTTTGCATGACAAGAATGAATGTTTAAACTTAAAACGGTTAGATCACCCTAAACATGTGCAAAGATAAAAATATAGGTTGTTTTAGAGGTCGCCCTCTTGTCTAAAAGATCATAGTTGCCTCGAAACGGTTGCCTCGGATATTGTTGCCTCGAACAAATGATCTAAGACATTAGGGTTACCGCTAAGACGTCCTAACGTTGCTTTAGTGACCATATGTCCCTCTTTCGAATTGACCCTAAAACTCCAACAACGATGCTACCTACTCAGTCATAGTGGGATAGCATTGTCTAATGGAAATTAGCATAGAACGATTCCTTTTCCGAGTAGGTAGATTAGTTCCTAGATACTTGCTCATCCAAAACAAAACTTTTTCACACTTACACTCTTTTACAAACAAGTTTTCAAAAACACTTCATTACACTCTTGAAGACAGACGCAAGAGTTAAATCGAAGTTAAAACAAAGCTTTTCAAAACCCACAAGCACAAAGAAAACATTTTGAAAATGATGAGCAAGTACCTAAGAGCCCGTAGATAACTTCGGATAGAAAGGGTGCTAATACCTTCCCTTTCTATAATCTACTCACCGTACTCAGAAACATCTCAAAAAAGGAATTTTTCTGTGCTTTTTTCCTTTCCTTGTTGGATAAAATAAAAGTCGGTGGTGACTCTTGCTTACCGCGACATTTTGCAAACACAAACGCAAAACGCGAACCAGCATTCCAAAAAACAGTCAGTTCTTCCCACCGCATCACACCTACGAGAAGAAGAACTCACCTCATCAACAGTTCATCAAGTTTTCATCAACAGGGTTTATTTCCCCAACAGGGTTTATTTCCCCAACATACAATAATCAGCAAATTCCCCTGGTATAGTCTATCCTTCCCAGCTGAGCCTGTCTTCCCCAACTGAGCCTGCCTTCCCCAAGCTGAGTCTATCCTCCCAAGATGAGTTTATCCTATCCAGCTTGAGTTTGCCTTTCATATTATTACAAATCATAGGGCCACAACCCATAATCCCTAGTAAAGTCGTCAACAATACCATTTACTATCTCCAAAAACTACTATGAAGCCTGGACCCGACCATATATTAGTCAACTTATCAAGTCACTATAGAGCCTAGACCCGACCAGATAATAGTGAAAACCTTTCAAATATTATGAAACCGGGACCTGTCCAAATAATAGTTTAACTCTTCAAAGATAGAGAAGAACTTGGACTCAACCAGACTAAGGTTTAACTTCTTTTCCCCAGTATAGTTTGCCTCTACCCCAACAATTTATTGTGAAGCCTGGATCCGACCAGATAGAAATTCCCCTCAGAAGTTCGTTGTGAAACCTGGAACTCGACCAAATAACAACTAAGTTCCAAACAAGTTACTGTAAGGCCTGGACCAGACCAGATATCAGTTTAACCCTATATCTTAAGACAAGTTTATTGTGAAGCCTGGACCCGACCAGATAACAATTTACTTCATCCACCTTAGAAATCTGCAAAGCCTGGAATCCAACCAGATAGCGGCTTAAAGTTATTAAGTTACTGTATAGCCTGGATCCGACCAGATGTCAATTCAACTTTGTTTATTCAATAAGCTATTGTGAAGCCTGGATTTGACCAGATAACAACTAGCTACATCCCCAGCAAGACACTATGAAGCATGGACCCGACCAGATAGTAGTTACCACTTCAAGTTACTATGAAGCCTAGACCCGACCAGATACTAGTTCAACTTCATCCTTTCTAGCAAGTTACTGCAAAACCTGGAATCCGACTAGATAATAGTTAACTTCCTTATCTCCAGCAAGTATTTGTGAAGCTTGAATCTAACTAGATAACAACCTAATTTCACTCTCCCTAAGAAATTTTCTGCAAAGCCTGGAATCTGACCAGATAACAATTAATTCATTCTTCCCTAGTAAGTTACTGTGAATCCTGGATCCGACCAGATAGCAGTTGACTTCCTTATCCTCAGCAAGTTGTGAAGCCTGGACCCGACCAAATAACATCTAACATGCAAGAGATATTCCCCAGCAGAAGCATTCTGCCAACAAAGTTTGAAGATATGTATATTCTTCATCCCCAACAGCAATCCGGGATTCAACTTCCCAGGAACTCCTCAGCAGTAGTCAGGGATTTATTTTCCCGAAAAAAAATGCATCCCATATTCATACATCATAGCATATACATACAAAATACATTTATCATAATCCCATTCATCTTGTGAACATCATGCATACATCTGCATTTAACTAACCTTTTTTCCCACAGGTGAAACATCAAGTGTTAGTATAAATCGACCAAAGATTGGTGTTGATACTTATTCCAGTGTTTACCATCATTCCTCCAAATGGCATCTATAAGCTCATTCCCAATCCATCTTTGAGTGCAAATTTCTGGGCACTCTAGTGTTCAATCATCTTCCACCTTCAAGTCACGAATGACGGATCCGCCAATCTAACCTTCAGGTTTAAGAGGATTGAACAGGGGAAATTATTTTACCCTAAAATTTTCCCTCTCATTTCTCAAGTAATCTCTCACAATATCTCCTTTGGTTCAAGACTGCATAATGGTTGATCAGCTCAAGACACCTCCTTAAGCACTGATGATTGAAAATTAGGGTTTGAGTTTGCACAAGGAAAAATGGACTTTTAATTCTTCATATGACTTTTATGGATCATTTTGCACACTCAAGATTGCTCATGACAAGTTTCAATTCATGGATCACATTTTTGCTCAGTCAATTGATCAGTTGACCTAAAATCAACTATATTGGGGAAAAAGTCAACTGTGGTCAATTTACAGTCAAACTTCATAATTTTTGATCCATATCAACATAATGAACTCATATATGTCATTTTATCAAGTTTGGATCATAATTCCTCAAGAAATTTGATTAGATCGTCAAAAGGGCAAAATGGTCAAAATTAGGGTTTTGATTGAGAAGGTGCAAATTCTGATTTTTGACCTAGCAAATGATTAATTGGTTTAAGTTATGATTCAAGGTTTCAAATGCTTCATTTTTACTTAATAGCATGGCTCAAAACATTCCTTAAGATCAATTGGTTGACAGATGAATTTCAGCCAACTGATGAAAAGTCAACTATACACTGAAAAGTCAAACTTTGACTTTTTGGTAAAAATCAAGTATCAAAGATCACAATTCATCAAGACATGTCAAAATATGAAAATTGTTCATCAATAAATGAAAAGGTCAAGATTTCATTTTGAAAAGTCAAAATTTCTAAACTTAGAAATTTTTCTAAGTGTTGGAAATTCACCTTTTTCCCCCATAACTTTGAGTAAATTTCCACCATGATGCAAGATGATTCAAAGGAAACTTCCAACATGAAAGTTGTACATATTAAAGAGATCTAAAACATTGTAGAACACAACCTTTTCTAGAAATTCATGGATTTAAAGTTATGATCTTAAGAAGACATGTTAATGAAACTTGAAAACATAGTGAAATTTTGCCCTAGTTTAGGCAGGATTTTGACCTAACTTCATGGAATTTTTTCACATAGTTCCAAGATGGATTTTCAAAATTTCTAACATAGATGTTTTAGAGGATTTTACAAGCTTTCCAAAATGTCCAAGAACTCATTGAGATCATGTTTGAGCAAGGAGAATCGAAGGCAAGAAGTTAGGGTTTCATTCTTGAATTACAAGTCATTTCTTGATGAACACATAATTCAATTTCAATGTTAGGATGCATAATATTGCTTTGCAGGCCTTCTAACTTGTGTATATATCCATAATTAATGGATTACATAAACTTTTGAGCTATAATCCAAGTGGTTTAAGCTTTATCCATTTCAAATTTCCATTTTTGGAAGAAAGTGAAGAATGCCATTCTTGAAAAGCAAGCTTTAGGCACAAAGTAAATTCTTGAGCCTCTAACTTGTTCCCTCTGATAAAAATCCATCTAAAAAGTTAGAAACAAGTTTGTTTAAAGCATAAACACTCTATATTAGCAAGTACACAAGACATGGAAACTTGATTTCTCAAAAAAAATCATATGTTAAGCTTAAACATGTGATTTTGAATTTTGATCAAAGACAAGCCTCCAAACTTGTTGCTTATAAATAGAGGCACTATTTGTGAGCTAAGACACGAGCTTAAGCACCCTGAAATTCTCCCAAACTCCCTATAGCCAGAAATTGTCCAAAAACTCCATTGATGCACAGGTTCTGACTTTGAATTTGAAACACAGAACCTACTCGTGCGTTTCTTGGCCTTTTAGTTCTTAAAGCTTCTGCACATCAAATATAAACTATCCCTGACCTTGTTACATAACTGTAACTCCATTTACACCAACCTCTATAACCAAAAAATAGAGTCTGCACATTGACTTCTCCAAGCCATTCCTCAAGCTAATCATTGCATTAGCTTCCTGGGAACTTGAGGAAGCTAACCTGATCATCACAACTCCTTGAAAGCAGCTCAAACTCATTTCATGATTTCCAGTTTTGAGGTATATTTTCTGAACTTCTATCTTCTCATTTAGGCATTGTTAGGCTTGCATTTGTGAAGATAAAATGTAGACATCATTGGGCCGAAACTGTACATGTCCATATATTTCATTTATATTGAGTGAGCTTAGAGGATTTTAGGTTTGAATCTCTGAAAATAATTAGGTCAGAATTTGGTGCATTTAGAAATTCTCATTCATCTTTGATTTATAGCTCATGATATGGTTGGATTAGTATGGAAAAATGGAGCAACTATCATGTTTGCATATTTCATTTTTGTTGAGAAATGGTGAAGTTATAGATGTTCAGGATGGAGGTTGAAGATGAAGTCACATTCAGGACATAACTTGTGTTATGTATTTGTTATTTTGTTTATGTTACCAGATGTACAGCCACCCCAGTGACAAAGGTAGCGCGCGGGTATGCTGAGCGTCAGAGGTTCAACATGCAGCGCTACCTTTTGTGCATTTTGCTCACATTTTTTCTCTCTTTTTGTCACAAACAGGCGCATGGGCCCTAAGTCAGTGGGTTTTTGATTTTTTGCTGATTTCTAACCCACCTATTTACTTTTGCATGCTAGCCTAATTTCTTTTTTCTATTTCATTTACTTTTATTTTCTTTTTCTTATTTTTATTTTATTTCAGTTTTCTTATTATTTTATTATTATTGTTATTATTAATATTATTTTTATTTTTATTAATAAAAAATCCAAAAAATATTTTTATTTATTATTTGCTCATTTATATTTTATTTTCTTTATAAAACAAAATGGATAAAAAACATTTCCTTAAACAAATTAATTTCTTTTTCTTAAATAATAAAAATTTAGACTTAGGTTTAATTTTTATTTTATTTTATTTTTAAATTAAAATCAACTTAGAATTTAGGTTTCTTTTAATTAATTAATTTCATATTATTTTTATTAAGTTAAAACCTTTCACAAAAAAAACCCTAAAAATACTTTTTAACTTAATTTCTTTCTTAATTAGTTTAAGTTTAGTTTAGTTTATTTTTTAATTAATCTTTTTTTTCTTTAATTAGGTCAAGACTAAACCCTTTCATAAAAATCAAACAAAAATCATTTCTTTTCATTTTATCTTCTTGTACATTATATTTCCAATTCTTGTATATTATTCAATATGGTTGTAATAGTTAATTAGGTTTAATTTTCTTACAAATCTCCATTTGTAAATTTGTATACCCCCTCCCCTAATGATGTAATAGCATAGTAATTTTACTTTCTGTAATTTATCGCTTTATATAAATGCTAGTAATTAGGATTTGTATGGCAAGATCAAAATCAACAAGTAGGAAACTCTAATTCAAGATAAACAATGCATGTAAATCAAACACATCTGCACACTTGCACCCTTAGGGTAATTCCACTTTGTTGCCTTACAAAAATGACCATGTTATTCATGTAAGATGTCTTAGCCAAAAACAATAAAAAATACAAGATCATAGTCCCTCGATGACGCTATCAATATTGCCTTTCAAAACGATCTTAGTCCCTCAAAGAGAAATGCTAAGAAATCTTACAACATTGCTATCACGGCTATACGATGACCAATGTCCGTCCCTTTTACATCCAAAGATAAGGCTTCTTACTAATCAATGGTAAGATAGAAATATCAAAGGAAAGGAAGAAATGAACAAAGACTTTTGAGTAGTTAGATTATTCCTATTTGCTTGCTCACTTTCAAATCAAACATCCTTGCTTATTTTTAAAACAAACATCAACACTTTCAAAAACAAACTTTCAAAACATTTTCCAAACATGAAATATTTTCAAAAGCTCAACACTTTGTATACGTTCTTACGAACGAGAACTATTACAAAGTTTTCCTAAATGAAGGCGCCTTTTCAAAATACTTTCAAAAACCACACAAAGCACATTTTCAAACAAAAAGCAAGTGATCTAGCAAGAAACTAAGAGCCCATAGATAACTATGGATGGAAAGGGTGTTAATACCTTCCCTTTTCATAATCTACCCCCCGAAATCAAGAAATAATCTCAAAGATCGTTCCTGTTCTTTTCAGCCTTTCCTTTTGGATAAAAGAAAAGTCGATGGCGACTCTTGCTAACCGCAACATTTGCAATCAAATGCAAAACACTCAAGTCACTTCTCCCACTGTATCACAAGTTGATTACAAGAGAAATGTAGCAATGCAACCCTACAAACCCAATGTTTGATGTTGATTCTAACCATTTCTCATACCTTGAACTTGAGCTCTACCAACTTACATGATAACACCAATTGATTCATTGTCTCATGTTACTCCTTTGAAAGAACCCCCATTCTTCTAAACTTTCACTCGATCAAATCCAATTGAGAATTATCATAACCCAAGATTTCCAAAAGATTCGTCGTCTCACGCTACTCCTTTGACAAAACCCACCATTCTTTTAAGCTTTCACTCGATTGAATCCAATATTTGTGAAATCCTGTATAAACCCCCAAATCAACACTATGACTTGGAGGAAAAACCCTAAGTTTTTCTGAATGAAACCCCCAAACATTCTCAACCCAATACACCAGTTACACGAACCTAAATTGGACATTGTCAACAGAAACCGATATGACACCTAAACAAAAAATGATTATGTGTAGTTTGTATGTGTATGCATATATGAAAGGTTAAAGATGATGCATAAACTTTGTATGTGTTTATAGTTTCATCAAGTTGAAAATGATGCATGTACGAAGTATTTATATGTGTGCAAGTTGGAGGTAAAAGGGAAACTTACAAGTTTGAAAAAGAACGCAATATTACAGAAAAACTACAACATGTGTCGACACATATAAGTCATGTGTTGACATATTTTATAACATGTGTCGACACTAAGAAACATAAAATTTTAGGATTTAAAAATGGAGTACATGTGTCGACCTGAACATCGTATGTGTCGACACATAGATAAAATTTTGCAGTATGTGTCAACCTGAAAGGATGGATGTATTGAAACATAGTTACAGAGGCTATAAGATTTATTATTGATCCATATTTGTCGACTAATAAATCGTATGTGTCGATACATAGACCCGATTTTCATGTAAAAATTCATTTTTAATGCATGATACATTTTCCAAACATGTTTTAAATGCATCCTTAGTACCCTAAATGAAAAAGGTGCAAATAATGACTTAGAGATACCATCAAATATACATATATGATCAAGTTATCCTAGCTTTTCCATCATGCAAAACATCTAACTGGAAAGTGCACTCATATACTCCCCCTTTTTGATGATGGCAAAACTTGCGACGATGCATTTTGTGTCTTTGTGAAGGATCCCCCTAAATATGTGCATCCCAACTTCGTCTTGCATATGCTTCTCACACTTTGTAAACTTAAAAAAGATACCAAGCAAAAAGATAAGTATCATTTTTCACACAAATACGAATATCACACATAGGCGTTTGGTAAATGTAAGAACGTACACTCGCATATACCCATATATATGGAGTGATGCAAATATTTACACATAAATAGCACGACAATTCCAAACAAAATTATATAAAATGTATTATATATTATCATCATAAGCACAATCATAAGCATAGTCCACTGTTTCACTTTAATGAAGTGATAAAATTTGTTAATACATAAACCAATGAAATAAACATGAAAGAAACATAAAAAGCAAAATGATTCAAAAATCTAAAATGCATGATATAAATGCATAACCAAAAGAACATTAAACCAAAACTCCTAAGACTTAAAAGCTTCAAAACCTATAATGATTTCGATGACCCCTATGTGGTAGCCTGCCACTACGATCTATCGACTCACATATCTCTTGATAGAATTATGAAGTCTCCTCATGATTCTGAATTCCAACCGTCATCATGTTATTTATTCTGGTATGTGTAGCAGCATGATTGGTACCCATGCCATTATGGATAGAAGAAAATTATGCAGTGGAAAAGAATGCAAAGGAATTAAAGTTCGTATCCTATGCAGTCAAGTACTCTTGAACAAGCCTGAAGTGTTCATCTTGAGCAGCTTAAAAATCAGACCTCCAACACAAATCTTCCTCATAACGTTCATTTTTCTTGACCTGTATATTCTGAAGCATCACAATTGTAACAAACTCATTTCTAGATGCATTCCTAAAATCATTACCATGAGAACCAGAGCCATGTTTTTTATAATCCTATAGGAATCTCCTTGTTGTGGTCATTATCTCCAACCTAGATTTTCTTCATGTTGTTGATTTGTTGTAGCATTTACCCACACTTTATCTTCCTCGTAGTCAATGTTAGGCATATTTACACCATCTTTGAAGTTCTGGTACTTGCAATACAGATGTCAAGACTTATGTTCTAACACTACCACAATGTCAAGACATATGTTATGACATCATCTACTGACAGAAAACACTTGCTAAAACTGGAGATTATGCATAAATTAAATTGCAGAAATATAAACAACACAATCAATTGTTAACCCAGTTCGGTGCAATGTCACCTACTCTGGGGGCTACCAAGCCAGGAAGGAAATCCACTATGGTAGTATTAGTTAAAAGCCTAAATAACCATAGTTTAAAACTTATCGCCTAATCACTACCTTGGGCAAATTCTACCTAGAACCCTCTAGATATGAGACCCCCTCACTTCCAATCACCTTAGTGATAACTATAGTCACAAACCCATGACTAGAACAAAACAACCAAATAGAAGATCACACTTCAAATATAATACTCAACTCTTTACTTAAAAGCTCATGAGTGAGAATAATGCTTAGTTTTGCTTAAAAGCTTTAAACTAAGAATAATCAGTCAACCTCAATGTACCAAAGGTACATGAGTGGCATACAAAGAACATACAAAAACTCTAAAAGACTCCCAAAACCATAAACCCTTTTACACCCACGGGTTCTTGTTGTGAAAGCTTGTTATTTTAGGTTTAGCAAGTTCTTATTTATAGACTCTTGCAGAATGGGCTTGGAACATTTAAATCAAATCCGATATTCTAATTTAAATCAGCTGCAAGATCTTCAACAAAAATAGGAACCGATCTTCAAAGTTTCTTAAAAAGTCTCAAAGATCCTTTTTAATGAAACTAAATCAAATCTGGACTGTTCCTAATAAAATCTTCTTGACCTGTGAAAAGCAGTGAGATATATCCATTAGGATCTCACAAAATCAAATCAAATATTTCCATAAAAATAAAACTAGCACCTGTTGTATAATTGGTCAAGATGTCAAGACATCTGGCTTAACATTTGTTTGATATACATGACAATAGAACTTGTCATGACAGTTGGTCAAGATGTTGTGACATCTTGCTCAACATCAGTTAAGAACCATAATTTAGCAAAATTTATGTCAATCAGAGAACCATGGATCTAACAATATTGATGAATGCCACCAGTTGGTTTCTCATCAATCACAGAAGCATTAGAATCTTCCTCAAACTGAGTTGGATTATCAAAATAATAGATCTCTCTGGTAGATTCCTTCAGAAGGTAGTAGTACACATCTAAGTTTTTATCCCCAAAATACCTCATGTTGGTCAAGGTGCGTTGGGTGAACTCATGATTCGGTCCTGGTGAGATATATAAAAGATTAGGAACCCTAATGTTGAAGTAGTTAAGGATCTTAACAATCATAGAAAGGTAACAAAAAGAGGTTCCTTTGTTACATTCTTTCATGTTGAACACATGAGAGACAAAATAGCGTGCCCAGTTGATCTTAATCGAGTGAAGGAGGATATAAACTACATGGACTTCAGGTTGGTCAACCCTTGAATTCCCGCCATTATTTGGGTGCAAACCATAAGAAACAAGCTAGTGTAAGAAACAAGGAACTTATTTCAAGTCATCGGTTGTCACACCATCATAATTGTTATCAACTCGGATAACTTTTAGCAATTCATTCATATGAGGTCTCCAACGAATATCTACATGAATGTTGGTATCCGTGGCCTTAAGCCCGTCATTATCACCAATAGGAGTAATATCAAACAATGACATCAATAACACATTAATAAAAGAGTAGTCTTTACCTGCCATTCTGAATATAAATTCACTCCCATGATGTTTATGCAACCCGATGTTAAACAGTCGAATGAGATCCTCGTTGTAGAAAATAGTTGATTTCTTGATGATCGACCCAATTAACAATTTCTTGAAGGTTGAGTTCTTCGACCACGACGACTTTGTAGACATGTTGCTTCGTAACAAGCCTATATTGGGATTTTTCTTCAAAGACCTTAAGATCATCAGTATTAACCAAGGAAAACGCGTTATCAGGAACATTTAAGGAGGGACCTGCCTTGCCCTTACCCTTGATATCAGTTTTGTTCTTTGCGATGCCATTATTAAATTTCCAAACTGAGGTTGCACGTAAGGTGTTTGATCAAATGTGTGAATGAAGTGACTTGTTGTTTAAGAGAATTTTGATTACCCACAAACCCCAAATGTGATATGAATATATGAAAACATACAAAAATGACAATTAAACAACAAATGTATGCAAATTCGAAGCTTAGAGGGTTTGGGTGTGATTTGAAATATGTGAGAGCAAGGGTTTTATAGAAGAGGAAATTTTAGTGGAGATTTAAGGAGTTGTTGGTAAATGTAGAGTTGAATGATTTATTGTGGAGGAATTTATGAGATATATTGGAGGATTCAATGTGAGAAGGAGTGAGTCAAGACCTAATTTGACTTGAAGAGGTTTTGTGATGGGTGCATGAATGGAGAGACAATTGTAGAATAGGAAAAGATAGAAAAACCATATATGAGTGACTCTATGTAGCGCATGTGTCGACCTATATAGGTCATGAGTCGACACATTCGACTCATGTGTCGACACATACTGAACCAAAATGGAAAAAATCTGAAACTTTAATTGATGAGTCCATACATTTGACACACATGTCGACACATACTGAACTAGAATTCAAAATTTCAAAACATTAACATGTGAGTCGGCCTGGACACATCATGTGTCGACATATGAAGCTTTAATTTTAGACATAATATTTTGGGTTAACCCTAAATGACACATTTGAATCATGCATGAATGCTTATGAGAGACACATGTAAATGAACATTTTTCATGATTTGACACCAATTAACATGCATACACATTGTTAATACCATGTGTGATACGGTGGGAGAACTGACTTGAGGTTTTGCGTTTATTTTCGCAAATGTTTCGGTTGAGCAAGAGTCGCCACCGACTTTTTATTTTATCCTAAGGAAAGGTTAAAAAGCACAGCAAAAACCTCTGAGATGTTTTCTTGGGTTCGGGGAGTAGATTATAGAAAGGGAAGGTATTAGCACCCTTTCTATCCATGGTTATCCATGGGCTCTTAGTTACTTGCTTAGATCAACTTGCCTTGATTTTCAATTGTTTGAAATGGTGCTTTGTGTGTGTGGGTTTGAAAATGTTTTGAAAAGAGGCCAATGTGGTGGCAATCTTTGTAATGATCCATGTTGGGATGTATACAAAGATGTATATCTTTTGAAAAGTTTTCAATGTTTTTGAAAGTTGTTTTGAAAGTGTAGTGATGTGTGGTTTGAAAAATAGACAAGTGTTTTTGTTTTGCAAGTTGACAAGTACTTAAGAGCTATCTACCCTAAAGTTCTCAAAGATTTTTGCTATGTTTTAACCCTTTTAACAATTTTGTTCCACCATTGCATTTGGTGGACAATCTTGTGTTAGGATGTGAAAGGGACGGGCGCGGGTCATCGTTTAGACCATAATTACAATGGTGCCAAGTATCTTTGGGCAATTTTTCCTTGGAGGGACTTGATCATTTTTTAGGTAACTTTCGAAAGCGTCATCGAGGGACTATGATCATTGGAATTGTATTTGTTTTGCCCAAAGAGACCTAACATGCAATATGGCCCATTTATTGAAGGCAACAAGTGGAATACCCTAGGGGTGCAAGTGTGATTAGTGTTGTCCATTTTCATGCTTGATTATCTTGAATTTAGGTCAAACTATTTTGGTTAATTGATTTGCATACAAACTCTAATTCTAGCATGGTATATTTAGAAAGCATTAAAGTGCGAAAAATAAAGTTCCTAAGTTATTACAACACAATATATGGGAAGGAGGGTACAAATGTTCAAATGGGGGTATTTTGACAAGGAATTTAAACCTAGCTATTACATCAAAATTTGGGAATTTACAAGGTATTTAATATACAATAATTAATAAAAATGGAATAAATATGCAAGATGTAAATAATATTTTTTATATGCATGAAAAAAAGTGTTTTTTATATGTCAAATAAACAAAATAAAAGTATTAATTTTTTTGGAGTTTTTATTTTTAGGGCAAAACCCTAATTTATTAAATAAAAGGTATTAATTATTTAATATATATAATATTTATTAGTTATGTACAAAAATAAAATAAAAATGAAGTATATTTGTCAAAAAGGTATTTTTAATGTTAAATATTAATAAAAATAAAAATGTATATATTTTGTATTTTTGTCCTAAATATTCTAATAAATATATGTATTTGTATTATTTACTAAATATATTATATATACAAAATAAAACTATTTAATATTTAATAAAAAAAAGTATATTTATGTAAAATGTTTTCAAGAGGTAATAAAAAATAAAATCAAGAAAATAAACATGTTTGCATTATTTTTTTAGTATTTTTAAATAATAGTATATAAGTATTTATTTATGTACAAAAACTAAATAAAGACTAATAAATATCAAAATAAATGCAAAAATTGTGGAAAAAATGATTTTTATATTTTTTCATACTTAAATAAAAATATAGAAATAAAATCAAAAGGAAAAAATGGAAAATGATAAGTAAAAATCAAAATGGGTCAGGGGGGTTCAGAAGTAAAAGCAAGGTGCAAAAAGAAAAAAAAAACATTCCAGGCCCAGCCCAGAACATGTCTTCTTCAACCTCCAGCAAACCTTGTTCAAAAAACGCGCGCTTGGTACATGGATTCAAACATCCTGATTCCTGGACTTTTAATGAAAACTCACAACACAAAAAATGTAAAGCATCATCTCACGAGTTCATACATATAAAGAACATGATTTAACTCTCAGAAATGAGAGAGAATTTCTTCTCCCCCAATTCCTGACCTAGTTTTTGTTCCATGTTCAGACATCAAATTCTCATAGCACACATAACATAAATGAAAACTAATTACATGGGCATGTTCAGGGCTATGAATGTGACATAATTTCTTCACAAACCTAAAGCTAACAATGCCCGGATAGAGAGATACGAGTTCATGAACTTACCTGTTCAGTTGGAATCGTATCTGGTGATGGAGGTGCTTTCAATGCAAGGTGATGGTTGGTACAACTTCCTTGATGTCCAGGGATGCTATTCCAAGCTTTAGTTTGCTTTGAAACCTAGTGAATCGTGTTATGGAACTTCAACTGCAAAACAAGAAAATGAAAATGGTGATGTTAGCTAGGGATGTTACAAGTCGTGTTTGAGGCTTGGAATAGTTTCAAGGGATGATGTGGGATATGTTTGAAGTGGTTTTAGCAAGAATGCATGAATGGATTGAGTTATGGAACTCAATCTGCAGCAGGTACCCTGTTTGGGCAGTTTGAGGGTGATTATGTGTTTGAGAAGGCAATGGAGATGGTTGGCTCGTGTTTCAGCTTAGGTTTGATGATTAGAAAGTGTTTGATAACTTTGCTTAGGCTCTGGTTTACAGGAATGAGAGTTGTGTCTTGTTATGCTATGTTTCTTCAACTTTAAGCAACAAAGTGTCCACTTGAGTTTTAGACTGATAGAGGCCCCCCTAATGTGCTGCATACCTTGGCCTTGATCAGTGTAATTAGTTCATAAACTTGTGCCAAAAGGATTTGCACTGTACTTGCTTAAATTTGCTTTTGACATAAAGCCATACTTTTCAAAAATGGATATTATGCTTTTTCTAAAAATGGCTTAATCTTCCATGTAATGCTTAAACACATAAAACAAGGCCTTGGAACAATGAGTTAGCATTAAATTATTGAGTGCAAATGGGATATAGGACCTGTAATCAAGGAATGCAAGCTGAGTTCAAAATGGCACAAGTGTATGAACATGTAACTTGGCCATAAACAAAGTAACTTTTTCCCAACTTGCCAAATTCGATTCTCCCTAACTATGAGGTTGTTTGATGAGTTCTTGGACATTTTGGAAAGCTTGGAATGTGTACTACAATCCATCTTTGAAATGAAAATTGAAATTCCAAGTGGAAGTATGTGAAAAGTGGTCTTGAAGTTAGGCAAAAATCCTGCCTAAAATAGGTCAAATTTTCTCTAAGTTAAGAATGGTTTGGTACCCTTATTCCAAAAATTGTAACTTGAGCTACAAGCTTCTTTTGAGGAAACTTTGTGAATCAAAGTTGTAGATTTTGCAATGGACCACAACTTTCATGTTTTGACTTTTCCTTGAATCCAAATGAATCTTGGTGAGAAAGTGGGACAAAGTTATGAAAAAATTAGGGTTTTTCATAACTTAGAAAAATTCTAAGTTATGAAAAATCTTCATTTCAAACCCTAATTTGCAATTTTGGATTTCTTGATGAACAAGTTTCATGATTTGGCATGTTTTGATGAAAAATGAATCTTGACACTTGATTTTGACCAAAAAGTCAAAGTTTGACTTTTCAGTATACAGTCAAAATTGATCAATTGACTGGGAAATTCAACTGTCAATCTTGTGCATTTGGGATCTTTTGAACTTGTTGAGTATGTAAAGATAACTCCATGGGGTCCTTGAGTCCATATGTGAGTTTGGTTTTCCATTGGCTAGGTCAAACAGTCAAAAATTGCCTTTGTGTAGTCAAAACCCTAAAAATGACCATTTTGCCCTTTTGGTGATCTTATCAAATTTCTTGTGGAATTGTGATCCAAACTTGATCAAATGGTCCATGTGAGTTTATAATGTTGATGTGGGTCAATTTTTATGAGGTTTGACTGTCAATTGGCCACAATTGACTTTTTCCCCAATACAGTTGATTTCTAGGTCAACTGTCCAATTGACTGGGCAAAGTTTGGAATCAAGGCTTAAAACTTGGTATGGATAAACTTGGGAGTCAAACATGAAGCATGAAAGTCATCTTAGGCATTTTAGGTCAAAATATCTTTGTGCAAACCCAAACCCTAATTTGGGTCAACAGTGCAAGGAGAAGTCTTGAGCAGAGGAAACCCTAACTGGATCTTGAGCTCCAAGGGTCTTGTGATGAGAAAATGTTGAGAAAATGGGAGGGCAAATTTTGGGGTACAACAGTTGCCCCTGTTCAATCTTCTTGAACCTGAAGAGTTAGATTGGCAAGTTTTCCTTTCGCGACTCGAGGGTAAAAGGAGATTGGACACTAGAGTGCCCTGAAATTTGCACTCGCATGGTAGAGTATCAGCAATGTGATGTCAGGAATGGGCTTATAGATGCCATTTGGAGAGATGGTGGATAGGGAGATGGGCTTATAGATGCCATCTGAAGGCGTGACAAAATCTTGTCGGGAATGGGCTTATAGATGCCATTTGAAGGTGTTGATCGCATAAGAGATCCCTTAGCGAGAACTTGTGTATTTTGAGAAAGACAGATGTTTTCCTGGCTCGTTACAGGTGTTGATCTTCAATCTCTTCATGCAGACATGCCCTGGCTAGATACAGGTGTCGAGTCTACAATCGGTTGCTCACAGATGTGCCCTGGCTGGATACAGGAATCGAATCTTCAAACTCTTCAGATGTGCCCTGGCTAGATACAGGAATCGAATCCGGAATTGTGACAGTTGATAGATATGCCCTGGCTGGATACAGGAATCGAATCTTCAAACTCTTCAGACGTGCCCTGGCTAGATACAGGAATCGAGTCTGGAAATAGTGGTCAACAGATATGCCCTGGCTGGATACAGGAATCGAATCTTCAAACTCTTCAAACATGCCCTGGCTAGATACAGGAATCGAATCCGGAATTGTGACAGTTGATAGATATGCCCTGGCTAGATACAGGAATCGAATCTTCGAACTCTTCAGATGTGCCCTGGCTAGATACAGGAATCGAATCTAGAAACTGATCACTCACAGATGTGCCCTGGCTAGATACAGGAATCGAATTTGGAAACTGTGACAGTTGAAGGTAGTTGTCTTTTTCCTGAAAAAGCAAAACATCAGTGGTATGCAATGTCATGATGTATGACATGCATGATGTCATGACGTTCAAAATGAGATAGTGTTGTATGCACTTTATCATGTATGTAAGCAAGATGCATGAAATGTGAAATGTTTTATGAATGTTTTTTCGTCTAGGAAAATAAATCCTTGACGATTGGCTGGGGAATTAAATCCTGGGCTGACGTTGAAGAGTAAAGTTCTTTGTTTCCGCTAGGGATAATGTTTGCAAGAATACACCGGTAGGAGAAGATGACTCCGTTGGGGAATAAACTTGTTGGAGAGATTACTCTGAGGGGAATTGCTCTGTGGGAAGAGATACTTCGCTAAAGTTTCGACGAGAGCTTCACTGAGGATTTCAATGATGGATTCCGCTGGGGATGACAATGATAAACTCCGCTGGGGATTACAAAGATAAACTCCTCTGGGGATGACAAAGATAAACTCCTCTGGGGATGATAATGATAAACTCCGCTGGGGATTGTGTTGGTAAGTTATGTTAGGGAACTTTGATGAACTCCGCTGGGGATTGGAAGAACTTCGCCGAGGGCGATCTTCCATGGCAATTAGCTGAGGATAACCCAGTTATAAGCCCTTGTGAGGAATAACTTTGAATAAAGCTCGAGAGAGACATCCGTACTCTATAGGGGACGAGCTTCCAGAATCTACTAGGGATAAGCTTCAAGACCTGCTGGGGATATGAATTCCATTTTCCTGGGGAAACCTTCAGACTGTACTGGTAAATGATTCCACTGGGGTGTCTGGTATACCGCCGGGGAATAATCTTAGATCAAGACTGCCGGGGATGCTTGTTGAAGATGTTTATACTCCGCTGGGGAATGTTGATATCCTCTGGGGCTACCCAACTTTCTTTAGGCTGACCGTAGACTAACTCTTCTGGAGGAGAGTATTGCTGACTTGCTAGGGGAACAGGGTGCCTACTGTAGGGCTTGATGATAGACTAACTCTTCCTGGGGATTCTATTGCTGATTCTTGTCTTACTCTGTGGGGAGTTGAGATAACTTGGTCACATTCTTCAGTTGAATCCACCTTGGTACCCTGGAGGACAAAGCAACTAGACTGCCTGGACAATTCTACATTGCCCCTACTTCTGATGTCACCTGTAATTAGTCTTTTGTTTCATATGCAAGTATTTATGAATTAGCAATTTAATGTCAAATGCATATATCAAAAATGAACATTGGACGTTCTTCGCAAGACAAAACAGAAAAAGTAAAAACAATTGGTAATTTGTTTGGAAAAGTGAACTTGTATTGATTTTGAAATTTGCCTGTAAATAGGCGTTTTTTGTACAAGAGGCCGACGTCCTAGTAAGAGAACGCCGCCGAATAACATAAAGTTTATACAATTTTGAAAAGGAAACAAAACAGCTATGTGCACAATATTCCCACTGGGTTCCAACTTTGCTATCGCCTTTATGCCTTCAAGCGTCTCATCACTTTGTTGCTTAGTTGAAGATGAAGCTGATTGATCGATGCCAAAGTCTGAGCCAGATAGTTGATGCCGAATTCTGGATGCAAGGTGATCCAATGAGACATAGTGTTACGCTTTATCCCTAACTTTTGCCTGGACCGCCCTTTCGGGTTTTCAATCCACCGGGATACCCATTTTTGCCCAAGCCGCCTTTTCAGGTTTTCGACTTGCCGGGTGTACAGATTTTTTTCATTTCATCCCTTATTTTTGCCCGAACCCTTTTGGTTCGCCGGGAAGCCCTTATTTTTGCCTAGGTATGTCAACCTAGCGGGTCTTTTATTCATGCGTAGTATCTTTTTACTATGTCTGCATTGGCGGGGTGAGGAAGGTCGTCACCATCCATGGTGGTCAGAATCATGGCTCCTCCTGAGAACACATGTTTAACCACAAATGGCCCTTCGTACGTAGGGGTCCATTTGCCCCGGGGATCACTTTGAGGAAGGATGATGCGTTTGATTACCAGGTCCCCAACTTGATACTCTTGTGGTCTGACTTTCTTGTTAAATGCCCTAATCATCCGTTTTTGGTACGTCTGACCATGACAGATAGCGGTGAGTCTCTTTTCGTCAATTAGGTTTAATTGATCAAGTCGTGTCTGGATCCAATTATCTTCACTCAAGTCTGCCTCCTTCATTATCCGGAGAGAGGGTATCTGGACTTCAATCGGCAAGACGGCCTCCATGCCATAGACCAAGGAAAAGGGTGTTGCCCCGGTTGATGTCCTTGCTGAGGTACGGTACCCATGAAGAGCAAATGGTAACATTTCGTGCCAATCTTTATAGGTCACTGTCATCTTCTGCACAATCTTTTTGATGTTCTTATTTGCTGCTTCTACAGCCCCATTCATCTTCGGCCGATAAGGAGAAGAGTTGTGGTGTTGTATCTTGAAATGCTCGCAGAGCTCAGTGATCATCTTGTTGTTAAGATTGGTACCATTGTCCGTAATGATTCTTTCCGGGACACCGTACCGACAAATCAGGTTATGCCGAATGAAACGTGCCACAACGCTCTTGGTTACGGTGGCGTAGGAAGCTGCTTCTACCCACTTCGTAAAGTAATCAATCGCTACCAAGATGAAGCGATGCCCGTTGGACGCTGTCGGTCGGATCTCACCGATCATATCAATGCCCCACATTGCAAAAGGCCAAGGTGCCGTCAGGACGTTCAGAGGAACCGGAGGGATATGCACCTTATCAGCATAGATCTGGCATTTATGACAAGTTCGAGAATGTTGGTAACAGTCGGCTTCCATTGTGGACCAGAAATATCCTGCCCGAAGGATTTTCTTTGCCATGGTATGTCCACTGGAATGTGTTCCGAATGTACCTTCATGCAGTTCTACCATGATCTTCTCTGCTTCAGCCCTATCCACACAATGCAGTAGAGTTGAATCATGGTTTCGTTTGTAGAGAATGCTGTTGCTGAGGAAGAATTTTGCCGCGAACCTTCTCAGAAACTTCTTATCGTTGACAGACGCACTTTCAGGGTATTCCTGAGCTTCCAAGTATATCTTCACCTCATGATACCAGGGTTTTTCAGTCACCTCTTCGGCCTCAAGATCGCAGCAGTATGCAGGTTCGTCCAACTTCCAGATAATGATCCGGGGAGCCTCATTGTCCCATTTGACTTTGAACATTGAAGACATCGTAGCTAGTGCGTCCGCTAACTGATTCTCCTCTCTTGGGAAGTGCTCAAAAGTTATCTCTTCAAAGTGGGGAAGCAAAGTCAACAGATACTCCTCGTAAGGAATAAGATTTGGGTGTTTCGTATCCCACTCGCCTTTGATCTGATTGATCACGAGAGCAGAATCTCAGAAGACACTCAGAAACTTGATCCTTAAGTCGATCGCAGCTTGAAGACCCATGATACATGCCTCATATTCTGCCATATTGTTGGTGCAGTTGAAACACAGCCGGGCGGTGAGTGGAGTATGAGTACCTTTAGGGGATATGATCAAAGCGCCGATGCCGTTACCCAAAGCGTTTGAGGCTCCGTCAAAATGCATAGACCATCGGGATCCTTCCTCAGGTCCTTCATCCGGTCCAGGTACTTCACAATCAGTTACTACCATGATATCTTCGTCCGGAAATTCAAAGTTCAATGACTGGTAATCGTCCACAGGTTGGTGTGCCAAATGGTCTGCCAATACACTTCCCTTGATTGCTTTTTGAGTTGTGTACTGGATATCATATTCTGTCAAGATCATTTTCCATCTTGCTATTCTTCCAGACAGAGCAGGTTTTTCGAATATGTACTTGATGGGATCCATCTTTGAAATCAACAGAGTAGTGTGAGTCAACATATACTGTCTCAGCCGGCGAGCAGCCCATACCAGAGTGCAGCAAGTTTTCTCGAGCAGTGAGTACCGAGACTCACAGTCGGTAAACTTTTTGCTCAGGTAATAAATAGCGTGCTCTTTTCGGCCAGACTCGTCATGCTGCCCCAGCACACACCCCATTGAGTTGTCAAGTACTGTCAAGTATAGTATCAGAGGTCTCCCTTCTACTGGTGGCATAAGAATGGGTGGTTCTTGGAGATACTCTTTTATCTTTTCGAAAGCAGCCTGACATTTATCGTTCCAACGTACTACTTGATCTTTCTTCAGCAATTTGAAGATTGGCTCACAGGTAGCAGTTAGATGTGAGATGAATCGGGCAATATAATTCAGTCGTCCCAGAAAGCCTCTGACTTCTTTCTCTGTCTTGGGAGTCCGCATCTCTTGTATGGCTTTCACCTTGGCAGGGTCCACCTGAATACCTTTATCGCTTACAATGAAACCTAGTAATTTTCCAGATCTCACCCCAAAGGTGCATTTGTTTGGGTTCAACCTCAGCTTGTACAACTTTAGTCGATCAAACAGCTTCCGCAGATGGTCAAGGTGTTCCTCCTCAGTTTGGGACCTTGCAATCATATCATCGACGTACACTTCAATCTCATGGTGGATCATATCATGAAATAAAGCAACCATGGCACGTTGGTAGGTTGCCCCAACATTTTTCAACCCGAATGGCATGACCTTGTAGCAGAAGGTGCCCCACTGAGTCACAAAGGTAGTCTTTTCCATATCTTCAGGAGCCATCTTGATCTGATTATACCCTGAAAAACCATCCATGAAGGAGAACACCTTGTGTTGAGCAGTATTGTCAACAAGAACGTCGATGTGAGGTAGGGGGAAGTCATCCTTGGGGCTTGCCCTGTTTAGATCCCTGTAATCGACACACATTCTGACCTTACCGTCCTTCTTCGGCACTGGCACCATGTTGGCAACCCACTGAGGGTAAGAAGTCACTGCTAGAAACCCGGCATCGAATTGCTTCATAACCTCAACTTTGATCTTTTCGGACATCTCTGGGCGCATACGGCGGACCTTTTGCTTTACCGGAGGGCAGTCTTCCTTGGTAGGCAGGTGATGAACCACAATGTCGGCATTCAAACTAGACATGTCTTCGTAAGACCAAGCAAAGATCTCCATGTAACATGTAGCATCTGGATCAATCGTTGCTTCACGCTGAGCTCTAGATTGGCACCAATCTTGACTTCTTTTCTATCTGTCTCAGTACCCAGGTTCACTGTTTCCACCGGCTCTTCATGCGGCTGAATGGACCTCTCCTCCTGGAGTAGCAGTCTTGCGAGTTCACCAGGCACTTCGCAATCATCTTCACCTTCGTCTTCGGCCAAGTTGATCGGATTTTCGAAGTCATAACTGGCAGTAGCAGAGCTGTTACCAGTGAGATCCAGAGTGGATTGGAACCTGTATAAGTGAGTGTGTGTAAATATAGTTGTTTTGCAATATATAACACAGAAAGAAAAAGAGCACAAGATTTGAAATGCAACAAACGTCCAATGTTTTGATTAATGATATATGGAAATGTCATACAAAAAGCCCTCACAAATGGAGCCACAGTGCCCCGGGTAGGACACCGAGCCAATAAAAGTTTCAACATATTGTTTTTTACAAATTGAAAATAAAAGAGTTAATTACTGCGTGACAAATGTAATAGGTGTAAAATCTTTTTCCGTCCAGTTGCTTGGTCAGTTGTTGGTTGTTGGATAGATCCAACTGTCAAATTCTGCTTCCTCTACGTCCTCCTCGATAGCATTCACCCTTGGGTTGGTGATGAACACCGGAGCCTTTCTGATCCTCTCTTTGCGAACAGCCCTCTGAGCCTCTGCAGTGAAGCCCAGCCCAAACTTGTCGGTCTTTTGAGTGAAGTCAGGAAGTTGACCCCAGTTTGCGCACTTGCCTTTCTCAATTATAGCCCGGGCATCCTTCAGGGAAGCCATCTTCAGAGGAAAGTCTTCTTCAACCACTGTCTCAGCTGACGCCAATGTTGGAGGAACCTCCTCAAAATGTTGAAAGGGGGTTTCAATAAACTCCCCGTCCATCTCGATATACCGGAATGAATTCAAGTGACTTACCATGTATTCCTCCTCTCCCTGCACAGTAACAATCTTCCCTCTGACAGGGTATTTGAGCTTTTGGTGTAGGGTGGATGTTACCGCCCCAGCCTTGTGAATCCAGGGTCGACCCAACAAGCAGGAATAAGATGGACGAATATCCATTACGTAGAACGTTGAGTCGAAGACTTGGGAACCCACACGAATAGGAATGTCTACCTCACCGTGCACCATCCTCTTAGAACCGTCGAAGGCTCTAACAATGATGTTACTAGGTTTCAATTCTAGGCCCTCACAATCCAACCGATCTAAGACCTTCTTGGGCAATACATTCAGGGAAGAACCGGTGTCCACCAACACGTGTGCGAGAGTAGTGCCCCTGCATTCTATAGAGACATGCAGGGCATCATTGTGATTTTTTCCTTTGGCGGTAAGGTCAGCATCCGAGAACCCCAAACCATTGTCAGCTGTCAAATTAGCCACACAGTCAGTGAATTGATCTACAGATGTCTCTTGCGGCACATGGGCCGTTTTCAGAAATGAAATCAGGGCCTTCGCGTGGGCCTCTGAGCACAGCAGCAATGATAGCATAGAGATTTTGGAGGGGGTATGCCCCAGTTGTTCAACAACATTGAAGTCACTCTTTTTAATGATTTTAAGGATTTCCTCCATCTCTTGTTGGGAGGCTTCAACAGCAGTCTTTTTTGGTGCCTCCGTCCGGGCAGGCAAATCGGTAGCAACTTCTTTGCCCCGAGCATCAGAGGACTCGGCGGCAGTAGTAGACACAGGAACTTGATTTGAAACATGCACACTTGCGGGTGTGATGATAAGAGGTTTTCGGATAACTGGTGGCGCAATGTCAGGCGAGAAAAGCCTGCCACTGCGAGTAATCTTGGCGGGATCAGTGATGTTACTGATACTGGTACCGGTATTGAACTCCTGCTTCACTCCAAGCACATACACGTCTGCCCCATAGTGCCATGGGACAGCCTTGTCAGATTCATAGGGGAGGGGCCCCAGAACAGTAATGGTTATGGGTGCAACAGACATAATTTGGACTGGCTTCCTCGGGAGAGCCTTGGTAGGATTGTTGAAAATTGTGACGACAGATACTTCTTCAGCGGAAACAAACGGAACAGCAGTTTTCTTGAATAGAATTTCCTTGCTATCCATCAGGCCTTGGATGCCTGACTTCAGCAGCGGACAACCGGTGGGGGTAACAGCACACAGGAGGCAACCCTTGCTACAACCCGGAAATAAACCGGCTAGTAGTAGGTTCCTCTTAACAGACAATAGAGGGGTAGCAACATCACTCACCGAAACAGCATACAAATCTTCTTCAACGGCATTTACTCTATGCTGGGGCATAGGAGCAGTTACAACATTTGGCCTCTCAGGTGCCTCAAACTGAATTTCCTTCGCATCGATAAGGTCTTGAACCTTATTTCTCAGGGCCCAGCAATCATCAGTAGTATGCCCGGGGCTATCAGAATGATAAGCACAACGGGCATTTGGGTTATACTTAGGAGATGCAGTATTCACGACCTTCAGAGCTTCTCTGGTGGTCACCAAGTTGGTTGATAGCAGTTGCGGTAAGATTTGTGACAAGGTCATACTCAGCCGAGTATACTGCCTTTTGGGCCTCTCACCCCTTTGTTGATTGTACTGCTGAGGAGCAGCAACAGGCTTTGAAATTACTAAGGCATTAACGGCTTGGCGGCGTTCTGGCTTGACTTGTCTTCTAGGACCATAGACGACACTAGCTTCCTTCTTGAAAGGTTTCTTCTTAATACTTGCTGAGGCACCTTTCTGTATCTTTCCTGACCTGATGCCAGCTTCTATCCTTTCACCCGTCAGGATTAAATCCGTAAACCCAGCGGAGGAATTACCAACCAGATGATTGAAGAATGGACCAGACAAGGTCCCTAGAAACATGTCAACCAGTTCACGGTCAGTCAAAGGAGGCTGCACCCTGCCAGCCAAATCCCTCCATTTTTGTGCATATTCTTTGAACCCTTCGCCCGTTCCCAGCGACATACCCTAAAGTTGGGTACGCGTAGGAGCGAGGTCAGAATTGTATTGATATTGTCTATAAAATGCGGTAGCCAAATCTTCCCAATGTCGGATACTGGTTCCATCTAGCTGATAGAACCACTCAAGTTGTGACCCCGAAAGGCTATCTTGGAAGAAGTGGATCCAAAGGTTCTTGTCTGCCGTGTAAGGTTGGATCTTCCTTACGTACGATCTGAGATGCAGCTTTGGACAGGAAGCCCCGTCGTATTTTGCAAAGGCAGGCGCCTTGAACTTGTGTGGGATTACCACCCCAGAAGATAAACCTAAATCTCTGAAATCCAGCCCCGGCACATTTTGAATCTCCATGGCACTCAAGCGGTCCTCTAATTGCTTGTATCTGTCAGCAGCAGGAGGGTATTGTTCGTCATTATAATCCGTCTCGTTGTCAGAGACTGCAAGACTAGGAGCTCCTCCCCCTGGGGACTGTCTTTCTCTGCAGAGGAAGTAGTTGGATCAGCCTCATTATGGAGTGTATTCCCAAACCTGCGTCCAGTATTGAACAACGCAGTCCTCTTCTTCTTCTTCTTATTTAGGAGAAAAGCCTTCAACTCTTGCTGACCTTGGGCCAGGCTCATGACTATTTCTTGAAACTGGGCACTTTGGGCCTGAAGGACCTTGATTTCTTGTTCACTGGATGATTCTGGATTCATGATGACTGTTCAAAATAAACAACGAAGAAGATTAAGCAACCTGTAGAAAAAGGGTACCTGTTATGCACATGATGCATGAGATGCTATCTATGCAATGCATTCAAGGATTTTAGAAATTCACAATTGTTGCAGACAAAAAGAACGCACATCATATTAATAAGAAGAAGTTTGTTAGTACATAAGTGCCCCATGGGCTAAATATTACAAAAACAACTTCTCAAGGTAAAAAGACGTTGCGCATCCTCTTTGGCGCAATGTAGGTGTTGAGGGCCTCTTGCTCATGGAGTCGGCGGGTGAGCTCTAGAACCTTCTTCTCGCTGGCGTAGAAGCTGGCTTCAAAAGTGTTCTGTTCCTCCTTGAGTTGGATCCAACTCTTCTGCATCTCCTCCCACGATGTAGGCATGTCAGGATGTAGGATGGTGTAGGGAACCTCTCCTTCCTTGACGGGCTCTTTAATCACAGGGAGAACATGAGGATAAGGCATCATTAGACTCTGGGCTCGGGCTCGTACCCACTTGAGATAAGGCTCAAGAGGGATGGAGTTCTTGTGTCCCAGTGTCTTGCTATCAACCTTGTTAGGCATCCTCCAAGCTCTGATGAATCTTTGGCGAAGTCCTTGCGCATCGTTGTCGAAGTCAAAAACTAGGTCAGGAATCAACATGTCGTGAGGGCCATCTCTTCGTGCGTATCCAAATTGCCTCAAAGCTAGGCAAGGGTTGTAGGTGATACCTCCTCTGATTCCAAGTAAAGGAACATTAGGAAACTCTCCATAACGATCGACGATGATGACATTTTCTCTGGACCGAGAACACCAATGTACATCAGAGTGAGTAAGAGTCATCAATCGTTGGGACCACCTTGAACCTTGGTCATTCTTCAAGACAGATTGTGGAAGGTGCGAAATAAACCACCTTGCAAGGAGAGGAGTATAGCACATGAGAACACCCCTTTTTCTCATTGTTCTTGTGTAAAATGAGTGAAGGATGTCCCCAAGCAATGTTGGTATTGGATTTCTGGACAAGAAGATTTTGACGGCGTTGACCTCTACAAGCTAGTCAGGATTTGGGAACAAGACCAACCCATAGATAAGGAGTGCCACAATTTCTTCAAAGGCTTGTAGGTCCAATGAATTCCAACACTCTTGTGCCTTCTCAAACAAGAATTTTGCTAAGAAACCTTTGATGCCGCTTCTAGTTTCCCAATGCCCCTTGATATCGGAGGGCTGTAGATGTAATGCTCGAGCAACATCTTCAGGCTTTGGTTCCTTTTCCGTACCGTTGAAAGGTAGTTGATTAAGGATAGGAATTCTCAGGAGTTGAGAAAATTCCTCCAAAGTGGGTACCAACTGGTAGTCAGGGAAAGTGAAACAGTGGTGAAGAGGGTCAAAGAACTGGAATAGCACTTTCATCATGTCTTCTTCAATGTTGGTGTTGACTAAGCTGAGCAGTCTACCATGTCTTTCACTGAAGGATGAGCTTTCCGGAATTCTTGAGGTGAGCTCCTTGAGTTGAGGAGAGATTCTCACAAGGTTGACTTGGATGGTTTTTCTGTGAGGAATTTCCATGACCTACAAAACAAGAACAAAGATGAAGATCTAAACCCTTGAAGTGGTTAGTAAATGCATATGATGCTTTATGATGTTCATGAGGTATGCACAAACATATGTACAAGCAATTCACACCAAACCCTAGTTTCAGGCTTGCACGGGGTTTCATAGGTAAGTACCCTCTTGAGTGTAGTTGGCTTAAAAACCTGTCCTATAAATAGTAACCGGGTTCTAAGGAGCTCAATATCATTGGATTGTTTTCATTGTTCATTGTTTTGATTTAGCCACTTAACTAGCGACCAAAATATTCCAAGAAAACAACCCTCAATGAGTGTAGTATCGAGTATCTACCAACTTCGGACTGCACCAAAGCCGGTCATCTCACTACCCCTAATAAAAGGCCAAGATGGTCAAGTAAGGTTCTAGGTCATTAGTGCTTAGTGACATCACTCAGCGGCCCCGTACTCTCCTTGATTGAACTCAAGGGTTACCGGTACTCACAAATATGTCGCACTAATATAGCTATTGCTTCGACCGTGTTGGTATACCCCGCACAGTTTCCACAACGTATTGCTATCTATGAATGTTTCCCAAAATCCGGGTGTAGGATTGCAAACCCAAACAAGAGAGCCAAGATATAAAGCAATCAAATCAAACAATTAGTCATGCAAGAGGGTGATCTAAGCCCTAAGGTTACTCCACTTTTAAATTTCTCCCCAGCAGAGTCGCCAGTTCTGTGATACGGTGGGAGAACTGACTTGAGGTTTTGCGTTTGTTTTCGCAAATGTTTCGGTTGAGCAAGAGTCGCCACCGACTTTTTATTTTATCCTAAGGAAAGGTTAAAAAGCACAGCAAAAACCGTTGAGATGTTTTCTTGGGTTCGGGGAGTAGATTATAGAAAGGGAAGGTATTAGCACCCTTTCTATCCATGGTTATCCATGGGCTCTTAGTTACTTGCTTAGATCAACTTGCCTTGATTTTCAATTGTTTGAAATGGTGCTTTGTGTGTGTGGGTTTGAAAATGTTTTGAAAAGAGGCCAATGTGGTGGCAATCTTTGTAATGATACATGTTGGGATGTATACAAAGATGTATATCTTTTGAAAAGTTTTCAATGTTTTTGAAAGTTGTTTTGAAAGTGTAGTGATGTGTGGTTTGAAAAATAGGCAAGTGTTTTTGTTTTGCAAGTTGACAAGTACTTAAGAGCTATCTACCCTAAAGTTCTCAAAGATTTTTGCTATGTTTTAACCCTTTTAACAATTTTGTTCCACCATTGCATTTGGTGGACAATCTTGTGTTAGGATGTGAAAGGGACGGGCGCGGGTCATCGTTTAGACCATAATTACAATGGTGCCAAGTATCTTTGGGCATTTTTTCCTTGGAGGGACTTGATCATTTTTTAGGTAACTTTCGAAAGCGTCATCGAGGGACTATGATCATTGGAATTGTATTTGTTTTGCCCAAAGAGACCTAACATGCAATATGGCCCATTTATTGAAGGCAACAAGTGGAATACCCTAGGGGTGCAAGTGTGATTAGTGTTGTCCATTTTCATGCTTGATTATCTTGAATTTAGGTCAAACTATTTTGGTTAATTGATTTGCATACAAACCCTAATTCTAGCATGGTATATTTAGAAAGCATTAAAGTGCGAAAAATAAAGTTCTTAAGTTATTATAACACAATATATGGGAAGGGGGGTACAAATGTTCAAATGGGGGTATTTTGACAAGAGCTATTACATCAAAATTTGGGAATTTACAAGGTATTTAATATACAATAATTAAATAAAAATGGAATAAATATGCAAGATGCAAAAAATGTTTTTTATATGCATGAAAAAAAGTGTTTTTTATATGTCAAATAAACAAAATAAAAGTATTAATTTTTTTGGAGTTTTTATTTTTAGGGCAAAACCCTAATTTATTAAATAAAAGGTATTAATTATTTAATATATATAATATTTATTAGTTATGTACAAAAATAAAATAAAAATGAAGTATATTTGTCAAAAAGGTATTTTTAATGTTAAATATTAATAAAAATAAAAATGTATATATTTTGTATTTTTGTCCTAAATATTCTAATAAATATATGTATTTGTATTATTTACTAAATATATTATATATACAAAATAAAACTATTTAATATTTAATAAAAAAAAGTATATTTATGTAAAATGTTTTCAAGAGGTAATAAAAAATAAAATCAAGAAAATAAACATGTTTGCATTATTTTTTTAGTATTTTTAAATAATAGTATATAAGTATTTATTTATGTACAAAAACTAAATAAAGACTAATAAATATCAAAATAAATGCAAAAATTGTGGAAAAAATGATTTTTATATTTTTTCATACTTAAATAAAAATATAGAAATAAAATCAAAAGGAAAAAATGGAAAATGATAAGTAAAAATCAAAATGGGTCAGGGGGGTTCATAAGTAAAAGCAAGGTGCAAAAAGAAAAAAAAACATTCCATGCCCAGCCCAGAACCTGTCTTCTTCAACCTCCAGCAAACCTTGTTCAAAAAACGCGCGCTTGGTACATGGATTCAAACATCCTGATTCCTGGACTTTTAATGAAAACTCACAACACAAAAAATGTAAAGCATCATCTCACGAGTTCATACATATAAAGAACATGATTTAACTCTCAGAAATGAGAGAGAATTTCTTCTCCCCCAATTCCTGACCTAGTTTTTGTTCCATGTTCAGACATCAAATTCTCATAGCACACATAACATAAATGAAAACTAATTACATGGGCATGTTCAGGGCTATGAATGTGACATAATTTCTTTACAAACCTAAAGCTAACAATGCCTGGATAGAGAGATACGAGTTCATGAACTTACCTGTTCAGTTGGAATCGTATCTGGTGATGGAGGTGCTTTCAATGCAAGGTGATGGTTGGTACAGCTTCCTTGATGTCCAGGGATGCTATTCCAAGCTTTAGTTTGCTTTGAAACCTAGTGAATCGTGTTATGGAACTTCAACTGCAAAACAAGAAAATGAAAATGGTGATGTTAGCTAGGGATGTTATAGGTCGTGTTTGAGGCTTGGAATAGTTTCAAGGGATGATGTGGGATATGTTTGAAGTGGTTTTAGCAAGAATGCATGAATGGATTGAGTTATGGAACTCAATCTGCAGCAGGTACCCTGTTTGGGAAGTTTGAGGGTGATTCTGTGTTTGAGAAAGCAATGGAGATGGTTGGCTCGTGTTTCAGCTTAGGTTTGATGATTAGAAAGTGTTTGATAACTTTGCTTAGGCTCTGGTTTACAGGAATGAGAGTTGTGTCTTGTTATGCTATGTTTCTTCAACTTTAAGCAACAAAGTGTCCACTTGAGTTTTAGACTGATAGAGGCCCCCCTAATGTGCTGCATACCTTGGCCTTGATCAGTGTAATTAGTTCATAAACTTGTGCCAAAAGGATTTGCACTGTACTTGCTTAGATTTGCTTTTGACATAAAGCCATACTTTTCAAAAATGGATATTATGCTTTTTCTAAAAATGGCTTAATCTTCCATGTAATACTTAAACACATAAAACAAGGCCTTGGCACAATGAGTTAGCATTAAATTATTGAGTGCAAATGGGATATAGGACCTTTAATCAAGGAATGCAAGCTGAGTTCAAAATGGCACAAGTGTATGAACATGTAACTTGGCCATAAACAAAGTAACTTTTTCCCAACTTGCCAAATTTGATTCTCCCTAACCATGAGGTTGTTTGATGAGTTCTTGGACATTTTGGAAAGCTTGGAATGTGTACTACAATCCATATTTGAAATACAAATTGAAATTCCAAGTGGAAGTATGTGAAAAATGATCTTGAAGTTAGGCAAAAATCCTGCCTAAAATAGGTCAAATTTTCTCTAAGTTAAGAATGGTTTGGTACCCTTGTTCCAAAAATTGTAACTTGAGCTACAAGCTTCTTTTGAGGAAACTTTGTGAATCAAAGTTGTAGATTTTGCAATGGACCACAACTTTCATGTTTTGACTTTTCCTTGAATCCAAATGAATCTTGGTGAGAAAGTGGGACAAAGTTAGGAAAAAATTAGGGTTTTTCATAACTTAGAAAAATTCTAAGTTATGAAAAATCTTCATTTCAAACCCTAATTTGCAATTTTGGATTTCTTGATGAACAAGTTTCATGATTTGGCATGTTTTGATGAAAAATGAATCTTGACACTTGATTTTGACCAAAAAGTCAAAGTTTGACTTTTCAGTATACAGTCAAAATTGATCAATTGACTGGGAAATTCAACTGTCAATCTTGTGCATTTGGGATCTTTTGAACTTGTTGAGTATGTCAATACAACTCCATGGGGTCCTTGAGTCCATATGTGAGTTTGGTTTGCCATTGGCTAGGTCAAACAGTCAAAAATTGCCTTTGTGCAGTCAAAACCCTAAAAATGACCATTTTGCCCTTTTGGTGATCTGATCAAATTTCTTGTGGAATTGTGATCCAAACTTGATCAAATGGTCCATGTGAGTTTATAATGTTGATGTGGGTCAATTTTTATGAGGTTTGACTGTCAATTGGCCACAGTTGACTTTTTCCCCAATAGAGCTGATTTCTAGGTCAACTGTCCAATTGACTGGGCAAAGTTTGGAATCAAGGCTTAAAACTTGGTATGGATAAACTTGGGAGTCTAACATGAAGCATGAAATTCATCTTAGGCATTTTAGGTGAAAATATCTTTGTGCAAACACAAACCCTAATTTGGGTCAATAGTGCAAGGAGAAGTCTTAAGTAGAGGAAACCCTAACTAGATCTTGAGCTCCAAGGGTCTTGTGATGAGAAAATGTTGAGAAAATGGGAGGGAAAATTTTGGGGTACAACACCATGGTTTAAGGGAATTGGCAACATTTAGTTCTGACCAGATGTCGAATAGGATACCATGACATCATGTTCTGGTGTGCAATAGTCAAGGCGCTCTTGTATTTTTAAATCTTGATAGATTTGATCTATTTCTGGTATATTTCCTTTGGATATGTATCCAAGATTTTTACAGGTCAAGAGATTTATTTTGGAATAATATAATATATCCAGCTGTACAGACGATACTGATTTGGGCCATGAGATAAATTAGGAAATTATGTATCAGTTTGTTCTAAGATTGAAGGAGATTGTTTGCACAATTGGTGCATCACTCAACTTATGGATCAAGAAACTTTTGGATCAGAATATCGAAGCCCATAGACTACAGAGGTGTATAAATAGAGGAATCTTAAACTTATGTAGTTTAAGTTTTCAACAATTGTAAAATTAGGGTAAGCATAAGTCTTAGGTTTTGAGAGTCTCTTGTGCATATTATAAGTCACCCATGTATCCTATGATACTATGTGGTAGAAAAATTGTTACTTGATAGTTTATCAAGTTATTGTTCTCACTCTAAGATTTTAAGCAAGAGTTTGAGTTATTCTATTGGAAGTATGATCTTTTAAATTAGGTTATTTTTGTTGCAGTTGCTGGGATTATGACTGTTAAATATCACTGAAGTGATTTACGAAGTGGGATGGCGATTTCTGATATCTAGGGAGGACCTAGGTAGAAGTTGCTCTTGGTAGGAATTAGGCGATAAGTTGTAAATGGGAGAATTTAGCTTTGAACTAGTACTACTGATAATGGACTTCCTTCTTGACTTGGTAGCCCCCAGAGTAGGCGAGTTTGCACCAAACTAAGTTAACAACTCATTGTGTTATTTATCTTTCTGCAATTCTATTTTTTTATCATATTCAGCTTGATTGATCTGATTTGTTAACAGAAGTTGTAACATTTGTCTTGACATCATCTATTGTTAAGACATTTTTGTTTGTATGTGTTTATTGTACTAGAATTTTAATTGGTATCAGAGCAGGCGCCCTGGTCTATTGGGTGAGCTTAAAGGAGGTATATTTCTGGTACTATCTGTCTTATGGAAAGATGAAGTGATACCATTCTGGTTATCAATGGTCAATAGAACTGTGAAGTTTATCTGGTTAGAAGAATCTTGGTGATTGGAAGACACAATAAAAGATCTTTTATCAACTCCATTATCATGGAGTTGATAAGTGTTCTATTCCAGATTGTACACCACTTGAATTAGAGCCAATGATACTTGGGAATTTCTCAAGTCTACTCATAAAGGCACATCTAAGTGTGTTTCGAAGAAAAAGTTCAGATGTGAGGCTGATCAAGAAGAAGTTTCTCAAGTCTTTATTCAAGAGGTTTGACACAAAAGTGACAAGCTATTGAAAAAATACAAGAGAAATTTATTTTTTCTTTCAACTCTGAAGGAGCTTGGGTTCTGGTTTCTAATAAAAGGTTTCTTTTTGCTACTGTGTTCCTTGGAAAGTGATCCAATGAGGATTTTATGATATTGGACAGGATGTCTAGACTAAGTGTCAAATACATCTGTACTGACTTCAGCATGTCTGTGATGCTAAAAAGAAAGATGGAACTGAAGTAAGGATCTATCAATGTCAAAGCATTCATATGAATATGGAGATCTTGGATATATATGGATAAGAATTCACTTCTTATCTCAAGAGAAACTTCATGGGTTTTCTATATCTTGTTTGACTGAAAGATGGACCTCTTATGAAGATTTATGAACTGGAGATTTATTTCACAATGAGCTAGAAGTTTCTATGATTTGTATCTAGAATTAAGGGAGCTTTCAACTGTGAAGAAAAAGAAGGTGATTTATTTCTGAGTTACTCTATTGAGAAAAGTACTATTAGTGATAGGTTCAGGTCCAAATTCAGTGATGTATTCATTAAAAGGAACAAGTGTTCATTCAGATGTTGGGACATTATCTAAGTAGCTTGATACTCTAGAGATTGAAGAATATTTAAAAAAACAAGGGCTCGCTAGTACTAAATGAGAAGGTTTTCTAAGAAAACAAGTTGTTTAAAAAGGGAGCTCAATATTTGGCGGTTATTTTAGTCTATGGTCATTAGTTATTTCATAGATGAAATAGATAATAAGGGAGTTTTCTAGAGTAAAAACTTGGCCAAGTCTGAAGAAGATTGTATCATTGAAGGATATTCTGATCTCTGAGATTAGAATTAATTAAGTCCTGATATATCTTGAAGATTAGGTACATTGCTGGGGGATGATGATTTATGTATTGGGTTGGTCACCAAGAAAGTACAATCTCTAACCAGAGATCATGACATTATAGTGTAAGATTCAACTGCAACTAAGGGATAAGAATTGTATTCTACTTGCAGAACAAAGTCATTGGATCTGTCATCATTATGTTAGAGATCTTGCCATAGTATATTGGCACTCCCATGCTTGGTCTGGCTAAGGTTCTTTGAGAAGGATTTTATCACAACTTGAGGTGCAAGTTATTTTGAGTATACAAGGGGTATTCTTGGAATTGCAATGTTGGATATTTTTTGGTAGTAAATGTGTGATCAGGGTTGCCAACTATCTTCCTCCTTGTGTTTTGTGCAGTATCAGAAGAAGCGTGTTTAATGGCATGAAGAATTTAATTTCAAATGTTGTAACATTTTTAGCTGTAAAAGTTTTGAAAAGAGGAAAGTTTGAAAAATGGCATGTTTCTCTCTCTCTCTCTCTCTCTCTCTCTTATTGAGTGGTACACTATTTCTAAAGATGATTTTATCTCCTTCCAATAACACTTTCATTGATTGATTTATCATTACAGGGAAGGTTTTCATTATAATCAAAGTAACTCACCTTGTATTTATGTGCTTTGCTTCCTCACGTTTCTCATATACTGTGTTTCAACATGAGTAAATCTTCCAAAGATACTAGTGTAAAGAAGGTTCATTTGCTAGAATCCAATAAGGATAAGGGCAATGATCCTAAGAAGGTTGGGTTCAACATTACAACAAATGTTGTAACATCATTTGGAACATCCCGAACAGGGAAATCATCTGTGACAGAGATGAAATCCTTGAAGAAGAATCAGGTTCTAAGACATGATTCAAATTCAGATGCTGATGAAGACAAGGTTAATTTTATTGAATCAGGAGGGAGAATTAGATAGCTGACGCTTGTTGTCTGGTATGTACATATTTGAGTCTACTTTTGTTTTTGGGCCAGTTTTTAGTGTGTTTTCTTTTGAAGAGTCTTCTTGATTTTGATTTGTTGTTTGTTTGGAAACTTAGACTTACTCTTAGTCTCCCTGGGTTATTTTCTTTGTGGAAGAAAGTGGGACTTACTCTTTATTTCTTTGGTTTTGTTTGTCTTTTGAGTCTGTCATGCTTTGGGGAGTTGTTTTTCCCTAAAGTCAGTTTGGTGCTTCTAGTTCTACATCATATTTTTGTGTTAGTTACCTTTGTGTTTTGAATAAATTCTTTCCAGTTTTGATTCTGAGTTAGTTTCTTTTCACTTTTCTTTTTGTCAATTTTTGGATAAAAAGGGGGATAAAAGATCAGTGTGTGTCTAGAGTCTAGGTTAGGATACGTGTTGTTAATTATTCTATACAATACTTTAGTGGGAGCATGACAATCCATCATGTGAATTTGAGTGTGTTCTTGCAGTTATTTTGCAAGGGTGTTTAACAAGATGTTCTAACATTCTATTTGTATATTCTTTGAGTCAGATTCTGGGTCTTTCTATTATGTCATGTGGTATGAGTTATGATCATGGTTGTGTCTTATGCTCTGAGTTACCCAGATTCGGAGTCAAGTCCCAAGGGGGGAGTGTCTCTGGTCTTGTGTTTGAGGGGGAGTGTCACTTATCTTCTTCCTTGTTCACAGGCTCTATGCGTTATGTTTTTGTATGAAGTTTACATGATCAACATGTAGCTTGCGTTGGCTCTTTGTGGTTTTATTCCTCTTCCCTGGTTATTTGGTCATTGGTTGTTTTAGCCAAAATTTTCCAAATGAGGAGATTGTTTGTACCATGGTTTTAGGGAATTGGCATTATTTTTCTAAAACATGGTTCTGACCAGATGTTGAACATGATGTTATGACATCATGTTCTGGTGTGCAATAGTCAAGGCGCTGGTGTATTTTTAAATCTAGATAGATTTAATTTGTTTCTATTATATTTCCTTTGGATATGTATCAGATATTTTTGCAGGTCAAGAGATTTGTTTTGGAACAAGATTATATGTCTATTTGTACAGAAGATACTGATTTAAGCCTTGAGACAAATTAGGAAACTATGTATCAGTTTGTTCCAAGATTGAAGGAGATTTTTGCACAATTGGTACATCACTCAACTTATGGATAAAGAAACTTCTGGATCAGAATATCGAAGCCCATGGACTACATAGGTGTATAAATAGAGGAATCCTAACCTAATGTATTTTATGTTTTCAACAATTGTAAAATTAGGGGAAGTATAAGTCTTAGGTTTTGAGAGTTTCTCGTGCATATTGTAAGTCACCCATGTATCCTATGATATTATGTGATAGACAGATTATTACTTGATAGTTTGTCAAGTTATTGTTCTCACTCAAAGCTTTTAATCCAGAGTTTGAGTTATTGTAATAGAAGTATGATCTTCTAAATTGGGTTGTTTTTGTTGCAGTTGCTGGGATTGTGACTGTTAGATATCACTGAGGTGATTTAGGAAGTGGGATGAATATTTCTGATATCTAGGGAGGACCAAGGTAGAAGTTGCACTGGGTATGGATTAGGCGAGAAGTTGTAAACAATGAAGTTTAGCTTTGAACTAGTACAACTGATAGTGGATTTACTTCCTGGCTTGGTAGCCCCCAGAATAAGTGAGTTTGTACCGAACTGGCTTAACAACTCATTATGTTATTTATCTTTTTGTAGTTCTATTTTATGTATCATATTTAACTTGATTGATCTGGTTTGTTACCAGATGTTGTAACATCTGTCTCGATATCATCTGCTGTCAGGATAATTTTGTTTGTATGTGTTTCATGTACTATAACTTCACACATTATACAAGTATAAAATATAAACAACATATAATGCAAGTGAGGATAGTATGATGAGGTCACTATAAGCACATGAATAGAAACACATTATAGTTATTGATTGCAATTTTTGGAAATGAGCACTCATTACACATATCATACATCAACTTTCATATACCTTAAAGGAATAAACAGGTAAAAGAGATACTTTATTCACAAAGGAAAATTGAAACGATATAACCTCAACATACAAATCACGGAGGAATCCCTAAGAATTTCACAAGGAACTCTTGAACGAAAGTTAAAAAAATGCAAACCGTGCCACAAAAGCTTTAGACATAAATGTTTTCCCCACTTTTCTCTTTGTCATAGTACGATATGCCTTTTAGAAATTAAATAATACTTATTGTTGCTTTCTAGGTCACAAAGTCTTTCTTCCTTGCCACAAAGTCAATAGGATGAGGAGATATCACTTATCATATGCTTTAAGCTGCCATAAATGAGAACCCATATTCTCTTCATAAAACCAAGACATCTTTCCTGCAAAGTCAACAAGACAAACTAGGTACCCAATATTCATTGGGTCCTTTGAGGTAAGTGAAATGAGTAAGGGAGGTGCCTTTTTATATAGGATGAGAGACAACTAAAAAGGAAACAATACACATGCAATATTAATGGCCCTATCGATTAGATCCTCATTCCAATCGATTGGATGACCTAAATAATCAATTATTTTTACCTATTTTGAAAGTTTGGATAGATATATGTTACCAATAATTAAGACCCTAATCGATTGGATAGTTCAAAAAAATGATTCTAATGAAGCTGGAAGTTTTCCTAATCAACTGGCTAAACCTTTAATTTTTTATAGGGTCTTTGATAGTTAAAAATAGGTTTAAAAGATATTTTTAATGTGTGTGTATGTGTGTGTGAGTTTCCTTAGTATCTTATGAGTTACTCTCCCACTTTCATAAAACTACAATCACTCAAACAAATGTTATACCCAAATTTTCGCCTCTGATATCCCTCATCACTTCATATCATCACAATGCATCAAGATCACATATTAAGGTTGGTTATCTCTTCTACGCTCTTTTATCTTTAAGTTTGTCCTTGAGGGATCACTAAGCATCTTAAATTGCATATCTTGTATATGCATTTTATGTTTATTAACCTTTAACCAAAAATAAAAAAAATGTATGTTTCCTCTCTATTCTTGTACATTATAGGTATTGAGCCAAGTACATCTCTCTTACCTCCTAAGCTAGGGTTTTGAAGGACGATCCTCCGTCAATTGGCTATTTAGTTGATTTTAAAGGCTTGAACTTCAAGGCTATGGTTGTGGCATCAAAGTTCTTTGGTTTGAAGACTTTCTCAATTTCATTTGGTCAAGATTGTCTCAAAGGTTGATGTTGAATTCATCAAGGAACTTCATAGGTTCATGTGTTTATTTCCATGCCTTCTTCAACAATTTTTATCAAGCATTAAGCCTCTTCATCAAGTGTGCTTCAATATAACATCATTTCAAGGTCTAATGTGATTCATCATGCCTTAATTTGCAAGAAAAGTTCAAAAGATTCAAAGTTGATCCAAGTGGTTTGACCTAATTTGCCAAGTCCTTGATTCTATGGTTACAAGTGCACAATTATCTCAATTTTAAATATTTTGAAGTGGTTATTTTTTCCATGGACTATTCTCATCATTTACAACAACTTCTCTTTACATGACAAGGTCCATTTATGCAAGGAAAATCATCAAAAGTTGAAAAATGGTACGAGTCACTTTTGTAATTTTTGAGTGAGGGTTTGTTAACTTCCAAAGACCATATCTTGCTCAATTTTTGATATTTTGAAGTTATTCCAAGGACACGACTCTCTTAAAACAGTCCTTAACAACTTATCTTCAAATATCTAAAGCCAATTTTGAGTATAAGATCATTTAAGTTTGAAGAAGATTACAAGTCCTTTGAAAAAGCCATTAAACTCTTTGATTTGACTTCAAAAGATCATAACTTGGTCAATTTTTTATCTCCTTGAACTCATTCTTTTTTCACAATGAACTTGAGGATATCTAATACAAGTTTGATTAATATATCAAGATCTAAAAATGTGTGGAAACTTATGGAATTCAATGAAACTTTATAGATCATTTATGGATTTCTCAATAAATTTTCATGCTCTACCAAGAACCATAACTCTCTTATTGTTTATTATTTTTGAATGATTCCAATTCCATAATTCTATTCAAGGAGTCTACTTAATTTTATCTTCAAGGATCAAGAGCTAATTTTGAGTGGAAAGGCTTGTAAGTTTGTAAAACATTATAGGTCATCATGAAGCTCTACACTTAGAAATTTTTTTAAGTGTCAAAATCAGTTTGTTTTCCACGATTTCAAATGGACACAACTTTCATCTAAAATGTCCAAATGAATACTTTCTTGTCACATTGTAAAGATTATGATGAGGTCTTTCAAATGCAACAAGAATGATACCATAAAGCCTCTTGAGTAAGTTGCACCATGGAGTTGAAGATAGCAAATTGAAATTGAGTTTTCACTTCCAGTCATATTGCAAATTGGTTAATATGGCTTCTAATAACAAAATTGATGTATGTTTTTTTATCTAAACATGTTTAACAAACTTGTTTAGACTTGTTTAAAATTTGAAATGCATCATTTGGCTGAGTTTTAAGGAGCTGCATATCACACGAATTCCAACTATTTCTCATCATTTCGCATATATGAGTTCACCATTCATTATCCTATAAATAGAGGATCATTCCTCGTTCATTAACCAAGCTCTTGATAACCAGTGAAGCCTTGCCAATATCCCATATGAATTCTTGAGCTTGAATTTCATTTTCTTATTTCCAAGCCTTATTTCTCCAAATTTGCCACATATTTTTCATTCTTGATCATTACACAAACTCTTCACAACAAAAACCAAGCAATTCGAGCATAAAATCAAGTTACAAAAGTCAAGTTACAGAGCTTACAAGTTGAACTTCATTCAGGTAGATTTCTCAACCAAATCATCTCAAATGAATGCTTAAGATGTAGTTCTCTCTTCTCTAAAGCTTATGTTTCTTCTGGTTTGAATTTTCGTGGTGATTTGATACTTGAATTTTCAAATTTCATTTCACGTGTTTGCTCTGGTAATTTCCAAAATGACTAAGTTGTGATTTAAATAAAATTTTCGCGAGCATATGGTTGAGATCATCTTGAATAGACACATCTAATGGTACTACTATGAAAGCGTAAATTTATGGATTGAAGAATATTTGAGTTTCCCTACTTGCAGACGCCTGGAGGTTGAAGATGACCAACGTGTGATCTTCAACCAATGAAGGAACGCCAATTGTTTTGTTTGAGTGGCCTTACTTTCATATGTTACATCCACCATGATCTCTCACCCCTCATCCATCAGATGTGCCAGCGTGTTTAAGTGAGATGGATCTAACATCTCCTGTTTTTTCTGATTTATATTCTCTTTCTATTTTTGTTTTAAACTTCAAAAAATTATAGAAAATTCATTTTAAATCCAAAAATTATGAAAAAATCACAAAAAAATATTTTAGAATTTTTCTCTTCCTGATCCATATTTTTTCACAAATTTATTTTGTGATTTGATATTTTTTTAAAATAATTTTCACTTTGTTTTAATTGTTTTTAATTGTTTAAAAATAGGTTTAACTCTTTTTAAATTCCAAAAAATAAAATAAAATATGATCCAATGATGGTTTTACACCTATGGTGATTTTATATTTTAGTTTGCTATTTTTCATCTATTTTTGTTTCTTTTAAGGTGTTTTTGCTTTTTTAAATTAGTTTCTGACTTTTAAAAATGTTGAAAATATTTGTAAATATACTTTGAGGCATTTCTGATTTTTCTATGCCTCTAGATATCATTTCTTTGAAGATTTGAATGTAGTTTGATATTTTGAATTTTATTCTTAATTAAAAACCATTTTAAAACCTTTTTTATATTTTATTTTTTACATTTCATTGTAAGTTTTTTTTGTATTTGTTCTAGCTGATCTTGGACCATATGGATCTTAATCATAAGCTTCGTTAACATCATTATGTAGCGGTAGAAATGTTGAGGCTAAGCCATTGGATTGACTTAACTCGCACAGATCAAATAAAAATCGCCATCGCGCTTTATTGTTTCCAAAGGAATGGGAAAAGAGCGAATAACCCAAAAAAAAAAGAGGGGGAGAGAATCTAGATACGGGGGTTGGTTATGCAAAGGGAAGGTATTAGCACTCTAAACATCTACAGTACTCCGCATGAACCTCTTTGAAAATTTGTGTAAGTGTTATATAAAAATAGATGGTGGAGATGGGAAAAGAAATATTCTTTTTATAATTTTTGCACCCGCCGCAGTTGCAAACCTTTAGTGCATATGTAACACCTTCAGTGCAATAGGGGATCAGGGTACTCGTAGTTCACCTTTAAAATTTTAAAACACACATGTGTTGGTTAATTTTAAGAGACGAGACATCGTCGTCGTATCCGAGTGGAAAACATACTTACTACCCACGATTATGAGAAAGGAGAATTTGCATCATCTCAAAATGGAGGATATGGCTTGGATTTTAAAATCAACAAAGCCTCGCTTAACACCTAAATGGAAAATATCTCACTTCACTACATATCTTAGAAGTATAATATCTCGCATCACTACAAGGATTGACAAGAGTCTAATCTTTTGAGAAAAGTTTAAAGTAAAAAGCCAAAGTGGAAAAATGGTTTGAATGAGATTGATTGACTTTTAGTCTTCCCACAAAAAAATGTCAAAATATTATTAAGTTGGTTAAAATTTGATTAAGAAATCATTTTTTGAAAATGCATGGACCTAAGTCCAAGTTTATTATGAAAGCGGTTCAAGTTTAGAAATCAAGAATAGTTTTGAAAAGGAGGGAGAAGATTTTCGAAATTAAAGGAGATGGGAGAAGATGAAGGAAATATCCTAAGGCATAAGATAAAAGCTAGGGAAAAGAATCGTCTAACCAACCAGAAGCTAACACTTGATATAATGATTCAATGTAGAATTTCCATCCTTTGGATTGAAACCAAACAAGCAAAGATATTAAATCTCTTAAGAAAACCAAGCTTCAGATGCATTAGGTCTTCACAAAAATTGGGCAGAGTAACGACTGTATACAGAGAATTTCCCCATCACTGACAAAGCATATAACCTGCACATAAAGAAAATCAATCAAATGTCTTAGGGTAAACCCCAAGAACTCCAGATAAAATAACAACAAAAGTATCAAGGTCCCAAGGGTAGTCAAGACTTCTAATCCTAAGTCCAAGAGGTCCATAACTCCATAATGCGAAGGATAGTAACCAAATAGTCCAAGTAACCTTAAAGTTTTTTATTTTCAAGTTGGTTATTAATTATCTTCAAAAAGAAAATGAAAAGCTCAAGTGAGAAAAACAAAATGACATAAAGATAAATGCTCAAGTGAGCAAAGATGAAAATAACATGAAATGTAAATGCTAAAGTAAATGGTGCATAAGAATAAATACATAAGATAAAGGCTATAAGTAAAAATATACATAATAAAAGTCAATTGTTAATGTGTTAGGAATTAGAGGTTAGTTGAATGACCATCTTGAAACCTGCATTTGAAAACTCATTAGAAGATTAATAAAATCAAAGCTTCTTAACAACAAGTTTCATTTGCTTTTTGTCAAGTATATCATTCATTTCAAATTCTCGGGGCAACAACAAGTGATCAACGATGTTTAAATGATTCACTTAGACCAAAATTTATGATGGTTCATTAGAGGATTGATAAGACCAAATCCTCCTAACAATGAATCTCAAGGTTATTGGATTAAAGGTTTAAAATTAAACATATTTGGGCTTACAAATATGGGTTTGGGCCACGAATGATTACTTCTCGAATCAGGACAAAATTTAGCGCTATGTTAAGCAATCATAAGTGGACTTATGTAGAAGTTGAATCTATTTTGAGGCCGGTCAATATCAATCTATGTACCATATATTTAGAGGAATGATATATAGATTATTCTCCAACAATATGTAGTACAAGTAAGAAGGGGATAAGATGAAAAGTGAGGGGATAAGAATTGAATTTCACATTTGAACCAAAAAAATTAATCAAGCTATCATTAAAATCTCATCTATTTTGATGGAGTTAAACTCAACACTCAAGATTCAATGATTTTAATGAAGCTCATGATTAAAATCCCATAGTTCAAGATCAAACAGAATATATATATATATATATATATATATATATATATATATATATATATATATATATATATATATATATATATATATATATATATATATATATATATATATATATATATATATATATATATATATATATATATATATATATATATATATATATATATATATATATATATATATATATATATAACATTGCATTTAATAAACAAAATAAAAAGAGAAAAAAAAGATTTTTAAATAGTTTTGAAAAAAGAAATAAAAGGCAAATAAAAAACTATATTCAAAACATCAAAGAAAAATTAAAAGAGACCATAGAAAAGTCAGAAGTGATCTCAAATATTTTTACAAAATTTTTAGCAATTTTTTTTAGCAGAAAAGTATTTTTTAGAATTATTTAAAATCACTTAAGCAAGTAAAAATGATAAGAAATAAAAAAAATCAGAATAAAATTTCAGAAATAAAGAAAATGATTTTTATGAAATTTTTTAGAATTTAAAAATACCAAAAAGTAATTTTAAATAATTAGAAACAAGTCAAAACAAAGGAAAAATCATAAAAAATATCAAATATGAAAATAAAATCATGAAAAAATAAAAATCAGAAAGAGAATATTTCAAAATATTTTTGTGAATTTTTTCATAATTTTTGGGTCAGAAATAAATTTTCTATGATTTTTTGAAGTTTGATGTAAAAAACAGAAAATAAAATAAAGTTTAAAAATATGGGCCATTGGATGAGAGTCAAAACGCTCCAGTAAATAGATCTAAAGGATCAGGCATGCTGCATATATCATGGTCAACTTTGAAAATTACACCGAATCACTTTTTAATAATAAAAAATAACTAAAAATCAGGCGCGTTGGATGGAGTCTGACTAATGGAAGTAATCAGATCCAAGGGCTCTTGGAACACACATATGATAAAGCAAACACACTGGATAGGATTCAAAAAAATTACATGTCACGACATCATTGGTTGAAGCATGACACATAGGTCGTCTTCAACCTCCAGACGCCCTAGATTGGAGTTCCACAAACTGTAAAATTAGTCAACCAAACCGGTACCATTAGATTCGTCTCTTCAAGACAGTTCTAATGGTACCCTCACACCAAATTTATATAAACTGAGCAAGGCTTGATTTGAAAAAAATAGAAATAATAGCAAGCACGAAGTTCTGGAATATCTCACTCAAATCTTAATGAAATCACAAATTGTAAGAAGCATGAGAATCAGAAGGATGAGGAGAGTACATTAGCCTTTTATTTGGATTGATTTGACTAACAAATCTACCTGAATGAAGTAGCAGAAAGTTGCTCTGAAACTGGACTTCTGTAGCTCAAAATAGGTCACGATTCTTAAAGGTAAGAGTATGGTTAGCTTCAGAGAAGTTCAATGGAGCTAACTGAGTGAAGCTTTTGGTGATTTGGAGGGTGGAAATGAGAAAATGAATTCAAGCCTTAAGAGTTCAAATGAGATCTTGGCAGGGGCAATTGGCTATCAAAAGCTTGTGGAAATAGGTGGAATGTGCATCTTATTTATATGAGAGGATGAGGCAATGCTTAAGCATGCAAATGGGAGAGTAATTGAGTGAATTCGTGTGAATCTGAAACATGAGCAATGTGTGACTTTCTTTGCATCAAAAATCATCCAAAACCTGCACTTTATGATGCTAAGTGCTTTTGGAAAGTTGCTAAACATGATTAGAAGCATAAAACGCGTGAAAACTTTGTGTTTAGAAGGCAAAATATGGATTTCAAATTCTGACTTGGAAGGAAAATTGAATTTCAAGTAGCTGGCTTTGAACTCATGGTGTGCATGATTTAGGGAACCTTATGACCTTATTCTTGATGCATTGGAAAGATGAAGTAACATTCTTTATAATGTGCCAAGAAAGGGATCATTTGGATGCTTGAGCTAAAAATTGTGCTTGGTCAAAATCAGAAAAAAGGTGCTGACTTTTATACTTAGAAAAATGACCCAAAATGTTTTGACTCCAAACAAGGTCTTATCCCAAAATTTTGCTTTGATCAATGATGCTGGCTTGAAGTGGACTCCTTAAAGAGTATTGTGAAACTTGTATCACTCAAAAATTCCAAATATTGGACAAGCTATGATCCTTTGAATTTGATGAAAATCCATAAGGTGACCTAAAATCGTTTAAGCTTTTAAGGCATCTTCTAACCATTTTCAAGTTTTTCACATAAAACAAGAGTTAAACTTCACACTCTTAAGATCATTGTGGAAAAAGAATGGGCTCAAGTAGATAAAAATTGATAAAGTTATGACTTTTTGAAGTCACATAAGGGAATTTGATGGCCTATCTAGTGGACTTGTAATCTTTCTCAATCATTAGTGATCTTTCACACAAAATTTGCTTGAAACTTTTGAAGTGATTTGTTTATAACCCTTTAAGGAGAATCATATCTTTGGAATCACCAAAAAATCTCAAAAGATGGACAAGATATAACCCTTAGAAGTCCAAAACCCTAACTCCTAGAGCATCAAAATGGCTTGGGAACCCCTTTCAATTTTGACAATATTTATCGTACAAATACTTTTTCTATGTGAAGAGATGTTGTTGTGGATTATAATAAGAACCTATAGTAATAATAACCAATTCCAAATGTTGAGAATTGAGGGAGTTATGCACTTTTTATCAAAGAATCAAAAACTTGTCAAATTAGGTCAAACTTCTTTGATCAAATCTTTCATCTTTTGACTTCCTTTTGCAATTGAAGCATGACGAATCATAGTAGACCTTGTCATGACGTTTCTTTAAATCAATCTCAATGATGAAGCTTAAATTTAAATGAAGCTTTGTTGAAGAAGACATGAAAATAAACTCATGAACCTATGAATCAACTTGATGAATTGTGTTGTGCCCTCACCTATAGTATCATCATTTAGAGCAAACATTCATTGTATTTGTTAGTTAAAAGTTAATCAGCGCAAGAAAAATATGACCACAATATACAAATCCAAGTGCTTGGTGATCCCTCATGATCAAACCTAAAGATAGGGAGAAGAAACAAACCCTAGTGTGATCTTGATATAATTGAGTTGATATGAGATGATAGAGGAATCTTAGGGGAAAAATTGGGGTATACCAGCCTCCCTTATTTAAGTGTCTTCTATTCGGAGATACGAAGGTTAAAATCTTCATGTCGACGCGATTGAAGATACTTAAATATAAAAAAGCCCTATTTTTGGCCCTAAGATGCCATGAAATGCTTATGATTGTGCATGCAAACAAAACAAATCCAAAGGTGACACAAGACACCATTGGGGAAGCAGAAAATAAAATAAAGGATCAAAAGAAAGTACGACCAGGAAAATAAATCACTGGTGAACAAAAGACTCGAATCTATTGGGGTAAAGACCAAGAAGGAGATAAAGCATCATCAATTCAAATATTGAGGAAAAAGTAATGGATGACAAAGATCGACATATAACTGCGAACTATCCACTCACTGAGAAGATAACAAAAAGTAATGTCGACTCACAGGAAAAATAAATGGTAAGATAATACCGGTAAAAACCAATATTAGGGTAGGTAACAAATGATTAGAATTAGTACTTATGACTGGAAACATGTGAACTTCTTTAGATCAAGGTGAATCTCAATGATGAACTATCTCCCATAATGACGAGACTACCATCCATCGGAGTAACAAATCTCAACAACGAACTATCTCCCATAATGACGAGACTACCATTTATCGGAGTAACAAAATCTCAACAACAAACTATCTCCCATAATAACGAGACTGCCATTCATCGGAGTAAAAAAGTCTCAACAACAAACTATATCCCATAATGACAAGACTACCATTCATCATATTAACAAAATCCCAACAATGAACTATCTCCCATAATGAGGAGACTACCATTCATCAGAGTAACAAATCTCAACAACGAACTATCTCCCATAATGACGAGACTACCATTCATCGGAGTAACAAAATCTCAATAGAGAACTATCTCCCATAACGACGAGACTACCATTCATCGGAGTAACAAATCTCAATAATGAACTATCTCCCATAATGATGAGACTACCATTCATCGAAGTAACAAAATCTCAATAATGAACTATCTCCCATAATGAAGAGACTACCATTCATTGGAGTAACAAATCTCAACAATGAACTATCTCCCATAATGACGAGACTACCATCCATCATAGTAACAAATATCAACAATAAACTATCTCTCATAATGACGAGACTACCATTCATCGGAGTACCAAATTCTCAACAACAAACTATCTCCCATAATGACGAGACTGCCATTCATCGAAGTAACAAATTTCAACAACAAACTATATCCCATAGTGACAAGACTACCATTCGTCAGAGTAACAAAATCTCAACAACAAAATATCTCCCATAATGACGAGACTATCATTCACCAGAGTAATAAAATATCAACATTGAACTATCTCCCATAATGACGAGACTACCATTCATCAGAGTAAACAAATCTTCTCTGGAATTAACATACTTACTGGGGAAAACAGTTCTCTCAAATAAAGAGACCACCATTTTCTGTTATGATAAGGAAATGCAATAATGCTTCTGGGAAATGAATCCTGGCTTCTCTGGGAAATGCTAATACAGTCCTGCTGAGGAGATAAAGTCTTCTCGTGCCAAAATAAATGCACATTCTCAAACTTGATCTTAAAGCCTGTAGAAATCATAATAATAACATTGTCGGGGACCACAAATTAAAACCAGAAATAAACAGAGTGAAACAGTCAACCAAGACAACACCTAATAAGAAATAAACTTAAAAGGGGATTACATTCCATCCAGATAATGAACGGAAAAGGAAGGCTGAAACAAAATTCTTCCACGACAGAATAACTCAGTGGGGAATTGAAAGGATATAAACTTTTTGCTTAAGGTTAACACTCTATTGGAGAGAGAGTAACATAACTCTACAAAATAAGGTAATATGTCAACAAAAATATTAATGAATTCAAATGAGCAATGAATTTTAATTCAACTATGCATGATGTATGTATGGATTTAGGAATGTTATCATGTATATGCTGACAAAACAGACATACAACACTGGGAATAACCAGACGAGACCAACTTGGGTAAAGTCAACACTTGGATAAATCACATCCAGGATGAAAATTTCATAAGAAAGTAAGTACCAACTGAGGAAACAAATTCCTATTTCACGGCTTAACTCCATTGGGAAGAAACATAATCTGAAAATAATCAAATCATAACAATAAATCAATACAAATATAGGGATATAACATCCTCCTACAGGCTTCACCGGGGGATATCACACAGACTTCAATAAGGAAAACAATGTCTCATCATCTAGACTTCCACTGGAGATTATAATACTGACTTCACTGGGGAAGATGAAAACCACATCGTCGAGACATCAATTGGGGATCTTGTGTTGATTTCATCGAGGAGTTCAACACCATATCATCTAGTGGAGCCCAAAATACATTATTCAATATCAAGAGTGATGATTACAGAAACTTCTATGGGGAGAAATTATAAAACCACATGGGGGATAACAACTTTCAGAGAGAAGTATTATCTCGACTTTACTTGGGGATCTAAGAATTTTAAACAAATACCAAGAAGTCAAAAATATGGGGATTTTAAATCAAACTCAGCATTTGGCGAGAGAAAACCCCAAAAGTCGACAGCCGTTCCAACACTTCTTAGAAAAGATACTGCCTTTGTCTAGTTGCTTGGGAAACAAACAACAACAATAATACCATTACTTCAAAGAGTGATGCTTTGCAAATGATTATACCTCAACATACAATTGGAGAAGGAACTTCCATCATATGAGCGAATACATCACTGGGGAATCTGGGATAGAGGTTTTAGACCATGCAAACCCGAAACCAAAATAATCAACCTGGAGAAAAATCGGACCCAAGATTTGATTTGGGAAAGTGCAATTACAAACCCAACACCACACCATACATCAATTGGTACGAACTCCAACTATTTGAGAAACATAAGAAGATCATGCGCATATCAACAAGAGTGACCCAGGAGAACTTTCCTGGGGAATAAATTTTTTTTCAAAATTTCAGAGTTTTTCCATCCTTGGAATCACTATTTTTGTTTTAGTTGAATCACATAATTTGAAGTAAAAGTAATTTGTAAATTCTTTTTGAAAACATTTTTACTATTAAATATCTTTGTTTTGAAAATTACTATCAATAATAAATGGAAGCTTTGCAAACAGAATAAGATAAGAACTACAAGGAATTGGATAAAAGCTCAAACTTTATTAATAGAATGGTAGTATGCGAATGCCGAGACTCCATGGATGATTAAAAGTTTAAAAAATGGTAATATATTGAAAAAGATACATTGAAATACAATGACCACTATTCTCCCTAACAACTTTAAATTCCCGAACAACGACCTTAGTTGAAGTGTGGTGATAATTCGAGAAGATTGTTGCTTCAATAATCATGTTTTGTCTGACGCAGTTACTTGCCAAGAAATCCCTAACTTTTTCCTAAGTTGCCCTTGAGGGTTATCAACCTAGAGGGAAAATTTATTATGTTTGTGTCTCTTATTTTTGCCTAGAACTCCCTTTCGGGTTTTCAGCCTACCAAGATGCTCCTTTTTGCCTAAGCCTCCCTTTCTGGTCTTCGACTTAGCGAGCTGTTCTTTTATTTCTTTAGGAAAAGTATTTCTTGACCGCGTAAGCATTCATAGGACGTGTGAACTCCTCGCCATCCATAGTTTCAAGAATCAGTACACCACCAGAGAAGGCTTTCTTGACAACATATGGGCCTTCAAAATTGGGAGTCCACTTGTCCCTAGAATCAGTGTTAAAAGACATGATTTTTCTGAGCACGAGGTCTCCTTCTCTGAATTCACGAGGCTTGACCTTCTTATCAAAATCTTTCTTAATTCTCTTCTGGTATAACTGACCATGACACAAGGCCTTCATTCTATTTTCTTCAATCAAGTTCAATTGGTCAAACCTATTCTGGACCCATTCAGCCCCTGACAATTTGGTTTCCATTATCACACGTAAAGAGGGAATCTTAACCTCAATGGGGAGCATTGCTTCCATACCATACAAAAGAGAGAACACATTTTCCCCTGTTGAAGTGCAGACGGATGTATGATACCCATGCAAAGCAAAAGGGATCATCTCATGCCAAGCTTTATAGGTAACAACCATTTTTTGAACGATCTTCATAATGTTTTTATTAGCAGCTTCAATAGCTCTATTCATCTTTGGCCTATAAGGAGATGATTTGTGATGGACAATCTTGAATTCTTCACAAAGTTCTGTCATCATCTTGTTATTCAGATTTGGTCCATTTCTAGTGATGATCCTGCTTGGCACACTGTACCAGCATATAAGATTGTTCTTGATAAAGCGTACCACCACCTGCTTAGTGACATTAGCGTAGGAAGTTACTTCTACCCATTTAGTGAAGTAGTATATTGCCACCAAGATGAAACGATGTCCATTCGACACTTTGGGTTCATTCATTCCAATCATGTCAATACCCCACACAGAAAAAGGCCACGGGGAAGAAATAACATTGAGAAGTTTCGTAGGCACATGAATTTTGTCAACATATATCTGGCACTTATGGAACTTCTTTGCGAATTTGTAACAGTAAGATTCCATTGTCAGCCAAATAATAACCTGCCCTAAGCATCTTCTTTACCATCGAATGTCCATTGGCATGGGTACCAAAGGGACCTTCATGGACCTCATGCATCAACATGTTTGCTTCGTGTATATCCACGCATCTGAGCAAGACCATGTCATCATTTCATTTGTACAACACATCTTCATTGAGGAAAAAGCTACATGCCAACATTGTCAATGTCTTTATATCTTTATTCGACGCACCAATCGGGTAATCTCGAGTCTGTAGAAAATGCTTGATATCATAATACCAAGGTTTTTCGTCTAACGTTCTCTCTGCTGCAAACACATGAGCTGGCCTATCTAGACGTTGAACTGTGATACGAGGCACATTGTTCCAAGTATTTACTTGATATATAGAAGCCAAAGTGGCTAAAGAATCTGCTATCTGATTCTCATCTTTGGGAATATGATGAAATTCAACTTTATTAAAGAAGGGTAATAATCTTCTAGCATAGTCTTTGTAGGGGATCAAGCCAATTTGACGAGTATCCCATTCTCCTTTGATACGATTTATTACTAAAGACTAATCACCATATACATATAGAATTTTGATAATGAGATCTATAGCCTCTTCGAGACCCATGCTACAAGCTTCATATTCTGCCATATTATTGGTACAATCAAATGCCAATATTGCAGTAAAAGGGATATGCGACCCATGAGGAGTGATAATCACGACACCAATTCCTTTCCCATAAGCATTTATAGCTCTATCAAACACTATACTGTTGTACACCAAATTTCCCCCCTAAGATTCCTCTATCATCTCATACCATCACAATGCAACAAGATCAAACATTAGTGTTTGAGTACTTCTTCTACTTCATCCTATCTTTAGGTTTGTTCATGAGGGATCATCAAACACCTTGATTTGTGTATCTTGTACATATATCCTTTTGACTAACATCAAAATATGTATATATTTCTCTTTGAATGTCATCTTGTAGGTAATGGCACAATTGCATGTATCTTACCATCTCCTAGCACAAAGGATCAAAACTAGGGTTTGGAATTTAATCAAAAAATTTCTGACTTTTTGGATTCCATGTTTCTCTACATGTTCACGAGCATCTATGATTGGAAATTTGATCATCAATTTTGGTTTGGAAAGGTTCAATTGACAAAAGGGGGGTAAATTGGTCATTTTTCAAAAGTCAACCAAAGTCAACTGTTGACCAAGTGGACTTTTGGTCAACTATCAATTTAATGTCCCTATTTTCATATTTCAGGGTCAATGGTGGCATAAGATCAAGAGGAAGTGTGAATTAGAGATAACTTGTCTATGAAGTTATTTGAAATTTTGGATTTTTTTCAAAGTGTTCATAGTGCTGAACTTTGAGTGGTCATAACTTTCTCAATTTTTATTGAAAATGTACAAACCTAACATTTTCATAAAGAGGATAGAAAATTCTTCAACTTTGTATTAGAGGCCTCAAGTCCAAAAAATGAAAGGAGAAAAAGTTATGGAGCTTCGAAATTTTTGGACACTTGGTGAAATTTCCAAATATCTACAAAAAATATGATTTCTTCATGGTTGATTTTGAATATTCATTTGGGCTCAAATCAAAAAGTTGGCAACATCAAAGTTGGAGTTTTAAGTGTGCTCTTTATTTTTGGTTCAAGAATCATCTCAAATGGTCAAGTGTAGAGAGAGATATAATGCTTAGGATTTGGAGCCTGGAGATGGCATTTTGCCCAATCACGCGCGCACCAAGCCAAGCATTTCATCAAACAGTTCATGGACATGCCTTCACCATCATTTTTATCCTTGAAATATTAATTATTTTGAAAAATGTCCAACATTAAAGATCAAGGTCTATATGTTATGAACAACTTTGCTTCAGGAATTTTCTCAAAATAGTTCCTACATTTCAAGATATGATCATGAGAAGTAGATGGCATGTAAGCTGAATTTTTCCCAGCAACAAGGCATGTCACGTACGCGCGAACCCAGACATTCCAGCAAACACATGATGTGCATTCATTCATGGCTACTTATCTCATTGATTCAAGATTTGTTTTAAAAAGTTTTGAACATGAAAGTAAGAGTATGTAATTCCCTCTCCAATTTTGATTCAAATTTTGTTTAATTCCATGCACTATAGAGAGAGATATAATGAGATGAAGACATGATCATGATTTTTTCCAAACCTGCATGGAAATGCATATGATTTATAGCAACCAAAGCAATAACTTGCTAGCTCACACGCCCATGCTTTATTCACTTACCTAAAACGACAACCAAGAGATCAGTAACAAAGGCAAAACGCGGAATCACCTCACCACCTCATTTCCTTTCCTATTATACCCTCCAATAAAACTTGTGCAAATCTTTCCCACTCTATAAAAGAAGCCACTGCACCTCACTCAACACACAGAATTGATACACGAGAAATCACAATTGTAGAGAGAGAATGGATCCAAGAATTATTATTCTTTCTTTGGTGCTCGAGAAAGCCTCCTCTTTCTTTTCTCCAAATCCTACTTCGTACTTCCTTCCATTGAACTACCTCTGAATCTTCAAATCAAGCATCTATGTATTTCTAGCTCTTTATTTAAGCTCAAGCATCTAAAAATCTGCTTCATAAGGTAAGCATTCCATAACCTCCATCTCATAATTGCATCTCTGATTTTAAGAACTTTTACATTTTGAAATTTCGTTCATGATCATGCAATTGGCTGGATACTAAGTCTGAGTTGATTTCATTATGCAACTTTGAATTAAGTCGCGACTGTGAACTTTTTGATTCAACTTGAAATTCTTTTTTCTGCAGCTTGCAGTTTTCATTTCGTTTTGATCCATAGATCTTTGAAAAAAAGCTAAGAACATCATGTTAATCTTTGCCATCTTATGAGCATTTTGGTTTTTGAATTGTGTGATTTAAGCTTGAATTAAGGAAGAAATCCAGACTGGAAGTTTGTGTGGGTAATCTAGTTTTCTGAACATGTGTTAATCAATGATTTTCAAGCTTTAATTTCTCTATAATCTACGCATCGTTTTAAGAAATTTTTGAATCTATGTTGTTCTATGCCACGAGATCTCCATTTCTTATTTTGATTTCACTCGATTTCATGGATTATACATAAAGATATGAAGCTCTGAAGATTGTGTTTTGAAACTGATTTTTATCATGGAAAGCTGGTTCACGTGGTAGGGATGATTACATCGCTTTTTTTATTGAGCATGTTCTAAAACTTTCCACAACACTTTCTGCTAATAACATGTGTAATACACCTTAATTATATTTTAATTTTCTTTGTTTTCTATAATTTTGTTTAAATACTTTTCTTAATTCAAAACTTACTACAAAAATATTTTAAACTCTATTTTTAATATATTTTCATTTTCTGATTTTTATTTCTTATCATTTTTTCATAATTAAATAAATTCAAGTAGTTTAATTACGATTTTAATCATTCTATATGTTTTAGAATTTTATTTTCCTATTTCTACTAAATAAAAAAATTCCTAAAAAATGTTATTAAGTGTCCTTTTGAGTATTCTTATTGAAAATAATTTTTGTACAATTTTTACAAAATCTATGAGACTTAAATTAAATCATTTGTTTGGTTATATCACTTTTTCTTTATTTTTTTTGATGAGTTGTGTAAATAATTTATATTTAATTCTTTCTCTTAGGATAAAATTAAATAAAAATATACTTACTAATCCTTAGAATTTTATTGAAATTTAGGGAGTCTTACACAAATTTTATTTGAATTTTAGATTAAATTGATTAATTTTGAATTTAATTTCCTTTTTCAGGGTTTTGTTTGATCATTCACATTGATTGCTTGAAATTTCTAACTTCTCATACCTACAAAATCATAAATGAATTTGTTTAGAGTGCTTGTACAAGTTGAGGTCATAAAGATCATTTTTATTGAATTTTTAAATATGATTTCATATTTTTTACAAATTGTTTTCCAAAACACCTCTAGTTTAAATTTTGCTAGCTAGTTTCAATGTTTGCATTTTTAAATCAAGCCCCCACCTTAATCCAAGAACCATAAACCCCACTTATGACTTTTATAGATCTTTAGGAAGCCAGGGTTTAATTATCATTTTTTTACAATCCATTTTCGTTTTTTAAATCTATTTTTTGACTTATGATTGTATTTAGGGTTTTACTTTTGATCAAGCTTTGTAATTAAGAACTTTTGTATGTAATTCTTGTTTAATTCTTGGCATGGAATATATTACTGACTTGAGGCTTATTTTGGGACAAATTCTTCAACATCATTGGATCTTGGGTGTTGATAGGTTGAAAAACCAAATCCACCGAGACGGATGAATGATGTTGACAACATTTGAAACTAAATTTCATCTAACACATCCCCTCCCATTTCATATTATCCATTTCTCACTTGTACTATATGTTGTTGGAGAATGATCTATATATCATTTCTCTAAACATGTGGCACAAAGAATGCTATTGACCGACCTCAAAATAGGCGCGACTTCTATATAAATCCACTTACGATTTCTTAACATAACGTTAAATTTTGTCCTGATTCGAGAAATGATCATTCGTGGTCCAAACCCATGTTTGTAAGCCCAAGTATGTTGATTTGAAACCTTTGATCCAATAAACTTGAGATTCATTGTTAGGAGGCTTTGGTCTTATCAATCCTCTAATGAATCTTCATAAGCTTTGGTCAAAGTGAATCACTTAAACATCGTTGATCATTTATTGTTGCCTTAAGAATTTTAAATGAATGATATACTTGATAAAAAGAAAATGAAACTTGTTGTTGAGAGGATTTGATTTTATCAATCTTCTAATAATTTTCAAATGCAAGTTTCAATATGGTCATTCAACTAACTCCTAATTTCTAACAATTGACTTATGCTCTTACCTTATGCTTAAGCACCATTTATTTCATCATCCATATTTCATGCTATTTTCATCTTTACTCACTTGAGCTTTTTATTTTCTTTTTAAAGATACCTAATAACAAACTTGAACAATAAAATCTTCAAGGTTACTTGGAATATTTGGTTACTATCCTTGGCATTTTGAAGTTATGGACTTCTTGGACTTAGGATTAGAAGCCTTGACCTACCTTGAGACCTTGTGACTTCAACTGTAATCTTGTCTGGAGTTCTTGAGGTTTACCCCGAGATATTGGGTTGTTTGTTTTCTGTGTGTGCAGGTTATTCTGATTATACACTTTGTTTATGATTGGGAATTCATCTATATACAACCGTTACTCCGCCCAATTTTTGTGAAGACTTAATGAATTTGAAACTTGGTTTTCTTAAGAGGTTTATCCTTGCTTATTTGGTTTCAATCTAAAGGATGAGAATTCTATATTGGCTCATTGTGTCAAGTGTTGGTTTCTTGTTGGTTAGACGGTTCTTTTCCCCAACTTTTGCCTTATGCTTTAGGATAGTCCTTTCATCTCCTCCCATCTTCTTTAATTTCAAAAATCTTCTCCCTTCTTTTGAAAACGCTTCTTGTTTTTAAACTTGAACCAATTTCACAATAAACTTTAACCAACTTAACAATACTTTGAAATTTTTTGTAAGAAGACTAAAAGTAAATCAATCTTATTCAAACCATCTTGCCACTTTGGATTTTTACCTTAAATATTTTCTCAAAAGATTATACTCTTATCAATCCTTATAGTGATTCGAGCTACTATACTTCTACTATATGTAGTGAAGTGAGATATTTTCCACTTGGGTGTTGAGCGAGGCTTTGTTGATTTTAAAATCCAAGCTATATCCTCCACTTTGAGATGATGTAAATTCTCCTTTCTCATAATCATGGGTAGTAAGCATGTTCTTTCACTCGGATAAGACGATGATGTCTCGTCTCTTAAAATTAACCAACACACTTGTGTTTTAAATTTTTTAAAGGTGCACTACAAGTACCTTGATCCCCTATTACACGGAAGATGGTACGTAGGCACTAAAGGTTCTCAACCGCGGCGAGTGCAAAAGTTGTAAAAATAATACTTCTTTTCTTATATCTACCATCTATTTTTATACAACTTTTATAGCCAAAATACACAAATTTACAAAGAGGTTCCAACGGAGTACCATAGATATTTAGGGTGCTAATACCTTCCCTTTGCATAACCAACCCCCGAACTTAGATTCTCTCCCCCTTTTTTTGGGTTATTCGCTCTTTTCCAATTCCTTTGGAAACAATAAAGCATGGTGGCGATTTTTATTTGATCTGTGCAAGTTAAGTCAATCCAATGGCTTAGTCTCAACATTTCTACCGCTATAGAAAAATGGCGACTTCACTGGGGAAAGATCGACCAAATGCTGGTCCATCCCTAAGTGGGTTGAGCCTATTTTTGTTTATCTTTGTATGTGCTTTTGTTTGTTGTATATTATATGTTGTATATATGTGTTGGCTGAAGATTTTGATAATATTATTAAAAGCCAAGTAAGTTGAACGTTTCGATCGAAATGAAACAAAGCGTCATGTTTCGAAGTAGTAGAAGCAGTGTTTCGAATAAGCATATCAAAGCTTGGAGCTTCGAGTGGAAATTATGGGAACATATCTAAAGAAGTCTCGAAACGACAACAAGGCTGTGTCTGAGAAGTGCGTTCGAAGCGGAGAAGTACCAAAACATTTGAAATTCAAATGAGAGCGGGACATTCGAAGTTTGAAATTTATGTGCTGGAGCATTTGGAGACACGTGGAAACAAGAGAGAGGCATTGTTCTGCATGTTCTGAACGTGGCATAATCCTATAGCAAGACCGTTGTGGTCGAATTAGTATAAATAGAAGTCTTAGTATTAGGATTTCGTGTGTCATATCTATTGTACTAAATACTCAGTAACATTCTAATTACCACATGGCAAGGGAAACGAATGCAAGAGCAATGTACGTATGATAGCACCACATGTTTATGATTTAATGAAAACCTTTTATCATTTCCAGCACTTTCCTTTATCTTTCTGCCAAATACCATTTACAAGTTTTCTCATTTAAAGTCTTTTTTATTTCGAAATCTTTTCATTGAAGCCTTACATTTTAATGCTTTCTTTACATTTCAAACACTTTTACATTTCAGAAAACTGTCATACTTTTCATGCCTTTATCTTCAAGTTTTGTCTTTCGAAAGCCTATTTTTACTTAAAGTCATTTACAGATTTCTTGCATTAAACACTTTCTTCATATTTCGAATCTTTTACGTTCCAGAGCATCTTTTACATTAACTGTTTTTATAATTCGAAGCCATTTACTTGCTTTTTATGCAATTTCACATGTCTTTACAATTAACATTTATTCATGCAATTTAGTTTCGCGCACATATATTTTGATTACACCTTTAATCTTTAAGAGATAAATCGAAATAAGTCAAACACCTACACAACACTCAAATACCAACCATGAATATCTGTTCGATCATGAGAGTTACCCTAATGACCAAGGAATCCTAGGATCAATCTAGTCGATCCTGTGAGTTACCAGAGAAATTGAATAACAGTCAGTAAGTTTATTCGATAGTTTGGAAGACTAGCGGTTGTTTACCAGAAATCACTGGAAACAAATTGGCACACCTGGTGGGACCAATAATTGGACATTAGAAATAAAGATTGTTGAGACATAACCATTATAAAAACGTTGGAATCTAAGAAGTTTGCTGTTTTATGAACCTAAGAAGTGGTAAAATAACCAACAGCAACCAACCCTTATCCAGAAGAAAACGTTTGACCAAGATGTCTAATACTGACAATCAACAAGGGGAACAAAATGCCCCACATACAATTGGCACTAATGTGTCCACTTCGATGGGAACATCTAATGTGATCCCTTCGAATGCACAGTCTGTTGCATCTTCAACCAGTAATATAGCCACCAATGGAGTAAGTGGCATATCAACTAATAGTTCGATCTTAGGAAATACTGGAACCATTGGTTATCCTGGGGGATTCGTTTCGCCATCAGGGACACAATCCCATTTCGCCACTCCACTAACTAGACCACCCGGTTTCGATGGTAATAGAACCAGAAATTCCTCTTATGGAATGCCAACTTCCTTTATGGCAGGTTTACACAATTCCACATCGAATTCATCACCACAATTAGGGTCTGGGTCTGGGGCGAATCAGTTTATGACAAATAACCAAGGGTCAGTGGGTTATAGCACAATGCCTATTTTAACCACAGAAAACCAGTTGGCTTTTAGGCAATTGATGGATGACAGTAACCATAATATGATAGGGGTGTTAGCATAAACTATGCAGGAAATATTTGCCCCAATAGTACAAAATGTGACTGTGACAAACAGGGAAAACGCTGACAACATGAGTCGAATAACAGATTTCTTTGCTCCCCCAGAAAGGCGTAGGCAGAATCAGGCGGGATTTCGAGCAAACGTGCCTGTTATGGAACAAGTTGCTAACGACCCAATTTATAGACCACCTAGGGAAGAAGTTAACTTGGGGGCCAGGGCACCAAGATTAGAAGCCCCAATAATCCCAGGCCCACAAAGAGAAATTATGGAACCAGGAGCAAGGGTCGAAAGGCCAGAAGCCCCAGAGTTTCGAGAAGAACAACCTAGGGGGGTTGTCATGGTTGGTCGAAATCAAGATGCTGATGCTGTCGTTCATAGAATTCGAAACGATAACATCTTGGCAGAAAACAATCTGACCACCATGATAGAGAGAGTCGTGGCGCAGAATGGCCTCAACACAGGAATGAGAAGGCCAAATTATGCTTCTCCTATATTAGATTGCATAATGCATACTGATTTACAAAGGGGATACAAAGTCCCTAAATTTACAAAGTTCGCTGGGGATACCAATGAGTCAACAGTCGAACACATAGCCAGATATCTAACCGAAGCGGGAGATATAGCCAATAATGAAGATCTCAGGATCAAATACTTCCCAAGTTCCTTGACTAAAAACGCCTTCACATGGTTTACCACTTTGCCTCCTGGGTCCATTGATACTTGGGCTCTCTTGGAGAGATTATTCCATGAATAATTTTACATGGGACAGTCGAAAATAAGCTTGAAGGAATTAGCCAGTGTCAAGAGAAAGTACACCGAACCCATAGATGATTATCTGAATAGATTTAGGCTGTTGAAATCCAGATGTTACACGGTAGTGCCTGAACATGAGTTAGTCGAAATGGCCGCTGGTGGTTTGGATTACTCTATTCGAAAGAAACTAGACACTCAATATTTGAGGGATATGGCTCAGTTAGCCGATAGGGTTCGACAGGTCGAAAGGCTAAAGGCCGAAAAGGCCAGAGTCTTTAAGAATAGCAAGAAAGAAAGGATCTCCTATGTTGGAACTGAGGAAGTAGAAGAATATCCTGAATTCGAATTCGAAGAGGTCGAAATCGACCTCGCTGAATTAAAACATGCTCCACCTTACTCCTGCAAATTATTGGTTCCCACAAAAGGGAAAGAGATTGTTGAAAATGAGAAAAGTGACAAATTCCCAAAGAAGGTTTATACCTTCGATGTCACCAAATGTGACGAGATTTTTGATTTACTTGTCAAAGATGGACAACTCATTGTGCCATCAAATGTCAAAATACCTCCTTTGGATCAGAGAAAGAAGAGAGGATTTTGCAAATATCATAGTTTCCTAGGCCACAAAACCTCACAATGTTTTCTTTTCAGGGACCTAATTCAAAATGCAATCAAAGATGGCAGACTAAAGTTTGTTGATAAGGCAAAGATGAAAGTGGACGAAGATCCTTTGGACGTCGCAGACACTAACTACTCTGAGCCTGCGTGCATTGGAGAGATTAACATGGTGGAAGCTGACCAAAGCGATGCCCCAACAGGAGAGAAAGGTACTGAAACTGAAAACTGGGTGATGGTCGAAGTCGATAAGGAGGTCACTGAAGACATCCAGAAGATACCAGAGACTTCGATTGAAGCAGCACCTGTAGCTGTTGCAAAAGAAACCCAGGCTACTGAAGGCCAGGGAAATCAAAACCAAGAACTAACACAGGTCACTGAAGGCCTGAGGCTGGAATTGGAGAAAGTCCAAATCACGAAGCCAACTTCCCCTCAGAAGGAAATATGGGACACTCTAGGGGAACCCAATGGAAAATTTGACTATTTGGTCAAATATTCTGCCCCAGAGAGTTCGAAGGTTCACATTGAGGATATAAAGCCCACAAGAAGGGGAGATGATGAAGCTAAGGGGGAAGATGTTGAGATAAATATGGTGGATATGGAGAGGCCTCGCTTTGAGATGGAGGAAGTAGAAAAATACTTAGAAAAAGAGAAGTATAGAATGGAGGATAATCACGCTGGAGATGCTAGTCTCAAGGATTACCTCATGACATGCCACAAAGGAGATACAGGCATGATATTGTGCCCTAGGTGCAGCATCCTCTGCAATCAGAGAATCGCTGCGAATTTCGAGAGGGTATAGAGGACTCGAACTGGCAACAATTGGCGCCAGGATAACCAGCTGTTCAGGTGTTATCCTAAGGCTGGAGAAAGTTTGCTGGAATTTGTGTTTCACTGCTACAAAGGGGAAACCAAGTGCTTGATTTGCCCAAGGTGTTCTACTGTGTATGACCAAAGCATGGCCAGAGCCTTCGAAACGATTCCCTTCGCCCCTTGCTGGAACCATCAAGAAACTGTCCAGATGGGCCCACGTTTCGACAGCAGACACAAACAACGAAGGCCTGATAGCCCTCACCCCAAGGCTGCTCGAAGAGTGACTTTTAAACTCCCTGCTGAAGTGCCAACCGACAGATGGTTGCAAGTCAGAAATGACAAAGGCAAAGACAGATGGAGAAACACCGAACGAAATGCACTCCATGCTATAACGTACAGAAGGCAATTCAACATAGCAAAAAGGGAAGAGGTAAGATTAGATAATTACAAAGGAAGGAACCCCATGTCAAGATCCCAATGGCGCAGGCAACAAAGGATTCGAAAGGCTGAGAGGGAAGCTGTGGCAAACAAAGGGGTTACTTCAACAAAGAACCAAGGTGAATCTAGCACCAACAAACCAAAAAATCAAACTGAAGACAAACCTCCAGTTAATAGGAGGCTTTTCTCTGAAATAAAACGGGATGAACCAAAGGAATACACTCCATGCCCAGAAGAAGACGAAGATATGATAACAGACAACTTCGAATCGGAGGGGGAGTCTTCATTCAACCTAAACTGTAACGTGGTATCTGTGCTTCCCTGTGAATTTGGGAAGGAAACTGAAATTGATGAATATGAGGAAGAAGATACCACAGATTTGATGAAGCATAGGCCTGTGTGCTACTATGTGATGGACAATGGGGCTATTGAGGAGCAAAATGCGTTCTTCGAACGTCCAGAACCTGCTATGAAGAACCATCTTAAGCCACTATTTATTCGGGCAAAAGTTGGTGCCCATGGTGTGAACAAGGTTCTAGTGGATGGGGGTGCTGCAGTCAATTTGATACCCCACTTCATGCTGAAAAGACTAGAGATCCGCGAAGGAGACATCAAGCCCCATAATATGGTTCTGTCCAATTATGAAGGAAAAGTGGGCAAAACACTGGGAGTGGTCCAGTTGGAATTGACAATAGGCTCAAGCTGTAGGCCCACCATGTTTATGGTGATCGAAGCCAAGGCCAACTATAACTTATTGATGGGAAGGGAGTGGATCCATGGCGTGGGGGCAGTTCCTTCGTCAATGCATCAGCGACTAGTTCTGTGGAGAGATGATGGAATCGTGGAAAACATCGAAGCAGACCAGAGTTACTTTATGTCAATAGTCAATTTAGTTGACAAGAGGGATTATGATAAAAATCTGGCAAAGATTGCTCCGTGTGTTCCAAATGATGAGATTAACGAAACCAGAAACGCCCACTACTACATGACCCTTCGCCATGATGGCCTTTACTGGGATAGAACAATAATCAGTGAAGAAGAGGGAGTCGAAAGCACTATACAAAAACGGCCAGCAGGCTGGGACTTCGACAACCTTATCCATGACTGAGTCCGCCTTTTTTGAAAGGATCTCGGCCTATATGGCTGAGAACGAATCAAAAGCGGCCTTAGAGGCTGAAATAAATAAATTAACTGTAAAGATGAACGAAGTAAGTGGGGATGGCTCGAAATGCTCACCCTTCAAAGAATTTGAGATGGATCAAAGGTTGGATGCCATCTATGATAAAGAACCCTTAGGCTTCGAGAGGGACCCCATAAACTCAGGTGCCAAAATGTTGGCACAAGACCCACTCGAAGAAGTCAACTTAGGGGATGAAAAAACGAAAAGAATAACCTACATAAGTGCAAAACTTAGCCCAGGCCTCAAGAAAGAAGTAATCGAAGTCCTCAAGGAAAACAAAGATTGCTTCGCATGGGATTATGACGAGATGCCTGGTTTAAAGAGGGAGTTGGTCGAACACAGACTGCCAATCAAAGATCGCAAGAAGCCCATCAAACAAACTCCCAGAAGATTCGCACCAGCGGTTCTCCCAAAGATTAAAGTTGAGATCGAAAGGTTGCTGCGTTGCAAATTCATCAGAACAACAAGGTACGTCGAATGGTTAGCAAATATAGTACCTGTTATTAAGAAAAATGGTTCTTTAAGAATTTGCATAGATTTTAGGGATTTAAACACTGCAACCCCTAAAGATGAATATTCCATGCCTGTGGTAGAAATGCTAGTAGATTCTGCTGCAGGGTTCGAATACTTGAGTATGTTAGATGGATACTCTGGGTATAATCAGATTTTCATTGCTAAAGAAGATGTTGCAAAGACAGCATTTCGTTGCCCAGGAGCCTTAGGCACCTACGAATGGTTGGTGATGCCTTTTGGTTTAAAGAACGCTGGGGAAACTTATCAAAGGGCAATGAATTCGATTTTTCATGATTTCATTGAGACCTTCATGCAGGTGTATATTGATGATATATTCATCAAATCTATATCTGCAGAAACACATTTGAATCATTTGAGCCAATCATTCGAGCGAATGAGAAAACATGGCTTAAAGATGAATCCCCTTAAATGTGCATTTTTTGTGCAGGCTGGAGATTTCCTTGGTTTTGTGGTTCACAAGAAAGGGATTGAAATCAACCAGAACAAAACCAAAGCCATAATGGAGACGAAAGCACCTACGTCAAAAAGGGAGTTGCAATCTCTGCTAGGGAAAATTAACTTCCTCAGAAGATTCATTTCGAACCTGAGTGGAAGAACCCAAGCTTTCTCTCCGTTACTTCGTCTAAAGCAAGGCCAAGCCTTCGAATGGAACGAAGCCCACCAGGAGGCATTTGACAGGATAAAAAGATACCTCTCTCAGCCTCCTATTTTGTCTCCACCTTCATGGGGGAAGCCCATGAGATTGTACATATCTGCCTCTGAAGTTAGTATAGGTAGTATGTTAGCACAAGAAGATAGCAATGGTATCGAAAGAGCCATATACTATTTAAGTAGAGTTCTAAATGATGCAGAGACCAGATATAGCAATTTAGAAAAGCTATGTCTCTGTTTGTATTTCTCTTTTATGAAACTCAAGTATTATATAAAGCCTGTTGATGTTTATGTTTCATCTCATTTCGATGTCATTAAACATATGCTTTCAAAACCAATAATGCATAGCAGAGTTGGTAAATGGGCTTTAGCCTTAACAGAATATTCTTTGACTTTTATGCCTTTAAAAGCTGTGAAAGGTCAAGTGATTTCTGACTTCGTTGTGGACCATTCTTTGGTTGAGCAGACTGTCATGAGTTACGTCGAAATACAACCATGGAAATTGTACTTTGATGGTTCAACCCACAGGAATGGAAGTGGTGTTGGAGTCCTTCTAATTTCTCCTGAAGGAATTCCAACAAAATTCAAGTATAAATTAGATGGTCCTCGTTGCTCGAACAACGAAGCTGAGTATGAAGCGCTCATTGTGGGACTTGAAGCTTTGTTGGAATTGGGGGCAACTAGAGTCGAAATTAAAGGAGACTCAGAATTAGTGGTCAAACAAATTACAAAGGAATATAAGTGCATAAAGGAAAACTTGATGATATACTTCGTCATAGTCAATAGGCTACTAAGGAAATTTGAATACATGGATATTCAACACATACCAAGAATAGAGAACCAAGAAGCAAATGACTTAGCACAGTTGGCTTCGGGTTATAAAGTTTCTACCAGGAACTTTAAGAATTTAGTTGAGTTAAGGGGAAGAGTTATGGCTACTAGATTCACATCATCGGATCTGGAAAGTATGAAATTGGGATATGCTGAGAAATAGGGATTCGAAATATTAGCCATAAATACTTTGTCAGATGCAGATTGGCGAAGTCCACTGATGAGTTATTTAGCAAACCCAACTCTGAATGTGGACAGAAAGACAAAATACAGAGCATTGTCATATCTCCTCATGGGGAACGAATTGTTTAAAAAGACCCAAGAGGGTGTATTATTGAAATGCCTAGGAGAAAGTGAGGCATACTTAGCATTGTCAGAAGTCCACAATGGGGCATGTGGGGCACATCAAGCAGGCCATAAAATGAAATGGCTGTTATTTCGATACGGCTTGTATTGGCCTAGCATGCTCAAAGATTGCATAGACTTTGCTAAAGGATGTGAGGAATGTCAGAAACATGCAGGGACTCAACATGCCCCTGCAAGTGAGTTGCATTCGATCATCAAACCATGGCCATTTAGAGGATGGGCATTGGATTTGATAGGAGAAATAAATCCTGCTTCGTCTAAAGGACAGAAATACATCTTGGTAGGAATAGATTATTTTACCAAGTGGATCGAAGCTATACCACTAATAGTTGCTGATCAAGAGGTGTTGTACCCCAAAATTTGCCCTCCAATTTCCTCAACATTTTCTCATCACAAGACCTTTGAAGATCAAGATCCAGCTAGGGGTTCCTCTGCTCAAGACTTCTCCTTGCACTGTGGACTCAAATTAGGGTTTGTGTTTGCCCAAGGATGTTTTGACCTAAAATGCCTAAGATGACTTTCATGCTTCATGTTGGACTCCCAAGTTTACCCATGCCAAGTATCAAGTCTTGATTCCAAGTTTTACCCAGTCAATTGGACAGTTGACCTAGAAATCAGCTGTATTGGGGAAAAAGTCAATTGTGGCCAATTGACAGTCAAAACTCATGAAATTTGACCCACATCAACATTATGAACTCATATGGACCATTTGATTAAGTTTGGATCACAATTCCATAAGAAATTTGATCAGATCACCAAAAGGGCAAAATGGTCATTTTTAGGGTTTTGACTGCACAAAGGCAATTTTTGACTGTTTGACCTAGCCAATGGCAAACCAAGATCACATATGGACTCAAGGACTCAATGAAATGGTTTTGACACATTCATCAAGCTCAAAAGATCCCAAGTACACAAGATTGACAGTTGAATTTCCCAGTCAATTGATCAATTTTGACTGTGCACTGAAAAGTCAAACTTTGACTTTTTGGTCAAAATCAAGAGTCAAGATTCATTTTTCATCAAAACATGCCAAATCATGAAACTTGTTCACCAAGAAATCACAAAATGCAAATTAGGGTTAGAAAATGGAATTTTTCATAACTTAGAATTTTTCTAAGTTATGAAAAACCCTAATTTTTTCCCAACTTTGCCCCACCTTTTCACCAAGATCCATTTGGATTCAAACAAAATTCAAAACATGAAAGTTGTAGCTTGTTGCATAATCTACAACTTTGATTCACAAAGTTTTCTCCTTTGAAGCTTGTATCTCAAGTTACAATTTTTTGAATAAGGGCACTAAACCATTTTTAACTTAGTGAAATTTTAACCTATTTTGACAAGGTTTTCTACCCCACTTCAAGGCCATTTTTCATACCCTTCCACTTGGAATTTCAATTTGCATTTCAAAGATGGATTGTAGTACACATTCCAAGCTTTCGAAAATGTCCAAGAACTTCTCAAACAACCTCATAACTTGAGAGATTCGAATTTCACAAGTTGGCAAAAATTCACTTTTGTTCTTAACCAAGACATGTTCATAATCTTGCAAATTTGAACTCAGCTTGCTTTATGCTTGATTACAGGTCCTTGAACCATTCCATACTCAATAATTTAATGCATATTCAATGTGTTAAGGTGTTGTTCTTTGAGTGCAAGCATTGTACACAAGATTAATCCTAAACTAGATAAAGTGAACTTTCCATTTTTGAAAAGATTAGCTTTATGTCAATTTAGAAATCCAACAAGTACAAGAAAAATCCTTTTGGCACATGATTATGGACAAGTTGCTCTGATCAAGAGAAGATGATGCAGCACATTAGGAGGCCCCCTACTGACCTAAACCATGAACTTGCTTTTGTTGCTTAAGAGAGAAGAAAAGTGCATAACTTGTAACAACTATCATTTCAGTATAGGCACACAAGAGAAAACTGATCAAACACATTCCAAACATCCCAACCAAGCTTTTGCACGAATCCTTGACCTCTAAAACACTCTCCATCACAGAAACACCATCAAACTGCTCAAACAGGGCAAGGCCTGCAGTTTGAGTACCAACTCCCATTTCCCTCGAGCATTCTTACCAAAATCAATTCATACACATTCCCTAGCATATATGCAAGCTAACCATGACCTAAAACCTGACCTGTAATCCCTCTAACAGCTTCCACCATTTTCATTTTTTCCTTTTGCAGTTGAAGTTCTACAGCTCGATACAAGAAGTTTCAAGACAAAGTAAGCATTGAAAAAGCATCCCTGGACCTCAAGGAAGCTTTTCCAATCATTACCTTGCACTAGAAGTTCCTCATTCTCCAGATAGAAGTTCAACTGCACAGGTAAAACTTTGAACTCGTATCTCTCTTATCATGCATCTTTAGTCTTAAGTTTGTGAAGAAACAAGGCTCTACTCATAGCCCTGAACATGTACATATCTTTACATTTCATTTCTTTTGCCTGAGTAGAGAGAATTTGGAGTTTGAAAATGGCAGAAAAACTAGGTTAGGATTTGGGGGAGGAGAAATTCTCCCTCATCTTAGAGAGTTAGGTCAAGTTCCATACATGGTTAGAATCGTCTCTTCATGCTGAACATTTGTTGTGTTATGAGTTTTTGCTAAAAAGCCAGGAATCGAGAGTTGGACATTGAAGAACAGGGGCGCGCGTTTTTTTTCAAATGTTTGTGCTGGAGGTTGAAGACAGTGATCTTTGGGCTGGGCCTGTGCATTTTTTCTTATTTACACCACTTAATTACTCATGAACCCCTTGAGCCCATTTGCCTTATTTTTAATTCTTTTTGACTTTTTCTTTTTTTGTTTGACTTGTTTATTTTTTCTCAGCACATTAAAATTTTGAAAATATTTTTTCCATCATTTTTTGTATTTATTGCATATTTATTTGTTTATTTCTCTTGTTTGAACATAATTATTATATATATACTATTATTTAGAATAAATATAAAAAATAGTGTAAATACAATTTTTATTTTATATTATCCTCTGAAAATATTTCACATAAAAAAATACTTCTTTTTATTTATTTATTTTATTAAATATTAAATATTTTGTACATAATGCATATTTAAGAACTTAATATATATATATATATATATATATATATATATATATATAGATATATGTTTATTAATATATTTAAGTTAAAATATAAAAATACTTGAATTTTTCATTTTTATTAATATTTGATACAAAAATACTTTTTCACAATATACTTCATTTTATTTTTATTTTTGTACATAATAAACAAATATTTGCATTAAAATAAACAATAATACATTTCCTTTAATAAAATTAGGGTTTTTGCCCTAAATTCAAAATACTCCAAAAAATAATATCTTTAATATTTTTCACATAAATAACATTTTTTTCATACATATACAAAACATTTTTGCATCTTGCATTTTTATTCCATCTTTATTTATTTAATTATTGTACATTATCTACATTGCAAATATTCAAATTGATGTAATAATTTTAGGTTTACAATTACTTGTCAATATCCCCATTTGAACATTTGTACCCCCCTTCCCATATTTGGTTTTGTAATAGCTTAGTAAATTTATTTTCGCACTTTATTGCTTTCTAATGATAACATGTTAGAATTAGGGTTTGTATGCGAAAAACAACAAAAATAGTTATGACCTAATCTCAAGATAAACAAGCATGAAAATGGACACACAAATCACACTTGCACCCCCTAGGGTACTCCACTTGTTGCCTTTCAAATTGGGCCATATTGCATGTTAGGTCTCTTTGGGCAAAACAAACAAATTGAATGATCATAGTCCCTCGATAAAACTTTTCAAAACAAGCAAAAATAAATGATCAAGTCCCTTAAAGAAAATTGCCCAAAGACATTTAACGCCGTTGCAATTATGGTCTAAACGATGACCCGCGCCCGTCTCTTTCACATCCTAACATAAGGTTGTCCACCAAATTCAATGGTGGAACAAACTTGTTAAAAGGGTTAAAATATAGCAATGATCTTTTGAGAAATTTAGGAGTAGATAACCTCTTAGTTACTTGAATCAAACTTGCAAACTAAAACACTTGCCTAATTTCAAAACCACACCTCACAACACTTTCAAAACAACTTTCAAAAACAAATGAAAACCTTTTCAAAAGACATACATCTTTGTATACATCCCCACATGGATCATTACAAAGGTTGCCACCACATTGGCCTCTTTTCAAAACATTTTCAAACCCACACACTCAAGCACCATTTAAAACAATTGAAAACAAAAGGCAAGTGATCTAAGCAAGTAACTAAGAGCCCATGGGTAACCATGGATAGAAAGGGTGCTAATACCTTCCCTTTCTATAATCTACTCCCCGAACCCAAGAAAACATCTCAAAAGGTTTTTGCTGTGCTTTTTTTAACCTTTCCTTAGGATAAAATAAAAAGCCGGTGGCGACTCTTGCTCAACCGAAACATTTGCGAAAACAAACGCAAAACCTCAAGTCAGTTCTCCCACCGTATCACAGAACTGGCGACTCTGCTGGGGAGATTTTTTTAAAGTGGAGTAACCTTAGGGCTTAGATCACCTTTGTTTTCAATTGATTGTCTTGTTTGCTTTTATATTTGTGGGCTTTGCATCAGAGTTTCATAGATCCTAACCCGGATCTGGGAAATACCCTTTTAGGTAGCATAATCTGTGAGGGACCTGTCTGGCGTAGACCGACATGGGTGAAACAATGGCTACGTTGGTGTGGCATCTTAGTCTGTACCTATATCCCTTGTGTTGCAACGGGGAGAATATAGGTCTTCTAAGGGGTCATTAAACACCAACCAACCTTAGAACCCTAAATTGACCAACTTGGCTATTAGGACAGTAGCAGTATGCTACACTCATTGAGGCTAAACTCTCGAGATGGTTCTGGCCGCGAGAAAAGATTGCGATGCTGGAGTTATGACCGATTGAGGGTAGCCAATGATTTGAGATCCTCTAGAACCCGGTTACTTTTGATAGGACAGGTTTTAACCAACAAAACCAAAAGAGGGTAATACCTGAAACTCATGCTGGCCTGAAACCTAAGGGTGTCTTGTGTGACTTGTGTGCCTTATTTGCCTATGTGAATACTTGTGGTGTGCTTCATCATAGCATCATGCCATCATACCATTGCATGCATCCTGTATAAAGGGCTAACCCATTTCAAAGACAAAAAAGGTTTCATCTTTGCTCTGTTTTGTAGGACATCATGATGCCCGTGCGTAGGAATACTGTCCGGCTCAACTTTGTTCAACCACCAGTGTTACTCAAGGATTTGGTTGGAAGGATTCCAAACACTTCTTCCTTCATCAACAGACATGGTTCTCTCCTTGGCTTAGTCACTGCAAAATGGGACCAACAACTGATAAGTGTTCTGACCCAATTTTATGACCCTCTGTATCACTGTTTCACTTTTCAAGACTTCCAGCTGGTTCCTACCCTGGAAGAATTTTCTTATTTGCTTGGGATCCCTGTCTTGGAACAAACTCCATTCACTGGTTTGGAAAAGACTCCCAGGCCTGAAGAGATTGCTGCAATTCTCCCCTTGACCAAAGAAGAGGTATTGTCCAACTGGGAAAGTAGAAATGGGATCAAGGGCTTTTTGGTCAAATTTCTGGTTGGCAAGGCTAATGATTTCTGGAATGACTTGGACTTCAAGGCACACGAGGATATTCTGGCTCTTTTGATCTATGGTCTGGTATTGTTTCCCAACCCTGACACCTTTATCAGTGTCCATGTCATAAGGATCTTCATGTCTCGGAATCCGGTACCCACTCTTTTGGGTGATATTCTACAACAACTCTATGCTCGTACTGCTCGAAAACGGGGAACTCCGTGGTGTTGTGCTCCTTTGCTAGTAAGGTGGTTTATTTCGCACCTTCCTAAGTTCGTGCTGAAGAATGAAGAAGGAAAAGGTTGGGCTCGGAGGTTAATGTCTCTCACTGATAATGACATCACCTGGACTCTCAGAGGTTTGGATGAGGTAGCTGTTATTGACCGTTGCGGAGAATACCCTAATGTTCCGTTGATTGATGTCCGAGGAGGAATCTCTTACAATCCGTGCTTAGCTCTCCGTCAGTTTGGAAGAGCCAGAGGAGATGGGCCTCATGAAATGCTGGTTCCTCACTTCCATTTTGAGTTTCAGGCAGACAGTGACAAACTACGCCAGGGATTCATTAAAGCTTGGGACAGAATTCACAAAGCCAACCCACATGAGTTGGGACCAAAGACTTCTCTGCCATTGAAGCCCTATTGCAAATGGGTCCGCATCCGTGCTCAAAGGTTAGGTATGCCCTACGAAGCTGTTAGACCTCTCATTCTTGAGTCTCCTGTTGAAGATGGGGTTCCTCCAACTGTCCTCCCTCCTCAGATACCTACTGATTTTGACACCATGAAGAGATCTTGGGCGCAGCTAAAGGAAGAACGGGATTTCTATCGGGAAAAATTCAACGAGCAGGAACGGAAGATCCAGAGGCTGACTAAGCAATTGGAGGAAGAACGGGTCCTGAACAACTACATCAGCACTGAAAAGAGGAGGCCATGGGAGCATTGATGAGCTTTGGATGTTTCCTTTTATAGTTTATTTCCTTTCAGTATTTTTCATTCCTGTAAAGCCTAAGGGCAGATTTGTTGAACAATTGAAAATTTTAATCTAATGAAGTGTGTTTCCCTTTTTATCTACAAAGTTGAATCTTGTTTGTCTTTGAAAACATAAAACATACGCATTCCATTGCACCATATGCATAGCAGGTACCCTATTTCACAGGTTGCTTAATCTCCTTCGCTGTTTATTTTGCACAGTCATCATGAATCCAGACTCATCCAGTGAGCAAGCAATCAAGGCCCTTCAGGCCCAAAATGCACAGTTTCAAGAGATGGTCCTAAGCCTAGCCCAAGGTCAGCAAGATTTGAAGACTCTACTCCTGAAGAAGAAGAAGAAAAAGAGGACTGCATTGTTCAACACCGGACGCAGATTTGGGAACACACTCCATAATGAAGCCGATCCAACTACTTCTTCTGCTGAGAAGAACAGTCCCCAAGGGGGAGGAGCTCCTAGTCCCGCAGTCTCCGACAACGAGACGGACTATAACAACGAACAATACCCACCTGCTGCTGACAGATACAAGCAATTGGAGGATCGCTTAAGCGCCATGGAAATTCAGAACGTGCCGGGGCTGGATTTCGGAGATTTGGGGTTATCTTCTGGGGTAGTAATTCCACACAAGTTTAAGGCGCCTGCCTTCGCCAAGTATGATGGAGTCTCCTGCCCAAAGCTGCATCTAAGGTCGTACGTAAGGAAGATCCAACCTTACACGGCAGATAAGAACCTTTGGATTCACTTCTTCCAAGATAGTCTCTCGGGGTCACAACTTGAATGGTTCTACCAATTAGATGGAACCAGCATCCGACACTGGGAAGACTTGGCAACCGCATTCTACAGACAATACCAATACAATTCTGATCTCGCTCCTACGCGTATCCAACTTCAGGGTATGTCTCTAGGAACGGGTGAAGGGTTCAAAGAGTACGCTCAAAAATGGAGAGATTTGGCTGGCAGGGTGCAGCCTCCATTGACTGATCGAGAGCTGGTTGATATGTTCCTAGGGACGTTGTCTGGTCCATTTTTCAATCATTTGGTTGGTAACTCCTCCGCTGGGTTTACAGATTTGATATTGACGGGAGAAAGAATTGAAGCTGGCATCAGGTCAGGCAAGATACAAAAGGCTGCCTCCACAAGTGCTGAGAAGAGGCCGTTTAAGAAAGAAGCAAGTGTCGTCTATGGTACTAGAAGACAAGTCAAGCCCGAAAGTCGCCAAGCCGTCAATGCTTTGGTCATCTCAAAACCTGTTGCTGCTCCTCAGCAGTACAATCAACAAAGAAGCGAAAGGCCCAAGAGGCAGTATACTCGACTGAGTATGACTTTATCTCAAATTTTACCCCAACTGTTGTCCACCAACCTGGTGACCCTCAAAGAAGCTCCTAAGGTCGTCAACACTGCGTCCCCTAAGTATAACCCAAATGCCTGGTGTGCTTATCATTCTGATAGTCCCGGGCACACTACTGATGATTGCTGGGCCTTGAGAAACAAAGTGCAAGATCTGATCGACGCAAAGGAAATTCAGTTTGAAGCGCCGGAGAGACCAAATGTTGTAACTGCTCCTATGCCCCAGCATAGAGTAAATGCCATTGAGGAAGAAGTGTATGCTGTTTCGGTAAATGAAGTTGTCACCCCTCTGAGGACCGTCAAGAAAAACCTACTGCGGGCCGGTTTATTTCCGGGTTGCAGTGAAGGTTGCCTGTTCTGTGCTGTTTCCCTATCTGGTTGTCCCTTGCTGAGGTTAGGCGTCCAAAGCCTAATGGATAGTAAGGAGATTCTGTTTAAGAAGTCCGCTGTTCAGTTGGTTCCGGTAAAAGAAGTTTCTGTGGTTACCATCTTCAATAATCCAATCAAGGCTCTCCCGAAGAAGCCTATTCAAATCATGACTGTTGCACCTGTGATTATTACTGTTCCGGGGCCTCTCCCCTACGTATCTGATAAAGCTGTCCCTTGGCATTATGGGGCGGACGTATATGTGAATGGAATCAAACAAGATTTCGACATTGGCGCCAGTATCTGCGATATCACTGGTCCAGCCAAGGTCACCCGCAGTGGCAGGCTCTTCTCGCCTGACATTGCACCGCCCGCTATTCGAAGACCCCTTCTTATAACACCTACAAGTTTACCTGTTCCTGCTACTGATCAAGTTGTTTCCCCTGCCGCCGAGTCATCTAATGCTCGGGGCAAAGAGATTGAAGAGGAGCCTGCCCGGATGGAGGCACCGTTACCTATAAATGCTGAGGCCTCCCAACAAGAAGTGGAGGAGATCCTGAAAATAATAAAGAAAAGTGATTTCAATGTTGTCGAGCAGCTGGGGCATACGCCCTCCAAGATCTCCATGCTCTCCTTATTGCTATGCTCCGAGGCCCATGCTAAAGCCTTGATTTCATTTCTCAAGACGGCCCATGTGCCACAGGAGACATCTACAGTCCAGTTCACTGATTGCGTAGCAAATCTGACAGCAGACAATGGCTTGGGTTTTTCAGATGCTGACCTGACTGCGAAGGGAAGAGACCACAATGATGCCCTGCATGTCTCTATTGAATGCAGGGGCACTACTCTGGCGCATGTATTGGTGGATACTGGTTCCTCCTTGAATGTTCTACCAAAAAAGGCTTTAGACCGTTTGGATTATGAAGGCCTAGAACTGAAGCCCAGCAATATCATCGTCAGGGCCTTTGACGGTTCCAAAAGGATGGTTCATGGAGAGGTTGACATCCCTATTCGTGTGGGCTCTCAGGTGTTCGACTCTACGTTTTATGTGATGGATATACGTCCATCATAATCTTGTCTACTGGGTCGACCTTGGATCCATAAAGCTGGGGCAGTGACCTCCACCTTGCACCAGAAGCTGAAGTACCCTGTCAGAGGGAAGATTGTCACTGTGCAAGGAGAAGAGGAGTATATGGTGAGCCATTTGAATTCCTTCAGATACATTGAGATGGATGGGGAGTTTATTGAAACCCCCTTTCAGCATTTCGAGGAGGTGCATCCAATTTCAGCAGCAACAGAAACAACAGTCGAAGAGAATGTTTCCTTGAAGATGGCTTCCCTAAGGGATGCCCGGGCTGTGGTTCAGAAAGGCAATTGTGCAAACTGGGGTCAGCTTCCTGACTTCACTCAGAAGAATGACAAGTTTGGGCTGGGCTTTACTGCAGAGGCTCAGAGGGCTGTGCGCAAGGAGAAGGTCAGAAAGGCTCCGGTGTTTATCTCCAGCTCAAGGGTGAATGCTATTGAGGAGGATGTAGAGGAAGCAGAATTTGACAGTTGGATCTATCCGACTACCAGCAACGGACCAAGCAACTGGACGGCAAAGGATTTTACACCTATCACATTAGTCACGCAGTAATTAATTTCTTTTGATTTCCAATTTGTAACAAACAATATGTTAAAACTTTGTTGGCTCGGTGTCCTACCCGGGGCATCGTAGCTCCATTTGTGAGGGATTTTTTGTATGACATTTTCATATATCATCAATCAAAACATTGGACGTTTGTTGCATTTCAAATCTTGTGCTCTTTTCCTTTCTGTGTTATATATATTGCAAAACAGCTATATTTACACACACTCACCTATACAGGTTTCAATCCACTCTGGATCTCACTGGTAACAGCTCTGCTACCGCCAGTTATGACTTCGAAAATCCGATCAACTTGGCCGAAGACGAAGGTGAAGATGATTGCGAAGTGCCTGGTGAACTCGCAAGACTGCTACTCCAGGAAGAGAGAGCTATTCAACCACATGAAGAGCCGGTGGAGACAATTAACCTGGATACCGAGACAGATAGGAAAGAGGTCAAGATTGGTGCCAATCTAGAGCTCAGCGTGAAGCAACGATTGATCCAGATGCTACAAGACTACATGGAGATTTTTGCTTGGTCCTATGAAGATATGCCAGGTTTGGATGCCGACATTGTAGTTCACCACCTGCCAACCAAGGAAGATTGCCCTCCGGTAAAGCAAAAAGTCTGACGGATGCGTCCAGAGATGTCTGAAAAGATCAAGGCCGAGGTCATGAAACAGTTTGATGCCGGGTTCCTTGCAGTGACTTCTTACCCTCAGTGGGTTGCCAATGTGGTGCCAGTACCGAAGAAGGACGGTGAAGTCAGAATGTGTGTTGACTACAGAGATCTGAACAGGGCTAGCCCCAAGGATGACTTCCCCCTACCTCACATTGATGTCCTTGTTGACAATACAGCTCAACACAGGGTGTTCTCCTTCATGGATGGTTTTTCAGGGTATAATCAGATCAAGATGGCCCCAGAGGATATGGAGAAGACTACATTTGTGACTCAGTGGGGCACCTTCTGTTATAAGGTCATGCCATTCGGATTGAAAAATGCTGGGGCAACCTATCAACGTGCCATGGTTGCTTTATTTCATGATATGATCCATCATGAGATTGAGGTATACGTTGATGACATGATTGCAAGGTCTCAAACTAAGGAGGAGCACCTCGACCATCTGAGGAAGTTATTTGACCGACTCAAGTTGTACAAGCTGAGATTGAATCCCAACAAATGCACCTTTGGGGTGAGGTCCGGAAAATTGCTAGGTTTCATTGTGAGTGATAAGGGTATTCAGGTGGACCCTGCCAAGGTAAAAGCCATACAAGAGATGCCGACTCCAAAAACAGAGAAAGAAGTCAGAGGCTTCCTGGGACGACTAAATTACATTGCCCGCTTCATCTCACATCTGACTGCTACTTGTGAGCCAATCTTCAAATTGCTGAAGAAAGATCAAGTAGTACGCTGGAATGATGAATGTCAGGCCGCCTTTGAAAGGATAAAGGAATATCTCCAAGAGCCACCCATTCTTATGCCACCAGTGGAAGGAAGACCTCTGATACTATACCTGACAGTACTTGACAATTCAATGGGGTGTGTGCTGGGGCAGCATGACAAGTCTGGCCGAAAAGAGCACGCTATTTATTACTTGAGCAAAAAGTTTACCGACTGTGAGTCTCGTTACTCACTGCTTGAGAAAACTTGCTGCGCTCTTGTATCGGCTGCTCGCCGGCTGAGACAGTATATGCTGACTCACACTACTTTATTGATTTCAAAGATGGATCCCATCAAGTACATATTTGAAAAGCCCGCTCTGTCTGGAAGAATAGCGAGATGGCAAATGATCTTGACAGAATATGACATCCAGTATACAACTCAGAAAGCAATTAAAGGAAGTGTACTGGCCGATCATTTGGCACACCAACCTGTGGACGATTATCAATCATTGAACTTTGATTTTCCGGACGAAGACATCATGGTGGTAACTGTCTGTGAAGTACCTGGACCGGATGAAGGACCTGAGGGAGGATCCCGATGGTCTATGCATTTTGATGGAGCCTCCAATGCTTTGGGTAACAGCGTCGGCGCTGTAATCATATCTCCCAAAGGAACTCATACTCCCCTCACCGCCCGATTATGTTTCAGCTGCACCAACAACATGGCAGAATACGAGGCATGTATCATGGGTTTACAAGCTGCAATCGACTTAAGGATCAAATTTCTAAGTGTCTTCGGAGATTCCGCTCTCGTGATCAATCAGATCAAAGGCGAGTGGGATACGAAACACCCGAATCTTATTCCTTACAAGGAGTATGTGTCGACCTTGCTCCCCCACTTTGAAGAGATAACTTTTGAGCACTTCCCTAGAGAGGAGAATCAGCTAGCGGACGCCCTAGCCACGATGTCTTCAATGTTCAAAGTTAAATGGGACAATGAGGCTCCCGGAATCATAATCTGGAAGTTGGATGAACCGGCGTACTGCTGCGAGCTCGAGGCTGAGAAGGTTATTGAAAAACCCTGGTATCATGAGGTGAAGAGGTACTTGGAAGCTCAGGAATACCCTGAAGGTGCATCTGTCAATGATAAGAAGTTCATGAGGAGGTTTGCTGCAAAATTCTTCCTCAGCAACGGCATTCTCTACAAACGGAATCATGATTCAACTCTGCTACGTTGTGTGGATAAGGCCGAAGCAGAGAAAATTATGATGGAATTACATGAAGGCACATTTGGAACACATTCCAGTGGACACACCATGGCTAAGAAAATCCTTCGGGCAGGATATTTCTGGTCCACAATGGAAGCCGATTGTTACCAACACTCCCGAACTTGTCATAAATGCCAGATCTATGCTGACAAGGTGCATATCCCTCCGGTTCCTTTGAATGTCCTGACGGCACCTTGGCCTTTTGCAATGTGGGGCATCGATATGATCGGTGAGATCCGACCGACGGCATCCAATGGGCATCGCTTCATCTTGGTGGCGATCGATTACTTCATGAAGTGGGTTGAGGCAGCTTCCTATGCCACAGTAACCAAGAGCGTCGTGGCACGTTTCATCCGGCATAATCTGATCTGTCGGTACGGCGTCCCGAAAAGAATCATTACGGACAATGGTACCAATCTCAATAACAAAATGATCACTGAACTCTGTGAACAATTCAAGATACAGCACCACAATTCTTCTCCCTACCGGCCGAAGATGAATGGGGCTGTAGAGGCAGCCAATAAGAATATCAAGAAAATTGTGCAGAAGATGACAGTGACCTATAAAGATTGGCACGAGATGTTACCGTTCGCTCTTCATGGGTACCGTACCTCAGCAAGGACGTCAACCGGGGCAACTCCTTTCTCCTTGGTCTACGGCATGGAGGCAGTCTTGCCAATTGAAGTCCAGATACCCTCTCTCCGGATAATGAAGGATGCATACTTGAATGAAGATGATTGGATCCAGACTCGACTTGATCAATTAAATCTGATTGACGAAAAGAGGCTCACTGCTATCTGTCATGGTCAAACGTATCAAAAACGGATGATCAGAGCATTTAACAAGAGAGTCAGACCACAAGAGTATCAAGTTGGGGACCTGGTAATCAAACGCATCATCCTTCCTCAAAGTGATCCCCGAGGCAAATGGACCCCTACGTACGAAGGGCCATTTGTGGTTAAACGTGTGTTCTCAGGAGGAGCCATGATCCTAACCACCATGGATGGCGACGACCTTCCTCACCCCGCCAATGCAGACATAGTGAAAAAATACTACGCATAAATAAAAGACCCGCTAGGTTGACATACCTAGGCAAAAATAATGGCTTCCCGGCGAACCAAAAGGGTTCGGGCAAAAATAAGGGATGAAATGAATAAAAATCTGTACACCCGGCAAGTCGAAAACCTGAAAGGGCGGCTTGGGCAAAAATGGGTATCCCGATGGACTGAAAACCCGAAAGGGCGGTCCAGGCAAAAGTTAGGGATAAAAGCGTAACACTATGTCTCATTGGATCACTTCGCATCCGGAAGTCGGCATCAACTATCTGGCTCAGAATTCGGCATCGACCAATCAGCTTCATCTTTGACCAGGCGGCAAAGCGATGAGACGCTTGAAGACATAAAGGCGATAGCAGAGTTGGAGCCCAGTGGGATTGTTCACATAGCTGTTTTGTTTCCTTTTTCAAATTGTAAACTCTATGTTATTTGGCGGCGTCCTCTTACTAGGATGTCAGCCTCTTGTACAAAAACGCCTATTCCCAGGCAGAGTTTAAATCAATACAAATTCACTTGTCCATACAAATTACCATTGTTTTCTTTTTCTATTTTGTCTTGCGAAGAACGTCCAATGTTCATTTTTGATATATACATTTGACATTAAATTGCTGATTCATAAATGTTTACACATAAAACAAGAGATTGATTACAGGTGACATCAGAGACAGGGGCAATGTGAAGTTGTCTAATGCAGTCTGGTTGTTTTGTCCGCCAAGGTACCAAGGTAGATTCAACTGAAGAATATGGCCAAATCATCTCAAGCTCCCCGCGGAGTAAAACAAGATTCAGTAGTACTTTCCCCAAGCGGAGATGACTCCCCGACGATCCTGAAAAGGCACAACATTCCTCGGAAGGTTTTGAAACTCATCCCCAGTAGGTCCTGGAAGCTTATCCCCTGCAGAGTACGGACGTCTCTCCCGAGTTTTATTTAGAGTTATTTCCTCACAAGGACTTATAACTGGGTTATCCTCAGCTAAAAACCACGGAAGATCGCCCTCGGCAAAGTTCCTTCAATCCCCAGCGGAGTTTATCATCATTATCCCCAGCGGAATCCATCATTAAAGTCCTCAGCAGGCCTCTCATTAAACTTCGGCCAAGTACCTCTTCCACGGAGCAGCTCCCCGGCCGTTCGTCAAGGATTTATTTTCCTAAGACGAAATTACATTCATAAACATTTCACATTTTCATACATCTTGCTTACATACATGATAAAGTGCGTACAACACCATCTCATGTTGAACATCATGACATCGTGCATATCATACATCATGACATTGCATACAACTTATGTTTTTGCCTTTTCAGGAAAAAGACAAATCCCAAAAACAACTACCTTCAACTGTCACAATTCCAGATTCGATACCTGTATCTAGCCAGGGCACATCTGAGAGTGATCAGTTTCCAGACTCGATTCCTGTATCTAGCCAGGGCACGTCTGAAGAGTTCGAAGATTCGATTCCTGTATCCAGCCAGGGCATATCTAGCAACTATCGCAACGCCAGATTCGATTCCTGTATCCAGCCAGGGCATATCTGTTGACCACGTTTCCAGACTCGATTCCTGTATCTAGCCAGGGCATGTCTGAAGAGTTCGAAGATTCGATTCCTGTATCCAGCCAGGGCACATCTATTGACGACTATTTCCGGATTCGACTCCTGTATCCAGCCAGGGCACATCTGTGAGCAAACCGATTGTAGATTCGATACCTGTATCTAGCCAGGGCATATCTGCATAAGGAGACTGAAGATCAAACACCTGTAACAAGCCAGGAAAACATCCGTCTTTCTCAAATACACAAGTTCTCGCTAAGGAATCTCTTATGCGATCAACACTTCCAAATGGCATCTATAAGCCCATTCCCGACAAGGTTCTGTCACATCTCCAGATGGCATCTATAAGCCCATCCCCCTATCCACCATCTCTCCGAATGGCATCTATAAGCCCATTCCCGACACCACGTTGTTGAGACTCCAGCATGCGAGTGCAAATTTCCGGGCACTCTAGTGTCCAATCTCCTTTTACCCTCGAGTCACGAAAGGCGAACTCACCAATCTAACTCTTCAGGTCCAAGAAGATTGAACAAGGGCAACTGTTGTACCCCAAAATTTTCCCTCCCATTTCCTCAACATTTTCTCATCACAAGACCTTTGAAGATCAAGATCCAGCTAGGGTTTCCTTTGCTCAAGACTTCTCCTTGCACTGTGGACTCAAATTAGGGTTTGTGTTTGCCCAAGGATGTTTTGACCTAAAATTCCTAAGATGACTTTCATGCTTCATGTTGGACTCCCAAGTTTACCCATGCCAAGTATCAAGTCTTGATTCCAAGTTTTACCCAGTCAATTGGACAGTTGACCTAGAAATCAGCTGTATTGGGGAAAAAGTCAACTGTGGCCAATTGACAGTCAAAACTCATGAAATTTGACCCACATCAACATTATGAACTCATATGGACCATTTGATCAAGTTTGGATCACAATTCCATAAGAAATTTGATCAGATCACCAAAAGGGCAAAATGGTCATTTTTAGGGTTTTGACTGCACAAAGGCAATTTTTGACTGTTTGACCTAGCCAATGGCAAACCAAGATCACATATGGACTCAAGGACTCAATGAAATGGTTTTGACACATTCATCAAGCTCAAAAGATCCCAAGTACACAAGATTGACAGTTGAATTTCCCAGTCAATTGATCAATTTTGACTGTGCACTGAAAAGTCAAACTTTGACTTTTTGGTCAAAATCAAGAGTCAAGATTCATTTTTCATCAAAACATGCCAAATCATGAAACTTGTTCACCAAGAAATCACAAAATGCAAATTAGGGTTAGAAAATGGAATTTTTCATAACTTAGAATTTTTCTAAGTTATGAAAAACCCTAATTTTTTCCCAACTTTGCCCCACCTTTTCACCAAGATCCATTTGGATTCAAACAAAAGTCAAATCATGAAAGTTGTAGCTTGTTGCATAATCTACAACTTTGATTCACAAAGTTTTCTCATTTGAAGCTTGTATCTCAAGTTACAATTTTTTGAATAAGGGCACTAAACCATTTTTAACTTAGTGAAATTTTAACCTATTTTGACAAGGTTTTCTACCCCACTTCAAGGCCATTTTTCATACCCTTCCACTTGGAATTTCAATTTGCATTTCAAAGATGGATTGTAGTACACATTCCAAGCTTTCGAAAATGTCCAAGAACTTCTCAAACAACCTCATAACTTGAGAGATTCGAATTTCACAAGTTGGCAAAAATTCACTTTTGTTCTTAACCAAGACATGTTCATAATCTTGCAAATTTGAACTCAGCTTGCTTTATGCTTGATTACAGGTCCTTGAACCATTCCATACTCAATAATTTAATGCATATTCAATGTGTTAAGGTGTTGTTCTTTGAGTGCAAGCATTGTACACAAGATTAATCCTAAACTAGATAAAGTGAACTTTCCATTTTTGAAAAGATTAGCTTTATGTCAATTTAGAAATCCAACAAGTACAAGAAAAATCCTTTTGGCACATGATTATGGACAAGTTGCTCTGATCAAGAGAAGATGATGCAGCACATTATGAGGCCCCCTACTGACCTAAACCATGAACTTGCTTTTGTTGCTTAAGAGAGAAGAAAAGTGCATAACTTGTAACAACTATCATTTCAGCATAGGCACACAAGAGAAAACTGATCAAACACATTCCAAACATCCCAACCAAGCTTTTGCACGAATCCTTGACCTCTAAAACACTCTCCATCACAGAAACACCATCAAACTGCTCAAACAGGGCAAGGCCTGCAGTTTGAGTACCAACTCCCATTTCCCTCGAGCATTCTTACCAAAATCAATTCATACACATTCCCTAGCATATATGCAAGCTAACCATGACCTAAAACCTGACCTGTAACCCCTCTAACAGCTTCCACCATTTTCATTTTTTCCTTTTGCAGTTGAAGTTCTACAGCTCGATACAAGAAGTTTCAAGACAAAGTAAGCATTGAAAAAGCATCCCTGGACCTCAAGGAAGCTTTTCCAATCATTACCTTGCACTAGAAGTTCCTCATTCTCCAGATAGAAGTTCAACTGCACAGGTAAAACTTTGAACTCGTATCTCTCTTATCATGCATCTTTAGTCTTAAGTTTGTGAAGAAACAAGGCTCTACTCATAGCCCTGAACATGTACATATCTTTACATTTCATTTCTTTTGCCTGAGTAGAGAGAATTTGGAGTTTGAAAATGGCAGAAAAACTAGGTTAGGATTTGGGGGAGGAGAAATTCTCCCTCATCTTAGAGAGTTAGGTCAAGTTCCATACATGGTTAGAATCGTCTCTTCATGCTGAACATTTGTTGTGTTATGAGTTTTTGCTAAAAAGCCAGGAATCGAGAGTTGGACATTGAAGAACAGGGGCGCGCGTTTTTTTTCAAATGTTTGTGCTGGAGGTTGAAGACAGTGATCTTTGGGCTGGGCCTGTGCATTTTTTCTTATTTACACCACTTAATTACTCATGAACCCCTTGAGCCCATTTGCCTTATTTTTAATTCTTTTTGACTTTTTCTTTTTTTGTTTGACTTGTTTATTTTTTCTCAGCACATTAAAATTTTGAAAATATTTTTTCCATCATTTTTTGTATTTATTGCATATTTATTTGTTTATTTCTCTTGTTTGAACATAAATATTATATATATACTATTATTTAGAATAAATATAAAAAATAGTGTAAATACAATTTTTATTTTATATTATCCTCTGAAAATATTTCACATAAAAAAATACTTCTTTTTTTTTATTTTTTTTATTAAATATTAAATATTTTGTACATAATGCATATTTAAGAACTTAATATATATATATATATAGATATATGTTTATTAATATATTTAAGTTAAAATATAAAAATACTTGAATTTTTCATTTTTATTAATATTTGATACAAAAATACTTTTTCACAATATACTTCATTTTATTTTTATTTTTGTACATAATAAACAAATATTTGCATTAAAATAAACAATAATACATTTCCTTTAATAAAATTAGGGTTTTTGCCCTAAATTCAAAATACTCCAAAAAATAATATCTTTAATATTTTTCACATAAATAACATTTTTTTCATACATATACAAAACATTTTTGCATCTTGCATTTTTATTCCATCTTTATTTATTTAATTATTGTACATTATCTACATTGCAAATATTCAAATTGATGTAATAATTTTAGGTTTACAATTACTTGTCAATATCCCCATTTGAACATTTGTACCCCCCTTCCCATATTTGGTTTTGTAATAGCTTAGTAAATTTATTTTCGCACTTTATTGCTTTCTAATGATAACATGTTAGAATTAGGGTTTGTATGCGAAAAACAACAAAAATAGTTATGACCTAATCTCAAGATAAACAAGCATGAAAATGGACACACAAATCACACTTGCACCCCCTAGGGTACTCCACTTGTTGCCTTTCAAATTGGGCCATATTGCATGTTAGGTCTCTTTGGGCAAAACAAACAAATTGAATGATCATAGTCCCTCGATAAAACTTTTCAAAACAAGCAAAAATAAATGATCAAGTCCCTTAAAGAAAATTGCCCAAAGACATTTAACGCCGTTGCAATTATGGTCTAAACGATGACCCGCGCCCGTCCCTTTCACATCCTAACATAAGGTTGTCCACCAAATTCAATGGTGGAACAAACTTGTTAAAAGGGTTAAAACATAGCAATGATCTTTTGAGAAATTTAGGAGTAGATAACCTCTTAGTTACTTGAATCAAACTTGCAAACTAAAACACTTGCCTAATTTCAAAACCACACCTCACAACACTTTCAAAACAACTTTCAAAAACAAATGAAAACCTTTTCAAAAGACATACATCTTTGTATACATCCCCACATGGATCATTACAAAGGTTGCCACCACATTGGCCTCTTTTCAAAACATTTTCAAACCCACACACTCAAGCACCATTTAAAACAATTGAAAACAAAAGGCAAGTGATCTAAGCAAGTAACTAAGAGCCCATGGGTAACCATGGATAGAAAGGGTGCTAATACCTTCCCTTTCTATAATCTACTCCCCGAACCCAAGAAAACATCTCAAAAGGTTTTTGCTGTGCTTTTTTTAACCTTTCCTTAGGATAAAATAAAAAGTCGGTGGCGACTCTTGCTCAACCGAAACATTTGCGAAAACAAACGCAAAACCTCAAGTGAGTTCTCCCACCGTATCACAAGAGGCTATTATTGAGTTTATACAGAAGCACATTATCTATAGGTTCGGATTTCCAGAGAGCATAACCACAGATCAAGGCTCTGTGTTTACTGGTAGAAAGATGCAAGAATTTGCCCAAGAAATGGGGTTTAGATTGCTAACGTCAACGCCATATTATGCTCAAGCAAACGGTCAAGTCGAAGCAGCCAATAAAGTGATAATAGGATTAATCAAGAAACATATTGGTAAAAAGCCAAGAAACTGGCACAAAACTTTGGACCAAATATTATGGGCTTGTAGAACATCTCCTAAGGAAGCCACTAACACTACGCCTTTCCAACTCACATTTGGTCATGATGCAGTGTTGCCAGTGGAAATTCATCTACAATCAGTTCGAATTCAGAGACAAAACGAAATCCCAGCTGCATTATATTGGGAAATGATGATGAATGAATTAGTTGAGTTGGACGAAATTAGATTACATGCATTGGAAATTTTGATGAGACAAAAAGAAAGAGTGGCCAGAACATACAATAAAAGGGTGAAGAAAAAAGTATTCATGATTAATGACTTAGTTTGGAAAGTCATATTGCCCATGGACAAGAAAAATAAAGCATTAGGTAAATGGTCACCTCATTGGGAAGGACCTTTTCGAATATTAAAAGTATTCTCAAACAATGCATATGAAATCGAAGAACTGGTGGATGATAAGCGTATCCTAAAGGTTAATGGGAAATATTTAAAGAAATATAAGCCACGCCTGCAGGAGATTCGAATAGTAACAACGTAACCAAGATATTATAAAAATGCCAAAATGGCAAGTTGAGATGCAAAAATGGCGTTGTTCGAATATTACATATAAGAAACAAAATTGTAGTCAAATAAACATTGAAATTTAGAAATAAGAGTTATTTTTCAATCGGTTGAAAGTGCTTCGAAATGATTCAAGTCTCTGCTGAGCGAAACGCCTAGCTCCTTCCAAGGTTGCCACCTCTCCTTTAAGTTGTTATGCAGTTTCCATTTCTGCAAGCCCCTGGTTGAGAAGCTCTTCGAAATGGTTACCAGCAGTATTGGTTTCGAAGGCTATTTGTTGTTCTTTAGCCTCCTTAACCTTCTGTTGAAGTTCCAGAATCTACCTTTCCCAAAGAAGTATGGACTCAGCTCGAGCCTCATAATCAGTTTTCGCCTGCTTTAGATGCATAGCTTGATCCTCAGCTTCTTGAGAGAGTTTCGAAGCTTGTTCATAAGCAACATTCATTGCAATGCGTTTTTCCTGAACCTTCTTGGCAGCAGATTCATCTTGGAGAAGGTAACCAGTTACGTTGTCCAGCAAAGCCTGAAGATCGAACAAGAGAGTACTAACTGGCAAGGAGCAGGTAGCAAGATTGACCTTTGTAAGCAACTCCTTCATAGTATAGCAAGCAGTGCTATCTTGTTTGAGCACTTCGAATATATCCACATTGAGAATTGTTTTCCTGATCTTATTAAGAAGTACAATTCTTTCATCTATGGGAAGAGGATAGCTGGTCGAACTGGTGCCAGCCCTAGCAAGTGGGATGTCCCTCTGAGCCAGCTTTGCCTTCATGTACCCAATAGGGTCATTTCGTCTCAGGAGTGCAAGCTCCTCGTCAGTCATTCGAGACAAAGAGGATTGAGGGAGTTCCACATGTAACACCCCAGTTTTAATTATTTGATTTATTTAATTGGGAATTTATTTTATTAGAATTAATAAAATAAAAAGAATTATTTATTTTGGAATATTTGAAGAAAATAAAAGAAATAAGAAATATTGGGTTTTTAAGTTATTGGGCTTGGATGTCGTTAGTAAGGAGTGGGGGTGCAAAAGAAATAAGGATATATTTTGGAACTCAAGTTATTTTCTCATTATTCACGATAACACAGAATTTGGGAAATTTGGGAAGCTGAGCTCTGAAGGTGCGAAGAACGAAGAACATCGCTCAGAGAACTCAAGCTGCAATTTGATAAGGTAAGGGGGGCTACTACTCAATTTATATTTGCTTATGGGTTTAGGTACGATTGATTTTGGATAATCGTAGGGAGAAACCCCAATTTTTTTAGATGTTCTTAGGAATCAATAACCTTAGGGTTGAACCTTGTTAGAAAAGGTTTAGGTTCCCAAATTTTATAAATCAATTAGGGATTTTAGGTTCCTATGGTGAATTTGGAGTATAATTGTATGATCGTGAATTTACCTTAGGTGTTCTAGGGATAACCTTGATGTTGTTAGAATTTCCCTAAAGGACGGGTAATATGTAACTTAAGGTCAATTTTATAAAACTTGTTGTTGATGAAAGAATGGTTGATAAAATAGGATGTTTTGAGACAAAAATTCTGAGTTGTGTATGATTTGAAAAATAGGACCTTAAGTGAAATAATGCTGTCCTTAAGATTGGAACTTGACTAACGTAGAAGGGGATTGTGTTTCCAATTGATGTGTTGCTTTGAGTTATGCATAATTGATGTTGTTATGTACCGAAATGTGCGTTTTGGCTGGTATTTTTCGTGTTTGGCTGCTGTTCTGAGCTGCTGCAGGTACAGGAAATTTTGGGTACGCGCTCATCAACACGGGCCGTGTTGATTCACACGGGCACCCGTGTTGATCTGCTGTATTGATAAAAACAATGTGTTCTGGGCACATTTCAACACGGGCCGTGTTGATTCACACGGGCACCCGTGTTGATCCCCTGTATTGGCAAAATAACGTGTTTCTGGACACATTTCCACACGGGCAGTGTTGATTTACACGGGCACCCGTGTTGAACCTCCTGTGTTGGTTCTGAATTTTGTTTTCTGTGCTTTGTTGTGGTGTACAGGAACGATTTTGTTTTGATGTGCAGTGTTTGACATGTTTTGAATATGCTGTTTATTGATTTCCTAGTGTTGATTGATGCTTGTATCGAATAACGTTTGTATGTTATGATACCAACACTACGTAGATTTTATTGTTATGCTTTGAAATGATGTTAACAAGCATGAATTATGATATAACTTGATATGATGGGTTGATGTTTAATAGTATGCTGAGTGATTACATGCTATCCATATCCTGTTATGATTGACGTTGTTGATGTTGCATGATATGTTTTATTGATGTTTAATAGTATGCTGAGTGTTACATACTTTACATATCATGTTGCATTTGTTAATTCCCATTGTGTGGAATTAACATGGTGGCCAATATACGTGTCCGCGATTTAATGGAACGTTGAGGTGGTAGCCGTGACCGCGATATAATGGAACGGTGAGTTGTCCGTGACCCGAGATATAATGGGGCGGTAAATTGGTACCACATGCATGGGTGTGTTGCATTATATTGAATATAACATGAATGGATGATTTTCCAATGTTGTATTTAATTGATTGTATGCATGTATTGTTGCTAAATTGTTAACGATGTTTGATGTTAATTATAAATATGAAAAGTAAGATATTATGAATATATGAATTGTAAAGGTTTTTATAAACTATGAAACATGCTAACTGTTTGGGTGATGCTTATGGTTTTCTGAATTGATTGTTATGAACGTATAATCAAATGTATAATTGAGATGCTCACCCTTACTGTTGAATATTTCAGATTGAGGAGCTTCGTTCAGGTGCTTGGCGAAGGCTTGTTGTTTCTAGTTTATTTCCGTTTAAGTATTGTCCGGGTCATGCTCTGATAGTTGTAACTCCGAGAACGTTTGTTTGTCGAGCTGCTTTAGTCAGACTCGTTTATTCCTTATGTTTGTTATAATATGATGTTGATATATTCCAGGTGTTAATCCCTGATGATTTTGAAAATATTATAACCTTGGTTTTGTTAATTAAATTATTCCGCTGTGTAAACATGTATGAGTTGCTTCTATGTTATGCATGACAGGAACTTGTTTTTATTAAAAGAGAGTTGTGACATCCTCGTTAATACATGTACTCTGAAAGTATGATTTTACTTATTTGCGAAATTTTATGCGGGGTTTTAGAGGGTGTTACGATAGTGGTATCAGAGCATAGTCGGTCGTTGCGACCAGAGTCTTGAGTCAATCATTTCTTTTGTATGCGGCTAGTGTAAGGCAACACTGTCGATACTGTATTCTGATGAGGAGTATGTTTTAATTCTCAGGAATATGGCTGGAAGAGGTAACGGACGAAATGATGCTGCACTCGCTGAGGCTTTGGGGATGTTAGCTGGTGTACTTGCTGGAAATCCAAATGGAGGCGTGATTGGTGCTGATAGGCAATTGGGGAACTTCCAAAGGAACAATCCTCCGTTATTCAAAGGTACACATGACCCTGAAGGTGCTCAGAAGTGGCTGAAGGAAATCGAAAGGATTTTCCGTGTGATTGATTGTGCTGAAGATCTGAAAGTCAGATATGGTACGCATATGTTGGCAGAAGAGGCCGATGACTGGTGGGTTGCAACAAGGACTGAAATGGTTCAGGATGGAGAGGCACTGACTTGGGCTAACTTCAGAAGAGCTTTTCTGAGGAGGTACTTTCCTGAATATGTCCGGGGAAGAAAGGAAATTGAATTTTTGGAGCTTAAGCAGGGCAATCTGACTGTTAGTGAGTATGCTACTAAGTTCACTGAGCTGGGAAAGTATTATGCGCACTACAACAATGATGAGGCTGGAGAATTCTCTAAGTGTATCAAATTTGAGAATGGTCTCCGAGATGAGATTAAGCAGGGAATCAGGTACCAGCGTATTCGTAGATTTTCTGATCGGGTGGATTGTAGCAGGATCTTGGAAGAAGATATTACCAGGACTAGGTCGTCTCACTCTCGTGGGGCTGTTGATAAAAGAGGAAAGCAACATATGGACCGTGGCAAGCCATATGGTAGAGGTAACCAGAAATCAGGTGGATGGAAAAGGCCTAGTGGGGGAGATTCTAAGGCTCCTATCAGATGCTACAGGTGTGGTGAGTTTGGTCATCATATCCGAGATTGCAAGAGCGATGAGAAGAAGTGCTATAAATGTGGAAAGACTGGTCATTTGTCTATTGATTGCAAAGGGAAGTCTGTTACTTGTTACAATTGTGGCGAAGAAGGTCACATTCGTCCGCAGTGTCCTAAGCCTAAGAAGGATCAGTCAGGTGGAAAAGTGTTCGCCTTGTCTGGATCTAAGACTACTCCAGAGGATCGATTGATTAAAGGTACGTGTTTTATTCATGGAACACCTTTAGTTGCAATTATTGATACTGGTGCAACTCATTCTTTCATTTCCTTGGATTGTGCTGAGAGGTTGAAACTGGACATATCTGGTATGCGAGGTAGCATGGTTGTTGATACTCCTGCATCGGGTTCAGTGACAACTTCACTTGTATGTAGGAATTGTCCTATTGAGATTTTTGGTAGAGGTTTCGGTATGGATTTAGTGTGCCTACCGCTTGAACAAATTGATATTATCCTTGGGATGAACTGGTTGGAATTCAACCGGGTTCATCTGAACTATTTTGCTAAGACGGTTATTTTCCCAGAGGCAGTTGGTGTCGAGAATTTGACTATGACTGCTAGGCAGGTACAAGAAGCAATGGAAGACGGTGCTAATGTGTTTATGTTACTTGCTTCATTAGATGCAACAGGAAAGGTCAGGAGTGGTGAATTGCCAGTGGTGTGTGATTTTCCAGAAGTCTTTCCTGATGATGTTGGTGAGTTACCTCCTGAGAGAGAAGTGGAATTTTCTATAGATTTGATTCCTGGTACGAGACCGGTGTCGATGGCGCCATATCGTATGTATGCGTCTGAGTTGGCTGAATTGAAGAGTCAGTTGGAAGATTTACTGGAGAAGAAGTTTATTCGTCCAAGTGTTTCGCCTTGGGGTGCTCCGATATTGTTGGTTAAGAAGAAAGAAGGTTCTATGAGACTGTGTGTTGAATTACAGGCAATTGAACAAAGTAAACATTAAAAATCGGTATCCTTTACCGAGGATTGATGATTTAATGGATCAACTAATTGGAGCCAGTGTATTCAGTAAGATTGACTTGAGATCTGGATATCATCAGATTCGTGTGAAAGCGGAAGATATTCAAAAGACTGCTTTTCGAACGAGGTATGGGCATTATGAATATTCTGTTATGCCGTTCGGAGTTACTAATGCACCTGGTGTTTTCATGGAATATATGAACAAGATTTTTCATCCGTATCTGGATAAGTTTGTTGTGGTTTTTATTGATGACATTCTGATTTATTCCAAGAATGACGAAGAGCATGCAGAACATCTCAGAATTGTGTTAGAGTTGTTGAAAGATAAGAAGTTGTATGCAAAGTTGTCCAAATGTGAGTTCTGGCTGAATGAAGTTAGTTTTCTTGGACATGTGATTTCTAAGAATGGTATTGCAGTGGATCCTACAAAAGTAGAAGCAGTATCTCAGTGGGAAGCGCCGAAGACTGTTTCTGAAATCAGAAGTTTTCTTGGTCTTGCAGGTTATTACAGAAAGTTTATCGAAGGATTCTCAAAGTTAGCATTGCCGCTGACGAAGTTGACTCGTAAAGGACAAGCGTTTATTTGGGATTCTGATTGTGAGAAAGGTTTCCAAGAATTGAAGCGGAGATTGACTAGTGCTCCTATCCTGATTTTGCCGAATCCGGTGGAATCTTTTGTGGTTTATTGTGATGCATCTCTGATGGGATTAGGTGGTGTTCTAATGCAGAATCAACAGGTAGTTGCGTATGCTTCGAGACAGTTGAAGGTTCATGAAAGGAACTATCCTACTCATGACTTAGAGTTAGCAGCAGTTGTGTTTGTCTTGAAATTGTGGAGACATTATCTGTATGGTTCGAGATTTGAAGTGTATAGTGATCATAAGAGTTTGAAGTATCTTTTCGATCAGAAAGAGCTCAATATGAGGCAAAGAAGGTGGTTGGAATTTCTCAAAGATTATGATTTTGGTTTGAATTACCATCCTGGTAAGGCAAATGTGGTTGCAGATGCTTTGAGCAGGAAATCCTTGCATATGTCTATGATGATGGTTCGTGAATTGGATTTAATTGAACAATTCCGAGATTTGAGTTTAATTTGTGAAAGTACTCCGAAGTGTGTTCGTTTGGGTATGTTGAAACTTACTAGTGGTATTCTAAAAGAGATCAGGATCGGGCAGAAATATGATGTTAATTTAGTTGATAAATCGACATTGATCAACCAAGGTCAAGGTGGTGAGTTTAGAATTGATGAAAATGATGTTATGAGATTTGGCGATAGAGTTTGTGTTCCTGATGTTGCAGAAATCAAGAAGAGTATATTAGAGGAAGGACATCGCAGTGGGATGAGTATTCATCCGGGTGCCACGAAAATGTATCATGATTTGAAGAAATTGTTTTGGTGGCCGGGGATGAAAAAGGAAATAGCTGAATTTGTGTATGCATGTTTAATCTGTCAGAAATCAAAGATTGAGCATCAGAAGCCGTCTGGATTTATGCAACCGACGTTTATCCCAGAATGGAAGTGGGATAGTATTTCTATGGATTTTGTATCCGGGTTGCCGAGGACTCCTAAGAATTGTGAAGCGATATGGGTTGTTGTGGATAGACTGACTAAGTCTGCTCATTTTATACCGGTGCGAATGGATTACTCAATGGAGAGATTGGCACAGTTGTATATCGAGAAAATAATGAGTTTGCATGGAGTTCCTTCTAGTATTGTGTCAGATAGAGATCCGAGATTCACTTCGAAGTTTTGGGAAGGATTGCAGAAGGCTATGGGTACTAAATTGAGGTTGAGTTCAGCTTACCATCCTCAGACTGATGGACAGACGGAGAGGACGATTCAATCGTTAGAAGATTTATTGCGTGCTTGTGTTTTAGAGAAGGGTGGAGCTTGGGATAGCTATTTGCCATTGATTGAATTTACTTATAACAATAGTTACCATTCGAGTATTGGTATGGCTCCGTTTGAGGCATTGTATGGTAGACGGTGTAGAACGCCTTTGTGTTGGTATGAATCTGGAGAGAGTTCAGTAATTGGGCCAGAGATTGTTCAGTAGACTACTGAAAAGATCAAATTGATTCAAGAGAAGATGAGAGCTTCTCAGAGTCGTCAGAAAAGTTATCATGATAAGAGGAGGAAGAATTTAGAATTCAGTGCTGGAGATCATGTGTTTATGAGAGTTACTCCGATGACGGGTATTGGTCGAGCGTTGAAATCTAAGAAGTTGACTCCGCATTTTATTGGTCCGTTTCAGATTACGGAAAGAATTGGAGAAGTTTCTTATCGTATTGCTTTACCTCCGAGACTTGCGAATTTGCACGATGTTTTTCATGTTTCTCAGTTGAGGAGATACATTCCAGACCCATCTCATGTAATCCAAATAGATGACGTACAGGTGAGAGATAACCTGACAGTAGAAACATTGCCTATGAGGATAGAAGATCGGGAAGCGAAACAGTTAAGGGGTAAAGAGATAGCATTAGTGAAGGTTGCTTGGGGAGGTCCAGCAGATGGAAATATCACTTGGGAACTGGAGAGCCAGATGAAAGAGGCTTATCCGGAACTGTTCGTCTAAGGTATGTTTTCGAGGACGAAAACTCTTTTAGTGGGGGAGAGTTGTAACACCCCAGTTTTAATTATTTGATTTATTTAATTGGGAATTTATTTTATTAGAATTAATAAAATAAAAAGAATTATTTATTTTGGAATATTTGAAGAAAATAAAAGAAATAAGAAATATTGGGTTTTTAAGTTATTGGGCTTGGATGTCGTTAGTAAGGAGTGGGGGTGCAAAAGAAATAAGGATATATTTTGGAACTCAAGTTATTTTCTCATTATTCACGATAACACAGAATTTGGGAAATTTGGGAAGCTGAGCTCTGAAGGTGCGAAGAACGAAGAACATCGCTCAGAGAACTCAAGCTGCAATTTGATAAGGTAAGGGGGGCTACTACTCAATTTATATTTGCTTATGGGTTTAGGTACGATTGATTTTGGATAATCGTAGGGAGAAACCCCAATTTTTTTAGATGTTCTTAGGAATCAATAACCTTAGGGTTGAACCTTGTTAGAAAAGGTTTAGGTTCCCAAATTTTATAAATCAATTAGGGATTTTAGGTTCCTATGGTGAATTTGGAGTATAATTGTATGATCGTGAATTTACCTTAGGTGTTCTAGGGATAACCTTGATGTTGTTAGAATTTCCCTAAAGGACGGGTAATATGTAACTTAAGGTCAATTTTATAAAACTTGTTGTTGATGAAAGAATGGTTGATAAAATAGGATGTTTTGAGACAAAAATTCTGAGTTGTGTATGATTTGAAAAATAGGACCTTAAGTGAAATAATGCTGTCCTTAAGATTGGAACTTGACTAACATAGAAGGGGATTGTGTTTCCAATTGATGTGTTGCTTTGAGTTATGCATAATTGATGTTGTTATGTACCGAAATGTGCGTTTTGGCTGGTATTTTTCGTGTTTGGCTGCTGTTCTGAGCTGCTGCAGGTACAGGAAATTTTGGGTACGCGCTCATCAACACGGGCCGTGTTGATTCACACGGGCACCCGTGTTGATCTGCTGTATTGATAAAAACAATGTGTTCTGGGCACATTTCAACACGGGCCGTGTTGATTCACACGGGCACCCGTGTTGATCCCCTGTATTGGCAAAATAACGTGTTTCTGGACACATTTCCACACGGGCAGTGTTGATTTACACGGGCACCCGTGTTGAACCTCTGTGTTGGTTCTGAATTTTGTTTTATGTGCTTTGTTGTGGTGTACAGGAACGATTTTGTTTTGATGTGCAGTGTTTGACATGTTTTGAATATGCTGTTTATTGATTTCCTAGTGTTGATTGATGCTTGTATCGAATAACATTTGTATGTTATGATACCAACACTACGTAGATTTTATTGTCATGCTTTGAAATGATGTTAACAAGCATGAATTATGATATAACTTGATATGATGGGTTGATGTTTAATAGTATGCTGAGTGATTACATGCTATCCATATCCTGTTATGATTGACGTTGTTGATGTTGCATGATATGTTTTATTGATGTTTAATAGTATGCTGAGTGTTACATACTTTACATATCATGTTGCATTTGTTAATTCCCATTGTGTGGAATTAACATGGTGGCCAATATACGTGTCCGCGATTTAATGGAACGTTGAGGTGGTAGCCGTGTCCGCGATATAATGGAACGGTGAGTTGTCCGTGACCCGAGATATAATGGGGCGGTAAATTGGTACCACATGCATGTGTGTGTTGCATTATATTGAATATAACATGAATGGATGATTTTCCAATGTTGTATTTAATTGATTGTATGCATGTATTGTTGCTAAATTGTTAACGATGTTTGATGTTAATTATAAATATGAAAAGTAAGATATTATGAATATATGAATTGTAAAGGTTTTTATAAACTATGAAACATGCTAACTGTTTGGGTGATGCTTATGGTTTTCTGAATTGATTGTTATGAACGTATAATCAAATGTATAATTGAGATGCTCACCCTTACTGTTGAATATTTCAGATTGAGGAGCTTCGTTCAGGTGCTTGGCGAAGGCTTGTTGTTTCTAGTTTATTTCCGTTTAAGTATTGTCCAGGTCATGCTCTGATAGTTGTAACTCCGAGAACGTTTGTTTGTCGAGCTGCTTTAGTCAGACTCGTTTATTCCTTATGTTTGTTATAATATGATGTTGATATATTCCAGGTGTTAATCCCTGATGATTTTGAAAATATTATAACCTTAGTTTTGTTAATTAAATTATTCCGCTGTGTAAACATGTATGAGTTGCTTCTATGTTATGCATGACAGGAACTTGTTTTTATTAAAAGAGAGTTGTGACATCCTCGTTAATACATGTACTCTGAAAGTATGATTTTACTTATTTGCAAAATTTTATGCAGGGTAATAGAGGGTGTTACACCACACGTAGGGGAGTCACGTCCATTTTAACCTCCATGGGTTTGTTGGTTGCATCACCATCCCCTTCATTCGTTTCGTGCTCTTGATCTTCTTCATCATCATCCAAGTCCACCACTTCGATGCCTTCCTTTTCACTGCTATTTGCGTTGGACTCCGTCCCAGCAGTCGAACCATCATTGGCATCCTCCTCCTCAGACTCTTCGTCTGCAGATTCTTCGTCTCTTTGGTCAGAATCAGCTTTCTCTCCTTCAGTTTGAGTGTCCTTTGGGTCCTCTTGAAGAGTTTCAAGAGGGGACTTTTGAAGAGAAGCTCTTTGCAAATCTTCTGCAGATGTTTGAAGTGGTGTTTCGTTTGTCTCTTTCAGAGGAATAGAGGTGCCTTGATCATCCTGCTGTTCAGAAGTTCCAGCCAGAATCGCCATATTGGATGAACCTTTGTTCTGTACAAGGTTGCTGGAATCTCCTTGAGGAGAGGAGTTGAGTGGAGCAGCAGCTTTGGATGGTGAGTTCGAAGTAGTGGAAGCTGGATTCAAGATGTTCTGCAAGGAGCAAAAGAATGTTAAGAACATGCACCAAGGTAATAAGCAATTGTTATTCTCAAAGAGATTTAAAGTTCAATTTACCTGTGGACTCTCGGAGGAGAGGTTACTAGCTATGCGTTCCAACATTATGTTGGAGGTCGAAGGTGGAATTTTGGATTTGGGTGAGGGAGCAGCATCCCTGGAATCGAGTCCAGAGACACTAGTTGGAACGGTGCTTTTCAAAATGTCCTTCTTCTGCTTCTTCTTCGAAGCAGTTGGTAAGTTTCCTCCAGCCTTGGGGTCTTCCCCAGTGGTATTTGATTTCCGCTTCTTGGGAGTAGTAGGAGGAAGTTTGTTGGTCTGAAAATATTTAAACAAAGAGTTAGATGCAAACCATAAAACATGAGTGAATTCGAAACATCAAGGCTAAGTGATTACCGTTGGAGTTGGAACACTGGTTGTTGTTGGTATTGTTGTTGTGGTTGTTGCAACAATGGTTGTTGTTTCGGATGGAGTTACTTTGTCAGTAGTTTCGATGGAGGCTTGAGAGGTGCTCCCTTCTTTCGACTTCGAGGCGGCTGTCTTTATCCTGATGGCTGAAAATCGAAACAATTAAAGCAAAGGTTAAAGATATGGAAAATGAAAAACGTTTGGGATTTTCCCAAGCATTCGCACCTGTGCCTTGATCAGATTTAATCGACATGGCAGAAAGGTCGTAACGAAGGTGTCCTGGGAAATCATGAAGCCAGTGTCGAGCCCATGTCACAGTCTCAGATGGCTTTGGTTTCCTTTGAAGATGTTTGAACATCTCTTTGCAAGTGAACCACCAAGGATATGGGGGAAACCAAGCCAGAGCCAGTTCTGAGGTAGGTAATCTAGGAAATTTAGGTGGATGCATTTCGAATGGCAACCTATACCTATCCTCAGGTGACAACCCTGAAGGAAGTTTTAACTTAGAAACTTTTTGTTTGAATTTTTCCTTCAAGGTCTCAGCCGCTTGATGCACAGTGGATTCCAAGCGCGTGGGGTCATAAGTAGTTTCAAAATAATTTTGGAAAGCTTTAATCTCTTTGGCATGAGTAAACATACCTTTCTTTGCTGGTACCTGCACATCGAAGGCATCAATTAGTTTCTGTTGAATTGCAAGTGTATCGAACATATAAGTTTGATAAAACTTGGTCCACCATTCCAGAAACCCCTTAGCTGTGAGATGAGTAGGTTCAAAGGTTATTAGCTCAAACTGGGCAAAGCCTTGGTATTGTTCTTGCTGTATTTTGGCTTCCCGTGCCTTGAAAGTTCGCCCAGAGGTAATGGCACTCTCAGTTTGAAATAAGGGTTCAGGAATTAGCTGGCATAAGCCAAACTGTCTCGAAACAAAATTTAGCTGGTAAGCGAAAAGAAAAATCTGATTCTTGGTTGGAGTTATTCTTGAAGAAATGAGTCTAGGTAGCAAAAAAGCTCTCCACACATCCTGAATCTCCTTGCTCTTGACAGCTTCTGAGAGAGCCATGGTGAACCAGGAAGGTCCATGAGCCCTCGAAGCAAAAGGCGCCATGCTCTCTTCGAACTTATGCCTTTTGGAGAATATCATGATATATTTTGAGAATAGGACTTTGAAGTCGTCTTTGTCGTCATTTGGAGTTAATCTTCGAAGCCTAGTGCCTTCGACTATTCTATCAATTATCTCAGGGTCTTGTTCATCAATGGTGTTGGCAGTTGACAAGGAGGGTTCGAACATGGCATTTAGCCATAGCTAAAGTAACCAAAAAGGGCCATCCAACAGGATATTTTTGGAGGTATGAGATTTGAGGCTCGAAATAGCTGACCTCAGGCTTTCATAAAGGTCAACTAAGAGCAGTTCACTTAGGCATACTCTTCGATTTTCATGCAAATCCCTAGCTAGAGGAATAAACCTACTGGCTACCTGTAGGGATCTACTGCAGAAGACGTATCTTGACAGCCATAGGGTTAGGAAAGCAATGTGTTCTACGTCAGACACACTGTCTCCCTCATCATGGTAGTGACTGATAAACTTGGAAAAACTTGCTAGTTTGACTTCGAAGTCAATTATGCTTGAATGTTCTTCGTTGTCGGGGATGTATGTTTCTCCTACTGGCGATAGCCCAGTGATGGCCGCTATGTCGAAGAAGGTAGGGGTGATCATTCCACCAGGGAGATGGAAAGTATTATAGGTACTGTCCCAGAAATAGAGGGACGCGAATAGCAAAGGGTGGCTGTAAGTGAAACCAGGCTTCGACAGCTTAATCAAATTGTAGATACCTAATTCTTCCCATTGCTGGGATTTCTTAGCTTCTACCTTCTTGAACCAGTTTTGATAAGCAGTATCGGAAGGGGGGCAAGATCGAAACGGTTTGAAATTACTTTTTACATAGTCTAATACAAAAGGGTCCTTAGGAGAAACAGTTGGATTTTCTATGGTGTTTGAGCCAGAAGATTCTATTGCCTTAGGGGCGTCCATTTTGTTAAACAAGGGTTTGAAACTATAGCAAACTGGGAAAATTGTCCTGGTATCTTTTAAAATTTCAAAAACCGTAAGAGGGCCATTTAAAGCTAACCTCTTACCAGCAACGGTGGTAGGAATGAGTACCTGTGATGCATACAACATTTCTTTTTCCTTTGAGATCATCTGAGGAGCAAGAACGGATTGACCTTGGTGAGTGATAATCTTACTTTCCATTGTAGTTCCTGCAGTTTTTCCCTTCTTCTTGGAAACCTTTTTGAGTTGGGATGAAGTAGAAGAAGACATTTTTGAAGGATGTTGAAAGCTTAGGGTTTTTGGCGAGAGAAGAAGGATAAAAGATTCAGAATGTAGAAAGAAAAGAAAAAGATTAAGTTGATGATGTTTTATAATGGGGAAGTTTAAGCATCCACTGAATGAGGGTGTGATACGTGGAAATCATGGGTTGGTTTGATGAAGAGGTGGCGTAAAGTTAACATGGGTAATAGGCGTGATTAAAGATAATCATTGTTTGTAACTGCACCATACTGTGAAGTGGCTCCAGGCGGTTAAGGAATCCAAAAAAGTGTTATGATTGACGTGACTGGAGTCAAATGCATTAAATGTTACGATGGTTCGAAGGTTGCATCAAAATCTTGTGTAGATGTTTAAAATAGGTATTTCTTAGAGAGATCGAAATACATATTTTAAAGGGGCATTTTGTTGGCTGAAGATTTTGATAATATTATTAAAAGCCAAGTAAGTTGAACGTTTCGATCGAAATGAAACAAAGCGTCATGTTTCGAAGTAGCAGAAGCAGTGTTTCGAATAAGCATATCAAAGCTTGGAGCTTCGAGTGGAAATTATGGGAACATATCTAAAGAAGTCTCGAAACGACAACAAGGCTGTGTCTGAGAAGTGCGTTCGAAGCGGAGAAGTACCAAAACATTTGAAATTCAAATGAGAGCGGGACATTCGAAGTTTGAAATTTATGTGCTGGAGCATTTGGAGACACGTGGAAACAAGAGAGAGGCATTGTTCTGCATGTTCTGAACGTGGCATAATCCTATAGCAAGACCGTTGTGGTCGAATTAGTATAAATAGAAGTCTTAGTATTAGGATTTCGTGTGTCATATCTATTGTACTAAATACTCAGTAACATTCAAATTACCACATGGCAAGGGAAACGAATGCAAGAGCAATGTACGTATGATAGCACCACATGTTTATGATTTAATGAAAACCTTTTATCATTTCCAGCACTTTCCTTTATCTTTCTGCCAAATACCATTTACAAGTTTTCTCATTTAAAGTCTTTTTTATTTCGAAATCTTTTCATTGAAGCCTTACATTTTAATGCTTTCTTTACATTTCAAACACTTTTACATTTCAGAAAACTGTCATACTTTTCATGCCTTTATCTTCAAGTTTTGTCTTTCGAAAGCCTATTTTTACTTAAAGTCATTTACAGATTTCTTGCATTAAATGCTTTCTTCATATTTCGAATCTTTTACGTTCCAGAGCATCTTTTACATTAACTGTTTTTATAATTCGAAGCCATTTACTTGCTTTTTATGCAATTTCACATGTCTTTACAATTAACATTTATTCATGCAATTTAGTTTCGCGCACATATATTTTGATTACACCTTTAATCTTTAAGAGAGAAATCGAAATAAGTCAAACACCTACACAACACTCAAATACCAACCATGAATATCTGTTCGATCATGAGAGTTACCCTAATGACCAAGGAATCCTAGGATCAATCTAGTCGATCCTGTGAGTTACCAGAGAAATTGAATAACAATCAGTAAGTTTATTTGATAGTTTGGAAGACTAGCGGTTGTTTACCAGAAATCACTGGAAACAATATGTTTGTCTGGATTTTCCTGGTTTTCAGGGTGCTTGGTGATTTCTCATAAGTCCTCTACCCAGACTTGGGCAAACTTAAGATAAAACGGGCGGTATAGTCATGTTAACTTTGAGTGAGTAATCCCAAAAAAGGAGGCATGAGATCCCCCACTCAGTGGAGGCCCCTTTGACTGTAGTGTCGTTTATCGAGTAATCAGGAAGACGTGATACTTTTAACCTGGGAGCCTGCTGAAATTGAGAACTGTAGAACCTTTAACCCATCTTGGCCTTTTAGGTGTAGTGTGGAAGCTATGACAAAGTAATTCGAAAATGGTTGTCACACGATACTATGCTTGGACGAGTTTTTCCTGAGAATATTGCTAATTATTGAGTCAATCAGGAAGTTGGTAATATTCGAAGGAAGGATGTAGACCCTGGGAACCTCTTAGAACCTTGTTGGGCAGGTGATAAACTTTTAGATCATACCTTGTGGGTAACACCATTGACCTCATGCTCGTAACGTCTAACCTATAAACCGCCCATGTTTGTGATCTTGTGTGTGATTGTTGCATCATGCATTCATGCACCCATGAGCATCCTTTAAAACATTATTTCAAGGGACTTAAAGTTAACTCTTTGTGAATATATCAGGTACTTTTGACCATGGATTCTGGAAAAGGAAAGACTCGAAAGTACAGTTTCAAAGATCCCAAGATAGACGAGTTGATGAGTCTGATTTCCGAGATCGAGAGTTCTACAGATTTTCCTAAGAAGTATGGGTCCATCATTTTTCTTATGAAGCTCGGGATTAAGGAGTATCTCAACTTTGGTCCAGTTCTATGATCCGATGTATCGAGGCTTTATATTCCCTGATTATCAGTTGATTCCTACACTAGAAGAGTATTCTTATCTTTTGGGTTTAGCTATTACCAATCGTGTTCCTTTCACTGGTTTAGAGGGGGAGCCAAAATCTCATGAGATTGCTGCTTTGGTTCATTTGGGGAAGTCTGAGATTAAAGCCCACATGACTACCAAAGGAGGGATCAGAGGATTACCCGCTCAGTTTTTATTGGAGAAAGCTTGCTACTTTGCTAGGGTGAAGAGTACAATTACTTTTGAGGCCATCTTTGCTCTACTTGCTTATGGGCTGTTCTTATTTCCCAATGTCGACAAATTTGTGGATATAAATGCCATCAGGATCATTTTGATTGGGCATCCAGTGCCTACATTATTAGGTGATGCTTATTACTCTATTCATCTTCGAGATTCTTATCATGGAGGGATGATCATTTGCTGCATGCCTTTGTTGTATCAATGATTTATTTTTCACTTACCTCGGTTCGATGCCTTCTGGGATGTCAGGAAGGAACCTCTTTGGGCTTTGAAGATTATGGCCCTCGCTCATTCAGATATTGTTTGGTATCGTCAGGCTTACTATGATGTGGAGATTGTCGATAGTTGTGGTAGTTTCCCCAATGTACCTCTTCTTGGTACAAAGGGAGGAATTAACTACAATCATGTTCTTCCACGATGACATCTTGGATATCCGATGAGGGATAAGCCAAATAGTATTCATCTGAGTGGTTTCTTCCTTAAAGAGGGAGATGTTCGTAAGGAAGCTAAGAAGGAGATTGCAAAGGCTTGGCGTCATATTCACAGGAAGAGTAGAAAGGACTTGGGACCTAGAGGGGCTGTTTCTTTGGAGCCTTATCTTTAGTGGGTACAAGCAAGAGCCATCCAGTTAAAGATGCCATATTCCCATGAAGCACCCATGCCTGATATGTTTATGAATACCACTCCTCACCTATTAGATGATGTGGAAGAGCTTCAGCTTTCCCTAGTCAGTATGCAACAGGAAAAGGAGGCTTGGAATAATAAGTGTTAGACTTTAGAGGTGTCCTACCAAGTAGACCTGAAGTAGAAAGATGACCTGGTCAAGATTCTTGAGAGTCGTGCTGTAGAGATGATGGATAGGCAAGGGGATTTATTTTCCTCTAGAGCTCATTCAGGACCTAGTTGCTCACTTCCTGACTCATGTGATTGAAAAGAGGTCGCCGACAGGTATACAGAAGAGAACAAGCAGTTAAAGGCTTAGATAGGAAGACTCATAGGAAAACGTCAGTGTGTGGAGTGATCTTCATCAGCTTTGCTTTCTTAGGATCTTATATTTTTATCTTATTTTGTACTTGGGATTATTGAAACTTGTACTAAAAAGTTGTAATCTGTTTTGAAGTTATTATTATGAGATTTTCAGTATTAGTACTTTAATGTTTGCAGATTGTCTATAAATCTTTGAGTCCCTTGAAATATTGATAATAAAGTAAATCATGCGCATTACATATCATGCACCATCTTATACATATTTCTTGCATTTATGTTCATACCCAGGTGTCTTACTGTGTTTCTCTACTTAATTCATAAGCAAGATGTCTCACCAATATAATACTCGGGCTAATTCCAAAAAGAAAATGGAGAATCTTGAACAAGAGAATCGCGAGCTGCACAAAGAAGTTACTGCTTTGAAGGCCAACATGGCCAATCTGACTACTTTGATGGAATCATTGGTGGCTGCTAAGAATCAGCCACCACTTGCTCAACATCAACAAACAATAATTACTTCTTAAAGTCCATCAGTTCCCGTTTCTGTTACCCCAATTACTGTTGTTCAGAATCGTATGCCTCAGTGTTATTTATGGGGAATTCCAGAGAACTTCATGCCAGAAGGTTATAATCTTGATACTCAAGTTGCTCCATTTTCTCAAATTGTTGCTGTTTCTGCACCTCTTGTAGTGCATGTTACTCCTATGGCTAGAAAAGAGATCCACTATACTGCACCTCCTTCAGTGAATTCTATGCCATTTGTAAATGATGAAGTTTATCGTCCTGCTCCTCCTCTAAGTGAAAGTATGGGTTTTTATGATCGTTTGGATGATTTTCGAGACCAATTCAATGAGATGAAGAAGGAAATGAAGGACCTTCATAGAAAATAATTGTTTGGACAGAATGTCAATGAACTATGCCAAGTTCCCAATGTAAAGGTCCCAGTGAAGTTTAAAGTGCCAAAATTTGAGAGTTACAAGGGCAACTCTTGCCCTCGTGACCACCTTGTGATGTATATCAACAAAATGTCTACCCATATTGATGACCATCGTTTGCTCATTCATTTCTTCCAAGATAGTTTAACTGGTGCTGCTCTGAAGTGGTATATGAGTCTGAACGTAGTAGTATCCGTACCTTCAATGACTTGGGAGAAGCCTTCATCAAACAGTACAAATATAATATGTTCATGGCACCTGACCGTGACCATTTAAGGGCAATGGCTTAGAGAGACAATGAGTCATTCAAAGAGTATGCACAGAGATGGCACGAGATAGCTGCCCAGGTGGTTCCACCTATGTGAGAACAAGAAATGACCAAGGTCTTCCTGAAAACCCTTGGATCATTTTATTATGAAAGGATGGTCTCCAGCACGCCAAGTGATTTTACTGAAATGGTAAGCATGAGAGTTCGTTTGGAAGAGGCTATTAGAGAATGGCGCTTGACTAAATATGAAGGGACAAAGAAGTCGTCATACATGTTCTCCCGAAAGAAAGAGAGTGAGAATAATGCTATTATTGGGGAGATAAAGATTAGGCTACCTAGAAGATATCAATGATACCAACAACAGGTTGCTTCTGTAACTCATGTCGTCAATGTAGATCCAACCATGATTTCCTATCAAAGACCACCTCCTCAGGGGAATCAAGGGCAAAATCAGAAGAGAGAGGCTTTTGACTCTATCCCCATGAGCTATGCAGAGTTACTCCTGACATTGATTCAGAAAAAGTTGGTTCAGACCAACCCACCCCCTGCTATACCATCACCTTTGCCTTGGTATTATAAGGCAGACCAGACGTGTGCTTTTCATCAGGGAGCACCAGGAAACAATGTTGAGAACTGTTATCCTTTGAAATCTGAAGTACAAAAGATGGTGAGATATGGCCTTTTATCCTTTAAGGATGTTGGTCCTAACGTGAAAGATAATCCTTTGTCAAAGCATGGAGGAGAATATGCTGTAAACATGGTTGTTGGTTGTCCATGGGACTTTTGGATTTTTTAAATCAAACTGGTTAGAGGAGATCTGGTAAAGATGCATGCTGACCTCTGCGAGTTTAGTTACTATACGCATGACCAATCTAGTTATGGTATTTGTAGTACATATATACATAGGTGTGATAAGATAAAATCTGATCTTCGGGAAATGATGGACGAAGGCCTCATTCATATAATCATGCCTAGGGCAGAGTACGGGGAAGATGTGAATATGGTCTACGGATGTCCCGGTGAATTCTGGATTTTTGACGTGAATCATATGAATGATGATTTGGTGAAGTTGCACACTACCTTCTGTCTCATGGATGGTCAAGTAGAACACTATTATGGATCTTGTCGGATCTGCTGCAAAGATTCTCGTGGCTGTTCCATTGTGACACAGTCTTTTAACGTTTTTTCTTAGTGATGAAGTAACATAAAATTTTGTGATGGAGAAGAAGAAAACTATTGAAATGATTTACATCTATTATACCATAATTCAATATGAATATGGTGAATAAATATACTATCGAGCCTCATTATATTATTTTAACTATTATGAATATATATGAAATATGTGTCATTAATTAATAGTATTTTAACATAGATTCTTAGTGATGTAGTAACCTAAAATTTGGTGATGGTGAAGAAGAAAAATATTAAAATTGTTTACATCTATTGTACCATAATATAATATGAATATGGTAAATAAATATACTATCGAGCTGCATTATATAATTTTAATTATTATGAATGTATATGAAATATGTGTCATTAATTAATAGTCTTTTTACATAGTTTCTTAATGATGAAGTAACCTAAAATTTGGTGATAGAGATGAAGAAAACTATTTAAATTGTTTACATTTATTATACCATAATAAAATATAAATATGGTGAATAAATATACTATCGAGCCTCACTATATTATTTTAACTATTACGAATGTAAAATAAAAATGTGTCATTAATTAATAGTCTTTTAACATACATTCTTAGTGATGAAGTAACCTAAAATTTGGTGACGGAGAAGAAGGAAAATATTGAAATTGTTTACATCTATTATACCATAATACAATCCGAATATGGTAAATAAATATACTATCTAGCCATATTATAAAATTTTAATTATTACGAATGTATATGAAATATGTGTCATTAATTAATAATCTTTTAACATAGTTTCTTAGTGATGAAGTAATCTAAAATTTGGTGAAGGAGATGAAGAAAACTATTGAAATTATTTACATCTATTATACCATAATACAATATGAATATGGTGAATAAATATACTATCGGTCCTCATTATATTATTTTAACTATTACGAATGTATATGAATTATGTGTCACTAATTAATAGTCTTTTAACTTAGTTTCTTAGTAGTGAAGTAACCTAAAACTTGGTGATGGAGAAGAAGAAAAATATTGAAATTGTTTACATCTGTTATACAATAATACAAGATGAATATGATGAATAAATATATTGTCAAGCTTCATTAAATAATTTTAATTATTAAGAATGTATATGAAATATATGTCATTAATTAATAGTCTTTTAACATAGTGTCTTAGTAATGAAGTAAGCTAAAACTTGGTGATGGTGAAGAAGAAAACTTTTGAAATTGTTTACATCTATTATACAATAATACAATATGAATATGGTAAATAAATATACTATTGAGCCTCATTATATAATTTTAAAAATTACAAGTGTATGTCAAATATATGTCATTATTTAATAGTCGTTTAACTTAGTTTCTTAGTGATGCAGTAACCTAAAATTTGGTGATGGAGAAGAAGAAAAATATTGAAATAGTTTACATATCTTATACCATAATACAATATAAATATTATGAATAAATATACTGTCAAGCCTCATTACATAAATTTAATTATTACGAATGTATTTAAAATATGTGTCATGAATAAATAGTCTTTTAACATAGTTTCTTAGTGATGAAGTAACCTAAAATTTGGTGATGGAGAAGAAGAAAACTATTGAAATTGTTTATATCTATTATACACTAATACAATATTAATATGGTTAATAAATATACAATCGAGTCTCATTATATTACTTTAACTATTACGCATGTATATAAAATATGAGTCGATAATTAAAAGTCTTTTAACATAGTTACTTAGTGATGAAGTAACCTACAATTTGGTGATGGAGATGAAGAAAACTATTGAACTTGTTTACATCTATTATACCATAATACAATATAAATATGGTGAATAAATATACTATCGAGCCTCATTATATTATTTTAACTATTACGAATGTATATGAAATATGTGTCATTAATTAATACTCTTTTAACTTAGTTTCTTAATAATGAAGTAACCTAAAACTTGGTGATGAAGAAGAATAAAACTATTTAAATTGTTTACATCTATTATACAATTATACAATATGAATGTGGTGAATAAATATACTATTGAACCTCATTATATAATTTTAACTATTACAAGTGTATATGAAATGTGTGTAATTATTTAATAGTCTTTTAACTGAGTTTCTTAGTGAATAATTAAACTAAAATTTGGTGAAGGAGATGAAGAAAACTATTGAAATTGTTTACATCAATTATACTATAATACAATATGAATATGGTAAATAAGTATGCTATCGAGCCTCATTATATTATTTTAACTATTAGAATGTATATGAAATATGTGTCATAAATTAATAGTCTTTTAACTTAGTTTCTTAGTAATGAAGTAACCTAAAACTTGGTGATAGAGAAGAAGATAAATATTGAAATTGTTTACATCTATTATACCATAATACAATATGAATATGGAAAATAAATATACTATATAGTCGCATTATATAATTTTAATTATTATGAATGCATATGAAATATGTATCATTAATTAATAGTCTTTTAACATAATTTCTTAGTTATGAAGTAACATAAAATTTGGTGATGGAGATGAAGAAAACTATTGAAATTGTTTACATCTATTATAACATAATAAAATTGTGATTATGGTGAATAAATATACTATCGAGCCTCATTATATTATTTTAACTGTTACGAATGTATATTAAATATGTGTCATTAATTAATAGTTTTTTAACATACTTTTTTAGTAATGAAGTAACCTAAAATTTGGGAATGGAGAAGAAGAAAAATAATGAAATTGTTTACATCTATTATCCCATAATATAATATAAATATGGTGAATAAATATACTATCGATCCGCATTATAAAATTTTAATTATTACGAATGTATATGAAATATGTGTCATTAATTAATAGTCTTTCAACATATTTTCTTAGTGATGAAGTAACCCAAAATTTGTTGAAGGAGATGAAGAAAACTATTGAAATTGTTTACATCTATTATACCATAATACAACATGAATATGTTGAATTAATATACTATCGAGCCTCATTTATTATTTTAACTATTAAAAATGTATATGAAATATGTGTCATTAATTAATCGTCTTTTAACTTAATTTCTTAGTAATGAAGTAACTTAAAACTTGGTAATGGAGAAGAACAAAAATAATGAAATGTTTACATCTGTTATACCATAATACAATATGAATATGATAGATAAATATACTGTAAAGCCTCATTGCATAATTTTAATTATTACGAATGTATATGAAATATATGTCATTAATTAATAGTCTTTTAACATAGTTTCTTAGTGATGAAGTAACCTAAAATTTGGTGATGGAGAAGAAGAAGACTATTGAAATTGTTTACATCTATTATACACTAATACAATATGAATATGGTAAATAAATATGCAACCGAGCCTCATTATATTATTTTAACTATTACGAATGAATGTGAAATATGTGTCAATCATTAAAAGTCTTTTAACATTGTTTCTTAGTGATGAATTAACCTAGAATTTGGGGATGGAGAAGAAGAAAACTAATGAAATTGTTTACATCTATTATCCCATAATATAATATGAATATGATGAATAATTATACTACCGAGCCGCATTATATAATTTTAATTATATGAATATATATGAAATATGTGTCATTAATTAATAGTCTTTTAACATAGTTTCTTAGTGATAAAGTAACCTAAAATTTGGTGATAGAGAAGAAGAAAACTATTGAAATTGTTTACATCTATTATACACTAATACAATATGAATATGGTAAATAAATATACTAGCGAGCCTCATTATATTAATTTAACTATTACGAATGTATGTGAAATATGTGTCAATAATTAAAAGTCTGTTAACAATGTTTCTTAGTGATGAAGTAACCTAAAATTTGGGGATGGAGAAGAAGAAAAATATTGAAATTATTTACATCTATTATCCCATAATATAATATGAATATGGTGAATAAATATACTATCGAGCCTCATTATATTATTTTAACTATTACAAATGTGTATTAAATTTGTGTCATTAATTAATAGTCTATTAACTTAGTTTCTTAGTAATGAAGTAACCTAAAATATGGTGACGGAGAAGAAGAAAAATATTGAAATTGTTTACATCTATTATACCATAATATAATATGAATATGGTGAATTAATATACTATCGAGCCGCATTATAAAATTTTAATTATTACGAATATATATGAAATATGTGTCATTAATTAATAGTCTTTTAACATATTTTCTTTGTGAGAAGTAACCTAAAATTTGTTAAAGGAGATGAAGAAAACTATTGAAATTGTTTACATCTATTATACCATAATACAATATGAATATGGTGTAAATATACTATCGAGCCTCATTATATTATTTTAACTATTACGAATGTATATGAAATATGTGTCATTAATTAATACTCTTTTAACTTAGTTTCTTAATAATGAAGTAACCTAAAACTTGGTGATGAAGAAGAAGAAAACTATTTAAATTGTTTACATCTATTATACAATTATACAATATGAATGTGGTGAATAAATATACTATTGAACCTCATTATATAATTTTAACTATTACAAGTGTATATGAAATGTGTGTAATTAATTAATAGTCTTTTAACTGAGTTTCTTAGTGATTAATTAAACTAAAATTTGGTGAAGGAGATGAAGAAAACTATTGAAATTGTTTACATCAATTATACTATAATACAATATGAATATGGTAAATAAGTATGCTATCGAGTCTCATTATATTATTTTAACTATTAGAATGTATATGAAATATGTGTCATAAATTAATAGTCTTTTAACTTAGTTTCTTAGTAATGAAGTAACCTAAAACTTGGTGATAGAGAAGAAGATAAATATTGAAATTGTTTACATCTATTATACCATAATACAATATGAATATGGAAAATAACTATACTATATAGTCGCATTATATAATTTTAATTATTATGAATGCATATGAAATATGTATCATTAATTAATAGTCTTTTAACATAATTTCTTAGTTATGAAGTAACATAAAATTTGGTGATGGAGATGAAGAAAACTATTGAAATTGTTTACATCTATTATAACATAATAAAATTATGATTATGGTGAATAAATATACTATCGAGCCTCATTATATTATTTTAACTGTTACGAATGTATATTAAATATGTGTCATTAATTAATAGTTTTTTAACATACTTTTTTAGTAATGAAGTAACCTAAAATTTGGGGATGGAGAAGAAGAAAAATAATGAAATTGTTTACATCTATTATCCCATAATATAATATGAATATGGTGAATAAATATACTATCGATTCGCATTATAAAATTTTAATTATTACGAATGTATATGAAATATGTGTTATTAATTAATAGTCTTTCAACATATTTTCTTAGTGATGAAGTAACCCAAAATTTGTTGAAGGAGATGAAGAAAACTATTGAAATTGTTTACATCTATTATACCATAATACAACATGAATATGTTGAATTAATATACTATCGAGCCTCATTTATTATTTTAACTATTAAAAATGTATATGAAATATGTGTCATTAATTAATCGTCTTTTAACTTAATTTCTTAGTAATGAAGTAACTTAAAACTTGGTAATGGAGAAGAACAAAAATAATGAAATGTTTACATCTGTTATACCATAATACAATATGAATATGATAGATAAATATACTGTAAAACTTCATTGCATAATTTTAATTATTACGAATGTATATGAAATATATGTCATTAATTAATAGTCTTTTAACATAGTTTCTTAGTGATGAAGTAACCTAAAATTTGGTGATGGAGAAGAAGAAGACTATTGAAATTGTTTACATCTATTATACACTAATACAATATGAATATGGTAAATAAATATGCAACCGAGCCTCATTATATTATAGAATGAATGTGAAATATGTGTCAATCATTAAAAGTCTTTTAACATTGTTTCTTAGTGATGAATTAACCTAAAATTTGGGGATGGAGAAGAAGAAAACTAATGAAATTGTTTACATATATTATCCCATAATATAATATGAATATGATGAATAATTATATTACCGAGCCGCATTATATAATTTTAATTATATGAATGTATATGAAATATGTGTCATTAATTAATAGTCTTTTAACATAGTTTCTTAGTGATAAAGTAACCTAAAATTTGGTAATGGATAAGAAGAAAACTATTGAAATTGTTTACATCTATTATACACTAATACAATATGAATATGGTAAATAAATATACTACCGAGCCTCATTATATTATTTTAACTATTACGAATGTATGTGAGATATGTGTCAATAATTAAAAGTCTTTTAACATAGTTTCTTAGTGATGAAGTAACCTAAAATTTGGGGATGGAGAAGAAGAAAAATATTGAAATTATTTACATCTATTATCCCATAATATAATATGAATATGGTGAATAAATATACTATCGAGCCTCATTATATTATTTTAACTATTACAAATGTGTATTAAATATGTGTCATTAATTAATAGTCTATTAACTTAGTTTCTTAGTAATGAAGTAACCTAAAATATGGTGACGGAGAAGAAGAAAAATATTGAAATTGTTTACATCTATTATACCATAATACAATATGAATATGGTGAATTAATATACTATCGAGCCGCATTATAAAATTTTAATTATTACGAATATATATGAAATATGTGTCATTAATTAATAGTCTTTTAACATATTTTCTTAGTGAGAAGTAACCAAAAATTTGTTAAAGGAGATCAAGAAAACTATTGAAATTGTTTACATCTATTATACCATAATACAATATGAATATGGTGTAAATATACTATCGAGCCTCATTATATTATTTTAACTATTACAAATGTATATGAAATATGTGTCATTAATTAATCGTCTTTTAACTTAGTTTCTTAGTAATGAAGTAACCTAAAACTTGGTGATGAAGAAGAAGAAAACTATTTAAATTGTTTACATCTATTATACAATTATACAATATGAATGTGGTGAATAAATATACTATTGAACCTCATTATATAATTTTAACTATTACAAGTGTATATGAAATGTGTGTAATTAATTAATAGTCTTTTAACTGAGTTTCTTAGTGATTAGTTAAACTAAAATTTGGTGAAGGAGATGAAGAAAACTATTGAAATTGTTTTAAATCAATTATACTATAATACAATATGAATATGGTAAATAAGTATGCTATCGAGCCTCATTATATTATTTTAACTATTAGAATGTATATGAAATATGTGTCATAAATTAATAGTCTTTTAACTTAGTTTCTTAGTAATGAAGTAACCTAAAACTTGGTGATAGAGAAGAAGATAAATATTGAAATTGTAAACATCTATTATACCATAATACAATATGAATATGGAAAATAAATATACTATATAGTCGCATTATATAATTTTAATTATTATGAATGCATATGAAATATGTATCATTAATTAATAGTCTTTTAACATAATTTCTTGGTTATGAAGTAACATAAAATTTGGTGATGGAGATGAAGAAAACTATTGAAATTGTTTACATCTATTATAACATAATAAAATTATGATTATGGTGAATAAATATACTATCGAGCCTCATTATATTATTTTAACTGTTACGAATGTATATTAAATATGTGTCATTAATTAATAGTTTTTTAACATACTTTTTTAGTAATGAAGTAACCTAAAATTTGGGGATGGAGAAGAAGAAAAATAATGAAATTGTTTACATCTATTATCCCATAATATAATATGAATATGGTGAATAAATATACTATCGATTCGCATTATAAAATTTTAATTATTACGAATGTATATGAAATATGTGTTATTAATTAATAGTCTTTCAACATATTTTCTTAGTGATGAAGTAACCCAAAATTTGTTGAAGGAGATGAAGAAAACTATTGAAATTGTTTACATCTATTATACCATAATACAACATGAATATGTTGAATTAATATACTATCGAGCCTCATTTATTATTTTAACTATTAAAAATGTATATGAAATATGTGTCATTAATTAATCGTCTTTTAACTTAATTTCTTAGTAATGAAGTAACTTAAAACTTGGTAATGGAGAAGAACAAAAATAATGAAATGTTTACATCTGTTATACCATAATACAATATGAATATGATAGATAAATATACTGTAAAGCCTCATTGCATAATTTTAATTATTACGAATGTATATGAAATATATGTCATTAATTAATAGTCTTTTAACATAGTTTCTTAGTGATGAAGTAACCTAAAATTTGGTGATGGAGAAGAAGAAGACTATTGAAATTGTTTACATCTATTATACACTAATACAATATGAATATGGTAAATAAATATGCAACCGAGCCTCATTATATTATAGAATGAATGTGAAATATGTGTCAATCATTAAAAGTCTTTTAACATTGTTTCTTAGTGATGAATTAACCTAAAATTTGGGGATGGAGAAGAAGAAAACTAATGAAATTGTTTACATATATTATCCCATAATATAATATGAATATGATGAATAATTATATTACCGAGCCGCATTATATAATTTTAATTATATGAATGTATATGAAATATGTGTCATTAATTAATAGTCTTTTAACATAGTTTCTTAGTGATAAAGTAACCTAAAATTTGGTAATGGAGAAGAAGAAAACTATTGAAATTGTTTACATCTATTATACACTAATACAATATGAATATGGTAAATAAATATACTACCGAGCCTCATTATATTATTTTAACTATTACGAATGTATGTGAAATATGTGTCAATAATTAAAAGTCTTTTAACATAGTTTCTTAGTGATGAAGTAACCTAAAATTTGGGGATGGAGAAGAAGAAAAATATTGAAATTATTTACATCTATTATCCCATAATATAATATGAATATGGTGAATAAATATACTATCGAGCCTCATTATATTATTTTAACTATTACAAATGTGTATTAAATATGTGTCATTAATTAATAGTCTATTAACTTAGTTTCTTAGTAATGAAGTAACCTAAAATATGGTGACGGAGAAGAAGAAAAATATTGAAATTGTTTACATCTATTATACCATAATACAATATGAATATGGTGAATTAATATACTATCGAGCCGCATTATAAAATTTTAATTATTACGAATATATATGAAATATGTGTCATTAATTAATAGTCTTTTAACATATTTTCTTAGTGAGAAGTAACCAAAAATTTGTTAAAGGAGATCAAGAAAACTATTGAAATTGTTTACATCTATTATACCATAATACAATATGAATATGGTGTAAATATACTATCGAGCCTCATTATATTATTTTAACTATTACAAATGTATATGAAATATGTGTCATTAATTAATCGTCTTTTAACTTAGTTTCTTAGTAATGAAGTAACCTAAAACTTGGTGATGAAGAAGAAGAAAACTATTTAAATTGTTTACATCTATTATACAATTATACAATATGAATGTGGTGAATAAATATACTATTGAACCTCATTATATAATTTTAACTATTACAAGTGTATATGAAATGTGTGTAATTAATTAATAGTCTTTTAACTGAGTTTCTTAGTGATTAGTTAAACTAAAATTTGGTGAAGGAGATGAAGAAAACTATTGAAATTGTTTTAAATCAATTATACTATAATACAATATGAATATGGTAAATAAGTATGCTATCGAGCCTCATTATATTATTTTAACTATTAGAATGTATATGAAATATGTGTCATAAATTAATAGTCTTTTAACTTAGTTTCTTAGTAATGAAGTAACCTAAAACTTGGTGATAGAGAAGAAGATAAATATTGAAATTGTAAACATCTATTATACCATAATACAATATGAATATGGAAAATAAATATACTATATAGTCGCATTATATAATTTTAATTATTATGAATGCATATGAAATATGTATCATTAATTAATAGTCTTTTAACATAATTTCTTGGTTATGAAGTAACATAAAATTTGGTGATGGAGATGAAGAAAACTATTGAAATTGTTTACATCTATTATAACATAATAAAATTATGATTATGGTGAATAAATATACTATCGAGCCTCATTATATTATTTTAACTGTTACGAATGTATATTAAATATGTGTCATTAATTAATAGTTTTTTAACATACTTTTTTAGTAATGAAGTAACCTAAAATTTGGGGATGGAGAAGAAGAAAAATAATGAAATTGTTTACATCTATTATCCCATAATATAATATGAATATGGTGAATAAATATACTATCGATTCGCATTATAAAATTTTAATTATTACGAATGTATATGAAATATGTGTTATTAATTAATAGTCTTTCAACATATTTTCTTAGTGATGAAGTAACCCAAAATTTGTTGAAGGAGATGAAGAAAACTATTGAAATTGTTTACATCTATTATACCATAATACAACATGAATATGTTGAATTAATATACTATCGAGCCTCATTTATTATTTTAACTATTAAAAATGTATATGAAATATGTGTCATTAATTAATCGTCTTTTAACTTAATTTCTTAGTAATGAAGTAACTTAAAACTTGGTAATGGAGAAGAACAAAAATAATGAAATGTTTACATCTGTTATACCATAATACAATATGAATATGATAGATAAATATACTGTAAAGCCTCATTGCATAATTTTAATTATTACGAATGTATATGAAATATATGTCATTAATTAATAGTCTTTTAACATAGTTTCTTAGTGATGAAGTAACCTAAAATTTGGTGATGGAGAAGAAGAAGACTATTGAAATTGTTTACATCTATTATACACTAATACAATATGAATATGGTAAATAAATATGCAACCGAGCCTCATTATATTATAGAATGAATGTGAAATATGTGTCAATCATTAAAAGTCTTTTAACATTGTTTCTTAGTGATGAATTAACCTAAAATTTGGGGATGGAGAAGAAGAAAACTAATGAAATTGTTTACATATATTATCCCATAATATAATATGAATATGATGAATAATTATATTACCGAGCCGCATTATATAATTTTAATTATATGAATGTATATGAAATATGTGTCATTAATTAATAGTCTTTTAACATAGTTTCTTAGTGATAAAGTAACCTAAAATTTGGTAATGGAGAAGAAGAAAACTATTGAAATTGTTTACATCTATTATACACTAATACAATATGAATATGGTAAATAAATATACTACCGAGCCTCATTATATTATTTTAACTATTACGAATGTATGTGAAATATGTGTCAATAATTAAAAGTCTTTTAACATAGTTTCTTAGTGATGAAGTAACCTAAAATTTGGGGATGGAGAAGAAGAAAAATATTGAAATTATTTACATCTATTATCCCATAATATAATATGAATATGGTGAATAAATATACTATCGAGCCTCATTATATTATTTTAACTATTACAAATGTGTATTAAATATGTGTCATTAATTAATAGTCTATTAACTTAGTTTCTTAGTAATGAAGTAACCTAAAATATGGTGACGGAGAAGAAGAAAAATATTGAAATTGTTTACATCTATTATACCATAATACAATATGAATATGGTGAATTAATATACTATCGAGCCGCATTATAAAATTTTAATTATTACGAATATATATGAAATATGTGTCATTAATTAATAGTCTTTTAACATATTTTCTTAGTGAGAAGTAACCAAAAATTTGTTAAAGGAGATCAAGAAAACTATTGAAATTGTTTACATCTATTATACCATAATACAATATGAATATGGTGTAAATATACTATCGAGCCTCATTATATTATTTTAACTATTACAAATGTATATGAAATATGTGTCATTAATTAATCGTCTTTTAACTTAGTTTCTTAGTAATGAAGTAACCTAAAACTTGGTGATGAAGAAGAAGAAAACTATTTAAATTGTTTACATCTATTATACAATTATACAATATGAATGTGGTGAATAAATATACTATTGAACCTCATTATATAATTTTAACTATTACAAGTGTATATGAAATGTGTGTAATTAATTAATAGTCTTTTAACTGAGTTTCTTAGTGATTAGTTAAACTAAAATTTGGTGAAGGAGATGAAGAAAACTATTGAAATTGTTTTAAATCAATTATACTATAATACAATATGAATATGGTAAATAAGTATGCTATCGAGCCTCATTATATTATTTTAACTATTAGAATGTATATGAAATATGTGTCATAAATTAATAGTCTTTTAACTTAGTTTCTTAGTAATGAAGTAACCTAAAACTTGGTGATAGAGAAGAAGATAAATATTGAAATTGTAAACATCTATTATACCATAATACAATATGAATATGGAAAATAAATATACTATATAGTCGCATTATATAATTTTAATTATTATGAATGCATATGAAATATGTATCATTAATTAATAGTCTTTTAACATAATTTCTTAGTTATGAAGTAACATAAAATTTGGTGATGGAGATGAAGAAAACTATTGAAATTGTTTACATCTATTATAACATAATAAAATTATGATTATGGTGAATAAATATACTATCGAGCCTCATTATATTATTTTAACTGTTACGAATGTATATTAAATATGTGTCATTAATTAATAGTTTTTTAACATACTTTTTTAGTAATGAAGTAACCTAAAATTTGGGGATGGAGAAGAAGAAAAATAATGAAATTGTTTACATCTATTATCCCATAATATAATATGAATATGGTGAATAAATATACTATCGATCCGCATTATAAAATTTTAATTATTACGAATGTATATGAAATATGTGTCATTAATTAATAGTCTTTCAACATATTTTCTTAGTGATGAAGTAACCCAAAATTTGTTGAAGGAGATGAAGAAAACTATTGAAATTGTTTACATCTATTATACCATAATACAACATGAATATGTTGAATTAATATACTATCGAGTCTCATTTATTATTTTAACTATTAAAAATGTATATGAAATATGTGTCATTAATTAATCGTCTTTTAACTTAATTTCTTAGTAATGAAGTAACTTAAAACTTGGTAATGGAGAAGAAGAAAAATAATGAAATGTTTACATCTGTTAAACCATAATACAATATGAATATGATAGATAAATATACTGTAAAGCCTCATTGCATAATTTTAATTATTACGAATGTATATGAAATATATGTCATTAATTAATAGTCTTTTAACATAGTTTCTTAGTGATGAAGTAACCTAAAATTTGGTGATGGAGAAGAAGAAGACTATTGAAATTGTTTACATCTATTATACACTAATACAATATGAATATGGTAAATAAATATGCAACCGAGCCTCATTATATTATTTTAACTATTACGAATGAATGTGAAATATGTGTCAATCATTAAAAGTCTTTTAACATTGTTTCTTAGTGATGAATTAACCTAAAATTTGGGGATGGAGAAGAAGAAAACTAATGAAATTGTTTACATCTATTATCCCATAATATAATATGAATATGATGAATAATTATATTACAGAGCCGCATTATATAATTTTAATTATATGAATGTGTATGAAATATGTGTCATTAATTAATAGTCTTTTAACATAGTTTCTTAGTGATAAAGTAACCTAAAATTTGGTGATGGAGAAGAAGAAAACTATTGAAATTGTTTACATCTATTATACACTAATACAATATGAATATGGTAAATAAATATACTACCGAGCCTCATTATATTATTTTAACTATTACGAATGTATGTGAAATATGTGTCAATAATTAAAAGTCTTTTAACATAGTTTCTTAGTGATGAAGTAACCTAAAATTTGGGGATGGAGAAGAAGAAAAATTATTGAAATTATTTACATCTATTAACCCATAATATAATATGAATATGGTGAATAAATATACTATCGAGCTTCATTATATTATTTTAACTATTACAAATGTGTTTTAAATATGTGTCATTAATTAATAGTCTATTAATTTGTTTCTTAGTAATGAAGTAACCTAAAATATGGTGACGGAGAAGAAGAAAAATATTGAAATTGTTTACATCTATTATACCATAATACAATATGAATATGGTGAATTAATATACTATCGAGCCGCATTATAAAATTTTAATTATTACGAATATATATGAAATATGTGTCATTAATTAATAGTCTTTTAACATATTTTCTTAGTGAGAAGTAACCAAACATTTGTTAAAGGAGATGAAGAAAACTATTGAAATTGTTTACATCTATTATACCATATTACAATATGAATATGGTGTAAATATACTATCGAGCCTCATTATATTATTTTAACTATTACAAATGTATATGAAATATGTGTCATTAATTAATCGTCTTTTAACTTAGTTTCTTAGTAATGAAGTAACCTAAAACTTGATGACGGAGAAGAAGAAAAATATTGAAATGTTTACATCTGTTATACCATAATACAATATGAATATGATGAATAAATATACTATAAAGCCTCATTGCAAAATTTTAATTATTACAAATGTATATGAAATATGTGTCATTAATTAATAGTCTTTAAACATAGTTTTTTAGTGATGAAGTAACTTAAAATTTGGTGATGGAGAAGAAGAAAACTACTTAAATTGTTTACATCTATTATACAATAATACAATATGAATAGGGTGAATAAATATACTATTGAACCTCATTATATAATTTTAATTATTACAAGTGTATATGAAATATGTGTCATTAATTAATAGTTTTAGAGATGAAGTAACCTAAAATTTGGTGAAGGAGATGAAGAAAACTATTGAAATTGTTTACATCTATTATACCATAATACAATATGAATACGATGAATAAATATATTATCGAAACTTATTATATTAATTTAATTGTTACGAATGTATATGAAATATTTGTAATTAATTAAAAGTATTTTATCATAGTTTCTTAGTGATGAAGTATCCTAAATCTTGGTGAAGAAGTTGAAGAAAATATCGAAATTGTTTACACCTATTATACCATAATACAATATGAATACGGTAAAAAGATATACTATCGAGCCGCATTATATAATTTTAATTATTATGAATGTATATAAAATATGTGTCATTAATTAATAGTCTTTTAACATAGTATCTTAGTGATGAAGTAACCTAAAATTTGGTGATGGAGATGTAGAAAACTATTGAAATTGTTAACATTTATTATACCATAATAAAATATGAATATGGTGAATAAACATACTATTGAGGCTCATTATATTATTTTAAATATTACGTATGTATATTAAATATGTGTCATTAATTAATAGTCTTTTAACATACTTTTTTAGTAATGAAGTAACCTAAAATATAGTGACAGAGAAGAAGAAAAATATTAAAATTGTTTACATCAATTATACCATTATACAATATGAATATGGTGAATAACTATACTATCGAGCCACATTATAAAATTTTAATTATTACGAATCTATATGAAATATGTCTTATTAATTAATAGTCGTTTAACATAGTTTCTTAGTGATGAAGTAACCTAAAATTTGGTGAAGTAGATGAAGAAAACTATTGAAATTGTTAATATATATTATACCATAATACAATATGAATATGGTGAATAAATATACTATCGAGACTTATTATATTATTTTAACTTCTAGAATGTATATGAAATATGTGTCATTAATTAATAGGCTTTTAACTTAGTTTCTTAGTAATGAAGTAACCTAAAACTTGGTGATGGAGAAGAAGAAAAATATTTAAATTGTTTACATCTGTTATACCATAATATAATATGAATATGATGAATAAAATTTTTGTCAAACCTTATTACATAATTTTAATTATTACGAATGTATATGAATTATGTGTCATTAATAAATAGTCTTTTAACATAGTTTCTTAGTGATGAAGTAAACTAAAATTTGGAGATGGAGAAGAAGAAAATTATTGAAATTGCTTACATCTATTATACACTAATACAATATGAATATGATGAATAAATATACTATCGAGTCTTATTATATTATTTTAACTATTACGAATGTATATGCAATCTGAGTCGATAATTAAAAGTCTTTTAACATAGTTTGTTAGTGATGAATAACTTAAAATTTGGTGATGGAGAAGAAGAAAACTATTGAAATTGCTTACATCTATTATACACTAATACAATATGAATATGATGAATAAATATACTATCGAATCTTATTATATTATTTTAACTATTACGAATGTATATGAAATCTGAGTCGATAATTAAAAGTCTTTAAACATAGTTTGTTAGTGATGAATAATAAAAAATTTGGTGATGGAAATGAAGAAAACTATTGAAATTGTTTACATCTATTAAACCATAATACAATATGAATATGGTAAATAAATACACTATCCAGTCTCATTATATTATTTTATCTATTACAAGTGTATATGAAATATGTGTGATTAATTAATAGTCTTTAAACATAGTTTCTTAGTAATGAAGTAACCTAAAACTTGGTGATGGTGAAGAAGAAAACTATTGAAATTGTTTACATTTATTATACAATAATACAATATGAATATGGTAAATAAATATATTGTTGAGCCTCAATATATAATTTTAATTATTACAAGTGTATATCAAATATGTTTGATTAATTAATAGACTTTTAACTTAGTTTCTTAGTGATGCAGTAACCTAAAATTTGGTGATGGAGAAGAAGAAAAATATTTAAATTGTTTACATCTGTTATACCATAATATAATATGAATATGATGAATAAAATTTGTGTCAAACCTCATTACATAATTTTAATTATTACGAATGTATATGAATTATGTGTCATTAAAAAATAGTCTTTTAACATAGTTTCTTAGTGATGAAGTAAACTAAAATTTGGTGATGGAGAAGAAGAAAACTATTGAAATTGCTTACATCTATTATACACTAATACAATATGAATATGATAAATAAATATACTATCGAGTCTTATTATATTATTTTAACTATTACGAATGTATATGCAATCTGAGTCGATAATTAAAAGTCTTTTAACATAGTTTGTTAGTGATGAATAACTTAAAATTTGGTGAAGGAGAAATAGAAAACTATTGAAATTGTTTACATCTATTATACACTAATACAATATGAATATGATGAATAAATATACTATTTAGTCTTATTATATTATTTTAACTATTACGAATGTATATGAAATCTGAGTCGATAATTAAAAGTCTTTTAACATAGTTTGTTAGTGATGAATAACCAAAAATTTGGTGATGGAAATGAAGAAAACTATTGAAATAGTTTACATCTATTAAACCATAATACAATATGAATATGGTAAATAAATACACTATCCAGTCTCATTGTATTAATTTATCTATTACAAGTGTATATGAAATATGTGTGATTAATTAATAGCCTTTTAACTTAGTTTCTTAGTAATGAAGTAACCTAAAACTTGGTGATGGTGAAGAAGAAAACTATTGAAATTGTTTACATTTATTATACAATAATACAATATGAATATGGTAAATAAATATACTATTGAGCCTCAATATATAATTTTAATTATTACAAGTGTATATCAAATATGTTTGGTTAATTAATAGACTTTTAACTTAGTTTCTTAGTGATGCAGTAACCTAAAATTTGGTGATGGAGAAGAAGAAAACTATTGAAATTGTTTACATCTATTATACTATAATACAATATGAATATGCTGAATAAATATACTATCGAGCCTTATTATATTATTTTAACTTCTAGAATGTATATGAAATATGTGTCATTAATTAATAGGCTTTTAACTTAGTTTCTTAGTAATGAAGTAACCTAAAACTTGGTGATGGAGAAGAAGAAAAATATTTAAATTGTTTACATCTGTTATACCATAATATAATATGAATATGATGAATAAAATTATTGTCAAACCTCATTACATAATTTTAATTATTACGAATGTATATGAAATATGTGTCATTAATAAATAGTCTTTTAACATAGTTTCTTAGTGATGAAGTAAACTAAAATTTGGTGATGGAGAAGAAGAAAATTATTGAAATTGCTTACATCTATTATACACTAATACAATATGAATATGATGAATAAATATACTATCGAGTCTTATTATATTATTTTAACTATTACGAATGTATATGCAATCTGAGTCGATAATTAAAAGTCTTTTAACATAGTTTGTTAGTGATGAATAACTTAAAATTTGGTGATGGAGAAGAAAAAAACTATTGAAATTGCTTACATCTATTATACATTAATAAAATATGAATATGATGAATAAATATACTATCGAGTCTTATTATATTATTTTAACTATTACGAATGTATATGAAATCTGAGTCGATAATTAAAAGTCTTTTAACATAGTTTGTTAGTGATGAATAACCAAATATTTGGTGATGGAAATGAAGAAAACTATTGAAATTGTTTACATCTATTAAACCATAATACAATATGAATATGGTAAATAAATACACTATCCAGTCTCATTATATTATTTTATCTATTACAAGTGTAGATGAAATATGTGTGATTAATTAATAGTCTTTAAACATAGTTTCTTAGTAATGAAATAACCTAAAACTTGGTGATGGTGAAGAAGAAAACTATTGAAATTGTTTACATTTATTATACAATAATACAATATGAATATGGTAAATAGATATATTGTTGAGCCTCAATATATAATTTTAATTATTACAAGTGTATATCAAATATGTTTGATTAATTAATAGACTTTTAACTTAGTTTCTTAGTGATGCAGTAACCTAAAATTTGGTGATGGAGAAGAAGAAAACTATTGAAATTGTTTACATCTATTATACCATAATACAATATGAATATGCTGAATAAATATACTATCGAGCCTTATTATATTATTTTAACTTCTAGAATGTATATGAAATATGTGTCAATAATTAATAGGCTTTTAACTTAGTTTCTTAGTAATGAAGTAACCTAAAACTTGGTGATGGAGAAGAAGAAAAATATTTAAATTGTTTACATCTGTTATACCATAATATAATATGAATATGATGAATAAAATTATTGTCAAACCTCATTACATAATTTTAATTATTACGAATGTATATGAATTATGTGTCATTAAAAATAGTCTTTTAACATAGTTTCTTAGTGATGAAGTAAACTAAAATTTGGTGATGGAGAAGAAGAAAACTATTGAAATTGCTTACATCTATTATACACTAATACAATATGAATATGATAAATAAATATACTATCGAGTCTTATTATATTATTTTAACTATTACGAATGTATATGCAATCTGAGTCAATAATTAAAAGTCTTTTAACATAGTTTGTTAGTGATGAATAACTTAAAATTTGGTGATGGAGAAGAAGAAAACTATTGAAATTGTTTACATCTATTATACACTAATACAATATGAATATGATGAATAAATATACTATTGAGTCTTATTATATTATTTTAACTATTACGAATGTATATGAAATCTGAGTCGATAATTAAAAGTCTTTTAACATAGTTTGTTAGTGATGAATAACCAAAAATTTGGTGATGGAAATGAAGAAAACTATTGAAATTGGTTACATCTATTAAACCATAATACAATATGAATATGGTAAATAAATACACTATCCAGTCTCATTATATTATTTTATCTATTACAAGTGTATATGAAATATGTGTGATTAATTAATAGCCTTTTAACTTAGTTTCTTAGTAATGAAGTAACCTAAAACTTGGTGATGGTGAAGAAGAAAACTATTGAAATTGTTTACATTTATTATACAATAATACAATATGAATATGGTAAATAAATATACTATTGAGCCTCAATATATAATTTTAATTATTACAAGTGTATATCAAATATGTTTGATTAATTAATAGACTTTTAACTAAGTTTCTTATTGATGCAGTAACCTAAAATTTGGTGATGGAGAAGAAGAAAACTATTGAAATTGTTTACATCTATTATACCATAATACAATATGAATATGCTGAATAAATATACTATCGAGGCTCATTATATTATTGTAATTATTACGAATGTATATAAAATATGTGTCAATAATTAATAATCTTTTAACTTAGTTTCTTATTAATGAAGTAACCTAAAACTTGGTGATGGAGAAGAAGAAAAATATTGAAATAGTTTACATCTCTTATACCATAATACGATATAAATATTATGAATAAATATACTCTCAAGCCTCATTACATAAATTTAATTATTACGAATGTATTTAAAATAAGTGTCATGAATAAATAGTCTTTTAACATAGTTTCTTAGTGATGAAGTAACCTAAAATTTGATGATGGAGAAGAAGAAAACTATTGGAATTGTTTATATCTATTATACACTAATACAATATTAATATGGTGAATAAATATACAATCGAGTCTCATTATATTATTTTAACTATTACGAATGTATATAAAATATGAGTCGATAATTAAAAGTCTTTTAACATAGTTTCTTAGTGATGAAGTAACCTAAAATTTTGTGATGGAGATGAAGAAAACTATTGAATTATTTACATCTATTATACCATAATACAATATGAATTTGGTGAATAAATATACTATCGAAACTCATTATATTATTTTAACTATTACGAATGTATATGAAATATGTGTCATTAATTAATAGTCTTTTAACTTAGTTTCTTAATAATGAAGTAACCTAAAACTTGGTTATTACAATTGTATATAAAATATGTGTCATTAATTAATAGTCTTTTAACTGAGTTTCTTAGTGATTAAGTAACCTAAATTTGGTGAAGGAGATGAAGAAAACTATTGAAATTATTTACATCTGTTATCCCATAATATAATATGAATATGGTGAATAAATATACTATCGAGCCTCATTATTTTATTTTAACTATTACAAATGTATATTAAATATGTGTCATTAATTAATAGTCTTTTAACTTAGTTTCTTAGGAATGAAGTAACCTAAAATATGGTGACGGAGAAGAAGAAAAATATTGAAATTGTTTACATCTATTATACCATAATAAAATATGAATATGGTGAATAAATATACTTTCATGCCGCATTATAAAATTTTAATTATTACGAATATATGAAATATGTGTCATTAATTAATAGTCTTTAAACATATTTTCTTAGTGAGAAATAACCTAAAATTTGTTAAAGGAGATGAAGAAAACTATTGAAATTGTTTACATCTATTATACCATAATACAATATGAATATGGTGAATAAATATACTATCGAGCCTCATTATATTATTTTAACTATTACAAATGTATATGAAATATGTGTCATTAATTAATCGTCTTTTAACTTAGTTTCTTAGTAAGGAAGTAACCTAAAACTTGATGATGGAGAAGAAGAAAAATATTGAAATGTTTACATCTGTTATACCATAATACAATATGAATATGATGAATAAATATACTATCCAACCTCATTATATTATTTGAACTATTACAAATATATATTATATATGTATCATCAATTAATAGTCTTTTAACTTAGTTTCTTAGTAATGAAGTAATCTAAAATATGGTGACGGAGTAGAATAAAATTATTGAAATTGTTTACATCTATTATACCATAATACAATAAGAATATGGTGAATAATTATACTATCGAGCCGCATTATAAAATTTTAATAATTATGAATTTATATGAAACATGTGTCATTGATTAATAGTCTTTCAACATATTTTCTTAGTGCGAAGTAACCTAAAATTTGTTGAAGGAGATGAAGAAAACTATTGAAATTGTTTACGTCTATTATACCATAATACAATACGAATATGGTGAATAAATATAGTATCGAGCCTCATTATATTATTTTAACTATTACAAATGTATATGAAATATGACTCATTAATTAATCGTCTTTTAACTTAGTTTCTTAGTAATAAAGTAACCTAAAACTTGGTGATGGAGAAGAAGAAAAATATTGAAATGTTTACATCTATTATACGATAATATAATATGAATATGATGAATAAATATACTATCGAGCCTCATTATATTATTTTAACTATTACAAATGTATATGAAATATGTGTCATTAATTAATCGTCTTTTAACTTAATTTCTTAGTAATGAAGTAACTTAAAACTAAGTGATGGTGAAGAAGAAAAATATTAAAATGTTTACATCTGTTATACCATAATACAATATGAATATGATAGATAAATATACTACCGAGCCTCATTATATTATTTTAACTATTACGAATGTATGTAAAATATGTGTCAATAATTAAAAGTCTTTTAACATAGTTTCTTAGTGATGAAGTAACCTAAAATTTGGGGATGGAGAAGAAGAAAAATATTGAAATTTTTTACATCTATTATCCCATAATATAATAAGAATATGGTGAATAAATATACTATCGAAACTCATTAAATTATTTTAACTATTACACATGTATATTAAATATGTGTCATTAATTAATAGTCTTTTAACTTAGTTTCTTAGGAATGAAGTAACCTAAAATAAGGTGACGGAGAAGAAGAAAAATATTGAAATTGTTTACACCTATTATACCATAATAAAATATGAATATGGTGAATAAATATACTTTCGAGCCGCATTATAAAATTTTAATTATTACGAATATATGAAATATGTGTCATTAATTAATAGTCTTTTAACATATTTTCTTAGTGAGAAGTAACCTAAAATTTGTTAAAGGAGATGAAGAAAACTATTGAAATTGTTTACATCTATTATACCATAATACAATATGAATATGGTGAATAAATATGCTATCGAGCCTCATTATATTATTTTAACTATTACAAATGTATATGAAATATGTGTCATTAATTAATCGTCTTTTAACTTAGTTTCTTAGTAAGGAAGTAACCTAAAACTTGATGATGGAGAAGAAGAAAAATATTGAAATGTTTACATCTGTTATACCATAATACAATATGAATATGATGAATAAATATACTATCCAACCTCATTATATTATTTGAACTATTACAAATATATATTATATATGTATCATTAATTAATAGTCTTTTAACTTAGTTTCTTAGTAATGAAGTAATCTAAAATATGGTGACGGAGAAGAAGAAAATTATTGAAATTGTTTACATCTATTATACCATAATACAATAAGAATATGGTGAATAATTATACTATCGAGCCGCATTATAAAATTTTAATTATTATGAATGTATATGAAATATGTGTCATTGATTAATAGTCTTTCAACATATTTTCTTAGTGCGAAGTAACCTAAAATTTGTTGAAGGAGATGAAGAAAACTATTGAAATTGTTTACATCTATTATACCATAATACAATACGAATATGGTGAATAAATATAGTATCGAGCCTCATTATATTATTTTAACTATTACAAATGTATATGAAATATGACTCATTAATTAATCGTATTTTAACTTAGTTTCTTAGTAATAAAGTAACCTAAAACTTGGTGATGGAGAAGAAGAAAAATATTGAAATGTTTACATCTGTTATAAGATAATATAATATGAATATGATGAATAAATATACTATCGAGCCTCGTTATATTATTTTAACTATTAAAAATATATATGAAATATGTGTCATTAATTAATCGTGTTTTAACTTAATTTCTTAGTAATGAAGTAACTTAAAACTTGGTGATGGAGAAGAAGAAAACTATTGAAATTGTTTACATCTATTATTAACTAATACAATATGAATATGGTAAATAAATATACTACCGAGCCTCATTATATTATTTTAACTATTACGAATGTATGTAAAATATGTGTCAATAATTAAAAGTCTTTTAACATAGTTTCTTAGTGATGAAGTAACCTAAAATTTGGGGATGGAGAAGAAGAAAAATATTGAAATTTTTTACATCTATTATCCCATAATATAATAAGAATATGGTGAATAAATATACTATCGAAACTCATTAAATTATTTTAACTATTACGAATGTATATTAAATATGTGTCATTAATTAATAGTCTTTTAACTTAGTTTCTTAGGAATGAAGTAACCTAAAATATGGTGACGGAGAAGAAGAAAAATATTGAAATTGTTTACACCTATTATACCATAATAAAATATGAATATGGTGAATAAATATACTTTCGAGCCGCATTATAAAATTTTAATTATTACGAATATATGAAATATGTGTCATTAATTAATAGTCTTTTAACATATTTTCTTAGTGAGAAGTAACCTAAAATTTGTTATAGGAGATGAAGAAAACTATTGAAATTGTTTACATCTATTATACCATAATACAATATGAATATGGTGAATAAATATGCTATCGAACCTCATTATATTATTTTAACTATTATAAATGTATATGAAATATGTGTCATTAATTAATCGTCTTTTAACTTAGTTTCTTAGTTAGGAAGTAACATAAAACTTGATGATGGAGAAGAAGAAAAATATTGAAATGTTTGCATCTGTTATACCATAATACAATATGAATATGATGAATAAATATACTATCGAGTCTCATTATATTATTTGAACTATTACTAATATATATCATATATGTGTCATTAATTAATAGTTTTTTAACTTAGTTTCTTAGTAATGAAGTAATCTAAAATATGGTGACGGAGAAGAAGAAAATTATTGAAATTGTTTACATCTATTATACCATAATACAATATGAATATGGTGAATAATTATACTATCGAGCCGCATTATAAAATTTTAATTATTATGAATGTATATGAAATATGTGTCATTAATTAATAGTCTTTCAACATATTTTCTTAGTGCAAAGTAACCTAAAATTTGTTGAAGGAGATGAAGAAAACTATTGAAATTGTTTACATCTATTATATCATAATACAATAAGAATATGGTAATTAAATATACTATCGAGCCTCATTATATTATTTTAACTATTACAAATGTATATGAAATATGTGTCATTAATTAATCTTCTTTTAACTTAGTTTCTTAGTAATAAAGTAACCTAAAACTTGGTGATGGAGAAGAAGAAAATTATTGAAATGTTTACATCTGTTATACGATAATACAATATGAATATGATGAATAAATATACTATTGAGCCTCATTATATTATTTTATCTATTACAAATGTATATGAAATATGTGTCACTAATTAATCGTCTTTTAACTTAATTTCTTAGTAATGAAGTAACTTGAAACTTAGTGATGGAGAAGAAGAAAAATATTGAAATGTTTACATCTTTTATACTGTAATACAATATGAATATGATAGATAAATATACTGTAAAGCCTCATTGCATAATTTTAATTATTACGAATATATATGAAATATGTGTCATTAATTAATAGTCTTTTAACATAGTTTCTTAGTGATGAAGTAACCTAAAATTCAATGATGGAGAAGAAGAAAACTATTGAAATTGTTTACATCTATTATACACTAATACAATATGAATATGGTAAATAAATATACTACCGAGCCTCATTATATTATTTTAACTATTACGAATGTATGTGAAGTATGTGTCAATCATTAAAAGTCTTTTAACATAGTTTCTTAGTGAAGGAACCTAAAATTTGGGGATGGAGAAGAAGAAAAATATTGAAATTGTTTACATCTATTATCCCATAATATAATATGAATATGGTGAATAAATATACTACCGAGCCGCTTTATATAATTTGAATTATATGAATGTATATGAAATATGTGTCATTAATTAATAGTCTTTTAACATAGTTTCTTAGTGATAAAGTAACCTAAAATTTGGTGATGGAGAAGAAGAAAACTATTGAAATTGTTTACATCTATTATTAACTAATACAATATGAATATTGTAAATAAATATACTACCGAGCCTCATTATATTATTTTAACTATTACGAATGTATGTAAAATATGTGTCAATAATTAAAAGTCTTTTAACATAGTTTCTTAGTGATGAAGTAACCTAAAATTTGGTGATGGAGAAGAAGAAAAATATTGAAATTGTTTACATATATTATCCCATAATATAATATGAATATGGTGAATAAATATACTATCGAGCCTCATTATATTATTTTAACTATTACAAATGTATATTAAATATGTGTCATTAATTAATAGTCTTTTAACTTAGTTTCTTAGGAATGAAGTAACCTAAAATATGGTGACGGAGAAGAAGAAAAATATTGAAATTGTTTACATCTATTATACCATAATAAAATAAGAATATGGTGAATAAATATACTTTCGAGCCGCATTATAAAATTTTAATTATTACGAATATATGAAATATGTGTCATTAATTAATAGTCTTTTAACATATTTTCTTAGTGAGAAGTAACCTAAAATTTGTTAAAGGAGATGAAGAAAACTATTGAAATTGTTTACATCTATTATACCATAATACAATATGAATATGGTGAATAAATATACTATCGAGCCTCATTATATTATTTTAACTATTACAAATGTATATGAAATATGTGTCATTAATTAATCGTCTTTTAACTTAGTTTCTTAGTAAGGAAGTAACCTAAAACTTGATGATGGAGAAGAAGAAAAATATTGAAATGTTTACATCTGTTATACCATAATACAATATGAATATGATGAATAAATATACTATCGAGCCTCATTATATTATTTGAACTATTACAAATATATATTATATATGTGTCATTAATTAATAGTCTTTTAACTTAGTTTCTAAGTAATGAAGTAATCTAAAATATGGTGACGGAGAAGAAGAAAATTATTGAAATTGTTTACATCTATTATACCATAATACAATATGAATATGGTGAATAATTATACTATCGAGCCGCATTATAAAATTTTAATTATTATGAATGTATATGAAATATGTGTCATTAATTAATAGTCTTTCAACATATTTTCTTAGTGCAAAGTAACCTAAAATTTGTTGAAGGAGATGAAGAAAACTATTGAAATTGTTTACATCTATTATATCATAATACAATAAGAATATGGTGAATAAATATACTATCGAGCCTCATTATATTATTTTAACTATTACAAATGTATATGAAATATGTGTCATTAATTAATCTTCTTTTAACTTAGTTTCTTAGTAATAAAGTAACCTAAAACTTGGTGATGGAGAAGAAGAAAATTATTGAAATGTTTACATCTGTTATACGATAATACAATATGAATATGATGAATAAATATACTATTGAGCCTCATTATATTATTTTATCTATTACAAATGTATATGAAATATGTGTCACTAATTAATCGTCTTTTAACTTAATTTCTTAGTAATGAAGTAACTTGAAACTTAGTGATGGAGAAGAAGAAAAATATTGAAATGTTTACATCTTTTATACCGTAATACAATATGAATATGATAGATAAATATACTGTAAAGCCTCATTGCATAATTTTAATTATTACGAATATATATGAAATATGTGTCATTAATTAATAGTCTTTTAACATAGTTTCTTAGTGATGAAGTAACCTAAAATTCAATGATGGAGAAGAAGAAAACTATTGAAATTGTTTACATCTATTATACACTAATACAATATGAATATGGTAAATAAATATACTACCGAGCCTCATTATATTATTTTAACTATTACGAATGTATGTGAAGTATGTGTCAATCATTAAAAGTCTTTTAACATAGTTTCTTAGTGAAGGAACCTAAAATTTGGGGATGGAGAAGAAGAAAAATATTGAAATTGTTTACATCTATTATCCCATAATATAATATGAATATGGTGAATAAATATACTACCGAGCCGCTTTATATAATTTGAATTATATGAATGAATATGAAATATGTGTCATTAATTAATAGTCTTTTAACATAGTTTCTTAGTGATAAAGTAATCTAAAATTTGGTGATGGAGAAGAAAAAAACTATTGAAATTGTTTACATCTATTATTAACTAATACAATATGAATATGGTAAATAAATATACTACCGAGCCTCATTATATTATTTTAACTATTACGAATGTATGTAAAATATGTGTCAATAATTAAAAGTCTTTTAACATAGTTTCTTAGTGATGAAGTAACCTAAAATTTGGTGATGGAGAAGAAGAAAAATATTGAAATTGTTTACATATATTATCCCATAATATAATATGAATATGGTGAATAAATATACTATCGAGCCTCATTATATTATTTTAACTATTACAAATGTATATTAAATATGTGTCATTAATTAATAGTCTTTTAACTTAGTTTCTTAGGAATGAAGTAACCTAAAATATGGTGACGGAGAAGAAGAAAAATGTTGAAATTGTTTACATCTATTATACCATAATAAAATAAGAATATGGTGAATAAATATACTTTCGAGCCGCATTATAAAATTTTAATTATTACGAATATATGAAATATGTGTCATTAATTAATAGTCTTTTAACATATTTTCTTAGTGAGAAGTAACCTAAAATTTGTTAAAGGAGATGAAGAAAACTATTGAAATTGTTTACATCTATTATACCATAATACAATATGAATATGGTGAATAAATATACTATCGAGCCTCATTATATTATTTTAACTATTACAAATGTATATGAAATATGTGTCATTAATTAATCGTCTTTTAACTTAGTTTCTTAGTAAGAAAGTAACCTAAAACTTGATGATGGAGAAGAAGAAAAATATTGAAATGTTTACATCTGTTATACCATAATACAATATGAATATGATGAATAAATATACTATCGAGCCTCATTATATTATTTGAACTATTACAAATATATATTATATATGTGTCATTAATTAATAGTCTTTTAACTTAGTTTCTAAGTAATGAAGTAATCTAAAATATGGTGACGGAGAAGAAGAAAATTATTGAAATTGTTTACATCTATTATACCATAATACAATATGAATATGGTGAATAATTATACTATCGAGCCGCATTATAAAATTTTAATTATTATGAATGTATATGAAATATGTGTCATTAATTAATCGTCTTTCAACTTAGTTTCTTAGTAATAAAGTAACCTAAAACTTGGTGATGGAGAAGAAGAAAAATATTGAAATGTTTACATCTCTTATATGATAATACAATATGAATATGATGAATAAATATACTATCGAGCCTCATTATATTATTTTAACTATTACAAATGTATATGAAATATGTGTCATTAATTAATCGTCTTTTAACTTAATTTCTTAGTAATGAAGTAACTTAAAACTTGGTGATGGAGAAGAAGAAAAATATTGAAATGTTTACATCTGTTATACCATAATACAATATGAATATGATAGATAAATATACTGTAAAGCCTCATTGCATAATTTTAATTATTTCGAATGTATATGAAATATGTGTCATTAATTAATAGTCTTTTAACATAGTTTCTTAGTGATGAAGTAACCTAAAATTTGGTGATGTAGAAGAAGAAAACTATTGAAATTGTTTACATCTATTATACACTAATACAATATGAATATGGTAAATAAATATACTACTGAGCCTCATTATATTATTTTAACTATTACGAATGTATGTGAAATATGTGTCAATCATTAAAAGTCTTTTAACATAGTTTCTTAGTGATGAAGTAACCTAAAATTTGGGGATGGAGAAGAAGAAAAATATTGAAATTGTTTACATATATTATCCCATAATATAATATGAATATGGTGAATAAATATACTATCGAGCCGCATTATATAATTTGAATTATATGAATGTATATGAAATATGTGTCATTAATTAATTGTCTTTTAACATAGTTTCTTAGTGATAAAATAACCTAAAATTTGGTGATGGAGAAGAAGAAAACTATGGAAATTGTTTACATCTATTATTAACTAATACAATATGAATATGGTAAATAAATATACTACCGATCCTCATTATATTATTTTAACTATTACGAATATATGTAAAATATGTGTCAATAATTAAAAGTCTTTTAACATAGTTTCTTAGTGATGAAGTAACCTAAAATTTGGGGATGGAGAAGAATAAAAATATTGAAATTGTTTACATTTATTATCCCATAATATAATATGAATATGGTGAATAAATATACTATCGAGCCTCATTATATTATTTTAACTATTACGAATGTATGTGAAATATGTGTCAATAATTAAAAGTCTTTTAACATAGTTTCTTAGTGATGAAGTAACCTAAAATTTGGGGACGGAGAAGAAGAAAAATATTGAAATTGTTTACATCTATTATTCCATAATATAATATGAATATGGTGACCAAATATACTATCGAGCCGCATTATAAAATTTTAATTATTACGAATATATATATGAAATATGTGTCATTAATTAATAGTCTTTTAACATATTTTCTTAGTGAGAAGTAACCTAAAATTTTTTAAAGGAGATGAAGAAAACTATTGAAATTGTTTACATCTATTATACCATGATACAATATGAATATGGTGAATAAATATACTATCGAGCCTCATTATATTATTTTAACTATTACAAATGTATATGAAATATGTGTCATTAATTAATCGCCTTTTAACTTAGTTTCTTAGTAATGAAGTAACCTAAAACTTGGTGATGGAGAAGTAGAAAAATATTGAAATGTTTACATCTGTTATACGATAATACAATATGAATATGATGAATAAATATACTATCGAGCCTCATTAAATTATTTTAACTACTACAAATGTATATGAAATATGTGTCATTAATTAATCGTCTTTTAACTTCATTTCTTAGTAATGAAGTAAATTAAAACTTGGTGATGGAGAAGAAGAAATTTTTTGAAATGTTTACATCTGTTATACCATAATACAATATGAATATGATAGATAAATATACTGTAAAGCCTCATTGCATAATTTTAATTATTACGAATGTATATGAAATATGTGTCATTAATTAATAGTCTTTTAACATAGTTTCTTAGTGATGAAGTAACATAAAATTTGGTGATGGAGAAGAAGAAAAATATTGAAATTGTTTACATCTATTATACCATAATAAAATATGAATATGGTGAATAAATATACTATCGAGCCTCATTATATTATTTTAACTATTACGAATGTATATTAAACATGTGTCATTAATTAATAGACTTTTAACATACTTTTTAGTAAAGAAGTAACCTAATATATGGTTACGGAGAAGAAGAAAAATATTAAAATTGTTTAAATCTATTTTACCAAAATACAATATGAATATGGTGAATATATATACTATCGAGCCGCATTATAAAATTTTAATTATTAGGAATGTATATGAAATATGTGTCATTAATTAATAGTCTTTCAATATTGTTTATATCTTCTATACCATAATACAATATGAATATGGTGAATAAATATACAATGAGCCTCATTATATTATTTTAACTATTACGAATGTATATGAAATATGTGTCATTAATTAATCCTTTTTTAACTTAGTTTCTTAGTAATGAAGTAACCTAAAACTTGGTGATGGAGAAGAAGAAAAATATTAAAATTGGTTACATCTGTTATTCCATAATACAATATGAATATGATGAATAAATATATTGTAAAGCCTCATTGCATAATTTTAATTATTACGAATGTATATGAAATATGTGTCACTAATTAATAGTCTTTTAACATAGTTTCTTAGTGATGAAGTACCCTAAAATTTGGTGATGGAGAAGAAGAAAAATATTGAAATTGTTTACATCTATTATCCCATAATACAATATGAATATGGTGAATAAATATACTATCGAGCCGCATTATATAATTTTAATTTTATGAATGTATATGAAATATGTGTAATTAATTAATAGTCTTTTAACATAGTTTCTTAATGATGAAGAAACCTAATATTTGGTGATGGAGATGAAGAAAAATATTGAAATTGTTTACATCTATTATCCCATAATACAATATGAATATGGTGAATAAATATACTATCTAACAACATTATATAATTTTAATTATATTAATGTATATGAAATATGTGTAATTAATTAATAGTCTTTCAACATAGTTTCTTAATGGAGAAGTAACCTAATATTTGGTGATGGAGATGAAGAAATTTATTGAAATTGTTTACATGTATTATACCATAATACAATATGAATATGGTGAATAAATATACTATCGAGCCACATTATAAAATTTTAATTACTACAAATGTATATGAAATATGTGTCATTAATTAATAGTCTTTTAACATATTTACTTAGTGATGAAGTAACCTAAAATTTGTTGAAGGAGATGAAAAAAACTATTGAAATTGTTTACATCTATTATACCATAATACAATATGAGTATGGTGAATAAATATACTATCGAGCCTCATTATATTATTTTAACTATTACGAATGTATATTAAATATGTGTCATTAGTTAATAGACTTTGAACATACTTTTTAGTAAATAAGTAACCTTAAATATGGTGACGGAGAAGAAGAAAAATATTGAAATAGTTTACATCTATTATACCAAAATACAATATGAATATGGTGAATTTATAAACTTTGAGCCACATTATAAAATTTTAATAATTACGAATATATATGAAATATATGTCATTAATTAATAGTCTTTTAACATAGTTTCTTAGTGATGAAGTAACCTAAAATTTGTTGAAGTAGATGAAAAAAACTATTGAAATTGTTTACATCTATTATACCATAATACAATATGAATACGGTGAATAAATATACTATCGAGCCTCATTATATTATTATAACTATTACGAATGTATATGAAATATGTGTCATTAATTAATCCTCTTTTAACTTAGTTTCTTAGTAATGAAGTAACCTAAAACTTGGTGATCGAGAAGAAAAAAATATTGAAATTGTTTACATCTGTTATACCATAATACAATATGAAAATGATGAATAAAAATATTGTAAAGCCTCATTGCATAATTTTAATTATTACGAATGTATATGAAATATGTGTCATTAATTAATATTTTTTTAACATAGTTTCTTAGTGATGAAGTAACCTAAAATTTGGTGAAGGAGAAGAAGAAAACTATTGGAATTGCTTACATCTATTATACACTAATACAATATGAATATGATGAATAAATATAAAATCGAGTCTCATTATATTATTTTAACTATTACGAATGTATATGAAATATGATTCGATAATTAAAAGTCTTTTATAATAGTTTCTTAGTGATGAAGTAACCTAAAATTTAGTGATGGAGATGAAGAAAACTATTGAAATTGTTTACATCTATTATACCATAATACAATATGAATATGTTGAATAAATACACTATCCATTCTCATTATATTATTTTAACTATTACAAATGTATATGAAATATGTGTCAATAATTAAAAGTCTTTTAACATAGTTTCTTAGTGATGAATTAACCTTAAATATGGTGATGGAGAAGAAGAAAAATCTTGAAATTTTTTACATCTATTATCCCATAATATAATATGAATATGGTGAATAAATATACTACCGAGCCGCATTATATAATTTGAATTATATGAATGTATATGAAACATGTGTTATTAATTAATAGTCTTTTAACATAGTTTCTTAGTGATAAAGTAACCTAAAATTTGGTGATGGAGAAGAAGAAAACGATTGAAATTGTTTACATCTATTATTAACTAATACAATATGAATATGGTAAATAAATATACTACTGATATTATTTTAACTATTACGAATGTATGTGAAATATGTGTCAATAATTAAAAGTCTTTTAACATAGTTTCTTAGTGATGAAGTAACCTAAAATTTGGGGATGGAGAAGAATAAAAATATTGAAATTGTTTACATCTATTATCCCATAATATAATATGAATATGGTGAATAAATATACTATCGAGCCTCATTATATTATTTTAACTATTACGAATGTATGTGAAATATGTGTCAATAATTAAAAGTCTTTTAACATAGTTTCTTAGTGATGAAGTAACCTAAAATTTGGGGACGAAGAGAACAAAAATAATGAAATTGTTTACATCTATTATTCAATAATATAATATGAATATGGTGACCAAATATACTATCGAGCCGCATTATAAAAATTTAATTATTACAAATATATATGAAATATGTGTCATTAATTAATAGTCTTTTAACATATTTCCTTAGTGAGAAATAACCTAAAATTTGTTAAAGGAGATGAAGAAAACTATTGAAATTGTTTACATCTATTATACCATAATACAATATGAATATGGTGAATAAATATACTATCGAGCCTCATAATATTATTTTAACTATTACAAATGTATATGAAATATGTGTCATTAATTAATCGTCTTTTAACTTAGTTTCTTAGTAATGAAGTAACCTAAAACTTGGTGATGGAGAAGAAGAAAAATATTGAAATGTTTACATCTGTTATACGATAATACAATATGAATATGATGAATAAATATACTATCGAGCCTCATTAAATTATTTTAACTACTACAAATGTATATGAAATATGTGTCATTAATTAATCGTCTTTTAACTTCATTTCTTAGTAATGAAGTAACTTAAAACTTGGTGATGGAGAAGAAGAAAAATATTGAAATGTTTACATCTGTTATACCATAATACAATATGAATATGATAGATAAATATACTGTAGAGCCTCATTGCATAATTTTAATTATTACGAATGTATATGAAATATGTGTCATTAATTAATAGTCTTTTAACATAGTTTCTTAGTGATGAAGTAACCTAAAATTTGTTGAAGGAGATGACGAAAACTATTGAACTTATTTACATCTATTATACCATAATAAAATATGAATATGGTGAATAAATATACTATCGAGCCTCATTATATTATTTTAACTATTACGAATGTATATTAAACATGTGTCATTAATTAATAGACTTTTAACATACTTTTTAGTAAAGAAGTAACCTAATATATGGTTACGGAGAAGAAGAAAAATATTGAAATTGTTTACATCTATTATACCAAAATACAATATGAATATGATGAATATATATACTATCGAGCCGCATTATAAAATTTTAATTATTACGAATGTATATGAAATATGTGTCATTAATTAATAGTCTTTCAACATATTTTCTTAGTGATGAAGTAACCTAAAATTTGGTGAAGGAGATGAAGAAAACTATTGAAATTGTTTATATCTTCTATACCATAATAAAATATGAATATGGTAAATAAATATACTATCAAGCCTCATTATATTATTTTTAATATTACGAATGTATATTAAACATGTGTCATTATTTAATAGTCTTTTAACATACTTTTTTAGTAATGAAGTAACCTAAAATATGGTGACGCAGAAGAAGAAAAATATTGAAATTGTTTACATGTATTATACCATAATACAGTATGAAAATGGTGAATAAATATACTATCGAGCCGCATTATAAAATTTTAATTATTACGAATGTATATGAAATATGTGTCATTAATTAATAGTCTTTCAACATATTTTCTTAGTGATGAAGTGACCTAAAATTAGTTGAAGGAGATGAAGAAAACTATTGAAATTATTTTCATCTATTATACCATAATACAATATGAATATGGTGAATAAATATACAATGGGCCTCATTATATTATTTTAACTATTACAAATGTATATGAAATATGTGTCAATAATTAAAAGTCTTTTAACATAGTTTCTTTGTGATGAAGTAACCTTAAATATGGTGACAGAGAAGAAGAAAAATATTGCAATTGTTTACATCTATTATACCAAAATACAATATGAATATGGTGAATATATATACTATCGAGCCGCATTATAAAATTTTAATTATTACGAATGTATATGAAATATGTATCATTAATTAATAGTCTTTTAATATAGTTTCTTAGTGATGAAGTAACCTAAAATTTGTTGAAGGAGATGAAAAAAACTATTGAAATTGTTTACATCTCTTATACTATAATACAATATGAATATGGTGAATAAATATACTATCGAGCCTCATTATTAATATTTTAACTATTACGAATGTATATGAAATATGTGTCATTAATTAATAGTCTTTTAACATAGTTTCTTAGTGATGAAGTAACCTAAAGTTTGGTGATGGAGAATAGGAGAAATATTGAAATTGTTTACATCTATTATACCATAATACAATATGAATATGTTAAATAAATATACTATCGAGGCGCATTATATAATTTAATTATTATGAAAGTATATGAAATACGTGTCATTAATTAATAGTCTTTTAACATAGTTTCTTAGTGATGAAGTAACCTAAAATTTTGTGATGGAGATGAAGAAAACTATTGAAATTATTTACATCTATTATACCATAATAAAATATGAATACGGTGAATAAATATACTATCAAGCCTCATTATATTATTTTAACTATTAGCAATGTATATTAAATATGTGTCATTAATTAATAGACTTTTAACATACTTTTTAGTAAAGAAGTAACTTAAAATATGGTGACGGAGAAGAAGAAAAATATTGCAATTGTTTACATCTATTATACCAAAATACAATATGAATATGGTGAATATATATACTATCGAGCCGCATTATAAAATTTTAATTATTATGAATGTATATGAAATATGTGTCATTAATTAATAGTCTTTTAACATAGTTTCTTAGTGATGAAGTAACCTAAAATTTGTTGAAGGAGATGAAAAAAACTATTGAAATTGTTTACATCTATTATACCATAATACAATATGAATATGGTGAATAAATATACTATCTAGCCTCATTATATTATTTTAACTATTACGAATGTATATGAAATATGTGTCATTAATTAATAGTCTTTTAACATAGTTTCTTAGTGATAAAGTAACCTAAAGTTTGGTGATGGAGAATAGGAAAAATATTAAAATTGGTTACCTCTGTTATACCATAATACAATATGAATATGGTAAATAAATATACTATCGAGGCGCATTATATAATTTTAATTATTATGAAAGTATATGAAATACGGGTCCTTAATTAATAGTCTTTTAACATAGTTTCTTAGTGATGAAGTAACCTAAAATTTTGTGATGGAGATGAAGAAAACTATTGAAATTATTTACATCTATTATACCATAATAAAATATGAAAATGGTGAATAAATATATTATCAAGCCTCATTATATTATTTTAACTATTACGAATGTTTATTAAATATGTGTCATTAATTAATAGACTTTTAACATACTTTTTAGTAAAGAAGTAACCTAAATATGGTGACGGAGATGAAGAAAAATATTGAAATTGTTTACATCAATTATACCAAAATACAATATGAATATGGTGAATATATATACTATCGAGCCGCATTATAAAATGTTAATTATTACGAATGTATATGAAATATGTGTCATTAATTAATAGTCTTTTAACATAGTTTCTTAGTGATGAAGTTACATAAAATTTGGTGATGGAGAAGAAGAAAAATATTGAAATTGTTTACATCTATTATACCATAATAAAATATGAACATGGTGAATAAATATACTATCGAGCCTCATTATATTATTTTAACTATTATGAATGTATATTAAACATGTGTCATTAATTAATAGACTTTTAACATACTTTTTAGTAAAGAAGTAACCTAATATATTGTTACGGAGAAGAAGAAAAATATTGAAATTGTTTACATCAATTATACCTGTAACACCCTCTAAGAAACCCGAATAAATTATCGCAATTAATTAAAATCATATTTACAGAGTACATGTAACAACGAGGATGTCACAACCTCTTTTAATAAAACAAGTTCCTGTCATACATAATCATAGTAGTAACTCATACATGTTTACACAGTGGAATAATTTAATTAATAAAACCAATGTTATAATATTTTAAAATCATCAGGGATTAACACCTGGAAAATATCAACATCATATTATAACAAACGTGAAGAAATAAACGAGTCTGACTAAAACAGCTCGACAAGCAAACGTTCCCGGAGTTACAACTACCAGAGCATGACCCGGACAATACTAAAACGAAATTAAACTAAAAACGACAAGCCTTCGCCAAGCACCTGAACGGAGCTCCTCAATCTGAAATATTCAACAGGAAGGGTGAGCATCTCAACTATACATTTGATTATACGTTCACAACAATCAATTCAGGAAACCATAAGCATCACCCAACAATTATCATGTTTTATAGATTACAAACCTTTACAATTTACATATTCATCATATCTTACTTTTCATGCTTACAGTTAACATCAAACATCGTTAACATTTTAGTAACAATACATGCATACAATCAATCAAATACAACATTGGAAAAATCATCCATTCATGTCATATTCAATGTTATGCAACACACCCATGCATGTGGTACCACTTTACCGCCCCATTAAATCTCGGGTCACGGATAACTCACCGTTCCATTATATCGCGGACACGGCTACCACCTCAACGTTCCATTAAATCGCGGACACGTATATTGGCCACCATGTTAATTCCACACAATGGGAATTAACAAATGCAACATGATATGTAAAGTATGTAACACTCAGCATACTATTAACACCAATCGACATATCATGCAACATCAACAACATCAATCATAACAGGATATGGATAGCATGTAATCACTCAGCATACTATTTAAACATCAATCATATCAAGTTATATCATAATTCATGCTTGATAACATTATCTAAAAGCATGACAATAAAATCCACAATAAAGCACAGAAAACAAAATTCAGAAAATCAACACAGCGGCATCAACACGGGTACCCGTGTAAATCAACACTGCCCGTGTTGAAAAGTGCCCAGAAAACACATTTTTTTCTCATTACAGGGGATCAACACGGGTGCCCGTGTTAAACAACACGGCCCGTGTTGAAATGTGTCTGGGAAAACACATTTTTAGGCAACACAGTGAATCAACACGGGTGCCCGTGTTAAACAACACGGCCCGTGTTGATGAGCGCGGGTCAGATTTTTCCTGAACCTGCAGCAGCTCAGAACGGCAGCCAAACGCGAAAAATGCCAGCCAAAACGCGCATTTCGGTACCTAACGACATCGATTTTGTATAACTCAAAACAACACATCAATTTCCTAATTACCAACAAGTATCATAGCGACCTTAAGGTGATTATTCGTCCTTTTGGGGAAATCTGATAACATTGAGGTTATCCCTAGAACCTCTAAGGTAAATTCATGATCATGCAGTTATACTCCCAATCCACCCTTTGGAACCTAAAATTCCTAATCGATTCATAAAGATTGGGAACCTAACCCTTTTCTAACAAGGTTCAATCCTAAGGGTATCGATTCCTAGTAACATCTAACAATTGGGGCTCTCCCTACGATTTTCTAAATCAACCGTACATAAACCCATAAGGAAAAGTAAATCGAGTAGTAGCCCCCCTTACCTTATCAATTTGCAGCTTGAGTTCCTTGAGCGATGTTCTTCGTTCTTCGTACCTTCAGAGCTCAGCTTCCCAAAATCCCAAATTCTGTGTTATCGTGAATAATGAGAAAAATAGCTTAAGTTCCAAAACTTATCCCAATTCCTTTTGCACCCCCACTCTTTACTAACAACATCCAAGCCCAATAACTTAAAAACCCAATATTTCTTATTTCTTTTATTTTCTTCCAATATTCCAAAATAAATAATTCATTTTTATTTTATTAATTCTAATAAAATAATTTCCCCATTTAAAATAAATCAAATAATTACAACTGGGGTGTTACAACTCTCCCCCACTAAAAGAGTTTTCGTCCTCGAAAACATACCTTAGACGAACAGTTCCGGATAAGCCTCTTTCATCTGGCTCTCCAACTCCCAAGTGATATTTCCATCTGCTGGACCTCCCCAAGCAACCTTCACTAATGCTATCTCTTTACCTCTTAACTGTTTCACTTCCCGATCTTCTATCCTCATAGGCAATGTTTCTACTGTCAGGTTATCTCTCACCTGTACATCATCTATTTGGATTACATGAGATGGGTCTGGAATGTATCTCCTCAGCTGAGAAACATGAAAAACATCGTGCAAATTCGCAAGTCTCGGAGGTAAAGCAATACGATAAGCAACTTCTCCAACTCTTTCCGTAATCTGAAACGGACCAATAAAACGCGGAGTCAACTTCTTAGATTTCAACGCTCGACCAATACCCGACATTGGAGTAACTCTCATAAACACATGATCTCCAGCACTGAATTCTAAATTCTTTCTCCTCTTATCATGATAACTTTTCTGACGACTCTGAGAAGCTCTCATCTTCTCTTGAATCAATTTGATCTTTTCAGTAGTCTGCCGAACAATCTCTGGCCCAATTACTGAACTCTCTCCAGATTCGTACCAACACAAAGGCGTTCTACACCGTCTACGATACAATGCCTCAAACGGAGCCATACCAATACTCGAATGGTAACTATTGTTATAAGTAAATTCAATCAATGGCAAATAGCTATCCCAAGCCCCGCCCTTCTCTAAAACACAAGCACGCAATAAATCTTCTAACGATTGAATCGTCCTCTCCGACTGTCCATCAGTCTGAGGATGGTAAGCTGAACTCAACCTCAATTTAGTACCCAAAGCCTTCTGCAATCCTTCCCAAAATTTCAAAGTGAATCTCAGATCTCTATCTGACACAATACTAGAAGGAACTCCATGCAAACTCACTATTTTCTCAATATATAACTGTGCCAATCTCTCCTTTGAGTAATCCATTCGCACCGGTATAAAATGAGCAGACTTAGTCAGTCTATCCACAACAACCCATATCGCTTCACAATTCTTAGGAGTCCTCGGCAACCCGGATACAAAATCCATAGAAATACTATCCCACTTCCATTCTGGAATAAACATCGGCTGCATAAATCCAGACGGCTTCTGATGCTCAATCTTCGATTTCTGACAGATTAAACATGCATACACAAATTCAGCTATTTCCTTTTTCATTCCCGGCCACCAAAACAATTTCTTCAAATCATGATACATTTTCATGGCACTCGGATGGATACTCATCCCACTGCGATGTCCTTCCTCTAATATACTCTTCTTGATTTCTGCGACATCAGGAACACAAATTCTAACGCCAAATCTCATAACATCATTTTCATCAATTCTAAACTCACCACCTTGACCTTGGTTGATTAATGTCAATTTATCAACTAAATTAACATCAGATTTCTGCCCGATCCTGATCTCTTCTAGAATACCACTAGTAAGTTTCAACATACCCAAACGAACACACTTCGGAGTACTTTCACAATTTAAACTCAAATCTCGGAATTGTTCAATTAAATCCAATTCACGAACCATCATCATAGACATGTGCAAGGATTTCCTGCTCAAAGCATCTGCAACCACATTTGCCTTACCAGGATGGTAATTCAAACCAAAATCATAATCTTTGAGAAATTCCAACCACCTTCTTTGCCTCATATTGAGCTCTTTCTGATCGAAAAGATACTTCAAACTCTTATGATCACTATACACTTCAAATCTCGAACCATACAGATAATGTCTCCACAATTTCAAGACAAACACAACTGCTGCCAATTCTAAATCATGAGTAGGATAGTTCCTTTCATGAACCTTCAACTGTCTCGAAGCATACGCAACTACCTGTTGATTCTGCATTAGAACACCACCTAATCCCAACAGAGATGCATCACAATAAACCACAAAAGATTCCACCGGATTCGGCAAAATCAGAATAGGAGCACTAGTCAATCTCCGCTTCAATTCTTGGAAACCTTTCTCACAATCAGAATCCCAAATAAACGTTTGTCCTTTTCGAGTCAATTTTGTCAATGGCAATGCTAACTTTGAGAATCCTTCGATAAACTTTCTATAATAACCTGCAAGACCAAGAAAACTTCTGATTTCAGAAACAGTCTTCGGCGCTTCCCACTGAGATACTGCTTCTACTTTTGTAGGATCCACGGCAATACCATTCTTAGAAATCACATGTCCAAGAAAACTAACTTCATTCAGCCAGAACTCACATTTGGACAATTTTGCATACAACTTCTTATCTTTCAACAACTCTAACACAATTCTGAGATGTTCCGCATGCTCTTCGTCATTTTTGGAATAAATCAGAATGTCATCAATAAAAACCACAACAAACCTATCCAGATACGGATGAAAAATCCTGTTCATATATTCCATGAAAACACCAGGTGCATTAGTAACTCCGAACGGCATAATAGAATATTCATAATGCCCATACCTCGTTCGAAAGGCAGTCTTTTGAATATCTTCCGCTTTCACACGAATCTGATGATATCCAGATCTCAAGTCAATCTTACTGAATACACTGGCTCCAATTAGCTGATCCATTAAATCATCAATCCTCGGTAAAGGATACCGATTTTTAATGGTTACTTTGTTCAATTGCCTGTAATCAACACACAGTCTCATAGAACCTTCTTTCTTCTTGACCAACAATACCGGAGCACCCCAAGGCGAAACACTTGGACGAATGAACTTCTTCTCCAGTAAATCTTCCAATTGACTCTTTAATTCAGCCAACTCAGACGCGGACATACGATATGGCGCCATCGACACCGGTCTCGTACCAGGAATCAAATCTATAGAAAATTCCACTTCTCTCTCAGGAGGTAACTCACCAACATCATCAGGAAAGACTTCTGGAAAATCACACACCACTGGCAATTCGCCACTCCTGACCTTTCCTGTTGCATCTAACGAAGCAAGTAACATAAACACCTTAGCACCGTCTTCCATTGCTTCTTGTACCTGCCTGGCAGACATAGTCAAATTCTCGACACCAACTGCTTCCGGAAAAATCACCGTCTTAGCAAAGCAGTTCAGATGAACCCGGTTGAATTCCAACCAGTTCATCCCAAGGATAATATCAATTTGTTCCAGCGGTAGGCACACTAAATCTATACCGAAACCTCTACCAAAAATCTCAATAGGACAATTCCTACATACTAGTGAAGTTGTCACTGAACCCGATGCAGGAGTATCAACAACCATGCTACCTCGCATACCAGATATGTCCAGTTTCAACCTCTCAGCACAATCCAAAGAAATGAAAGAATGAGTTGCACCAGTATCAATAATTGCAACTAAAGGTGTGCCATGAATAAAACACGTACCTTTAATCAATCGATCCTCTGGAGTAGTCTCAGATCCAGACAAAGCGAACACTTTTCCACCTGACTGATCCTTCCTAGGCTTAGGACACTGCGGACGAATGTGACCTTCTTCGCCACAATTGTAACAAGTAACAGACTTCCATTTGCAATCAATAGACAAATGACCAGCCTTTCCACATTTATAGCACTTCTTCTCATCACTCTTGCAATCTCGAATATGATGACCCAACTCACCACACCTGTAGCATCTGATAGGAGCCTTAGAATCTCCCCCACTAGGCCTTTTCCATCCACCTGATTTCTGGTTATCTCTACCATATGGCTTGCCACGGTCCATATGTTGCTTTCCTCTTTTATCAACAGCCCCACGAGAGTGAGACGACCTATTCTTGGTAATATCTTCTTCCAAGATCCTGCTACAATCCACCAGATCAGAAAATCTACGAATACGCTGGTACCTGATTCCCTGCTTAATCTCATCCGGAGACCATTCTCAAATTTGATACATTTAGAGAATTCTCCAGCCTCATCATTGTTGTAGTGTGCATAATACTTTGCCAGCTCAGTGAACTTAGTAGCATACTCACTAACAGTCAGATTGCCTTGCTTAAGCTCCAAAAACTCAATTTCCTTTCTTCCCCGAACATCTTCAGGAAAGTACCTCCTCAGAAAAGCCCTTCTGAAGTTAGCCCAAGTCAGTGCCTCTCCATCCTGAACCATTTCAGTCCTTGTTGCAACCCACCAGTCGTCGGCCTCTTCTGCCAACATATGCGTACCATATCTGACTTTCAGATCTTCAGCACAATCAATCACACGGAAAATCCTTTCGATTTCCTTCAGCCACTTCTGAGCACCTTCAGGGTCATGTGTACCTTTGAACAAAGGAGGATTGTTCCTTTGGAAGTTTCCCAATTGCCTATCAGCACCAATCACACCTCCAGTTGGGTTTCCAGCAAGTACACCAGCTAACATCCCCAAAGCCTCAGCTAGTGCAGCATCATTTCTTCCGCTACCTCTTCCAGCCATATTCCTGAGAATTAAAACATACTCTTCATCAGAATACAGTATCGACAGTGTTACCTTGCACTAGTCGCATACAAAAGGAATGACTGACTCAAGACTCTGGTCGCAACGACCGACTATGCTCTGATACCACTATTGTAACACCCTCTAAGAAACCCGAATAAATTTTCGCAATTAATTAAAATCATATTTACAGAGTACATGTAACAACGAGGATGTCACAACCTCTTTTAATAAAACAAGTTCCTGTCATGCATAATCATAGTAGTAACTCATACATGTTTACACAGCGGAATAATTTAATTAATAAAACCAATGTTATAATATTTTAAAATCATCAGGGATTAACACCTGGAAAATATCAACATCATATTATAACAAACGTGAAGAAATAAACGAGTCTGACTAAAACAGCTCGACAAGCAAACGTTCCCGGAGTTACAACTACCAGAGCATGACCCGGACAATACTAAAACGGAATTAAACTAAAAACGACAAGCCTTCGCCAAGCACCTGAACGGAGCTCCTCAATCTGAAATATTCAACAGTAAGGGTGAGCATCTCAACTATACATTTGATTATACGTTCACATCAATCAATTCAGGAAACCATAAGCATCACCCAACAATTATCATGTTTTATAGATTACAAACCTTTACAATTTACATATTCATCATATCTTACTTTTCATGCTTACAGTTAACATCAAACATCGTTAACATTTTAGTAACAATACATGCATACAATCAATCAAATACAACATTGGAAAAATCATCCATTCATGTCATATTCAATGTTATGCAACACACCCATGCATGTGGTACCACTTTACCGCCCCATTAAATCTCGGGTCACGGATAACTCACCGTTCCATTATATCACGGACACGGCTACCACCTCAACGTTCCATTAAATTGCGGACACGTATATTGGCCACCATGTTAATTCCACACAATGGGAATTAACAAATGCAACATGATATGTAAAGTATGTAACACTCAGCATACTATTAACACCAATCGACATATCATGCAACATCAACAACATCAATCATAACAGGATATGGATAGCATGTAATCACTCAGCATACTATTTAAACATCAATCATATCAAGTTATATCATAATTCATGCTTGATAACATTATCTAAAAGCATGACAATAAAATCCACAATAAAGCACAGAAAACAAAATTCAGAAAATCAACACAGCGGCATCAACACGGGTACCCGTGTAAATCAACACTGCCCGTGTTGAAAAGTGCCCAGAAAACACATTTTTTTCTCATTACAGGGGATCAACACGGGTGCCCGTGTTAAACAACACGGCCCGTGTTGAAATGTGTCTGGAAAACACATTTTTAGGCAACACAGTGAATCAACACGGGTGCCCGTGTTAAACAACACGGCCCGTGTTGATGAGCGCGGGTCAGATTTTTCCTGAACCTGCAGCAGCTCAGAACGGCAGCCAAACGCGAAAAATGCCAGCCAAAACGCGCATTTCGGTACCTAACGACATCGATTTTGTATAACTCAAAACAACACATCAATTTCCTAATTACCAACAAGTATCATAGCGACCTTAAGGTGATTATTCGTCCTTTTGGGGAAATCTGATAACATTGAGGTTATCCCTAGAACCTCTAAGGTAAATTCATGATCATGCAGTTATACTCCCAATCCACCCTTTGGAACCTAAAATTCCTAATCGATTCATAAAGATTGGGAACCTAACCCTTTTCTAACAAGGTTCAATCCTAAGGGTATCGATTCCTAGTAACATCTATCAATTGGGGCTCTCCCTACGATTTTCTAAATCAACCGTACATAAACCCATAAGCAAAAGTAAATCGAGTAGTAGCCCCCCTTACCTTATCAATTTGCAGCTTGAGTTCCTTGAGCGATGTTCTTCGTTCTTCGTACCTTCAGAGCTCAGCTTCCCAAAATCCCAAATTCTGTGTTATCGTGAATAATGAGAAAAATAGCTTAAGTTCCAAAACATATCCCAATTCCTTTTGCACCCCCACTCTTTACTAACAACATCCAAGCCCAATAACTTAAAAACCCAATATTTCTTATTTCTTTTATTTTCTTCCAATATTCCAAAATAAATAATTTCTTTTTATTTTATTAATTCTAATAAAATAATTTCCCCATTTAAAATAAATCAAATAATTACAACTGGGGTGTTACAATACCAAAATACAATATGAATATGGTGAATATATATACTATCGAGCCGCATTATAAAATTTTAATTATTACGAATGTATATGAAATATGTGTCATTAATTAATAGTCTTTCAACATATTTTCTTAGTGATGAAGTAACCTAAAATTTGGTGAAGGAGATGAAGAAAACTATTGAAATTGTTTATATCTTCTATACCATAATAAAATATGAATATGGTAAATAAATATACTATCAAGCCTCATTATATTATTTTTAATATTACGAATGTATATTAAACATGTGTCATTAATTAATAGTCTTTTAACATACTTTTTTAGTAATGAAGTAACCTAAAATATGTTGAGGCAGAAGAAGAAAAATATTGAAATTGTTTAGATGTATTATACCATAATACAGTATGAAATTGGTGAATAAATATACTATCGAGCCGCATTATAAAATTTTAATTATTACGAATGTATATGAAATATGTGTCATTAATTAATAGTCTTTCAACATATTTTCTTAGTGATGAAGTGACCTAAAATTAGTTGAAGGAGATGAAGAAAACTATTGAAATTATTTTCATCTATTATACCATAATACAATATGAATATGGTGAATAAATATACAATAAGCCTCATTATATTATTTTAACTATTACAAATGTATATGAAATATGTGTCAATAATTAAAAGTCTTTTAACATAGTTTCTTAGTGATGAAGTAACCTTAAATACGGTGATGGAGAAGAAGAAAAATCTTGAAATTGTTTACATCTATTATCCCATAATACAATATGAATATGATGAATAAATATATTGTAAAGCCTCATTGCATAATTTTAATTATTACAAATGTATATGAAATATGTGTCATTAATTAATAGTCTTTTAACATAGTTTCTTAGTGATGAAGTACCCTAAAATTTGGTGATGGAGAAGAAGAAAAATATTGAAATTGTTTACATCTATTATCCCATAATACAATATGAATATGGTGAATAAATATACTATCGAGCCGCATTATATAATTTTAATTATATGAATGTATATGAAATATGTGTAATTAATTAATAGTCTTTTAACATAGTTTCTTAATGATGAAGAAACCTAATAGTTGGTGATGGAGATGAAGAAATATATTGAAATTGTTTACATCTATTATCCCATAATACAATATGAATATGGTGAATAAATATACTATCGAACCGCATTATATAATTTTAATTATATTAATGTATATGAAATATGTGTAATTAATTAATAGTCTTTTAACATAGTTTCTTAATGGAGAAGTAACCTAATATTTGGTGATGGAGATGAGGAAATTTATTGAAATTGTTTACATGTATTATACCATAATACAATATGAATATGGTGAATAAATATACTATCGAGCCACATTATAAAATTTTAATTACTACGAATGTATATGAAATATGTGTCATTAATTAATAGTCTTTTAACATAGTTACTTAGTGATGAAGTAACCTAAAATTTGTTGAAGGAGATGAAAAAAACTATTGAAATTGTTTACATCTATTATACCATAATACAATATGAGTATGGTGAATAAATATACTATCGAGCCTCATTATATTATTTTAACTATTACGAATGTATATTAAATATGTGTCATTAGTTAATAGACTTTGAACATACTTTTTAGTAAAGAAGTAACCCTAAATATGGTGACGGAGAAGAAGAAAAATATTGAAATAGTTTACATCTATTATACCAAAATACAATATGAATTTGGTGAATTTATACACTTTGAGCCACATTAAAAAATTTTAATAATTACGAATATACATGAAATATGTGTCATTAATTAATAGTCTTTTAACATAGTTTCTTAGTGATGAAGTAACCTAAAATTTGTTGAAGTAGATGAAAAAATCTATTGAAATTGTTTACATCTATTATACCATAATACAATATGAATACGGTGAATAAATATACTATCGAGCCTCATTATATTATTTTAACTATTACGAATGTATATGAAATATGTGTCATTAATTAATCCTCTTTTAACTTAGTTTCTTAGTAATGAAGTAACCTAAAACTTGGTGATGGAGAAGAAAAAATTATTGAAATTGTTTACATCTGTTATACCATAATACAATATGAAAATTATGAATAAAAATATTGTAAAGCCTCATTGCATAATTTTAATTATTACGAATGTATATGAAATATGTGTCATTAATTAATATTTTTTTAACATAGTTTCTTAGTGATGAAGTAACCTAAAATTTGGTGAAGGAGAAGAAGAAAACTATTGAAATTGCTTACATCTATTATACACTAATACAATATGAATATGATGAATAAATATAAAATCGAGTCTCATTATATTATTTTAACTATTACGAATGTATATGAAATATGATTCGATAATTAAAAGTCTTTTATAATAGTTTCTTAGTGATGAAGTAACCTAAAATTTAGTGATGGAGATGAAGAAAACTATTGAAATTGTTTACATCTATTATACCATAATACAATATGAATATGTTGAATAAATACACTATCCATTCTCATTATATTATTTTAACTATTACAAATGTATATGAAATATGTGTTAATTAATAGTCTTTTAACTTAGTTTCTTAGTAATGGAGTAACCTAAAACTTGTGATGGAGAAGAAAAAAAACTATTGAAATTGCTTACCTCTATTATACAATAATACAATATGAATATGGTGAATAAATATAATATCAAACCTCATTATATAATTTTATTTATTACAAGTGTATATGAAATATCTGTTAATAATTAATAGTCTTTTAACTTAGTTTCTTAGTGATGAAGTAACCTAAACTTTGGTGAAGGAGATGAAGAAAACTATTGAAATTATTTATATCTATTATACCATAATAAAATATGAATATGGTAAATAAATATACTATCAAGACTCATTATATTATTTTAAATATTACGAATGTTTATTAAATATGTGTCATTAATTAATAGTCTTTTAACATACTTTTTTAGTAATGAAGTAACCTAAAATATGGTGACGCAGAAGAAGAAAAATATTGAAATTGTTTACATCTATTATACCATAATAATATATGAATATGTTAAATAAATATACTATCGAGGCGCATTATAAAATTTTAATTATTATGAAAGTATATGAAATACGTGTCATTAATTAATAGTCTTTTAACATAGTTTCTTAGTGATGAAGTAACCTAAAATTTTGTGATGGAGATGAAGAAAACTATTGAAATTATTTACATCTATTATACCATAATAAAATATGAATATGGTGAATAAATATACTATCGAGCCTCATTATATTATTTTAACTATTAGGAATGTATATTAAATATGTGTCATTAATTAATAGACTTTTAACATACTTTTTAGTAAAGAAGTAACTTAAAATATGGTGACGGAGAAGAAGAAAAATATTGCAATTGTTTTCATCTATTATACCAAAATACAATATGAATATGGTGAATATATATACTATCGAGCCGAATTATAAAATTTTAATTATTACGAATGTGTATGAAATATGTATCATTAATTAATAGTCTTTTAACATAGTTTCTTAGTAATGAAGTAACCTAAAATTTGTTGAAGGAGATGAAGAAAACTATTGAAATTGTTTATATCTTCTATACCATAATAAAATATGAATATGGTAAATAAATATACTATCAAGCCTCATTATATTATTTTAAATATTAAGAATGTATATTAAATATGTGTCATTAATTAATAGTCTTTTAACATACTTTTTTAGTAATGAAGTAACCTAAAATATGGTGATGCAGAAGAAGAAAAATATTGAAATTGTTTACATGTATTATACCTTAATACAGTATGAATATGGTGAATAAATATACTATCGAACCGCATTATAAAATTTTAATTATTACGAATGTATATGAAATATGTGTCATTAATTAATAGTCTTTCAACATATTTTCTTAGTGATGAAGTGACCTAAAATTAGTTGAAGGAGATGAAGAAAACTATTGGAATTATTTTCATCTATTATACCATATTACAATATGAATATGGTGAATAAATATACAATGAGCCTCATTATATTATTTTAACTATTACAAATGTATATGAAATATGTGTCAATAATTAAAAGTCTTTTAACATAGTTTCTTAGTGATGAAGTAACCTTAAATATGGTGATGGAGAAGAAGAAAAATCTTGAAATTGTTTACATCTGTTATCCCATAATACAATATGAATATGGTGAATAAATATACTATCAAGCAACATTATATAATTTTAATTATATGAATGTATATGAAGTATGTGTAATTAATTAATAGTCTTTTAACATAGTTTCTTAATGATGAAGTAACCTAAATTTTGGTGATGAAGAAGAAGAAGTCTATTGAAACTGTTTACATCTATTATACCATAATACAATATGAATATAGCGAATAATTATACTATTGAGCCTCATTATTAATATTTTAACTATTACGAATGTATATGAAATATGTGTCATTATTTAATAGTCTTTTAACATAGTTTCTTAGTGATGAAGTAACCTAAAGTTTGGTGATGGAGAATAGGAGAAATATTGAAATTGTTTACATCTATTATACAATAATACAATATGAATATGTTAAATAAATATACTATCGAGGCGCATTATATAATTTTAATTATTATGAAAGTATATGAAATACGTGTCATTAATTAATAGTCTTTTAACATAGTTTCTTAGTGATGAAGTAACCTAAAATTTTGTGATGGAGATGAAGAAAACTATTGAAATTATTTATATCTATTATACCATAATAAAATATGAATATGGTGAATAAATATACTATCGAGCCTCATTATATTATTTTAACTATTACGAATGTATATTAAATATGAGTCATTAATTAATAGACTTTTAACATACTTTTTAGTAAAGAAGTAACCTAAAATATGGTGACGGAGAAGAAGAAAAATATTGCAATTGTTTACATCTATTATACCAAAATACAATATGAATATGGTGAATATATATACTATCGAGCCGCATTATAAAATTTTAATTATTACGAATGTATATGAAATATGTATCATTAATTAATAGTCTTTTAACATAGTTTCTTAGTGATGAAGTAACCTAAAATTTGTTGAAGGAGATGAAAAAAACTATTGAAATTGTTTACATCTATTATACCATAATACAATATGAATATGGTGAATAAATATACTATCTAGCCTCATTATATTATTTTAAATATTACGAATGTATATTAAATATGAGTCATTAATTAATAGTCTTTTAACATACTTTTTTAGTAATGAAGTAACCTAAAATATGGTGACGCAGAAGAAGAAAAATATTGAAATTGTTTACATGTATTATACCTTAATACAGTATGAATATGGTGAATAAATATACTATCGAACCGCATTATAAAATTTTAATTATTACGAGTGTATATGAAATATGTGTCATTAATTAATAGTCTTTCAACATATTTTCTTAGTGATGAAGTGACCTAAAATTAGTTGAAGGAGATGAAGAAAACTATTGGAATTATTTTAATCTATTATACCATATTACAATATGAATATGGTGAATAAATATACAATGAGCCTCATTATATTATTTTAACTATTACAAATGTATATGAAATATGTGTCAATAATTAAAAGTCTTTTAACATAGTTTCTTAGTGATGAAGTAACCTTAAATATGGTGATGGAGAAGAAGAAAAATCTTGAAATTGTTTACATCTATTATCCCATAATACAATATGAATATGGGGAATAAATATGCTATCAAGCAACATTATATAATTTTAATTATATGAATGTATGTGAAGTATGTGTAATTAATTAATAGTCTTTAAACATAGTTTCTTAATGATGAAGTAACCTAAATTTTTGTGATGGAGATGAAGAAGTCTATTGAAACTGTTTACATCTATTATACCATAATACAATATGAATATGGCGAATAATTATACTATTGAGCCTCATTATTAATATTTTAACTATTACGAATGTATATGAAATATGTGTCATTAATTAATAGTCTTTTAACATAGTTTCTTAGTGATGAAGTAACCTAAAGTTTGGTGATGGAGAATAGGAGAAATATTGAAATTGTTTACATCTATTATACAATAATACAATATGAATATGTTGAATAAATATACTATCGAGGCGCATTATATAATTTTAATTATTATGAAAGTATATGAAATACGTGTCATTAATTAATAGTCTTTTAACATAGTTTCTTAGTGATGAAGTAACCTAAAATTTTGTGATGGAGATGAAGAAAACTATTGAAATTATTTACATCTATTATACCATAATAAAATATGAATATGGTGAATAAATATACTATCGAGCCTCATTATATTATTTTAACTATTACGAATGTATATTAAATATGTGTCATTAATTAATAGACTTTTAACATACTTTTTAGTAAAGAAGTAACTTAAAATATGGTGACGGAGAAGAAGAAAAATATTGCAATTGTTTACATCTATTATACCAAAATACAATATGAATATGGTGAATATATATACTATCGAGCCGCATTATAAAATTTTAATTATTACGAATGTATATGAAATATGTATCATTAATTAATAGTCTTTTAACATAGTTTCTTAGTGATTAAGTAACCTAAAATTTGTTGAAGGAGATGAAAAAAACTATTGAAATTGTTTACATCTATTATAAGATAATATAATATGAATATGGTGAATAAATATACTATTGAGCCTCATTATATTATTTTAACTATTACGAATGTATATGAAATATGTGTCATTAATTAATAGTCTTTTAACATAGTTTCTTAGTGATGATGTAACCTAAAGTTTGGTGATGGAGAATAGGAGAAATATTGAAATTGTTTACATCTATTATACCATAATACAATATGAATATGGTAAATAAATATACTATCGAGGCGCATTATATAATTTTAATTATTATGAAAGTATATGAAATACGTGTCATTAATTAATAGTCTTTTAACATAGTTTCTTAGTGATAAAGTAACCTAAAATTTTGTGATGGAGATAAAGAAAACTATTGAAATTATTTACATCTATTATACCATAATAAAATATGAATATGGTAAATAAATATACTATCGAGCGTCATTGTATTATTTTAACTATTATGAATGTATATTAAATATGTGTCATTAATTAATAGACTTTTAACATACTTTTTAGTAAAGAAGTAACCTAAAATATGGTAACGGAGAAGAAGAAAAATATTAAAATTGTTTACATCAATTATACCAAAATACAATATGAATATGGTGAATATATATACTATCGAGCCGCATTATAAAATTTTAATTATTACGAATGTATATGAAATATGTGTCATTAATTAATAGTCTTTTAACATAGTTTCTTAGGGATGAAGTAACCTAAAATTTGTTGAAGGAGATGAAGAAAACTATTTAAATTATTTACATCTATTATACCATAATAAAATATGAATATGGTGAAGAAATATATTATCGAGCCTCATTATATTATTTTAACTATTACGAATGTATATTAAATATGTGTCATTAATTAATAGACTTTTAACATACTTTTTAGTAAAGAAGTAACCTAAAATATGGTGATGGAGAAGAAGAAAAATATTGAAATTGTTTACATCAATTATACCAAAATACAATATGAATATGGTGAATACATATACTATCGAGCCGCATTATAAAATTTTAATTATTACGAATGTATATGAAATATGTGTCATTAATTAATAGACTTTTAACATAGTTTCTTAGTGATGAAGTAACCTAAAATTTGTTGAAGGAGATGAAGAAAACTATTTAAATTATTTACATCTATTATACCATAATAGAATATGAATATGGTGAATAAATATACTATCGAGCCTCATTATATTATTTTAACTATTACGAATGTATAATAAATATGTGTCATTAATTAATAGACTTTTAACATACTTTTTAGTAAATAAGTAACCTAAAATATGGTGACGGAGAAGAAGAAAAATATTGAAATTGTTTACATCTATTATACAAAAATACAATATAAATATGGTGAATATATATACTATCGAGCCGCATTATAAAATTTTAATTATTACGAATGTAAATGAAATATGTGTCATTAATTAATAGTATTTCAACATATTTTCTTAGTGATGAAGTAACCTATAATTTGGTGAAGGAGATGAAGAAAACTATTGAAATTGTTTATATCTTCTATACCATAATAAAATATGAATATGGTAAATAAATATACTATCAAGCCTCATTATATTATTTTAAATATTACGAATGTATATTAAATATGTGTCATCAATTAATAGTCTTTTAACATACTTTTTTAGTAATGAAGTAACCTAAAATATGGTGACGCAGAAGAAGAAAAATATTTAAATTGTTTACATGTATTATACCTTAATACAGTATGAATATGGTGAATAAATATACTATCGAACCGCATTATAAAATTTTAATTATTACGAATGTATATGAAATATGTGTCATTAATTAATAGTCTTTCAACATATTTTCTTAGTGATGAAGTGACCTAAAATTAGTTGAAGGAGATGAAGAAAACTAATGGAATTATTTTCATCTATTATACCATATTACAATATGAATATGGTGAATAAATATACAATGAGCCTCATTATATTATTTTAACTATTACAAATGTATATGAAATATGTGTCAATAATTAAAAGTCTTTTAACATAGTTTCTTAGTGATGAAGTAACTTTAAATATGGTGATGGAGAAGAAGAAAAACTTGAAAATGTTTACATCTGTTATCCCATAATACAATATGAATATGGTGAATAAATATACTATCAAGCAACATTATATAATTTTAATTATATGAATGTATATGAAGTATGTGTAATTAATTAATAGTCTTTTAACATAGTTTCTTAATGATGAAGTAACCTAAATTTTGGTGATGAAGAAGAAGAAGTCTATTGAAACTGTTTACATCTATTATACCATAATACAATATGAATATGGCGAATAATTATACTATTGAGCCTCATTATTAATATTTTAACTATTACGAATGTATATGAAATATGTGTCATTAATTAATAGTCTTTTAACATAGTTTCTTAGTGATGAAGTAACCTAAAGTTTGGTGATGGAGAATAGGAGAAATATTGAAATTGTTTACATCTATTATACCATAATACAATATGAATATGTTAAATAAATATACTATCGAGGCGCATTATATAATTTTAATTATAATGAAAGTATATGAAATACGTGTCATTAATTAATAGTCTTTTAACATAGTTTCTTAGTGATGAAGTAACCTAAAATTTTGTGATGGAGATGAAGAAAACTATTGAAATTATTTACATCTATTATACCATAATAAAATATGAATATGGTGAATAAATATACTATCGAGCCTCATTATATTATTTTAACTATTACGAATGTATATGAAATATGTGTCATTAATTAATAGTCTTTTAACATAGTCTCTTAGTGATGATGTAACCTAAAGTTTGGTGATGGAGAATAGGAGAAATATTGAAATTGTTTACATCTATTATACCATAATACAATATGAATATGGTAAATGAATATACTATCGAGGCGCATTATATAATTTTAATTATTATGAAAGTATATGAAATACGTGTCATTAATTAATAGTCTTTTAACATAGTTTCTTAGTGATGAAGTATCCTAAAATTTTGTGATGGAGATAAAGAAAACTATTGAAATTATTTACATCTATTATAACATAATAAAATAGGAATATGGTGAATAAATATACTATCGAGCCTCATTATATTATTTTAACTATTACGAAAGTATATTAAATATGTGTCATTTGTTAATAGACTTTTAACATACTTTTTAGTAAAGAAGTAACCTAAAATATGGTGATGGAGAAAAAGAAAAATATTGAAATTGTTTACATCTATTATACCAAAATACAATATAAATATGGTGAATATATATACTATCGAGCCGCATTATAAAATTTTAATTATTACGAATATATATGAAATATGTGTCATTAATTAATAGTCTTTCAACATATTTTCTTAGAGATGAAGTAACCTATAATTTGGTGAAGGAGATGAAGAAAACTATTGAAATTGTTTATATCTTCTATACCATTATAAAATATGAATATGGTAAATAAATATACTATCAAGCCTCATTATATTATTTTAAATATTACGAATGTATATTAAATATGTGTCATTAATTAATAGTCTTTTAACATACTTTTTTAGTAATGAAGTAACCTAAAATATGGTGACGCAGAAGAAGAAAAATATTGAAATTGTTTACATGTATTATACCATAATACAATATGAATATGGTGAATAAATATACTATCGAGCCGCATTATAAAATTTTAATTATTACGAATGTATATGAAATATGTGTAATTAATTAATAGTCTTTCAATATATTTTCTTAGTGAGGAAGTGACCTAAAATTAGTTGAAGGAGATGAAGAAAACTATTGAAATTATTTTCATCTATTATACCATAATACAATATGAATATGGTGAATAAATATACAATGAGCCTCATTATACTATTTTAACTATTACAAATGTATATGAAATATGTGTCAATAATTAAAAGTCTTTTAACATAGTTTCTTAGTGATGAAGTAACCTAAAATATGGTGACGGAGAAGAAGAAAAATATTGAAATTGTTTACATCTATTATACCAAAATACAATATGAATATGGTGAATATATATACTATCGAGCCGCATTATAAAACTTTAATTATTACGAATGTATATGAAATATGTGTCATTAATTAATAGTCTTTTAACATAGTTTCTTAGTGATGAAGTAACCTAAAATTTTATGATGGAGATGAAGAAAACTATTGAAATTATTTACATCTATTATACCATAATAAAATATGAATATGGTGAATAAATATACTATCGAGCCTTATTATATTATTTTAACTATTACGAATGTATATTAAATATGTGTCATCAATTAATAGACTTTTAACATACTTTTTAGTAAAGAAGTAACATAAAATATGGTGACGGAGAAGAAGAAAAATATTGAAATTGTTTACATCTATTATACCAAAATACAATATGAATATGGTGAATATTTATACTACCGAGCCGCATTATAAAATTTTAATTATTACGAATGTATATGAAATATGTGTCATTAATTAATAGTCTTTTAACATAGTTTCTTAGTAATGAAGTAACCTAAAATTTGTTGAAGGAGATGAAGAAAACTATTGAAATTATTTACATCTATTATACCATAATAAAATATGAATATGGTGAATAACTATACTATCGAGCCTCATTATATTATTTTAACTATTACGAATGTATATGAAATATGTGTTATTAATTAATAGTCTTTTAACATAGTTTCTTAGTGATGAAGTAACCTAAAGTTTGGTGATGGAGAATAGGAGAAATATTGAAATTGTTTACATCTATTATACCATAATACAATATGAATATGGTAAATATATATACTATCGAGGCGCATTATATAATTTTAATTATTATGAAAGTATATGAAATACGTGTCATTAATTAATAGTCTTTTAACATAGTTTCTTAGTGATGAAGTAACCTAAAATTTTGTGATGGAGATGAAGAAAACTATTGAAATTATTTACATATATTATACCATAATAAAATATGAATATGGTGAATAAATATACTATCGAGCCTCATTATATTATTTTAACTATTACGAATGTATATTAAATATGTGTCATTAATTAATAGACTTTTAACATACTTTTTAGTAAAGAAGTAACCTAAAATATGGTAACGGAGAAGAAGAAAAATATTAAAATTGTTTAGATCAATTATACCAAAATACAATATGAATATGGTGAATATATATACTATCGAGCCGCATTATAAAATTTTAATTATTACGAATGTATATGAAATATGTGTCATTAATTAATAGTCTTTTAACATAGTTTCTTAGTGATGAAGTAACCCAAAATTTGTTGAAGGAGATGAAGAAAACTATTTAAATTATTTACATCTATTATACTATAATAAAATATGAATATGGTGAAGAAATATATTATCGAGCCTCATTATATTATTTTAACTATTACGAATGTATATTAAATATGTGTCATTAATTAATAGACTTTTAACATACTTTTTAGTAAAGAAGTAACCTAAAATATGGTGATGGAGAAGAAGAAAAATATTGAAATTGTTTACATCAATTATACCAAAATACAATATGAATATGGTGAATACATATACTATCGAGCCGCATTATAAAATGTTAATTATTACGAATGTATATGAAATATGTGTCATTAATTAATAGACTTTTAATATAGTTTCTTAGTGATGAAGTAACCTAAAATTTGTTGAAGGAGATGAAGAAAACTATTTAAATTATTTACATCTATTATACCATAATAGAATATGAATATGTTGAATAAATATACTATCGAGCCTCATTATATTATTTTAACTATTACGAATGTGTATTAAATATGTGTGATTAATTAATAGACTTTTAACATACTTTTTAGTAAAGAAGTAACCTAAAATATGGTGACGGAGAAGAAGAAAAATATTGAAATTGTTTACATCTATTATACCAAAATACAATATAAATATGGTGAATATATATACTATCGAGCCGCATTATAAAATTTTAATTATTACGAATGTATATGAAATATGTGTCATTAATTAATAGTCTTTCAACATATTTTCTTAGTGATGAAGTAACCTATAATTTGGTGAAGGAGATGAAGAAAACTATTGAAATTGTTTATATCTTCTATACCATAATAAAATATGAATATGGTAAATAAATATACTATCAAGCCTCATTATATTATTTTAAATATTACGAATGTATATTAAATATGAGTCATTAATTAATAGTCTTTTAACATACTTTTTTAGTAATGAAGTAACCTAAAATATGGTGACGCAGAAGAAGAAAAATATTGAAATTGTTTACATGTATTATACCTTAATACAGTATGAATATGGTGAATAAATATACTATCGAACCGCATTATAAAATTTTAATTATTACGAGTGTATATGAAATATGTGTCATTAATTAGTAGTCTTTCAACATATTTTCTTAGTGATGAAGTGACCTAAAATTAGTTGAAGGAGATGAAGAAAACTATTGGAATTATTTTAATCTATTATACCATATTACAATATGAATATGGTGAATAAATATACAATGAGCCTCATTATATTATTTTAACTATTACAAATGTATATGAAATATGTGTCAATAATTAAAAGTCTTTTAACATAGTTTCTTAGTGATGAAGGAAACTTAAATATGGTGATGGAGAAGAAGAAAAATCTTGAAATTGTTTACATCTATTATCCCATAATACAATATGAATATGGTGAATAAATATGCTATCAAGCAACATTATATAATTTTAATTATATGAATGTATGTGAAGTATGTGTAATTAATTAATAGTCTTTTAACATAGTTTCTTAATGATGAAGTAACCTAAATTTTGGTGATGGAGATGAAGAAGTCTATTGAAACTGTTTACATCTATTATACCATAATACAATATGAATATGGCGAATAATTATACTATTGAGCCTCATTATTAATATTTTAACTATTACGAATGTATATGAAATATGTGTCATTAATTAATAGTCTTTTAACATAGTTTCTTAGTGATGAAGTAACCTAAAGTTTGGTGATGGAGAATAGGAGAAATATTGAAATTGTTTACATCTATTATACAATAATACAATATGAATATGTTAAATAAATATACTATCGAGGCGCATTATATAATTTTAATTATCATGAAAGTATATGAAATACGTGTCATTAATTAATAGTCTTTTAACATAGTTTCTTAGTGATGAAGTAACCTAAAATTTTGTGATGGAGATGAAGAAAACTATTGAAATTATTTACATCTATTATACCATAATAAAATATGAATATGGTGAATAAATATACTATCGAGCCTCATTATATTATTTTAACTATTACAAATGTATATTAAATATGTGTCATTAATTAATAGACTTTTAACATACTTTTTAGTAAAGAAGTAACTTAAAATATGGTGACGGAGAAGAAGAAAAATATTGCAATTGTTTACATCTATTATACCAAAATACAATATGAATATGGTGAATATATATACTATCGAGCCGCATTATAAAATTTTAATTATTACGAATGTATATGAAATATGTATCATTAATTAATAGTCTTTTAACATAGTTTCTTAGTGATGAAGTAACCTAAAATTTGTTGAAGGAGATGAAAAAAACTATTGAAATTGTTTACATCTATTATAAGTTAATATAATATGAATATGGTGAATAAATATACTATTGAGCCTCATTATATTATTTTAACTATTACGAATGTATATGAAATATGTGTCATTAATTAATAGTCTTTTAACATAGTTTCTTAGTGATGATGTAACCTAAAGTTTGGTGATGGAGAATAGGAGAAATATTGAAATTGTTTACATCTATTATACCATAATACAATATGAATATGGTAAATAAATATACTATCGAGGCGCATTATATAATTTTAATTATTATGAAAGTATATGAAATACGTGTCATTAATTAATAGTCTTTTAACATAGTTTCTTAGTGATGAAGTAACCTAAAATTTTGTGATGGAGATAAAGAAAACTATTGAAATTATTTACATCTATTATACTATAATAAAATATGAATATGGTAAATAAATATACTATCGAGCCTCATTATATTATTTTAACTATTATGAATGTATATTAAATATGTGTCATTAATTAATAGACTTTTAACATACTTTTTAGTAAAGAAGTAACCTAAAATATGGTAACGGAGAAGAAGAAAAATATTAAAATTGTTTACATCAATTATACCAAAATACAATATGAATATGGTGAATATATATACTATCGAGCCGCATTATAAAATTTTAATTATTACGAATGTATATGAAATATGTGTCATTAATTAATAGTCTTTTAACATAGTTTCTTAGTGATTAAGTAACCTAAAATTTTGTGATGGAGATGAAGAAAACTATTGAAATTATTTACATCTATTATACCATAATAAAATATGAATATGGTGAATAAATATACTATCGAGCCTTATTATATTATTTTAACTATTACGAATGTATATTAAATATGTGTCATCAATTAATAGACTTTTAACATACTTTTTAGTAAAGAAGTAACATAAAATATGGTGACGGAGAAGAAGAAAAATATTGAAATTGTTTACATCTATTATACCAAAATACAATATGAATATGGTGAATATTTATACTACCGAGCCGCATTATAAAATTTTAATTATTACGAATGTATATGAAATATGTGTCATTAATTAATAGTCTTTTAACATATTTCTTAGTAATGAAGTAACCTAAAATTTGTTGAAGGAGATGAAGAAAACTATTGAAATTATTTACATCTATTATACCATAATAAAATATGAATATGGTGAATAATTATAATATCGAGCCTCATTATATTATTTTAACTATTACGAATGTATATGAAATATGTGTTATTAATTAATAGTCTTTTAACATAGTTTCTTAGTGATGAAGTAACCTAAAGTTTGGTGATGGAGAATAGGAGAAATATTGAAATTGTTTACATCTATTATACCATAATACAATATGAATATGGTAAATATATAACCTATCGAGGCGCATTATATAATTTTAATTATTATGAAAGTATATGAAATACGTGTCATTAATTAATAGTCTTTTAACATAGTTTCTTAGTGATGAAGTAACCTAAAATTTTGTGATGGAGATGAAGAAAACTATTGAAATTATTTACATATATTATACCATAATAAAATATGAATATGGTGAATAAATATACTATCGAGCCTCATTATATTATTTTAACTATTACAAATGTATATTAAATATGTGCCATTAATTAATAGACTTTTAACATACTTTTTAGTAAAGAAGTAACCCAAAATATGGTGACGGAGAAGAAGAAAAATATTGAAATTGTTTACATCTATTATACCAAAATACAATATGAATATGGTGAATATATATACTATCGAGCCGCATTATAAAATTTTGATTATTACGAACGTATATGAAATATGTGTCATTAATTAATAGTCTTTTAACATAGTTTCTTAGTGATGAAGTAACCTAAAATTTGTTGAAGGAGATGAAAAAAACTATTGAAATTGTATACATCGATTATACCATAATACAATATGAATATGGTGCATAAATATACTATCGAGCCTCATTATATTATTTTAACTATTACGAATGTATATGAAATATGTGTTATTAATTAATAGTCTTTTAACATAGTTTCTTAGTGATGAAGTAACCTAAAGTTTGGTGATGGAAAGTAGGAAAAATATTGAAATTGTTTACATCTATTATACCATAATACAATATGAATATGGTAAATAAATATACTATCGAGGCGCATTACATAATTTTAATTATTATGAAAGTATATGAAATACGTGTCATTAATTAATAGTCTTTTAACATAGTTTCTTAGTGATGAAGTAACTTAAAATTTTGTGATGGAGATGAAGAAAACTATTGAAATTATTTACATCATTTATACCATAATAAAATATGAATATGATGAATAAATATACTATCGAGCCTCATTATATTATTTTAACTATTACGAATGTATATTAAATATGTGTCATTAATTAATAGACTTTTAACATACTTTTTAGTAAAGAAGTAACCTAAAATATGGTGAAGGAGAAGAAGAAAAATATTGAAATTGTTTACATCTATTCTACCAAAATACAATATGAATATTGTGAATATATATACTATCGAGCCGCATTATAAAATTTTGATTATTAAGAACGTATATGAAATATGTGTCATTAATTAATAGTCTTTTAACATAGTTTCTTAGTGATGAAGTAACCTAAAATTTGTTGAAGGAGATGAAAAAAACTATTGAAATTGTTTACATCGATTATACCATAATACAATATGAATATGGTGAATAAATATACTATTGAGCCTCATTATATTATTTTAACTATTACGAATGTATATGAAATATGTGTTATTAATTAATAGACTTTTAACATAGTTTCTTAGTGATGAAGTAACCTAAAGTTTGGTGATGGAAAATAGGAAAAATATTGAAATTGTTTACATCTATTATACCATAATACAATATGAATATGGTAAAGAAATATACTATCGAGGCGCATTACATAATTTTAATTATTATGAAAGTATATGAAATACGTGTCATTAATTAATAGTCTTTTAACATAGTTTCTTAGTGATGAAGTAACCTAAAATTTTGTGATGGAGATGAAGAAAACTATTGAAATTATTTACATCTATTATACCATAATAAAATATGAATATGGTGAATAAATATACTATCGAGCCTGATTATATTATTTTAACTATTACGAATGTATATTAAATATGTGTAATTAAATAATAGACTTTTAACATACTTTTTAGTAAAGAAGTAACCTAAAATATGGTGAAGGAGAAGAAGAAAAATATTGAAATTGTTTACATCTATTATACCAAAATACAATATGAATATGGTGAATATATATACTATCGAGCCGCATTATAAAATTTTAATTATTACGAATGTATATGAAATATGTGTCATTAATTAATAGTCTTTTAACATAGTTTCTTAGTAATGAAGTAACCTAAATTTTGTTGAAGGAGATGAAGAAAACTATTGAAATTATTTACATCTATTATACCATAATAAAATATGAATATGGTGAATAAATATACTATCGAGCCTCATTATATTATTTTAACTATTACGAATGTATATGAAATATGTGTTATTAATTAATAGTCTTTTAACATAGTTTCTTAGTGATGAAGTAACCTAAAGTTTGGTGATGGAGAATAGGAAAAATATTGAAATTGTTTACATCTATTATACCATAATACAATATGAATATGGTAAATATATATACTATCGAGGCGCATTACATAATTTTAATTATTATGAAAGTATATGAAATACGTGTCATTAATTAATAGTCTTTTAACATAGTTTCTTAGTGATGAAGTTACCTAAAATTTTGTGATGGAGATGAAGAAAACTATTGAAATTATTTACATCTATTATACCATAATAAAATATGAATATGGTGAATAAATATACTATCGAGCCTCATTATATTATTTTAACTATTACGAATGTATATTAAATATGTGTCATTAATTAATAGACTTTTAACATACTTTTTAGTAAAGAAGTAACCTAAAATATGGTGAAGCAGAAGAAGAAAAATATTTAAATTGTTTACATCTATTATACCAAAATACAATATGAATATGGTGAATATTTATACTGTCGAGCCGCATTATAAAATTTTAATTATTACGAATGTATATGAAATATGTGTCATTAATTAATAGTCTTTTAACATAGTTTCTTAGTAATGAAGTAACCTAAAATTTGTTGAAGGAGATGAAGAAAACTATTGAAATTATTTACATCTATTATACCATAATAAAATATGAATATGGTGAATAAATATACTATCGAGCCTCATTATATTATTTTAACTATTACGAATGTATATGAAATATGTGTTATTAATTAATAGTCTTTTAACATAGTTTCTTAGTGATGAAGTAACCTAAAGTTTGGTGATGGAGAATAGGAAAAATATTGAAATTGTTTACATCTATTATACCATAATACAATATGAATATGGTAAATATATATACTATCGAGGCGCATTATATAATTTTAATTATTATGAAAGTATATGAAATACGTGTCATTAATTAATAGTCTTTTAACATAGTTTCTTAGTGATGAAGTAACCTAAAATTTTGTGATGGTGATGAAGAAAACTATTGAAATTATTTACATCTATTATACCATAATAAAATATGAATATGGTGAATAAATATACTATCGAGCCTCATTATATTATTTTAAATATTACAAATGTATATTAAATATGTGTCATTAATTAATAGACTTTTAACATACTTTTTAGTAAAGAAGTAACCTAAAATATGGTGACGGAGAAGAAGAAAAATATTGAAATTGTTTACATCTATTATACCAAAATACAATATGAATATGGTGAATATATATACTATCGAGCCGCATTATAAAATTTTGATTATTAAGAACGTATATGAAATATGTGTCATTAATTAATAGTCTTTTAACATAGTTTCTTAGTGATGAAGTAACCTAAAATTTGTTGAAGGAGATGAAAAAAACTATTGAAATTGTTTACATCGATTATACCATAATACAATATGAATATGGTGAATAAATATACTATCGAGCCTCATTATATTATTTTAACTATTACGAATGTATATGAAATATGTGTTATTAATTAATAGTCTTTTAACATAGTTTCTTAGTGATGAAGTAACCTAAAGTTTGGTGATGGAAAATAGGAAAAATATTGAAATTGTATACATCTATTATACCATAATACAATATGAATATGGTAAAGAAATATACTATCGAGGCGCATTACATAATTTTAATTATTATGAAAGTATATGAAATACGTGTCATTAATTAATAGTCTTTTAACATAGTTTCTTAGTGATGAAGTAACCTAAAATTTTGTGATGGAGATGACGAAAACTATTGAAATTATTTACATCTATTATACCATAATAAAATATGAATATGGTGAATAAATATACTATCGAGCCTGATTATATTATTTTAACTATTACGAATGTATATTAAATATGTGTAATTAAATAATAGACTTTTAACATACTTTTTAGTAAAGAAGTAACCTAAAATATGGTGAAGGAGAAGAAGAAAAATATTGAAATTGTTTACATCTATTATACCAAAATACAATATGAATATGGTGAATATATATACTATCGAGCCGCATTATAAAATTTTAATTATTACGAATGTATATGAAATATGTGTCATTAATTAATAGTCTTTTAACATAGTTTCTTAGTAATGAAGTAACCTAAATTTTGTTGAAGGAGATGAAGAAAACTATTGAAATTATTTACATCTATTATACCATAATAAAATATGAATATGGTGAATAAATATACTATCGAGCCTCATTATATTATTTTAACTATTACGAATGTATATGAAATATGTGTTATTAATTAATAGTCTTTTAACATAGTTTCTTAGTGATGAAGTAACCTAAAGTTTGGTGATGGAGAATAGGAAAAATATTGAAATTGTTTACATCTATTATACCATAATACAATATGAATATGGTAAATATATATACTATCGAGGCGCATTACATAATTTTAATTATTATGAAAGTATATGAAATACGTGTCATTAATTAATAGTCTTTTAACATAGTTTCTTAGTGATGAAGTTACCTAAAATTTTGTGATGGAGATGAAGAAAACTATTGAAATTATTTACATCTATTATACCATAATAAAATATGAATATGGTGAATAAATATACTATCGAGCCTCATTATATTATTTTAAACTATTACGAATGTATATTAAATATGTGTCATTAATTAATAGACTTTTAACATACTTTTTAGTAAAGAAGAACCTAAAATATGGTGAAGCAGAAGAAGAAAAATATTTAAATTGTTTACATCTATTATACCAAAATACAATATGAATATGGTGAATATTTATACTATCGAGCCGCATTATAAAATTTTAATTATTACGAATGTATATGAAATATGTGTCATTAATTAATAGTCTTTTAACATAGTTTCTTAGTAATGAAGTAACCTAAAATTTGTTGAAGGAGATGAAGAAAACTATTGAAATTATTTACAATCTATTATACCATAATAAAATATGAATATGGTGAATAAATATACTATCGAGCCTCATTATATTATTTTAAACTATTACGAATGTATATGAAATATGTGTTATTAATTAATAGTCTTTTAACATAGTTTCTTAGTGATGAAGTAACCTAAAGTTTGGTGATGGAGAATAGGAAAAATATTGAAATTGTTTACATCTATTATACCATAATACAATATGAATATGGTAAATATATATACTATCGAGGCGCATTATATAATTTTAATTATTATGAAAGTATATGAAATACGTGTCATTAATTAATAGTCTTTTAACATAGTTTCTTAGTGATGAAGTAACCTAAAATTTTGTGATGGTGATGAAGAAAACTATTGAAATTATTTACATCTATTATACCATAATAAAATATGAATATGGTGAATAAATATACTATCGAGCCTCATTATATTATTTTAAATATTACAAATGTATATTAAATATGTGTCATTAATTAATAGACTTTTAACATACTTTTTAGTAAAGAAGTAACCTAAAATATGGTGACGGAGAAGAAGAAAAATATTGAAATTGTTTACATCTATTATACCAAAATACAATATGAATATGGTGAATATATATACTATCGAGCCGCATTATAAAATTTTGATTATTAAGAACGTATATGAAATATGTGTCATTAATTAATAGTCTTTTAACATAGTTTCTTAGTGATGAAGTAACCTAAAATTTGTTGAAGGAGATGAAAAAAACTATTGAAATTGTTTACATCGATTATACCATAATACAATATGAATATGGTGAATAAATATACTATCGAGCCTCATTATATTATTTTAACTATTACGAATGTATATGAAATATGTGTTATTAATTAATAGTCTTTTAACATAGTTTCTTAGTGATGAAGTAACCTAAAGTTTGGTGATGGAAAATAGGAAAAATATTGAAATTGTTTACATCTATTATACCATAATACAATATGAATATGGTAAATAAATATACTATCGAGGCACATTACATAATTTTAATTATTATGAAAGTATATGAAATACGTGTCATTAATTAATAGTCTTTTAACATAGTTTCTTAGTGATGAAGTAACCTAAAATTTTGTGATGGAGATGAAGAAAACTATTGAAATTATTTACAACTATTATACCATAATAAAATATGAATATGGTGAATAAATATACTCTCAAGCCTAATTATATTATTTTAACTATTACGAATGTATATTAAATATGTGTCATTAAATAATAGACTTTTAACATACTTTTTAGTAAAGAAGTAACCTAAAATATGGTGAAGGAGAAGAAGAAAAATATTGAAATTGTTTACATCTATTATACCAAAATACAATATGAATATGGTGAATATGTATACTATCGAGCCGCATTATAAAATTTTAATTATTACGAACGTATATGAAATATGTGTCATTAATTAATAGTCTTTTAACATAGTTTCTTAGTGATGAAGTAACCTAAAATTTGTTGAAGGAGATGAAGAAAACTATTGAAATTTTTACATCTATTATACCATAATACAATATGAATATGGTGAATAAATATACTATTGAGCCTCATTATATTATTTTAACTATTACGAATGTATATGAAATATGTGTTATTAATTAATAGACTTTTAACATAGTTTCTTAGTGATGAAGTAACCTAAAGTTTGGTGATGGAAAATAGGAAAAATATTGAAATTGCTTACATCTATTATACCATAATACAATATGAATATGGTAAAGAAATATACTATCGAGGCGCATTACATAATTTTAATTATTATGAAAGTATATGAAATACGTGTCATTAATTAATAGTCTTTTAACATAGTTTCTTAGTGATGAAGTAACCTAAAATTTTGTGATGGAGATGAAGAAAACTATTGAAATTATTTACATCTATTATACCATAATAAAATATGAATATGGTGAATAAATATACTATCGAGCCTCATTATATTATTTTAACTATTACGAATGTATATTAAATATGTGTAATTAAATAATAGACTTTTAACATACTTTTTAGTAAAGAAGTAACCTAAAATATTGTGAAGGAGAAGAAGAAAAATATTGAAATTGTTTACATCTATTATACCAAAATACAATATGAATATGGTGAATATATATACTATCGAGCCGCATTATAAAATTTTAATTATTACGAATGTATATGAAATATGTGTCATTAATTAATAGTCTTTTAACATAGTTTCTTAGTAATGAAGTAACCTAAAATTTGTTGAAGGAGATGAAGAAAACTATTGAAATTATTTACATCTATTATACCATAATAAAATATGAATATGGTGAATAAATATACTATCGAGCCTCATTATATTATTTTAACTATTACGAATGTATATGAAATATGTGTTATTAATTAATAGTCTTTTAACATAGTTTCTTAGTGATGAAGTAACCTAAAGTTTGGTGATGGAGAATAGGAAAAATATTGAAATTGTTTACATCTATTATACCATAATACAATATGAATATGGTAAATATATATACTATCGAGGCACATTACATAATTTTAATTATTATGAAAGTATATGAAATACGTGTCATTAATTAATAGTCTTTTAACATAGTTTCTTAGTGATGAAGTTACCTAAAATTTTGTGATGGAGATGAAGAAAAACTATTGAAATTATTTACATCTATTATACCATAATAAAATATGAATATGGTGAATAAATATACTATCGAGCCTCATTATATTATTTTAACTATTACGAATGTATATTAAATATGTGTCATTAATTAATAGACTTTTAACATACTTTTTAGTAAAGAAGTAACCTAAAATATGGTGAAGGAGAAGAAGAAAAATATTGAAATTGTTTACATCTATTATACCAAAATACAATATGAATATTGTGAATATATATACTATCGAGCCGCATTATAAAATTTTAATTATTTCGAACGTATATGAAATATGTGTCATTAATTAATAGTCTTTTAACATAGTTTCTTAGTGATGAAGTAACCTAAAATTTTGTGATGGAGATGAAGAAAACTATTGAAATTATTTACATCTACTATACCATAATAAAATATGAATATGGTGAATAAATATACTATCGAGCCTTATTATATTATTTTAACTATTACGAATATATATATTAAATAAGTGTCATTAATTAATAGACTTTTAACATACTTTTTAGTAAAGAAGTAACATAAAATATGGTGACGGAGAAGAAAAAATTGAAATTGTTTACATCTATTATACCAAAATACAATATGAATATGGTGAATATTTATACTATCGAGCCGCATTATAAAATTTTAATTATTACGAATGTATATGAAATATGTGTCATTAATTAATAGTCTTTTAACATAGTTTCTTAGTAATGAAGTAATCTAAAATTTGTTGAAGGAGATGAAGAAAAACTATTGAAATTATTTACATCTATTATACCATAATAAAATATGAATATGGTGAATAAATATACTATCGAGCCTCATTATATTATTTTAACTATTACGAATGTATATGAAATATGTGTTATTAATTAATAGTCTTTTAACATAGTTTCTTAGTGATGAAGTAACCTAAAGTTTGGTGATGGAGAATAGGAAAAATATTGAAATTGTTTACATCTATTATACCATAATACAATATGAATATGGTAATATATATACTATCGAGGCGCATTATATAATTTTAATTATTATGAAAGTATATGAAATATGTGTCATTAATTAATAGTCTTTTAACATAGTTTCTTAGTGATGAAGTAACCTAAAATTTTGTGATGGTGATGAAGAAAACTATTGAAATTATTTACATCTATTATACCATAATAAAATATGAATATGGTGAATAAATATACTATCGAGCCTCATTATATTATTTTAAATATTACAAATGTATATTAAATATGTGTCATTAATTTATAGACTTTTAACATACTTTTTAGTAAAGAAGTAACCTAAAATATGGTGACGGAGAAGAAGAAAAATATTGAAATTGTTTACATCTATTATACCAAAATACAATATGAATATGGTGAATATATATACTATCGAGCCGCATTATAAAATTTTAATTATTACGAACGTATATGAAATATGTGTCATTAATTAATAGTCTTTTAACATAGTTTCTTAGTGATGAAGTAACCTAAAATTTGTTGAAGGAGATGAAGAAAACTATTGAAATTTTTACATCTATTATACCATAATACAATATGAATATGGTGAATAAATATACTATTGAGCCTCATTATATTATTTTAACTATTACGAATGTATATGAAATATGTGTTATTAATTAATAGACTTTTAACATAGTTTCTTAGTGATGAAGTAACCTAAAGTTTGGTGATGGAAAATAGGAAAAATATTGAAATTGCTTAAATCTATTATACCATAATACAATATGAATATGGTAAAGAAATATACTATCGAGGCGCATTACATAATTTTAATTATTATGAAAGTATATGAAATACGTGTCATTAATTAATAGTCTTTTAACATAGTTTCTTAGTGATGAAGTAACCTAAAATTTTGTGATGGAGATGAAGAAAACTATTGAAATTATTTACATCTATTATACCATAATAAATATGAATATGGTGAATAAATATACTATCGAGCCTCATTATATTATTTTAACTATTACGAATGTATATTAAATATGTGTAATTAAATAATAGACTTTTAACATACTTTTTAGTAAAGAAGTAACCTAAAATATTGTGAAGGAGAAGAAGAAAAATATTGAAATTGTTTACATCTATTATACCAAAATACAATATGAATATGGTGAATATATATACTATCGAGCCGCATTATAAAATTTTAATTATTACGAATGTATATGAAATATGTGTCATTAATTAATAGTCTTTTAACATAGTTTCTTAGTAATGAAGTAACCTAAAATTTGTTGAAGGAGATGAAGAAAACTATTGAAATTATTTACATCTATTATACCATAATAAAATATGAATATGGTGAATAAATATACTATCGAGCCTCATTATATTATTTTAACTATTACGAATGTATATGAAATATGTGTTATTAATTAATAGTCTTTTAACATAGTTTCTTAGTGATGAAGTAACCTAAAGTTTGGTGATGGAGAATAGGAAAAATATTGAAATTGTTTACATCTATTATACCATAATACAATATGAATATGGTAAATATATATACTATCGAGGCGCATTACATAATTTTAATTATTATGAAAGTATATGAAATACGTGTCATT